>CM039310.1:55401107-56007082 GCA_022316695.1 Camellia oleifera | reverse complement strand
AAGTCATTTTATGCAACTAGGAAACTCCTCAGGGACTTGGGCCTCGATTACCATAAGGTACATGCATGCCCAAAGGATTGTTCACTATATTGGAAGGAAACAGCCAGTATGGATGATTGCATAATGTGTCATATGCCTAGATACAAACAGTTTGAGGGGGAGGAGAATGATGTTAAGAAGAAGCAACAAAGAATTCCACAAAAGATTGTTAGATACTTTCCATTGATTCCAAGGCTTCAAAGATTGTTTATGTCATCCAAAACATCTTCTTTAATGAGATGGCATGCAGAGGGCCGAATTGATGACGGCAAAATGAGACGTCCCGCTGACTCTCCAATCTGGAAAAATTTTGATAATTTGTATCCCAAGTTTGTGAGTGAGCCTCGCAATGTCAGACTGGGTTTAGCAGCAGATGGATTCAATCCATTCAAGGCAATGAATGTCTCTCATAGCAGTTGGCCAGTTATTATGATGCTATACAATTTGCCACCATGGTTGTGCATGAAGCAACCTCATATGATGATAACATTGCTCATCGATGGTCCTTCTTCACCTGGAAATAACATTGACATCTACTTACGCCTTGTAGTGGATGAATTGAAAGAATTGTGGGAAAACGGTGTTGACACGTATGATGCAGAAACTAATCAAATGTTCCGAATGCATGCTGTGTTATTGTGGACTATAAATGATTTTCCTGCCTATGCAATTTTGTCTGGATGGAGCACGAAAGGCGCTTTAGCTTGTCCTTGTTGTAACACACATACTCGTTCTCGATATTTGAAGAATAGAAGGAAATTATGTTACATGGGTCATCGTCGCTGGTTGAATGGGGGTCACAAATTTCGGAAAGCTAGTGCGTCTTTTTATGGCACTCGTGAATTTGAACCATGTCCAACTCGGTTATCAGGGGCTAATGTGCTACAACATCTAGGCCCTAAGTTCAAATTGAATTCTAAGCGTCAACAATCTAGCAAACATAATAGAAAGGGGAAAGAAAAGAAGGAAAATGAGGACTCGGGTCATAATTGGAAGAAGAAGAGTATTTTCTTTGAGTTGTCATATTGGGAGCATAATTTGATTCGCCACAATCTTGATGTGATGCACATTGAAAAGAACGTGTGTGATAATGTATTGTAGACGATGTTAAATGTTGATGGTAAAGGGAAGGACAGTTTAAATACTCGTCGAGATTTGCAAGATATGGGAATTTAGAAGGCACTACATCCTCAGAAAAGGGTTGGAAACAAGTATTATTTGCCTCCTGTATGTTTTTCCATGAACAATAGAGAGAAAAGTCTATTCTGCACACTTCTAAAGAATATCAAAGTTCAAGATGGTTACGCATCTAATATCTCTCGTCAGGTTAACCTCAAACAGCGTAGCATATCTGGACTGAAAAGTCATGATAACCATATACTCATGCAACAAATACTTCCAATAGGAGTGAGAAATTTGTTACCGAAGAAAGCGGTTGAACCATTAATTGAGTTAAGCAATTTCTTCAGGCAGTTGTTTTTCAAAACCCTAGAGGTGGATGGTCTAAATCATCTTTAGTCCCAAATTGCTCTTACACTTTTCCATCTTGAGAGAATTTTTCCTCCATCATTTTTCGATATAATGGAGCACTTACCCATTCACCTAGCAGAGGAAGCAAAGATTGCCGGTCCGGTGCAATATCGATGGATGTACTTTGTAGAAAGGTGTGTAATTCTACTCCAATGTCCATTTTGTATATATTTGCCTGTTAATACTTGGAAGTCATGTATGCATCTTTTTGTTTATAGGTACCTTATGACGCTTAAATCATACATGCATAATCAAAGTCATCCTGAAGGTTCAATTGCACAGGGATACTTGGTCGAAGAATGTATGACATTTTGCTCAAGGTACTTGTATGATGTTGAGTCGATGCAATTTCGACCGTTAAGAAATTGTGATGTTAGCGACAATCCTGAGATATTAATGGTGCGGGCTTTAGGAAAAGGAAAAGGGTTTGTGCTTGATAACACAACATGGGTACAGGCTCATCGGTATGTGTTATTTAACATCGCTACGGTTGTCCCATATCGAGAGTAAGATAGACGCAACCTTTGTCTCATTGTGAATGTATTTATACCAACTATAATTATCTTGCATTTTACAAGTAGTTTACTTGTGTAGGGAACATCGTGAATTTATTAAGCGATCACATCATCGTCTCAGAGATTATGATGTGGATCGTCATCACAATGATGAGTTTCCCAAATGGTTCAATTCTCATGTAAGTGCATGTCAAGCACAACAAGTCTTTCTATATTTTTGAAGTTGTTAATTGATGTTTAATATTAATAACTTTTTTAAAAAAATAGGTTGTAGAGCTGTTAACTATTGAAAATGTAGCGTTGTCAGATGAGATTAAAATTTTGGCTTTGGGACCCAGCCAAAAGGCCACCAGATTTAATGGGTATATAATTAATGGTACTAGGTATCATACTAGGAGTCGTGAGTTGAGAAGAAAAACTCAGAATAGTGGGGTTATGGTGAAGGCAAAGACTTCTAGCTATGCAAGTGCGAAAGACATTAATCCAATGGAAGGTGATGTAGCGTACTATGGATATGTGATAGATATTATTGAATTGTATTACTCACATGACCATAGATACATGTTATTCATGTGCAATTGGATTGATAACAATAAGGGACTCAAGCGGGATGATTTTGGTTTTACACTTGTTAATTTCAATCACTTGTTATATGCGAAGAAATAGGACAGTGATGAGCCATTCATCCTAGCATCTCAAGCACAACAAGTATTTTATGTTAATGATTCTGTTGATGAAAATTGGAATGTTGTACTCAAGATGAAAACTAGAGACTTGTATGAGGTGTGTGGAGAACAACCAACTATTGATGAAGGACTACATCACAACGAAGTGGAAAGATTTGGTGATCAAGAGTTAGATGTAGCTTCCTTCACTTGTGAGGAGGACATGGATTGGGTTAGGCAAGGTATTGATGGAACAACTGTTGATAAAACTATTGGACCTCTTGAAGCATCGACAGAGGCACCATTTGAAGATGATGAAGAAATGATATGATATTGTAATTAGTTGCATATTCACTTTTACATTTGTGTTTTATGTACGGATATTCATGTTAATAAAATCTTTGCTTTTATACCTTTGTAGTTTTCTTTAAATGGCCATTTTTACCTTTCATGTACTCTTATTTTGTTTTGAATGCAGTTTCTTTATAAATTATCATGTACTTACTTTTATGTTTATAGTTTCTTTATAGATTATCTATGAGTTCTAGCTCTGAGAGTTCTTCTAGTGAGAGTGAGCAATCAAGCTCTAATAGTTCTAGTTCAGATGAGACTCATGCCACACTTAAGATGAGAGTCATACCCGATCCACCGGCATCATGGCATCCACCAGGTAGTCTTCCTACCATATCACGTAGCGGTAGTACATCACATGGCTCAGTTTCAGCTAGTACGTATAACTATTTTCAGATTTTACTTCATATTTGTGGCAATGTAATTGATGGCAAGGCCTCTTTTGACATAGTACACTTTTAAACCTAACACTTCTATGTTCCAAAAAGAACATTGACAATGTCTGATTGCTGGAATCACCAGGAGACCATCTCTTTCATTAACAATTCAACTATAATTTCAGGTTCTGGCAGTCAGCAAAGCCTCGTGCATAGCCATTGCTTCTAGAGTTATTCTAGAAGCAACTGGGTGTTTATATATAGAGTAATATTAGGATGAACAAATTACTATGTTTTTAAATAAATTTGTTTACTATTTGACATGACACTTTGATATGGAATAATTGTTTATTTCATTTAGTAATTCATGCCTTACATATTTTCTCTTTTAAAGCTTCAATAATGATTGAACCTATAGTTTAGATCAATAACTACTAATTTGTAGTGCCACCTAAACAGGGCTCATAAGATTATCTGATTCTGATCTTATGTTGAAATTCTTGAAACAACAATTTGAAATGGTTCAAATTTGGACATTTAGTAATTCATACCTTACATATTTTCTCTTTTAAAGCTTCAATAATGTTCACTAGCTTTTGTTTCTCTTAAATGTCTATATAGTGGTTTACTGTTTTATACTACATTCCAATACAACTCAGGTATATAGTGGTTTACTATTTTATGTCTATATGCTAGTCATGAAATACTTGGTTCTTTTGCACCCATTGCCTAATGAATCACATAGTTAAAACTGAATTAAGTTAGTTGGTCTTGAAACAAGATATCTGCTGGTCTATTAATGTAGATGAATCACTACTACAATTTGGATAGTCACATAGTAGCATGTAGTATTATTATTATATAGTTTATTATGGACAAAGCAATTGATTTTGAATAGATGTACTTTGGTAAAAAGAAATAGATTTAGAACAGACAAGTGTGTTATATTCAATGTATGTTTTATCACTTCTCTGTTTTAGCATTCAACTGAGCAAGACAAGAACTAGTGATGCATTATTTAATAACAGTACACTCTTCTATATCTACCTTATGTTCTTTATATATATATTTATATTTAATCAATTCTTTGGCCCTGTTTTTGTTTTTTTGTAGGTCCTAGCTCAAGTCAAGCCATACAAAAGCAGACAAGGGGTCCCACATATGTGTATGGTCAATGGGGTACTTCTGACGATGGCGTTTTAAAACTTGTTTCAAATGAGTTGAGTCAAGTAGTTGAAGGATACACACCCCTTTCTTCACATTTGGGCATTTTGGCACGAGATGGGAGTCTTGCACCACTCACTTTTACGACTTGGCATTATGTCCCACAAAAAAATAAAGATAACATATGGAGGGAGATAAAGGTAATATAGATATTTAATATGAAATAAGTTGAAATGCATATTACAAGCGTAGTTGACATTGCATCTTACAAGTGTGTATAATTGTAATGCAGGCTCATACGAATGCAGATGATTCCATGAAGAGAACAATAATGATGTCATTTGGGAAGAAATAGAGAGATTGGGAAAGTCGAGTGAAAAATATGGGATACACACCCTTCAAGAATGATGCAGAAAGGTTGGCTCATCGACCGGATAGAGTACATGAGGATCAGTGGCGGGCCTTGGTCTACTATTGGGGCACTCAGAGTGCATCGGTACAATTTATTTATGTGAAAAAATGTTTATATGATAATTTTTGATAATATCTCAAATAGATTTCATATTTAACAGAAATCAAGCAAGAAGAATAGAAAAATCCGGAAGAAGAAGACACTACATCATAGAACAGGCCAAAAGCCTTTCTCAGTAGTTCGAATGGAGGTATAATTAGACATTACATCTTGAACATATTTGAAATTTGTTAAGTTTTTAAGTTAAACAACTTATAACTTAGCTAGCTCAACTTATAACTAAACTAAATCAAGTTTAATATGTATAAGATTGAAAATTGAAATTTATTAACTTTTCCCTTACAGGAGACAAAAAAGAACAATGGGGTTCCTGCTAGTCGGCCACAGGTGTGGATGGCCGCATACATGAAAGATGGTACTTCCAATAGTGATTATAGCGACCCCGGTCTTTCCCTAGTTGGCTGTTGTATCCGGACTTAGGTTCCGTAGATTCTGTTGTTATATATTTGTGGTTGTCGTCCTTTAAGTTCTTATTTCTGAGTTATGAGATGCATTGGGCAGGTTTGTTACAAGTTGGCAGTGTTTGGGAGCAAAGGGTTGCTGTCCAGAATTTTGGTCCTTCGCTCGAGCGAGAAGTTTGTCGCTCGAGCGAGCTCTTTGTTTTGGTCCTTCGCTCGAGCCAGGGTTTCTTCGCTCAAGCGAGCGACTGCGTCTGGGCATAAGACCTGAGAGCAGTGTTTCTTGGCTCGATCGAGCTTTCCTTCGCTCGAGCAAGCGAGGTGTATGTTTTCGAGTTCTTAGCTCGAGCGAACATTCTGTCGCTCGAGCGAGCTTCTGGGTTGCAGACCTAAAGCTTCGAGTTTTTGGCTCAAGCGAGACTTACTTCGCTCGAGCGAGACTTTCTTGTGTCTGGTCGCTCGAGCGACCAATCCTTCGCTCGAGCGAGAATGTTTTATATAAATACACAGCAGCGGTTTTAAATACATTTTTTTAGCTTCTTTTGATTCCAAAACCCTAGGTTCGTGTTCTCTCTCCCTCCACTCACCTTCTCTCTTAGGTTTCATCTAGTTTTAGGGTGTTTCTACCCTAGGCTCTTTATTAAAAAGATAGAGGGGCACGAGGGCTTTACTTTAATCTGAGAGTTTGGCAGTTTGGAGCACTTTGGGATTTTCTCCATTTTCTCCATTCAAGTTCTTCACTTCGAGGTAGGGATACCCTACTCCAACTTATAGGTTTTGTCCTAAGTTTTGGTTATTTTGATATGTTGGTGTCGTTTGGTAAATTTTGGGAAAACTATATTGTAATTTGGGAAAATTGTGGAATTAAGTTTAATTCACGAAATTGGGGAACTATGGAATTAAATGGTGTAGTTGGATAGTTTAATCACTCACCTATGAAAATGATGAGATTATATTTGTTGATACATTTATTTCCTGTTTAGAAATAACTGTTTTGGGCTATCGGTGGAGGATAGTTGTGATTGTTGTAGACATTGCATGTTGATTAGGGAAAACTAAAACTAATCACATTGAATAAGTCATTGAATATGATAGTTGAATTAATACAGCAAATACGTGTATTGATTGAATATTGTGTATGACAAGTGTTTAATACATTGTATATGCACATTGTTTGGGAGGAGACAGGGGATGTACTCCACGGTTTGGGAGGAGATAGGGAATGGACTCCTAAACCGGATATTGTTTGGGAGGAGATAGGGGATGGACTCCATTAGTACCACTAATATGTGTACTTATTAACTTATGGAAGTGTTTCAATATGAGCCTTAGTCTCATTTGAATTGTTGATTTTGGAAGTAATGTTAATGTGAGATGTAGTCTCATTTTGTAGTTTGGCCAGGTTCTGAGCCATGTATGTATAAATGGAAAGTTGAATAATAATGGAAAGTGAAACATGTCATGGACAGTATTGTCATGAAACTGAATGGTGTTATAATTGATTTTCTGTGTTAACCATCTATCGAATGCTATTTGCTTTAGTCAATTCCTATATTTGGTTTAGTATATTTTGCTGGGCTGTGGCTCACCCTATACGGGAACATCATTTTCAGGTCCAGGTGATATGCTACCTCCAAGGACTTAGCTTGGAAGGATTTGGATATGAAGACTTGTTTTTAGTTATTTGTTTTATTTTGGATATTACATGTAAACTCAAGCCTAGGGCTTAACTTGTAGTTGAGTTAGTACTTACGTTTTGTGTCCAAGTGTTGGCTTGGAAAGATGTAAGCCCGTAGGGCAGTTACTTTCATTATTACATCTAATACCTTTGGATAAGATAACTCTGATGAATGAAATATTGTTTTATTTTTTTAATTAATGCATGTTATTATTGTATATGTTATGGGTTAATTTTGAGGGCGTTACAGTGATTCAGTTAATGAAGTTATGGTATGTAATACTACTTTATTGGACTTTTAATATGATTTATATTGGATGCTAATTATTGAATTCAAAATTGCAGACTCAAATGAATGAGCTAACAGGGCACATGGAGGGATCTTCTTCGAACCCTGCTGCATTAAATGAACAGATTTTCACACAAGTTATGGGGCCGGAGCGACCTGGTCGTGTTCGGACATTTGGATTGGGACCATCCCCCCACTGATGTTTTTGGAGGTAGATATAGGCAGTCACAAGAGCAGAATCATATCTTCCAAACTCGAGTTCAAGAACAAGTTGAAAAGCAACTTCAACAGTATCAAATGCAGTTAGAGTCGAAGATAAATGACGTAATGGAGAAACAAATTCAGGCTATACGCGCAGATTTTCAGTCACGAATTGAGATTTTGGAATCTCAATTACAAGCTGTGGGTGTGCCCGTTGCACCAGTTGTTGCACCCTCGAACACATTACATAGGCAGCAGGTATTTTCATTATTTTTACTAGTTTTTACTTTAAATTGCCCAGAGCTACTATACAACTTAAGCCTCTTATTGAATGATAGGTTGTTGATTCACTTAGTAGTCATCCCACTGTTCGGCCAATGTCACATCAATAACAATCTCATGCATTTTCATCCCAAGAGGTGAGCAATCATTTAATCAAAGCTTTTTTGACAATACAATATCTTATTAATTAAAATACTTGTTCTGATTAAATATAAGTTCACCTTTCAAAGAAAGAGAAGAAGAAGAAGAAGAAGAAGAACTAACAAGGTAAAAGTACTAACATCACTAGTTTTTAATTTCTCACTTTTCTAAATCTATTAAGACATGATGTTTGCTTAATGTTTACTAGTGAGTCAATTCAACAAATAAAAGAATAGATAACATGTAGAAAAGAGAGATGTGAAGTACTGGTTTTGTCATTGATGGAGTACTCCTTAGAAGTGATTAACATGTAGAGAAATAAACAATATCAAATCAAATATATATATTTCTGAGTGCGAATTTGCATCCAAATCCATTTTTTAAATTATACTAGTTCAAAGTTGGACCAAAATTTACCAACCTTGAAGAAGCCCTCGAATAACTCACTTGCATCCAAATCTGTTTTCACCCTCCTATAGAAAAGCACATGAGCAGCAGCTGACTTCACATCTTCTTCCTTTATGGGCGAAATGTGGCTGTCATCGAAGTTTGTTTCGTATACGTAAAGCTTATTTCTAGTATGCTACTTTGTAAGAGGAATACCGTCGAAATATTTTTTGTTATCTGTCTGGACTATGATGCTCTGGCTCTAAACAGACTGAATCATGCTATACTCATTTGTCTTCAAGAGTTAGTAGTCTCCTTTGTTTTATTTATTGCTTTTCCTATGGTTTTTATTTATTTAATTTTTATTTATTCCAGGGATACTATAGCACCAGTTCTAATAAAATGTTGCTTCTAAAATGATATTATCAACATGGAGATAATATCTCTATAAAGTATGGAGTTGGAGTTGGTGACTGTGGTACAGTTGCACCCCTTGAATTTTTTATAAGAAATACAATGAGAGTTGAGTTGAGTTGACCAGTTCGATCTGTTGTAGTTTATAAAACATTGAACCTAGCGGCCTGAACCCTCCCCAACCTTGTTGAGTTCCTCCCCAAACCCGTCACAATGGGGATAGTATGGGCCAAGTTACTGGATGCATTTGCTATATTGCACTCACTATGTTTAATGGGTTGACACAGCTGAGCTTCGATGAACATTAGCAATGGTTGGAGAGATATGGTGTTGGAAGCTAAAATAACAGTTGAGGCAGAGGATTTGAGCTTAGAATAGGATGGGGCTGGAAACCATCAATGACAACAAATATGAAAGCTCCCTCAAAGAATTTGTTAAGAGATGATTTTGTAAAGTATGTATTATGGTTGGGGTAGGGTGGGACTCCTATTTTTTTTTTTCTCCTTGTGTCTTTGTTTTTGACTCTGGCAGGTTTAAATGCGGTCAAAGTATCAGATAAATCCAGTGATATGTAGAACTGTATCATTACAAGTGCTCATTTGTATAGCTATATCTTCGTCTTATTCTTATTCTTCTTCTTCTTCTTCTCTCTCTCTCTCTCTCCGGTTGAGAGTTGAGATAATGTTTTCTAGGTTTGGCACTGATGAGTATTCTTTTTTTTTTGGCCCCTTATTTTTTTTTTTTTTTTGATCGACAAAGAAAATTTCATTTAACAGTATGAAATTAAAAATACAGGAAGATGAGATATATTGAGAGAGATTCGGAAGTATAAATGTCACGCCCCGAACCCGCCCCTAGAAGTTCGGTGACGAGACCGGCCAGTAATCCTAGATTACCAAAGGCCTTCCAATACAAAACATACATAACGGGGGCTCGCGGAAGCACAAGTAAATAAACTAATAGTCCAAGAGCTGTGCATTTATATGAACATACATTTACATGCCAAAAAGATGAGTTAATTACCCACAACTGTACATTACATAACATGTGATCAACAAAACATATTCCAATATCATATACAACACATAGGCCTAAGCCACTGATGCAAGACAAAACGACACAAAACTCACACCGGCCTTCCAGGCCTAGCCTCAACTCGAAGGCTCTCAAAACTGGTAGGCTTCAAACGGCGGCTCGGCTCGAGACTCCGCCTAGGTTTGACTTCCTGGATGCTCACCTATAATACATAAATACAAACAATGAGCTAAAGCTCAGCAAGTAACATAACAGTAAACGGGTTAGTGAACGAAGTCCAACATCTCATATATACATAAAATAATCAGTCATCAGTCATTAATGGCATATTCCACAGAACCTTTTCATAATCTTTTCATAACATTTTCATAACATGTGTCGACTAACGACTAGAGTAACCGGTCCCGGACACCGGTTAAACACATACCGAGATCTCGTAACCTTTACCGTGGATGCCATAATAGATTCGCAAATAGAACATTCGTTCACAGAAAACATTAACGTTTCAAAATCATAACATAATGATCACTTTTGAACATACTTTCATAATAACATATCATTTACAGAAATGTTACTTACAGTGGGTTTCCGATACCGATGGCACGGTCTTCAACTTGACCTGCAAACATTAACAGTAATACATTCTCAATACACATTAACATCATACATTCAATCATTCATGCCTTTCTTTTCTTTACATTCTTCTCATGTTCATTCCTTTCATATTCGTTTCATGCATTCCATTCATTCTTTACTTCCTTTCATTCCTTATTACATTCTTTCATACTCATTTTATGTTCATAATATGCTAAAAAACACAATTAACATGCTAAAAATCATGCAGAGCAACTTCCAGAATTTTCCTGAAAATAAACCTTCCCGCTCGAGCGCCCACATTTCCGCTCGAGCGGACTGTACAATTTTTCCAAAACTGCTGTGAGGTCGATTTCTGCGCTCGAGCGGGCTTCCCTCCGCTCGAGCGGACACTGCGAAAACCCGAATTTCTGGTTCTTCCTCCCAAGCTTCATTTCCCAAATCCACTTTCACATTTATGAACATCAAGTCCCAAAATACTTAAAAACAACATAATTCCATCATCAAAACTTCAATTCAAAACCCATATGGACCATAAACAAGATCAACCCATGAAGTAGGATGAAGAACTATGAACTATACATACAAGCTTTATATCTCTATATCCATGGAGGTTTTACCTCAATGAGCCAAATAAACATGAACCAAAATATGTAAAGCCATGATCTTGATGTCACCATGCTAGATTCTAAGAATCAACAACCAATTTCATGAGAAGCTTACCTTGAGTCTTTGATTTGGAGCAACTAAGCTTGATTCCCCTTTCTCTCCTCTTCTCTTCTTTCCCTTTCCTTTCTTTCTCTCGAACTCTCTCTTCTCTCTCTCTTTCTCAGATTTTTCTCTCTTTTCTTGGTTGAGTCAAATGGTCAAATGAGTCATCCTTATCTATATATATCATTTATGTCAAATTGTGCCAAAATCTCTAGCCAAACATGGCCTTACGAATCAGACGGAATTCAGTCTTCAATTTATTGTTTCAGATAGTTCTAAAAATTTCCGGTATCACATAGACATGTTCAATTTCATTTTCTGAATCCGTTACGGTCATCGATTTCAGTCCCGAAGTCGGCATCTCAACAGATATTTTGTTTTTCTTCAATTAAATCAGATAAATACATAATTAATTACCGCTAATTCCGATTTACGATTCCGGGTCGTTACATTCTCCCCACCTTAAGAAGTTTGGTCCTCCAAACTTTTCTTATTTTGGCATAGTCTCAATCATAAATCTCAGTCACATGTCATTATTCATTCCGCAGTCATTCAATAGTTCAGTAAGTAGCATCATACAAAGAAAATATTCGGTGTTCTGTTTCAACGTCATAAAGTGGTCCCGTGTCCGTCTCATAGTATAGCATATCAGTCAAACATATAGGCTGAAATCAACTAACAAATTCTACAGTGTTCAATGCAAAGGTAGGAACATAACATAAGAATCCATAGCAAAGGTAATGGTCGCAATTCAATTTGGTAATAGCATTCGTACATAACTGAAGAGTCCATAGTCTCAATTTGTCAGATTTTTCATAATAAGTCAATTACCGTAAAAGTCATTCGCATATACCACTAAGCAGTTCAACTCAGTTCAATTCAGGAGTCTAGAATACGTTCGGTCTCAGAAATCATAGTTCAAATTGCCAAGCATAATAACCCATGGTCTAGTGTTCCCATTTCATGTTCAAGTTAAAAGTCCTTAGACAATTAATAGCAAAGGATAGCATAGGTAATAGCACAAGTCATTTATTCCGTCATGGTCATAGCCAATTTAGTTCATGTCATTCATATTCAATTAGTGTCACATAATTTGCATAGATTTATTCCGTCACAGTCGCATATTCAATATTTCTCCATTGCATAGGTATCATCACTAACATAACATATATAAGAAATTCATACCTGTAGTTGTTTGTCCACTATTCTGCGTTTCACTTTTCTGTCCACTAGTAACAGATCTCACATTTCTTGAGTAAACGTATGGGCAAGCTTTAGCTTTATGTCCTTTCTGTCCGCATTTGAAACAAACTCCAGTTCCACGGCGACAAATACCCCAATGATGCTTTCCACATTTTTGACAAGTAGGTTTACCCACACTTCCCTTTTTCGTATTCTCATCAATGTTCAACTTCAGATTCTCATTCACAGACGTCATTGATTCACCAACCAGTTCCACTTTCTGTTTCTTAACATCAACATATTGTTCTACCAGCTCAGTTAAAGCTTCCACCTTTCGTTCTAACCGATCTATTCTGGCATTAGCTGATTCAGTCTCACTTCCATTCTTCGCTTCAGTATTCTCCATTGGTCTATAGAACCCATAACATATAAATCATTTCATTCTCAACATACTGGTTCTTCTGTTATCTCATCATTCACTGTTCTCATTTTCTGTTCTCATAAACACACACACCTATGCACATGTATGTATGCCATGCTCTATATCTTTTCTAATGCGCCTAACAGCTCATATGGACACGTGTGTGGGTAAATGACTCGTGTGCTCTGATACCACTCTGTCACGCCCCGAACCCGCCCCTAGAAGTTCGGTGACGAGACCGGCCAGTAATCCTAGATTACCAAAGGCCTTCCAATACAAAACATACATAACGGGGGCTCGCGGAAGCACAAGTAAATAAACTAATAGTCCAAGAGCTGTGCATTTATATGAACATACATTTACATGCCAAAAAGATGAGTTAATTACCCACAACTGTACATTACATAACATGTGATCAACAAAACATATTCCAATATCATATACAACACATAGGCCTAAGCCACTGATGCAAGACAAAACGACACAAAACTCACACCGGCCTTCCAGGCCTAGCCTCAACTCGAAGGCTCTCAAAACTGGTAGGCTTCAAACGGCGGCTCGGCTCGAGACTCCGCCTAGGTTTGACTTCCTGGATGCTCACCTATAATACATAAATACAAACAATGAGCTAAAGCTCAGCAAGTAACATAACAGTAAACGGGTTAGTGAACGAAGTCCAACATCTCATATATACATAAAATAATCAGTCATCAGTCATTAATGGCATATTCCACAGAACCTTTTCATAATCTTTTCATAACATTTTCATAACATGTGTCGACTAACGACTAGAGTAACCGGTCCCGGACACCGGTTAAACACATACCGAGATCTCGTAACCTTTACCGTGGATGCCATAATAGATTCGCAAATAGAACATTCGTTCACAGAAAACATTAACGTTTCAAAATCATAACATAATGATCACTTTTGAACATACTTTCATAATAACATATCATTTACAGAAATGTTACTTACAGTGGGTTTCCGATACCGATGGCACGGTCTTCAACTTGACCTGCAAACATTAACAGTAATACATTCTCAATACACATTAACATCATACATTCAATCATTCATGCCTTTCTTTTCTTTACATTCTTCTCATGTTCATTCCTTTCATATTCGTTTCATGCATTCCATTCATTCTTTACTTCCTTTCATTCCTTATTACATTCTTTCATACTCATTTTATGTTCATAATATGCTAAAAAACACAATTAACATGCTAAAAATCATGCAGAGCAACTTCCAGAATTTTCCTGAAAATAAACCTTCCCGCTCGAGCGCCCACATTTCCGCTCGAGCGGACTGTACAATTTTTCCAAAACTGCTGTGAGGTCGATTTCTGCGCTCGAGCGGGCTTCCCTCCGCTCGAGCGGACACTGCGAAAACCCGAATTTCTGGTTCTTCCTCCCAAGCTTCATTTCCCAAATCCACTTTCACATTTATGAACATCAAGTCCCAAAATACTTAAAAACAACATAATTCCATCATCAAAACTTCAATTCAAAACCCATATGGACCATAAACAAGATCAACCCATGAAGTAGGATGAAGAACTATGAACTATACATACAAGCTTTATATCTCTATATCCATGGAGGTTTTACCTCAATGAGCCAAATAAACATGAACCAAAATATGTAAAGCCATGATCTTGATGTCACCATGCTAGATTCTAAGAATCAACAACCAATTTCATGAGAAGCTTACCTTGAGTCTTTGATTTGGAGCAACTAAGCTTGATTCCCCTTTCTCTCCTCTTCTCTTCTTTCCCTTTCCTTTCTTTCTCTCGAACTCTCTCTTCTCTCTCTCTTTCTCAGATTTTTCTCTCTTTTCTTGGTTGAGTCAAATGGTCAAATGAGTCATCCTTATCTATATATATCATTTATGTCAAATTGTGCCAAAATCTCTAGCCAAACATGGCCTTACGAATCAGACGGAATTCAGTCTTCAATTTATTGTTTCAGATAGTTCTAAAAATTTCCGGTATCACATAGACATGTTCAATTTCATTTTTTGAATCCGTTACGGTCATCGATTTCAGTCCCGAAGTCGGCATCTCAACAGATATTTTGTTTTTCTTCAATTAAATCAGATAAATACATAATTAATTACCGCTAATTCCGATTTACGATTCCGGGTCGTTACAATAAAAATACCCCTACTACCGCTACTCACATCTATACAACCAACCCCTAAGCCTATCAATTTTTAATAAAAAGTTAAGAAGAACTTAACTAAAAAAAAAAAAAATTCATGAATCCCCACATAATAACCCACAAAAACACCCAAAAACAAACTAAAAAACTACACAAGACCACGTCACTGCTGCACCTGATTACAACGCCTGCACAACAAGACCCACGCCTGCAACTGATTACAACCCCACAAGACCCACTCCTATTCAAACACCCTATGCACACGCCACCTCTGAGGTAGCCCACACTACCTACGCCTCTGCTGCAGCCTACACCACCTACGCCTCTGCTACCCACACCACGCCATGCCGAAAAAAAACTCTCCGGCTGAATGAAGCTCCAAGCCAACACCGGACAGTAGCACCAAGAAGCACCAAGACCCAAGATCCCCTGCTCAAGATTCACACCCTCCATCTACGCCTCTTCTTCTACTAACACACCCCCGATCACCCAAACAGAACCAAGTTCCTTCTTTTTTTTCGCACCCACAGCCTCTCCCCTACTGCTGAACCAAAACCCGACCAAAAACCACTGCTGAACCAAGTTCCTCTTCTATTTTCAGACACCCACTGCTGAACCAAAACCCGACCAAACCACCTACCAACCGCTAAGATATCACCATTCATTAGGAAGAAATTCACCCCTCAAACTCTCACCCGAAGGGAGCGCACGAATGGAAACCAGACAGAACTGGATCACCCAAACAGAGCATCGATACTACTCCAAAACTCTGAACCAGTTAACACCCCTCAAGCTCCGACTCGCACAAGAGCGCTCGAGTAAAGATCCTGGACGTCAAAAAACGAACAACGGCAGCACCACCTCCAGCTATTACAAACACACCAAGGTGGGAAGATCATGGGGGAAACACGTGTATTAAAGGAAAGACTAAACAGACAAACGACAGAAAAAGCTAAGGCCAGCCGACCGCCATAGCCAAAGGCGGCGGCCGGCCGGCCCAAAGGAGGCCCGGGGAGGAGGTTTTTAGAGAGAGAGAGAGAGGGATGACTTTTTTTTTGGCCCCTTATTTGACAGGTGGTTATGTAAAACTTTCTGATGTTTTTAGACTGGGCATTTTGATGGCCCTTGTTAATATGTATTTTGATGGCCCTTGTTAATATGTAATCTGGGGACTAGTTGGAACTCCCTGGTGGAAGATTTTGGGGCTTTATTGATGTTATTTTTGTAGGTAAAACTATACTTTCAACGATTATTTTTTGTAGGTAAAACTATACTTCTCTTGTTGGAAATTTTGTGTTCGGTTTTTTTTTTTTTTTTAGGAAAAGAATATACAACTTGAGCACAACTTCCACTGAACCTTGCTAGAATCTGAGAACTTTACTTTTTTAAGTACAAAAACACTGTTGCCTTTTTTTAAATGATGGTCATCATATTTATGCTACACTATTGTTGTTGTGTAGTTCTTCCTTGAACATTCTATTTCACTGAATTAATGCTTAATTTGTTATTTGAATGAGAGTTAATATTTTATATGTCAATATTATTACAGGTATTTTTTTAATTCAATCAAATAAAATTAGCACAATTTAAAAAAAAAAAAAGGGATATGACGACGTTTTTACAAACGCTTCCTAAATCCTAAACTACTAACGGTCATATTTTTAAAACAGATACGACGGCGTTTCTAAAACGTTGATAAATATCGTTGGTGACGTTGGTAGCTATATTGTAGGACATAAAAAACGCCACCTATATGACTATCACGACAGTTTTAAAACGTCACAAAGATACAGCGACGGCCGCATCTTCGACCTTTGGTACTAAGCGCCACACAATGAATTAGCAGCGTTTTTGATACTTATAGCGACGTTTTTTAAACGCCACTAAAAATCAAATTTCCAGGAGTGAAAGAATATGCACGTGAATTAGCTGAAATTAGAAAGTATTAATTGATTAGGGTAGCCCAACTATTCAAGGTCTGACCATTTTGTGTTTGACTAGTTGAATATTTTAGATTTTTCCTACAAAAGAAAGTGACCTTGCCTTTAAAATGTTGCTTGCCAGAAATAAAAATATAAAATATTCATGGCAATATTATTAAGATTCACAGATATTATTGATAAATATATTTATAACCTTTAATAAGTTGGGTAATCTCCAAAATAAAAAATTTCATCTAAACTTTTTAAAATTATACTTTTTTGGGTAAATTTTGCTTCACATCCATGTCGTTTACTTTGTGTGGTTTTATTTTAAAATTTGAAAATAATCTCATAATTTCATGTGATTTGTCAATTAACACTACAAAAAAATTAAGGTTTTAGAAATCAAAATTTAGGAACAAAATTATTTTTTAAGAACCAAATATTTTTGTTGTGAAAAGTATCGTTATTATATTTTTAGTAACGAAAATTAGATATTAGTGATAAATTATTGTCCTTTTGGGACCAAATTTTTTGTCTCAAAAAATAAACCATTTTGAAACCAAATTATTTTGTTCCTAAAAGTCTATTTATTAGTGACAGTTTCAAAATTTTGTCACTAAAAGCCTTCTTTTTGACTTTTTAAAATGACTTTTTAGCGACTATTCTCATGACGATAAAAATTGGTTCCTAAATGTCTTTCGCAACAAAATTTTCACTTTTAGAGTCCAAAATATTTGGTCTCTAAAACTCTTATATGTTGTATATAAGGTGCACCATCTATATCATTTAGGGTCCGGATTGGTTCGGTTTTGAGAAAATTCAAGAACCGAACTGATCCTAATGGTTCTGTGATTTTGAAAACCAGACTAGACCATTCCACTTGTAAAAACGGACCAGAACCAAACCGAAATAACGGTTCGATTTGGGTTTGGTTCACGGTTTCAAACATTTCTATTTACAAGAATAAATTGTTAATATTAGCAAAATAATTACTCAAACTAATTACATTTAACTCATGATAAAAACTAATAATTTTAAAACATTACTCAACATTACATATCTATATTATCTTGATATCATTAAAATTACAAAAAATCAATTAATAAAAATAAAACTTGATATTATATATATCTTTTAAAATTTGGTTCGGTTCGGTTTGGTTCGGTTCAGTTCAATTCGATTTGAACCATGATTTTTTCATAAAATCCACTAATCGAACCGTTTTTACAGTTCTCATATTTCTTAAACCGAAACCAAACCAGTTCTTAATAGAACCGTACCAAACCGTACAATTCGATCTGATTCGGTCCGAATTACCGATTTGAACGGATTCTTGAACAACCCTAATATCTTTAACCACTTAAACAACAAGATTAAAATAATTTTGTGTATAAATAATCTTATTGCATAAATTATAACCATTTTTATCATTTTCTTGAGATTCAAATATACTTTACCCTTTTTTTCACATAACTCCCTTCATATTCAAACACATAATTCACACTTACAATTAACTTAACAGAATATCTAACAATACATTTTAGTATACGAATCATAAAAAGTTATAGACAAACCGCATATAAAATAAATCATAAAGAAATAAAGTGAAATTTTGCTTTATTTTTTCTCCAAATTTTCCAACTTTCAAGTTTAAGTTTCTTTTCCTCCATCATAAAATAAAAAATAAAAAATAAAAAATAAAAAAAAAAAAGAAAGAAAGAAAAAAAGAGGTTCAGTTTTCAGGTGCCACATGCAAGTATTTCCATTTGTTTCTTATTTTCAAAGGCAAGACAATTGATACAAACGAAAATTCTCTAAAAAGCAATCCAAATTTAAATGTTTTTGTTGAGTTTTAAAAATTTTACACTAGTTTAACAAATATAAATACGAAAAAATTTATTTGTGAATTTTTTATAATTATTTTCATCCCAAAAAAGAAAAAACTATATGAAAATAATGAGTTTTTTTAATTTATTTTTTCACCAAACTAATTTTTGAATTTTTTTTTCAAAAACTGTTTCTAAAAACTTAGAGGTCGTTTGGGAAGTATTAAATAAGTATATTTTTTGACTTTTTATGAAAAAGATGTATAGAAAAATAAAGAAGTGATGTGACCCAAAAAAAATAAAAGGATAAAAAAGTTTATTACGGTAGGTCTTTCCAAACAACCCCTTAATCAAACAAATCAGTAGGCACTTATTTTGATTCAAGAATTTATTTTGCAATTACAAAATAATTTATTTTAAAAATGAACAAATTACTTGGAAGTTCTATTTGAATACTCTCAAAAGTCCATTACGTATTTTTCTTCTTTGTTCTTCTCTATGCATTCGTTCTTCTCCGTATCTTTCTCTTCTTGATTTCTGGCGACTAGCAACCACGTCTTATTTCTTCTCTTTCTCTTTCTGATATATAGTCACCGGTAATCGACGAACACCATTGATTGGGGTTCACCGGCAACTACCAATTCCCAACTCCTTACTTCACCCTCATCGACGGCGAAGGAGACAAATTTCTGGTGAATACCTTAGGTCTAAGTAGATCTGCACCAAAAATAGTTGCTACAATACAATTTTCTCCATATTTCTGTTTCTCTCATTCGATCTCTTAATTTTTCTACATTTTCTCTACTATACACTTCTATTTTCATGTTTTAATGGAAAAAAATTTCAATTTCTAAACAATTGTTTTCAAGTTTTAATTACAATGGGTGAAAACTGTAAAATTTTGCAGTTTCAATTTTTTTTGTGCTAAAATGAATCATACTTTAAAAGTTTGCAGTTTCCTAACATATTTTCTAGTTTGATTAATAAAGATAAATGCTTAATAGAATCCTGCTTTGAAACTATAACATTTTACTATTTCAAAACTTACTTTTTAGTTTGATCAATATTCCAAATTATTTGCTTAAATCCTCCAATAATTGAAAAATAATATATGTTTTTTTTTTCGTTGTTGTTGTTTGTTGTTATTTTTTTTTCTTTCAATTTATCAATATTTAACAAATTTTGTTATGTTTTTTCACTCTAATTTTTACATTTTTTTTTCCAGGTAATATTCTGGACATTTTTGTAAGTCTCTGACGATATTCTTGACATTCAGCGAATATTCTAGACATTTTGGTGACTTCTAGTGACATTTAGAACATTATAGTGAACTTTCGATGATACTTCGGTGACTTCCTGGTGATGTTAAACATTCTGACAAGTTTCCAGTGATAAAATGTAGCAGTGTTTTTAAATTTAAACATTCTGAAGGAAATTTGACGGTGGTAAAATGTAGCAGTGTTTTTAAATTTATAAATAAATAAATAAATAAAATATTTTTGGTAACAATTAAAAATACGTAGGACTAATTGGTGCAAATATTTTGTTTTGGAATTAGATGAGTTTTGAATTTTGTGTATGAGACTTATTGATAAGTGCACTTTTAAAAATTGTTAATTCTATTTACAAATGGATTTACTTTTTTTTTTTTTTTTTTTGTGTGGATAAATTGCATTAACATCCCTTGATATTTGAAGAAAATATAATAAGTCCCACAAATTCGTTCAAATTACACTTAACTACTTTAAGATTTTATTTCATATAATAATTGGCCTCCTTTTTTTATCAATATTAGCCAGTCGTATAAATGAAAAAATAATATTGTCATCTTTTTTACATTGAAATATATATTTTACTTTGTGGATCTGTGTGTCTTCAGAGCATTTGTATTAGTTTTAGTCTATTTAATTTTACAAAAAATATATATATATATGTAATTATATCAAAATTATAAAATTAGTTACATTTTTTTCTAAATTTCATTAAAAATCAGTGTAAGTTAGCCTTTTCCTTTTTTTTCGCAATGTGAAGTCACATGAGAGAAAATAATACAAGAATGGCATGTGAAGTCACATAGTGTGGGGTTTGAACTATCTGCTGCCCATACTGAGAAAAAAAAAGTATGGGAGGCAAAATTTAAAAATAAAAATAAAAATTGATACGAATCCAATCAGCTCAGAAGGATACTGTGACGAAGAGAGTCTACCAGCCAAACCAAACCAAACTCAAAACTGTTGGACTATCCAATCATCTTACACCACCATCCTTTTATTATTGCACATGTGCTGTCTATATAAATTTAGGAGAATCATAGCATAAAGAGACAAATAAAAAAAATTATAAAAATATGAGGAGTGCAAGTTATTAATTAATAAAGTGCCCGTGAATCCATGTTTGTGTATTTTTTTTTTTTTGGTTCCACTATGTAGTATTTCCCTATAAATTTCTCTTTTCATCATTATTTTTATTATTATTATTATATTTTTTATTTTTTATTTTTTATTTAAAAAAATTATACTGTTAGTTCCTATACTTTTTTACTGTAAATTTTTTCTTTTGTGTCAAATTGGTCAAATTATTTCCAATTTTAGCATTTTTTATGATAGGTGTGCACATGAGCAACATGTGTATACTTTTAGGAATAAAATTATAAACTTACTCAATTTAGTGACTTAACCGCAATGGATTCAATGAAAGTTTTATGTCAATAACTTTACTGATATTATCAATTGGATCAAATCAATACAAAATCTAAAATTATAGGTAAAAATTGAGTCAATTAAAATATGAAGAACTAAAATGACACAAACTGCAAAATTCAGAAATTACCGATATAATTTTCCCTCTTTATTTTTATTTTTTTTAATGTGTGTTTGGTAATTTAATACAACTGTCATATTGTTATTAATGTTTACTTTGCTTGTATATCTCTGTAAGTATATATAATGAGGGACTTTCTCAATATTTTAAAAATATTTTTAAATTTTTATATTACAAATTCTAGGGGTAAATTACAAATTTGCTTGTAAGTTTCATTGTTTTTTTATTTGATCTTTAAAGTTTTTTTTTATTATTGTTATTTATTTTACTTTCACTTTAACGATGTTGACAGTCAAGTCATATAAATTTTGATAAATTTACAATAAAACATTATTATATAAATTTTGATAAATTTATGCTCGGTTCCTTTTTACATTTTAACATTTCTTCATTTAACCTTTTAAGTTTTTTGGACTATGGTTCTTAACATTTTTTTTTTTTTAATTTTTTCTAATTTACTTCATTAGCTAATATCCATCTAAAATTAGATGAAAAATGTCACGTGACACTGTGACATAGGGGTGTTTTGAAAAATTGGTTAAAAGTTGACTTTTTAACTTTTTTTTTAATCTTTTTATAGGTAAAAAATGTGAAAAGTGATGTGACCTAAAATGAGTTAAAATGTGTTCATAATACTACATTGTTATACAAATTTAGACTCAAATCCAAAACCCTAATTCCAATCTCGCTTTCTTTCTCTTTTTGACCTCTACACGATCATCTTTCTCTCTTCTTTCCACCTCTTTGGGTGGGAAAATTCAAAGGCATTGAATCTACTTCAGGGATATCAGTTGGGTTTGGCTTTGGTCCAGTCCGAGATCGGATTTGACGGTATTGTTGGGCCCTTGGGGGCCTACCACGGATCCCATTTTGATAATCCGAACCGTTCAATGTGTAGAACTTGTCGAGTACTATATGACTATAAAAATTTATATTGATTGGATATCGATAGCTATGTGATCAAATCAGTTTTTTATATAAAAAAATGGATGGTGAACAAATTAACAGTTGCCAAAAAACTGATTTGATCACATAGCTATCGATATCTGATCAACGTAATTTTTTGTGAGAATTTAGTACTCGACGAGTTCTACACATTAACGGTTTGGATTATCAAAGTGGGACCCGTGGTGAGCCCCCATGGACCCAACAACACCGTCCAGTCCGATCTCGGACTGGACCAAAGCCGGACCCATATCATTTTATAATTTTCATCTGATTGTCTCTCTCTCTCTTTTCTTTTTTCCCATGCAAATTCTTCCACTCCCAATCACGTCTCACTTGCCCTCACAACAAATGCCTACATTGCCACAATTAATCCATATATACCTTATAACTCAAAAAACATAACATAATTTCATACTTTTAATGTTATAATTTAAAGAAAAAAGCTTGGAAGCACTAGATGAAGCACTAATGATGTGGTAGTGGACCGCACCCACTTTCTATGCCTTGTTTTTTTTTTTTTTTTTTGCCATTCCCAATGCATTAGTGCTATTAGTGATGTATTTTTTAGTGGTCTAAGTCGTTGTAATTTAAAAATTTTAAAAAAAAAGTTATAACCAAATATCACAGGAGGTATAAATCAAATATATCATAAATTATAACTAGAATAATGTTATAATTAGAAAAGAAAATTAATTATAACTAAAAATAAAATAAAATAACTAAAGATGCATATGATATACTTTCTTAAAGAATGTGTATAATAGAATTTCTCTTAATCCATTCTCAATCCGTCGTTGAAGTTGTTTCTACCTCTACGAACCTCTCCTATGTCCTTTTCTACTACCGGCACTACCAACCCTCAAATATATTTTCAAAGAGATAAGGTCATTAAGATTTAATATTTTAACTTTTTCATCTTGGTGGAGTATAATACTAAAACCAATTTTAATAGCAAATGTGTTTAGAAACATCAATTTTTACGTACTACCCTTCTGTGCGGGAAAGAAATAAACCTTCTCGTATAATCTTGTTGATCAAGATTGCGCTCCTCTGTACGACGTCGTTTTACTCCCTGAAAACACAAAACGTGAGCTAGCCGGCGGGTGTGTGCCGGATACCTCTCCGATGCCTAAGTCAGCAAAAATAGACAAATAGACAAAAAGCTCTGTGTATTCGGGAATCAAAGTTGTGTTACCTCTTCTAAGGTGATGTTTGTGAGCTTTTGTAGGTTCCGTGTGGCACAATCCTAGTAGGACTTTTACTCCTCCATGTAGAGTCCTCCTAGGATTCATACTCCTGAAAGATAATGCTTATTCTTCAACACCTCCCTCACTGCATAAACCAAGTGAGATGATTTTACCATGGTTAGACTTCAATATAACCGTGGTAAGCATGGCTATGCTAAGCCGCAGAATAGACCAAGATAACTTTAGCTCGGTTCTTCAATTCACTGCTCTTACCTCGGCTCTCCCAATGCTAATCATGGTATGTCTTGACCGGGATAACCAATACTCCGGTCCCGACTGGGATAACTTTGTGTGTGACGACCGAACTTACCGTAAGCTCTTTGGGACCGGAGTAACTTCAAGCCTCTCACGGACCGGAGTAACTTTACGCCTCTTGCGGACCAGAGTAACTTTATGACCTTTTTACTCAGCCCTTCGTACTGTGCCCAGCTCGGCCCAATTTTCATATAAATTACCCTCTCAATTGCCCCTTAATTCTATCTGCACAGCATGATAGGGATTACCAGTCACCAGCCGAGCTAAAAAGTTTCAGCCTTCCAACCGAGCTACAAAACTTTAGCCGTACAACCGAGCTAAACTCTTGAGCCTTTCCAGCCGAGCTAAAATTCTTTAACCTTTCCAGCCGAACTAAATTTACACCGGGCTCTACCTGTCCGGTCATAACGTCTCTTCATTCACAGCAACTGAATCGCTTCTCATTCCAAGGACACGTAGCACACTCTGATTGGCCCAATGCAGCTGTCACACCGTCTTCGTACTCCGAGTTTTTTGAATAGTCCCGCTCTTTTTTGTCCTTTCTCCTACACAAAACAAACCCTAGCATTTTGAATCATTCTCATACTATTCATCTCCTTCTCTCTCTTTCGTCTCTGAGCCTCTTTTGTTCTTCAATCTGGTAACTGCGAAGTTCTTGCCTCCTAGTGCCATTTCCATCTTCCAGTGCCACTTGACCTGGTAAGTTTACTCAAATCTCTTTTGTTTTTGTTGTTTTTGCACTTGTTTTCTATAATCCATAGCATAGTGTTCGTGTTTTTGCAAAACACATTTTTTTCCATTTTGTGCTATGCCTTGCATTTTCTGGAAAAAACTTTGTAAAAACCACTTTGTATTCATGAAACAACCTGTAGAATGTTGTATTTGATCCAAAATCATAATATAACCGAACTAGGAAGTTGTTTGTAGTGGATGTCAATCTAGGTAGACCATTCAACCGAACTAACACTTCATGCTATATCAGTAGTTTTAACAAGTCAAACCATCTTTTGATTTACCTTAGCCGAGCTAACAAACCGTACTAAGGCTGCTTAATAGTGTGCTTGATAGTCTTAATCACGACCGAGCTATAACTTGGGGCTAAACCAGCCTTCGTAGTTCAAACCGAACTAAGAGCGTTGCCCCTAGAGGCTCAACCGGGCTGAAAAACCCTTGCGCAAACCGAGATAACAAAACCCCCTTGCACAAGCCGAAATAACAATCCTTTGTGAAAAATCGGGATAACAAAACCCTTTGCACAAACTGAGCTATCGAACCCCTTGCTCAAACCGAGCTAGGACTACATTTATCTTGCCTTTATTTCTTTTAGCACGGTCCCACGATCTGTGCTTAACATTTTTGTTTTTCACTTTGCAGACTTTAGGTTGCCCAGGCACTCCTTTGAGCGCTCAATCGAGCTACTCAGCACCTTTCTCCGACCGAGCTAAGACAAGTTTAATTTATTCATAACTTAATCCATAAATGGGAAAGTATAGGTTTTTAGTAAACACACCTGGTGGAATGGCTGAATTCCAAAAGGATTATAACATCCCTGACGATGTTCACCTTACTTTAGCCGATCTAGATACCACACCATGGGGAAACCCCGACTTTGTTCTTTTTACCCTTTTTGTCCATTATAGAAACCGGACTAAGATTCCCTGTACAGCCTTTACTTTGTGAATTCCTTAGGCAAGCTAGGATATGTCCCACCCAGCTTTCCACAAATTCATACCGCATAATAAATGGCATAGCCGAGCTAAACCGCCGAGCTGGTATTAACCTCAGCTTAGCCGAACTCTTCCATCAATACTCCATAGGATCAAAAGAAGATGGCTGGGTCTATTATCTAAGAATATGCTGCCGCCGAGAGAAAATAATAAAGGACACATCGAATAAAGACTTGAACGACGATGATTTTTTCTGGGTATCTGGGAATTTTGAAGATCACCAAGCCCAGATCCCTGGCCGTAGAATAAACTGGAATAAAGGAACCCCCGGTATAATTACTTCAGCTTCGTTACATGCTTCTCTTTATTTCGGTCTCCAATTCCTGAACCGATCTAACTTTTGTCTTCTTTATGCAGATTCAGCCCACCTCAAGTCACTATACAGTTACCCCAATTTGGACACACTTTGCGCCACGCTACGATATCCCGAAAGAAGTTGGGCCAAACTGCTGAACTTTGAACCGACATACAGATATAGCAGTCGACGAAAGGCGAAGGTAACTGACTTTTTGCTAGAAGCTTCTCCTGAACCGGACCCAAACTTGCCTCAAATTAACCTGGTCCGTACTACTGCCGAACAAGAAATGGCGAAGAGCAACAGAGTAAGGGCCCTCCTAACCAAAACACACCAAGCCGAGGTACCACAAAGTGGTCAATCTACTGAGGCCGTGGTAGCTCTTCCATCTCAACAACCCTCTTCATCTCGCCCAAACAAGCGTGCTCGGACTACCCCAACCGAGCAACGTCTTGTTGATGAAGACGAAACCATTCTTCCACCAAGGTCTCCACCGAGCCCGCAACCGGAGCGCTCCGACCGAGCTAGCTCCTCCAAGTGGGCACCCAAAATTACTTTTCAAAATCGAGCAATTCAGGACACTGACTCAGTGGTCGCTGAAAAGGATCACTTAATGGCATTTAACCTTGCCAAGAGTGTTTGCCTTCTAACAGACATGGACCACCACAAACATCTGACCGAACTAAAGGCCATCCACTCGGCCACGAAATCCATGGTGCTTGTAAGTAGCTTTTTCTGTTAATCTTTCTAATTTGCACAACTTTCATCTCGGTTTGATTACAAGTCTTCCCCTTCTTTTGTAGGCCATGCAGAAGAGCCACATCACTCATAAGCGTGTGCTGGAACTTCGCAAGACTACAAGGCAAGCCATGGCCGAAGTGACTGAAAAGATGGCCAAGCTAGAACAAGCCAGGAAACAAATAGCCGAGCTAAAATCCGAGAACGGTCATCTGACCAGACTTGTTAGCTCGGCTGTAGCATAAAAACAAAAAGCTGCAGCCGTGATAAAAGACAAATATCTGCGCGAACTGGCTAAACTTGAGGGAAAGAAAAACGCCGAGATAGAGAAGCTGAAGAAGAGTGCTGATGACGCCGAGCTCCGGGGTTACAAGGAGGGGGAGGTGACTTACATTAAACAATGTGAAGCTGCCAAGGATCTCTTCTTCAAATGCGGTTGGAGGGCGGCTGTAGTGTAGCTCGGTCACGGTCCAGAGACCGAGGTCTTCAACGCTCCTGCATACTTCATTCCGAGCTCTATGACGGAATATGCTGCTGCCCTTCAGCAATAATTTCTTGAGGATTCAGATGATGAAGAAGAAATCGTGCCCAAAGATACCCCGGTTGTCAATGACCCTGTCGATCAGTCAGTTCGGTCGGAGCCATTGGTGGAAGACCTGACCAATGAGCTGCCTACTGAAACCGTTCTTCTAACCGAGACCGTGCTACCGAATGAAACCGGGCTCCGAGTTGATATTGATGCTGACCTTGATGATCTATTTAACTGACTTAGTATTTTCGTCTTCTTTTTGCTTTTTTTCTTTTCTTTGTTTTTGGACACAGATTGTAAACGGGCTGAGGCCCCACCCTTTGTACTCTCTTTAAATTTTCAATGAAGTCTGCTTTTTTGTTCCAACTCTTATTTTGGTTGATATCTATGCTTGTTCTTTACTTTCTAACTGAAGTCTTGGATGAGGTACATCATTCACTTGCCGAGATACTTTATATCGGTCTTAACATTGCAACTATAAGTATACCTGCCAACCACTCTTTAGCCGAGATAGCTACCTCAGCTGAAGAGTACTAAGAGTTGGTTTAGTCCAGCCAACCACTCTTTAGCCGATATCCTTACTTCGGCTGAAGCGTACCAAGTGTTGGTTTAATCCAGCCAACCACTCTTTAGCCGATATCCTTACTTCGGCTGAAGAGTACTAAGTGTTGGTTTTAATCCAGCCAACCACTCTTTAGCCGATATTCTTACTTCGGCCGAAGAGTACTAAGAGTTGGCTTAATCCAGCCAACCATTCTTTAGCCGATATCCTTACTTCGGCTGAAGAGTACTAAGAGTTGGTTTTAATCCAGCCAACCTCTAAATTGGTTATTCCTGCCAATTTAGAAAAATATTTGGTTATTCCGACCAAACGTCCTGCAGCCTGGATCCTTATTCTAGGCTTAGGAGAGGTGTTGGTTTAATCCAGCCAACCTCTAAGTTGGTTTTGCCAACCTAGAGTAAAGTGTTTGGGTATTCCGACCAAACGTCCTGCAGCCTGGATCCTTATCCTGGGCTCAGGAAGGGTGTTGGTTTGTCTAGCCAACCTCTAGATTGGTTTTTCCAGCCAACCTAGAGTAAAGTGTTTGGTTATTCCGACCAAACGTCCTACAGCCTGGATCCTTATCCTGGGCTTAGGTGTTGGTTTGTCCGGCCAACTATGTTTACAATGTTCCTAACTCACTAAAACTATCTTTTACAGAAAATAACTTATACTGAAAAGAATCTACTTGTTTTATTGAGAAAGGAAAAGGAAAATTACATATGCTTGAAAAAAGTTAAAAATAAAATAATCTGAGATTGGCAGTGTTCCATGGCCTGGGAATGGCTTTGCCGTCCTCATCTTCCAAGTGGTATGCCCCTTTTCCTGCTAATCCAACCACTTTGTAAGGTCCTTCCCAATTGGGCCCTAACTTGCCATCTCCTGGTACCATGGTGTTTCCCATCACTTTGTGCAGCACCCAATCGCTGATTTTGAATTGCCTTGGATGCACTGTTTTGTTGTATTTCCTAGATAACTCTTGTTGGTATGAGGCAATGTGAACCAGTGCTCTTTCTCTTCTTTCTTCTGCAAGGTCGAGCTCCAATGCTATGGCTTCGCTATTTAAGTCTGGATCAAAATTTTCGCTTCGAATTGTGGGGAGGCCAACTTCTAGTGGGATTACTGCTTCCATACCATAGGCTAAGGAGAATGGAGTTTCTCCTGTTGACCGCCGAGGTGTGGTACAGTAAGCCCATAAAACATGAGGGAGTTCTTCTGCCCACTTGCCTTTTGCTTTCTCTAGCCTTTTTTTCAATCCATCCAAGACGACCTTGTTTGATGCTTCTGCCTGACCATTTGCTTGGGGATATGTCGGTGTAGAATTGTAGAACTCTATCTTGTACTCTTCACAAAAGCCTCTAAGGATTCTGCCATCGAACTGAGTGTCGTTGTCTGATATTAGGGCTTTTGGTATGCCAAACCGAGTGATGATGTTCTGCCAGACGAACTTCTTCACGTCTTTTTCCTTGATTGATGCTAAGGCTTCTGCCTCCATCCACTTTGTGAAGTAGTCGGTTGCTG
The DNA here is from genome assembly GCA_022316695.1 of Camellia oleifera. Lineage (NCBI taxonomy): Eukaryota > Viridiplantae > Streptophyta > Magnoliopsida > Ericales > Theaceae > Camellia > Camellia oleifera. The sequence goes on along the minus strand of CM039310.1, from coordinate 55,977,639 downwards.
CAAGAAAGAACTTCCTGTTGCCTGGTGTTGTTGGAAGTGGTCCTACTATGTCCAGGCCCCACATTGCGAAGGGCCATGGGCTGGTTAAGGGTAGAAGTTCTCTAGCGGGTTAATGTATTTAGTGTGCGAACTTCTGACATTTCTCGTACTTTTTCACATACTTCTCTGAGTCTGCTTGCATGTAAGGCCACTAATATCCTTGCGAGATTGCTCTGTATGCTAGTGACCTTCCACCTTGATGGCTTCCGCACACGCCTTCGTGTATTTCGAACAAAAATGCTTCAACTTTGCTGGGATGAACACACTTTAGGTAGGGTCCTGAGAACGATTTCTTGTACAATGCCAAAGATGGGGAGAGCCAAAATCGTTGTGACTTTGCTGTTATTCTATTGGCCGCTTTCTTTTCTTCTGGTAGGGTGCCATCTTTTAAGAACAGTATGATGGAGTCCATCCAAGAAGGGCCTAACTCGGCGCAACATACCTCTTCTGCTTCGGGGTCTTCAATGCTTGGTCTAGGTAGGTAGTCGATCAGCAATGGATGAGGGATGGAAGTATCTGCCATTGAAGCAAAGCCTGCTAATTCATCTGCTCTACAGTTTTCTTCCCTGCCGATTTGTTCTATCTTGAGTACTTCAAATTTCTTGATTTCTGTTCTGACTAACTCTTGTAACTTAGCCATCCTGTCGTCCTTTGCTTTGTAGTTACCTGAAATTTGGTTTACCACCAGCTGCAAGTCGCTGTAAACCATTAGTTCGGTGGCCTTCATGTAGAATGCTGATTTGAGGCCTGCAAGAAACGCTTCATACTCCGCTTCGTTGTTTGATGCTGGGAAGCCCAGGTGGACTGCTTGCTTCACTACTAGGCCGTCTGGAGAGATGAAGACTATGCCGAGTCCTGCTCCATGCCGGTTGGATGCTCCATCCACGAAGAGCTTCCACATCTCTCCAACGAATAACTTCCAGCAAGTAGAGGGATCAGATGATGCCTTGGGGTCCAAAATGTTGCTGGTGTTTTCTTCAAGGTCCACGCTTGCTGTTTGCCCCTCGCTATCTGATTGTACCAAGTCTTTATTTGTTGGTGAGTCTTGGCTTGGTGTAGCATGGTTTGCTTCTTCCTTGTTTTCTTTATTCTGGTCTGCCTTGGGGTCAGACTGAGTATCCTGTACCAGGGGTTACGCTATTCCGGCGTCAACTTCCATCCTTAGTTCGGTTGTGTCAGTCAGGTCGACTGGGCAAATATGATGACTTCCTGGGGTAAATTCAGCGACGAAGTCTGCCAAGGCTTGAGCCTTTATCGTGGTTCTGGGTTGGAACTTGATGTCGAATTGTCCTAACTCTACTGCCCACTTCACAATTCGCCCAGAAAAGTTCGCACTCTCAAACAAAGCTTTTAATGGGAAAGCTGTGAGGACGATTATAGTGTGGGCGTGAAAGTAGTGCGACAATTTCCTTGAGGCCATCATCAAGGCCAATGCCAGTTTTTCCAGTGGCAAGTATCTTGTTTCGGCGCCCAGCAATGTCTTGCTGACATAAAAGATAGGCAGATGTTGGATTCCTTCCGCACGGACCAACACTGCGCTAATTGCGTGCTGAGAGACTGCTACGTATAGGAAGAGTTCTTCTCCAGGTATTGGGGTGACAAGTAGTGGTGGAGAAGACATGTATTTTTTCAAGTTTTCCAGAGCGCGGTCGCATTCTTCGTCCCACTCAAATTTGGCCTTTAAAGCATGGAAAAATGGTTGTAGTCTGTCTGACGATCGGCTAATGAATCGGTTGAGTGCAACTGCCATGCCGGTGAGATGCTGCACTTCTTTTACTGAGTTAGGCCTCTCTAGATCCTGAATAGCTTTGATCTGGGAGGGGTCTGCCTCTAGACCCCGGTTGGTCACTAGGAAGCCTAGGAATTTGCCAGATCCTACTCCGAATGCACATTTAGACGCATTGAGGTGCAACTTGTGCTTCTTTAGGATCTCAAACATCTCACCTAGGTCCTTGAGATGGTCATTCTTATCCTTGCTCTTGACCACCATGTCGTCGATGTAAGCCTCCATTGTTCTGCCTAACAACGGCTCAAACATCTTGGTGACCATTCTCTGGAATGTTGCCCCTGCGTTCTTTAGACCAAAGGACATGACCTTATAGCAATACAGTCCTCTTGGAGTTGTAAAGGACATGACCTCCTGGTCTGGTTCGTACATGGCGATCTGATGGTAGCCTCTGTACGCATCAAGAAAGCTAAGTCGGTTATGCCTCGCCGTTAGGTCTACCAGTTGATCTATCCGTGGTAGGGGGAAGCTATCCTTTGGGCATGCTTTGTTAACTGCCTTGTAGTCGACGCAGACACGCCATTTACCATTCTTCTTTAGCACTACGACTGTGTTGGAAATCCATCTGGGGTAGTGCACCTCTCTGATTGCTCCTGTCTCCAGCAGGTTTCCTACTTCTTCCGCTACTATCTCGGCGTGGTGGAGTGCCGATCTGCATGTGCGCTGAATGACTGGTCTGGTGGATGGGTGGACATTGAGTTGGTGACAAATGAAGTTGGGATTAATGCCTGGCATGTCGTATGGTGTCCAGGCGAACACTTCGATGTTAGAGGTCAAAAATTCCAAGACCTCTAATCTCTCAGTACTGGACAACGACGAACCGAGCAAAAAGAATTTATCCGGGTTCTTTTCATTTATTCTTACCTCTACCAAGTCTTCCACTGCTTTTTGATTAGCTTCTTTGCCGACATCTGCGAACAGTTCATTACTCTCAGGTTCTTCCACCGAATGAACATATCCCTTGGCGGCGCGGCTGCCATTTACAGTGACAAAGCATTGCTTGGACATGATCTGGTCTCCAAAGACCTCTTCAATTTCGTTGGGGAACCGCAGTACTTGATGGTAGGATGACGCTACCGATCACATGGCATGCAGCCATGTTCTTCCCAAGATTATGTTGTAAGTGGAAGGGACTTTCAACACGCAGAATTCCACTTGTTTTGTTACGCTTCCTGCTCTGACTGGTAGGATTATTTTGCCGACTGGCCATTTTGGCATTGAGTTGAATCCAATCAGGGGAGACACGGCAGGTGCCAAGTCTTTGTCTTGTAGCTTCAATTGTTTGAATGTTTCGTAATACATTATCTCACATGAACTACCCTGGTCAATCAAAATCCGCTTGATGTCAAAATCCTTGACTCGGAGAGTGACAACCAGGGCATCATTTTGGGGACAATATATCCTCGCCAGGTCTCTATCTGAAAAAGACATGATGTTCGTGGCCTCTGTCTTCCCTTTTTTGATGGTAGGTTGTGCACTTAGTACCTCCCTTAAGTGCTCGGCCTTCTTGATTGACCTTTTGAGCTCGCATACACGCTCAGGTTCGAAGATTCCATGTATCACATTGATTATGCCTTGAGGTGGGGCGTCGATTGGTATCCTGTTGGGGTTACCAGGGCATCATTGTGGGGACAATATATCCTCGCCAAGTCACTATCTGAAAAAAGAAATGATGTTCGTGGCCTCTGTCTTCCCTTTTTTGATGGTAGGTTGTGCACTTAGTACCTCCCTTAACTGCTCGGCCTTCTTGATTGACCCTTTGAGCTCGCATACACGCTCAGGTTCGAAGATTCCATGTATCACATTGATTACGCCTTGAGGTGGGGCGTCGATTGGTATCCCGTTGGGGTTATTGTGGTCTTGGGGGGCTGGTTGCATCCCTCCTTCAATGTATTTATCTAGGTGACCTGCTGCCACCAACTCCTCCAGGTGCTGTCTCAATGGCGTGCAATTTTCAGTGCGGTGCCCCTTTTCTTTATGGAAGGTGCAGCGTGACCTTTCGTCGTAGTCCTTCTGAGCCTCTCCTAGCTTAGCAGGCCATCTGATGAAAGGTTCATCGCGTATCTCGCTTAGAATCCGGTAGATTGGCTTTTTGAATACCGTGGTAATGGCAGTGCGGACTCTCAACCATCTTTTATCCTGGTCTTCTCCATTGTCCCGCCTGCCTCGTTCGTTTTTGTTCGAATGTTCTAGCGTGTTGACCTTTGCCGCGGTCTTTTTATTTGGTACTGCGGTTGTGCTAGACTTTGCTTTAGCACGGGCGCCATCCTCTTCCACCCTAATGTGCTGGTGCACTCTTTCCATTAAGGCCTCCATCGTTAGAGGTGGTGTCATAGTGATTGAGTCCCTTAGTCTGTTCCCAACTGGAAGGCCCCTTTTGTATTGTGCGATGGCGAGATTGGTAGGACAGTCCCCAATCTGGTTGAAGGTCTCCCAGTAGTGACTATTGTAGGATCTAAGTGTCTAATTGTCGCCCATGTCAATGGAGAGAAGCTGGTCGATCTCCACTGGCGTTTTGGTATTCGTTCTGAACCTTGTTACGAACGCCTCCGCTAATTGCGCCCATGGCGCTATGCTGCCTTCTGGAAGTTTTTCGAACCAAGTCAAGCCTAGGTCGCCAAGGCTTGATGGGAAGAGGATGCACATCAAAGCCTCGTTTCGACGATATACCGCCATAACCTGGCGGAAGTGGCTCAGGTGCATATAGGGATCTGTCTTTCCCTCGTACGTGGTGAATTTGGATTGGAGGAAGCCTGAAGGTAGAGACACATTTTTGATTGCCGGAACGAACAGCGAGGTCTGCAGCCTCGCTAATGCTTTGTCCTCTGGTTCGTAGGCAGGCCGTGGTAATGGCATTCCAACCTCGATGCTTCCATGCGTCCGAGGAGCCAACCGTTGAAGGGCAGATACCCTGCGAGGGTCGCACGCCCTATTATCCTCCTTCCATCGTGTCCTTTCTTCCAGCACGGTCCGTAAGTCGGATGATCTTGGCAACTTCGTCTGCCTGGATGATGTCTGGTGTGTGCGCGAGGGCCGATAGGTACTTCCCTCAGTATACGACCTCTCAGTCCTCGTTCTCTCAAACCTGGAGCAACGAGTCGTGGAGGTTCTGGATTGAGTATTGCCTGTCCTGAGGCTTCTACTATCTGCTTGTAATGGCGTGGTATGCCTACCACGGTCTTCTGGGTGGCGAGGGGGCGTCTTGTTTTTGCGCCCCTCTCCTGTCGCCACTCATTTTCCCTTCATTTGGCGTTTCATAATCTCCATGTCCGCCGCCATCCGTCGTATCAATTCGTCCTGCTCCTTCACGCGGTCCTCCAGAACTTGAGGATCAATCCTTCGCCTTTGTTTCTCAGGACTTTGTGAACAAGAGTGACGGGGGCTGTTAGTCCGCCTTCTCCCCCTTGTATCCCTCCTGTGATTCTATCGTTGTGGCTCTAAGTCCGCCATAGGAGGGATAGAAGGTAGACCTTCGCGCCTCGCACCCCCCTCTGGTGTTTGTCCGTCAATGGCGGACTGTGGCAAATCTTCGTTGTGCGCCATTGATTCTAAAAAGGAAGAGCTTGATCAAGAGGTTTTGTTCTTGTCTGAATTCCCACAGACGGCGCCAATTGTACGGGAAAGAAATAAACCTTCTCGTATAATCCTATTGATCAAGATTGCGCTCCTCTGTATGACGTTGCTTTACTCCCTGAAAACACAAAACGTGAGCTAGCCGGCGGGTGTATGCCGGATACCTTTCCGATACCTAAGTCAACAAAAATAGACAAATAGACAAAAAGCTCTATGTATTCGGGAATCAAAATTGTGTTACCTCTTCTAAGGTGATGTTTGTGAGCTTTTGTAGGTTCCGTGTGGCACAATCCTAGTAGGACTTTTACTCCTCCATGTAGAGTCCTCCTAGGATTCATACTCCTGAAAGATAATGCTTATCCTTCAACACCCCCCTCACTGCATAAACCAAGTGAGATGGTTTTACCATGGTCAGACTTCAATATAACCGAGGTAAGCATGGCTATGCTAAGCCGCAGAATAGACCGAGATAACTTTAGCTCGGCTCTTCAATTCACTGCTCTTACCTCGGCTCTCCTAATGCTAATCATGGTATGTCTTGACCGGGATAACCAATACTCCGGTCCCGACTGGGATAACTTTGTGTGTGACGACCGAACTTACCGTAAGCTCTTTGGGACCGGAGTAACTTCAAGCCTCTCGCGGACTGGAGTAACTTTACGCCTCTTGTGGACCGGAGTAACTTTATGACCTTTTTACTCAGCCCTTCATACTGTTGGCCCATAACGGCCCATTGCCCAGCTCGGCCCAATTTTCATATAAATTACCCTCTCACCTTCCATCATAAAATTTGAAAACATTTTTATACTTGATGACTTTTGATGTTATCAAGATTTATTGAGTGTTGTGAGGTTAAATTGATATGAAGTTCTTGATGGATGTTTTTTTCAAAAATCTTCAAGCTCTATCTAGGAGAATTTATTTGAGTTAGACTTTTTACTCAACAAAAATTAGCTTCAAATAGAATTGTGGGTATGAGATGTTTACGTGATGGAATGTGTAACGCCTCACTTTTTATTACTCGGAACCACTACCAGATTCATTAATTTAATTCAATTTCAGAGATAACATGCGGAAAACTCTTTACATCAATGAGTAAGAATAAATAAAGATTCTCTCATCCGAATGCAAATTAAATGCAACATGAGCATAACTAAATAACTTGCCTGTATGCTTACATCTTTAAAAGTAAAAGAAAGGGTTGAGTCCTTTTTCATCAATGGCATTCCGCCCACAAATAATAGGCCCCATGGCCAATAAGTAAAGAAGATCCATGACCTTAAAACACTTCTCGATGTTCACCTGAAAAAGGATTAGCAACGTGGGATGAACATAAAGTCCAGTAAGATCTCAACACATGATCCTAAACAATAGCAACTTACTGATAGCTATGATCATGAATGCTTAGTCTCATACTGTATAAATAATGTGACGGTTTATATAGAAATATACGTATATAAGAACTTTTCTCAAAGTCATTCATTTCATTCAATAACATAAGCAATTCATTTTCTTTCCTCTTGTTACCTTTTTCCAAAATTCATATGACTATAACAAATTTTTGAAGAAAAACAATTTCACCAAGCCTATTACGTTTTCTCTCACTTTCTAGACTTATATCTGATTTGCCTTTTCAAAACATGTTCACAATGTATTTAAAGTCTTTCATATTTTTCACAATCTCAACACAATACTTATGTCCGTTTCCAACACATTTACAACTATACAAGTATGCCTTTAATACAAAAGGAAAACAACAAGCAATCAATAACTATCTGCTTCAACAATTGAGGCAACATGGCCTTCCAGAACAATAACCATCATAACCCATGACATACCTAGATACACTGAGACAATAATGATAAATAAATTATGTTCTACCTGCCTTAAGCATGGTAAGCCAAGGATACACCTTTTCACAATGAAATGTCAATTTACCAGACACCAGCTGGAAGGTAATGGTATCTCTGTCAAGTTCTCCAGGCGCTGGCTGGAAAGTTTTGGTACCTTTCATTCTAAGCACAGCCAATTCTCCAAGCGCTAGCTGGAAGGTAATGGTACCTCTCATTCCCAGCGCAGTATACGTTACTAATCATCACAACATGACAAAGTACAACCAACACAATTGTAATACATACACACAAACTATTCAACAAAGAACAACCAACACAAGTGTAATGTATACACACAACGATTTAACACAATAATGTCATCCCCCACCGATAACCAAGGACAAAACCTCTAAATGTATGTATTCAACACACATATTATAATAATTCAACTCTCATGAGATTTTAAATCCAACAACAACAATAGCAAAATAAAATATTCATAATCTAACCTCAAGCTAATTTATGAAATTCGCATATGATTTCATTCTTTCTTTTCAAAAATCAATTCTCTTATTTTCCAAGTTAACATACTCCACCCTTTATCCCAATCCATTCTTTTTATTTCTCAAAATTAAATCCATGGATATCAAAGCCACAACCCAACTCAACTTAATATAATCAATCCAAAATAATTCCAAAGATATAGTTAATTTTCCCTTTTAACTATTATCCCATTTACACAAACCATAATAACAATTTACAAATATTATTCAACTTTATTCCTTTTAATTCACCAAGTCAAAATATTAAATTAGGGCTTTTTCTTCTTTCAACATAAACATGCTAGATTACTCCCCAATTAACCTAAACAACAATCAATTTAACAATCCCATTCCCAAATGACAAACCCTAGATCCCCTTTCTTGATTTTCAAAGAAATCCATAATGGATATGATTTTTATGCAATAAAATCTACCACATATCTATCTATAGATGAGGTATTGTAAAGGAGAAAAGAAATCCCTACCTCAAGATTCGAAGCTCAAGATTTGAAGCTAAAGATGAAGACCTAACTTGAAACTCCAATGAAATCGCAAAACAATCAATAGAAGTCTTGATCTATGCCTGCTGTTCAACCTTCTTGAAAGATTTGGGGTGAATCTTGGTTAAAAAGAAGAGAAATCAAGAGTTTGGAAGGTTGGGGTTTCGTGGTTTTGAAGATGGGAGGAGAAGAGGGGGAGAAAAAATAGAGTTTTAGAGCCAAAAATTCACTTTATAATGCTTGTTAGCGATGTGGTCGCTCGAGCGAAGGAAGCTTGGCTCGAGCGTACAAAATAAGCTCTCAGAATTTCTGAAACTTGCACAGTTCGCTCGAGCAAATAAAATCTCGCTCGAGCGAGCATGCTTCCAGCACAGAAACGCAAAATTCAAACAGGTATAACTCTCTCGTCTGGACTCCGTTTAGGTTCGTTCTTGTGTCCAAATTGAAGCCCCGGAAGTAAGCTTTCCAATGGTTCTAGCCTCACATCAAGATTTAAAGTATGGAGAGAGAAAATGATGAAAGAGTGAAAACTACTCAATAACAATTATTCAAATTTAAAGTTTCTGATTCAATCTCACCCAACCACTATGGTAACACCTCAATCAAGGCTCAAATATCAACTATGAAGGTTGTTAATCAAGATAATCAAAGAGTCAAATTATATTTTCATTATAACTGGAAGCACAGAGTGCTACATAATGTGACAATTTTTTTTGTATTTTTAAATTAGATGATGTTTTGAAAAAATCATTTTTAAATTTAAAAATAGTGGGAGAAATTAAATTATTATTTTTAAATTTAAAACTATTTTTCTCCTGAACAAAAAATATTTTCAACACTGATTCATACTTATCTAGCATAGTGGAAATCAATTTGAAGTCCTGAATTTCGTGTGAGTTTTTCGAATAACGAAACTGTGACTTTCGAAATTCATATGTAACACCCCGAAATAATCCAACATAGAAAATACATCAACCCATTTCCAAATCAAATAATTAACCATGGCTCAAGGGATGCCGAAAAGATACATTCACTATGTTTCCTTTATATAGTTCCAAAAGTTATACAAAAGTAATCTCACATGCGATTATACATTCGTTGACAAACTAGTACATGAATTTATAGCATGTAAAATCTTTTAATCAAAACGAATAAGGCCCTCAAGGGCTTACAAGTTCCAAGGCAATAGCCCGGTTACACAAAATGGTCTCTCGGACCCATACAATTTAGCCCTTGGCTTTACAAAAATTAACACAAATAAAAGGGCAATCTACTCTTCACCAAAAACACATTCACGCCCTCAGTTTGGCAGAATCACCACATCTTTACCTGCGCCAAATCCCATAGAGGTGAGCACAAAGCCCAGTAGAGAATTCTTACAAAGTATATACAGTTATGCAAACTCAATAAAAATGTAAATGTCAATGCCATGCCATGCTGCTTTAAAGAAATTTCATTTCATGCTCTTCTTGAAGATTTCCATTTTTCAATAAAAGCTTGCAATCTCAACACATTTCAAAACTTCTAATTTTAATCAATAGGGGCGGTAAATATGACTCAGGTAATCCCTAGGTTGGTGTCCGCAAGTAGGCTCAACAAGCACTACCAATACCCTACTTTACCGGTTGCTAACCGGAAGGGAAGTGATACCTTCTCCGCGTGTGTTTTCGGTCTTTCACCCCGGACACTCAGGCCAACTTATCAATTCATCTTACACCTCCTAACCGGACTTACCAAACGTATTTACCCCACACACATTTCCGTTGTTCTTATTACAATATCATTTTCTTTTATGAAGTGAATGTTTTTCAAAAATAAATTCACAATGAAAATTAATAACTTTAATGAGCATGCAATGCAGTGAATCTCCCTGCCCCATAACATTCTCCAATTCAAGTAACTTGATACGATATCAAATCAACACATTTCTCATTTCCTCTCTTTAATGTTATTTCACAAAATAACTACTTGCCATAAACCCATGGCAACATCAATTTCTTATCAAGCACAATTAATAACAAGGTAGCCTTGTCAAGACTACATGTAATGTTTTCAACATTAAACCCAAAGACTTATTTTACAATTCTCACATTCTATGGTACACAACCATTCTCCACTTCCCATCAATACATGTCCAAGTGTTTAACAAATATGTAAAAATAACATCCCATTTTTTCATACATCAATTAGATTGTCATTTTGTTAAACATGTAATGAAATTATTCTCATTCCTCCTCTTGACACATAACAAATAAAGGATTTTATAGACATTTTTTCTTATTTTCCAAAATCCCCAAAATTTTAGGGTTTTTCATCAAAGACAACCCATTCCCCATTCTCTTGAAGTAATCCTACCAAAATCATCTTTCTTGAGTTTATAGTAGGAAATCCTCATGGAAATAAAAAGTTGAGATTTAAACCCATCTTTCAAAACTCCCTCTCTCTCTCTCTTCATTTAGTGCAAAATTAAAATCAACACAACAACCTCATGGAAACTTTAAAATCAACATTCATATAGCAAAACATGTATATATGACTCAAGAAATCCCTACCTCAAGCTTTGATGAAGAGAAGAAAGAAAATCCTAGATTCAAGATGGAAGATTCCTCCACCTCTCCTACACCAAGGAAAGCCCTAGCTTTGATCACCAAGAGTAGAGGATGATTATAATATTAAGCCCAAGAAATCACAAGAAATCAAGGGTTTGGAATGCTAGATGAGGGTTTTTAGAGAGAAGGAGGAGGAAATATGAGGTTTAGAGTGAGAAGGAGAGGCCCCAAATGTGTTACAAATTCGGCCAAAAGACATAAAAAAAACAGAGGTTCGGACTGCCAGAGTGCCACGCATGCGACGCCCATACCCGCACGTGCAGCCCTCACCTCCGCACGTGCGGTGAGCTATGCCGCACCTCAGCCTGCACATGCCTTTTAGGTAGTGTGCAAAACTCTCAAGTTGAACCCTCCCACATGTGCGGCCTCACTCCCCGCACGTGCGGCTCCTCACCCCGCACGCGCGGCCCTAGCCCAGCAACCCAGAATTTTCTGGTTCGGTCCCCGGGCAATCCGGACTCAACTGCACACCCTTCGGAACAAGTGAGATTCATCACCGAGCAAAACAAGAACAAGGACTTAAATTTTGAGAACAATTTCCGAACGTTTCAAGCCCAATCGAAAATAAAAGAAGGACGAAGAGAAGAAAGAAAGGAAAGAGAAGAAAAGAAAGGCCCGGTCGTCACACATATTTGTGGGTTATTCGGTTAAAGTATTCAGTTATTCAGTTTGTGAATATTATATGGAATTCAATGACTTATGGGCTATAAAAATTTTAAAATGCTATATGATTTTTGGATTAGTGAGGGTGTTCAAGTTTTTGTTATAGCTTTTTCTCTACAAAATATATTTTTTTAATCTAGCATTTGTTATAAAGTATTAAGTATTTTGCAGGATTAAGCTGAATTATGATTTTTGAAATATCTTGAAGTGGCATGAAATTTTTATTTGGATTGAATTATAAAGAATTTCCATTTGTTTTTTATGAAATTATTTTGTTATACTTTAAAATTGTAATACCGTATTGGTGTATTTTGTCAATGTGATTTTTATCTACTGTTAATTGCATGTGTATGAGATGGTGTTAAATTTAATTATTGCTAGTTGTAGCAATTGAGAAGGTGAATGGCTAAAAAATTTGACGAAATTTAATTTTTGAGAAATCATTTCACATTTGTGAATAATTGCGAGAGTACCGAAATTTTTGGTAGAGGTGATTATTTTTATAACAGTAAATCCATATTTATATAATTGAGCTCTTAGGTATTATTTTGGATGGTATTCAAGTGTGTGACCATGTTCCAAATCTATTTTAAAAGATTGTCTGGATATATTTCATCGAGGGAAGAAGACTAAGCCCGTACAAATAGAAAACCATGTATGAGGATACTCAACCTAGAAAACAAAGATTATGTGACCAGGTTCGATGGGAAGAACGAATCATAGTCATAACATATAGTGATTCCGGTTTTGACCCGACCCTTTTTATATTTTGGACTCAGGTTTCGTGGTTTCGTATTGTTGTTCATGGCTTTTTTTATCATTTTTTCATTGAGTTTGAGTTTTGGGGTGTCTTGGGTGTGTTTGGAACAGGTTGGTTGCTAGTTGATTCAAACTGTTGTTGTCCAAAATTTGACCTCTTTGCTCAAGCGAGCTTTGTGAGCTCCCAGTATTTTTGCAGGCCTGCAAAGATACTGGGGAGGTAGTGTTTTTCGCTCGAGCGAGACTTCTTGCGCTCAAGCTATAGTCTTATGTCTGTAAAACTTCTGAGAGTGTGCATTCTGCGCTCAAGCGAAGCTTCTTACACTCGAGCGGAACAACTTATTGTGTCTGGTTACTCGAGTGAGAACTCTTGCGCTCGAGCGAGCTGCACGTATATTAGTTCGCAGCAGCACCTTTTTATATCATTTTTTTCGTATCTTTTTCTCTCAAAACCCTAGATCGACCTTCTCTTTCTCTAAAACCCAATTTCTCTCTACAAATACACCTAGATCTAAGGATCTCTCTACCCTACTCTCTTTGATAAAAAGATAGAGCACTCTGGGGGCTCTCTTTTGATCCGAATAAAGCTTGGTTTCGGTATCTTTGAAGTTCCTCCATTTCTTCCTTGGTCTCCTAAGCTTGAGGTAGGGACTTTCTATACTCTTCTATGGTTCTTAACTTAGTTATTTATTGATGTGTAAGAAATGTTGGAATTTGGGATGATTTTGAACAAACCTAGGGTTTTGGTTTAAAATGAAAACAGGGGTTTTCAAATGTATGTGGTAAAAATGGTTATGGAAGTAGGTGTGAGGTTGTATTGTGGTAAATTTGTTGATTTTGATACTTGGTGTAAATTTTGGAAGAAAATGAGAGTTTTGCCCTAAAATGTCTCAAATAGTTATTTTGTATAAATAAATGAAATTGGTATTGGAAATGTGAAATTGGATGGGTGTTTATATAAATGGTGAAGTTGTATGTGTATTACCTCTCATCTATGGGAATTTTGATAATTTATCTATCAAAGAGATTGTATATCTGTTTAGAAATATCTGTTTTGGGCTATCGGTGAAGGATAGCTATGATTGATGAAGAAATTGCATGAGGATTAAGTGAATTGAAACTAATCTCTTATTTGTTGTCATTGAATATGGCTATGTCTTTAATACATTGTAAATGTATGATGTTTGAGAGAAGAAAGTGGATGCACTCTATGTTTGGGAGAAGGAAGGGGATAGACTCCATTAAATTAAGTTGGCCTATGTATCGAGGGTAAAAATCCCGAAAACCTTGCGTATATGTGGGTGCCGATTCCCGTGGACAAAAATTTTGTAAAATGACAAATATAAGTGTTTGTATAATGGTTGTGTTTATTAGAGACCCACTGAGTTGTATCCTCAGTTTGGTTCTCTAAATGAGATGGAAGTGACTCACGAATTGAGATAAAATTGATTGAGATATAAAGTTTGGCATAGTATGGTTTGGTAAAAGAGTTACAACTGGTTATTGTGGGTATTGGATGTGCATGTTATACTCATATCTTTGTTAAGATTCATACATTGTGTTAGATTATTCCTACTGGGCTTTGGCTCACCCTATTTGGGAAAATCATTTTCAAGTACTGGTGATATGCCTCTACCAAGGACGTAGCTTGGGAGGACTGTGGAGCTGAAGGCTCAGTTTTATTTATTTTTTGTATTCGTTTTGCACAAGTTGAGGGCTTTACTTGTATTGAGCTTTGACTCACTTTTGTGGTACCCAAGCCTTGACTTGGAAAGATGTAAGCCTTCAAGGCATATAATTATCTATTTAATTGCCTTTTTTTCTTACTACTTGGTGACAAATGTTGTAGATTCAGGATGTACTATTTATGAATGTATAACGCATGTGTCTACCATTTGTACCACCAACTTTCATGTAATGGAAGGACATTGGGCTCTAATTTATGTTGTTAATTACATATTGTCTTGGTTAGTTTATCGGTTTTTTTTTTTTTTTTTTTTTTTTTGGAGGGGGGGCGTGACAAATTAGTATCAGAGTGTACCGGGTTTGAATATTTTGGGTATGTAAGAAGTGGTTATTACCACAATGGGTTTCCCTCGCTTGATAGAGACATTAGAATGTATGGTATGCTATGTGATAACATGCTTATATGATTATATGGGTATGAGATTTAGTCTCTAAGATATTGATTGGGTCTATGGGTTTCTAGAAATCCTATTAGAAGAGCACTTGATCACTGCTATTTCTAATTGGAACTCTGGCTATGCGACAGGACGGTCATTATCTAGGAAAGAAATTCGTATGTATTTATGTGAATACGTGCTTACGTGGAGTGAATTACTATTGTCCACTGTATTAGGACGTGAGTGAGTTAGCTTTGATTACTGCTGTTTCTAATTGGAACTCTGGCTATGCTGCAGGACGGTCATTATCTAGGAAAGAAATTCGTATGTATTTATGTGAATACGTGCTTACGTGGAGTGAATTACTGTTGTCCACCGTATTAGGACGTGAATGAGTTAGCTTCGGCACATTTGTAAATGTGCTAATCTCTTTGTTACCTTTATTAGGATGTCAGGACATAGTGGTGGTAGGAGTGGTAGACCTAGGAGGCATGAGGTGCCTACACTGCTCAAGCGCAAAAAAAACCGTTTGAGCGAAGAATACTACCTCTCAGTATCTCTGCAAGCCTGCAAAAGTATTGAGAGTTCCCAAAGAAGCTAAAATTTGGCAATGACAGTTCTGAAAACAAGCTACCAACCTATTCCAAATGCAACTAAGACACTCCAATAACTAAACTCAATGAGTAATAAAGAGAAATAAGACATGAACAACTATATAAGACAATGAAACCCGAATTCAAAATATCAAATGAGTTGGGTCTAAACTAGAATCGCTATAAGCATGCTTTCTAAGTAAGAGATGAGAAAACCTCTACCTTTACTTGAACTTTCAAACAATTTTTTTTTTTTTTTTTTTTTTTTTTGTGGTGTTGTTGTTGTTGTTCTTGTTGAGGAAATGAGGTAGGAAAGGGAGAGATGTTCCAAGAACAAGCTTTGTGTTTTAACTTTGATCTTCAAAACACACTAAAAACCACTTCCAAGTCTTCTAATCACTCCTTAAAGTAAGGTTCTAACGCTAAAAGCATAAACACACTAACATTGACAAACAAGGATCAAGCCAAGGGTTTTGTATGAGAATTCTAGAGAGAAAAGGGAGTGAAATTTAGAGAGAGAAGAGAGAGTGAGAGAAAGCCACGTTTTTGGGGATGAAGTGGCTGAAATGAGGGCTTCTCTCTCTCTAACTCAACCCCCAACAACCCTAAACTAACTATAGGTTAACCCCTAACCAAAGTTATAACTAATGGCTAAGATTGAATCTTGAAAACCCCTCAAATCCTCACCCTAGATTCAAAATCAGATTTTTCATGAAATTCATGGGGTCAGCTAATAATAATAAAACACACATATTTAACACATAAATAAAATTTTCTATGACTGGAGAGTCCATTTATCAAATTTCAAATTGGATTAGGCTCACGTGCGCGCAAAACAAGGCCATTGATGCATTGGGATTCCCCATTCACTAAGATATCTCTAAATTAATTAGTAATATTGCACAAGCATGAGGACATCTAACACCAGATTTAGTGAGTCCATGTCTCGAATCTCGTGCCTGAGTGCACGCAAAATGAGGCACATAAATGCGCAGAAAATTAATAAACAAGTTCTAAACTAAAATGATTAGAGAAGCTCATGGACTTAATTATAATTAATTAAACTTAATTAGAACTCAATTATATTAAATTAAAGTTCAAATTTTTCCTCATCGTTCCAATAAAGTTTATTGCTCATAGCATCAAGATGATGCAAAAAAAAAAAATACTAAAAGAGCCCGAAAATGAGAAAGACTGCCTAACCAATCAAATCATCCAGGAAATCCAAATAAATAAATAAATAAATAAAATCCAAATCCACCCTTTCTATAACCCATCTATACAAAACTACAAAAAACCTATTCTCTAACCACAAGACAGATTGAGCCACCCCCTGAAAAATACGGTGATTATATTCTGACCAAACCAACCGCATTAAACACAATGGGGCCATGGCTCAAGCCTTTCGTTGCCTCCCAATCCGACCCTCTCCCCAACTACAGAGGACCACCTTCACCCCCCTTTGGTGAGCGCAAGTGACTCTAGAAGTAGAGAAGATAGGCACCCACAAACAATAAGCCACATGGCAATGGATAAGTAAGTGATTGACAAACTTCGCATTACCATAACATATATAACACCAGCTTACTAGAATATGACGATGGCGAACAAAATTATCAATAGTTAGAATTTGATCAAAAGCTGCCGTCCATACGAAAAATGCCACCTTAGATGAAACAGCTATAACGCAAACACGATGCCAAGGAAACTCCCCATTCACACCACTAGACAAAGTCCAGTAGAACAACGAAATCGAGAAAACACCTTTTGCTCTTGACACCTCCCCACTTCCTACACACACCAAGACATCCTCTATTACTCTGCACACCCCGTAATAATCATTCAACATCCAACATGCATAAAAATAACTAAGAAAAGGAGATAAAAAAACTAGTTGGGATGTTCCTTGAAAAAAAGTAATTAAATAAAGGGACACGAGTCCCCTCTGTGTCCCCATCTCTGACATCGCTATGACACATATTTTGGAGTGTTGGTGCTACATAGGGTACTAGTTGTGGGGCACATGCATTGCACCAATTTTTCATCTCGATGAATTTTATAATTTCATATTGACTTTTAAGTGTAAAATTTCTATATATAATAGATTTTTCTTTTGGATATCAAAGAAACAAAATCAAAATAATACAATATTGACATACAAAAAATCAAAAGAAAGAGATAGAGAGCATGAAAGTAGCCTGTGAAATTTGGAGAGGCACCATGACTATCTTAAAATTTCATGTGCCTCATTCCATACAAGTTTGAATGAACTCATACAACTCTAAGATTCAACTCAGAATATTCATAATGGTCGAATTCACAATGAATAATTATAGCAGACCGAATGTCAAGTTTTATTGGATGCCCATAATTTAAAGAAAATAGTAATATAATATGTATACAACACTATGGAAAGAGAGAAAATTAAGAAGAAAAAGAACTATCGCTTCTGTGTCTTCAAATTGTAGAGAGAGTTTGTTTTTATAGGATAAGACTCTTTATGCTTTTGTAATTGATCCATTGGTTCGGTTTGAATTCAAAACTTTTTAAATTTAAATTTAAATAGACACATATTCAATTTAAAATAGTGTCTGTTAATCAAATAACGTTTGATTTGAAACTTCAACAGCAAATTTAAAGTTTTATTTTTATTTTTTTTTATAAATTGTAAATGATTCTATTTGTAATTTATATTTTTATATAGAAATTATAAAAAAAAAAAAACCATGTTTAAGTGAACATGAATAAAAGTTTAGCATCACATTATATTGTATTTTATATTTATATATTTTGAATTTTTAAGAAAAAATAATTATTGGTGGTTATTTGGCAGTGGTGGAAATGTGGTGGCAGTGCCAAAGCGAACATGGTGGTGGCAATGAAATAATGATAGTATCTTTGGTGACAATGGCATTGGTGATGGTGATAGTGGTTGGCTTAATAATAGTGGTGGTGGTTGTGGCTGTGGCGGGTGTGGTTATGTCATAATGGTACACTTTGGTAGTAGTACATAAGTAACTATAAATTTAGTGAATATTAAATAAGAATGTTGCTAGTTTAAATTTTTTTAACCAAGATTTTATGATTCAATTAAAATATTAAATGATAAGAGTTATAATTATTAAATAGACTTAATTGATTTTAGTGGGTTAGAAACATAAACAAATTTTAAATTTTATTTATTTATTTATATGTTATTACAATGATGCCTAATTAATTACAACGGTAATGAAAATCAAATACAACATATAATAAATACAAATAAACTCTCAAAGTTGGAAAGCCAAAAAAAAAAAAAAAGGAAAAAGTTTAAAAAATTAAAAAATCTAGTATATATTCGATTCACCAAATACATTTTTGTGTTTAAATAAAAAATGAAATCACAACTAAATAGGCACAAACAGTAGAGTTAGTTAGATCCAAACAATCCAGACCATTCACTTCTTTTAATTGTTTTTTAGGAAAATCTTTAATAAATATGCTTACCAAATATATTTTTGAATTTTTTCATGCTAAAAATAAATATAAATATATATAATATTCTCTATCAATCAAAAATAATAAATTGTTAACATTGCAAATTGCATTCATATAGTTTGCGTTTTCCGTGAAAACAATTTTTACAAATTCAAAAATCACATTTTGATGTATTCTAATAAGTTGGTTATTTTTAGAAAAAAATCTATTATATATTTGATTCAGCAAATACATTTTTGTATTCAAATAAAAACTAAAACTAAAACTAAAAATAAAAAATGAAATCACAACTAAATAGGCACAAACAGTAGATTTAGGTAGATCCAAACAATCCAGACCATTCACTTCTTTTAATTGTTCTTTAGGAAAATCTTTAATAAATGTGTACCAAATGTACTTTTGAATTTTTTAATACTAAAAATAAATATAAATATATTTAATATTTTTTGGAAATAAAAAATAATAAGTTGTAAACATTGCAAAACAACATTCATGTAGTTTGTGATTTCCATGAAAATAATTTTTACAAATTTAAAAATTACATTTTGATGTCTTCTAATAAGTTGGTTATTTTTAGAAAATTTTCTCTAAATCAAAATTTAAAAAAAAAAAATCGGAAAATAAATTTATTTGTCTTTAGAAAAATGAAAACAAAAAATGAAATCACAATAAACAAGCACAAACTGTGGATATTTTTTTTTTTTATCGACAAACGTCAGTTGTTAGTTATTAGATTAACATCTATAAAAGTTAACCTTCCTACCCTTGCAAAACACCAGGTGATTTCCTCCTTATTCAACTTCCCCTTAGGGAGAATTGAATCCATGACTTCTCTCTTAGGACTAAGCCCTTAAAAAAGTCATGGTGGCCCAACTAAGTTAGTCCTAGTTGGTTAAATCCAAACAATCCATGATATGCACTTTTTGTAGTTGTTCTTTAGGAAAATCATTAATTTGTATGTTTAGGAGAATTGATGAAGTTTGCTTATGATGGTTTAGAATATATTCGTTGTTATTCTTGATTATAGATATCAAAATGACTTTATTTCTAAAATATAATTCGGCCTCATATGTAAAAGCAGTACTTCTTGTCTCTTTCTGTATTCTGTTTGTGATATATTTTCTTTTCTAATGTTTTCTTTTAATTATTATACTATAGTGTTCGTCTTTTATAAATTCAACAATGTTTTATTTATTATAAATTGTTTATCCAACACCAACTCTTGAAAATTTCACACTTGTTAATAGAATGTCACGCCCCAATTTTAATTACTCGGAAATATTATCAAAGCCTGTAAATTTAGGTCCATTTTTTTTTTTTTTATACATTTACAAATATCTATTACGCTTGAGTAATAGAATCACAATGATACATGTTCTCCCTCTCTCAATAAATACAACAACAATACTCCCTCTGTCCCAAAATAATGGTCCATTTTGGGAAATCTAACTTTTTTTTGGTAGTACAATTATTGCATTTGAAAAAAGTTGATTTTTCAAAATTACCCTTTTGATAGTACATTTTTTGGGAATATTAATGTCATAATTGTACTTTTATATTGTTTATTAATTTAAAAGAAGGGCAAAATAGGAAATTTATATTATTTTTGTACTTGATTTTTGAAGAGGGACTAATATTTTGGGACAATGAAAAATGGAATAAGGGACTAATATTTTGAGACGGAGGGAGTAATATATGCCAAGCTTCTGCCGCGAGGCTACAAATAAATATATACAAATACAAATTCCACTACCTTTACATCTACTATGAAGTTATACAAATGGACTCAAGACTTCCATACATCTTCAATCAAATAATCCAAACTTTCTTCCTGTAAAAAGATTAAACAACGGTGTAACGCCCCAATTTTCATGCCCAAATGATAATACATTTACTTCAAATCAAAATAACATAAAACAAATAAATACCCTAATGGGTTTACAAGTTTCCAAGGCTTGAACCTGGTTACATAAAATGGTTATTCAAACCCATACATACAAAGCCCTTGGCTTACAATATAGAGTCACACAAAATAAGAGCATTGTACTTCCAACACACATACTTCCACGCCTCTAGTTGGGTGGGATCATCACATCCTTTCCTACACAAAAATCCCGTAGGGTGAGCATAAAGCCCAGTAGAAAATTCTTAACAAAGTATATACATTTTATACAAGTCTCAAGAGATGAAATGCACATGCCATGCTATGCCCTTTTTGAAGATAATTTACATATTTATCCTTTGAAAACCATCATGCTCAATGATGTCATGCAATTTCAATTGTTCAAAACATAACAATTTATTTCAAGGGCGGTAAATACGTCTCTGGTAATCCCTAGGCCAATGTCTGCAACTAGACTATACAAGTACTACCAAATTGTCATTTTTACCAATCGCAACTGGAAAAAAATCAACAATCACCTATCCGCGCGGAGTTTTCGGTCTTTCACCCCGGACCCGCAGGCCAACTTATTCTACACCACCTGTCAAGACTTACCATCATTATTTACCCCAAAACCATTTCATGAAAACTTATTTCTCAACATTATTTTCTCAATGCAAGTTTTCAAATCAACCATCAAAGTGTAATATAATGAAATGAAATGATATGCCATTACCATGTTAAAAATGCAATGCAATATTTCTTTCACTTTCAATACTCCCACACAATATTCCCATTGTGATCAAATTCTCATTTCAATACAATTTCACAAGATGAATAAATACTTTTATTTCAATTCATCAAAGGAATAACATAATTCCCACATTTCAAATAATCTTAACAATTTAGTCATCTCAAGACTATATTAATACCTTTAAACAACAATGTCCAAAATTTCAACAATTCTCATATTCCATGAAAATATCATTTATATGTAAATAAATAAACAATTTTCAAATATCATTTATTTTGGCACACAAAATAAATATAACAACATATTCTAAAAATTTTCAACATCTTTGTTAAAAATTCCCAACTTCTAGATTTTCTCATCAAAAGCCATTCATCTTCAAATATTTGAGAAGATCTCACCAAAAACATCTTTCTTTCATCAACATAGTTCAAAAACCCTAAATTTCTATTTTTAGAAATAAGAAAGTAAACCCACTTTCGAAAATCAATCATCTTCTTGAATCAAAAATTCATTTTTATCAAAACAAGTCAAACGATGATTTCTAAAATCATTTAGATGTTGCAAAAACATATATATAACTCAAAGAAAATCCCTACCTCAAGCCAAGAAGAGAATTTGAGATGAAACCCCAAAATCCGACGTTGCCAAAATTCGATCTCCACCGGTCAAAATGTTGCTCTCACCAAGCTCTTTATTTTGGTCTCAAGAACATGGTCTAAAACCTTAGATTCAAAATTGAGTTAAGTTTGATGCCACCTTCTTCCCCCACCTTAACAAGTATTAGCAATTTCATTGAGGTTTCCTTTCATTCTTGCCATTTCAAAATTTCATGGGTCAAACCCACTCATCCTCATAAATGTCAAAATTCCTCCCAGCTTCAATAGTTGAAGGTGGCTTGAGTTCTCCAGCTGCATATTTTCTCATCACTCCATACTATTCTGCCTCATAGCTGTTTCCACAATCCTAGTTTAATGAACTTAATAAATATGAGTAGAAGTTGAGGGCAACATACCCACATAAGCTGCTGGATAAAGAGAGTAACATCTTTTCCAGAAATAGGAATTGATTTAATGCTGCTCCCAATAACATAGCCATCCGCAACAGGGACAACATGAGTAGCTCCATCTCCAATATCCACTACAACCCCTGTCATCTCACACCTCAAAGATTTGTTTCTCTCCAGCCCTTTAGCCAGAGCAGCAGCCCCCAAAGCACCACCATAGTTGCCATTAAAGACAGAATCTGTATAGTATTATTTCCCAGGAGTGCTCCAGCAATACATGTAAACCCAGAATAATCAATGACATTATTATTAAGTTCAAGGACGCGTAAACTTGAATTTTTTTTTCTTCAGCATCTCGGCAATAGCCTTCACTCCCTCATCACCCAAGTTTGTGCTGTTCAACTGGAGCTTCTGAATCCCAACATTATCCACCAGTATGTCACATAGGCACTTAACTCACTCGTCTCCAATGGGGTTTCCAGATAGATCAAGAGTATTTAGTACAATGTTTGATTGAAGAACACCATCGAAGGCTTTCAATCCAGTTGCAGTTATTCTATTAGCAGCAAAACTTACTTCCTCTGCAGTCTGATTGTATGCCAAGCTCTCGGCAAAAAAAAAAAAAAATAGTCCTTCATCTCCAAAGTTAATACCTGACACGTCAACACTTCGGAATGCTCTAAGTTCTTTGGCCAATTCATTGAGTCTTTGTCTGGACTCCCTCTCAACCTTATTTAGATCAGCCTTGCATTCCCTTAGCTTGGCAAGCAAGACAGCCTTCAAACTTGGCTGCAAACTTCTTGCCTCAAGATCCATTTTTCTTATCAAAACATCAGCTTCATCCACTCCAGTTTCTATTTCAGAAATGTTTTGCATCTTTTCCTCTCCATCAGGAAGAAGACCAGCAGAGTTATATTTTCTGGATAAATTGGCAGAGAGCTCGCAGTACTGGCGCTCATATGCTGAAGGAGGAGGGTATTCAGACGCAAGGCAACTAATCGGCTGGGTCTGTGGAGAAGTAAATAAAGGTACACTTCTTTTCTTCTTTTGGAGGAAATTCACTCCAGCAGCCTTGAACAGACCCATCTCTCTCTCTCTCTCAAATAAAATATTCTTTAAACTATGTAACTCTCACCACCGAAAGCATCATCATCATAGTCCACCCCTCTTTGCTTTCTCTTTGACCCAAAAATTCTCTAACCAATCCATCTCTTTTCTTTTAGGTAGGCCACGCCACCTTTTCTCTACCATCTCTCTTTATTATTTAAGCCTCGTTTGGGAACAGGCTATTTTAGTAACTTTTTAGTTTTTTACGAAAAGATGTGCAGAAAAGTAGAGAGATGATGTGACTAGTTTTAGTTGGCTTTTTGACTTTTTGGCTAAAATAGCCAGTCCCCAAACGAGGCCTTATTCTCCACCGAATTGAGCAAAACCCCAGCTGTAACCATTCTCCTAATGTGAGAGGAAGATATATTATATATATAAAAAGAAATTTTCCCACTAATGTGAGAGGAAGATATATTATATATATAAAAAGAAATTTTCCCACTCACTCTTGTCCCAGTCCTTTCTCTTTGTTTATTTATTTATTTATTTTTTTTTGAGTTACTACAAACGGGGTGAGCACTAATGCCCAGTAGGAATCTCATAGTTCTAAATTAATAACTAACACACAGATAGAAATGATCATGCATGCAGAGCGATACCATATAGTAGGGTGACATTTCATAATCTCAAAATATCATAATATCATAAGTAAGGTATCTTTTTCCCAAAAACTATTTAAACATTTTTAAGAAAAACCTTCAGCATTTAAAATCACCCCTTAACTTTAGAAAACCATAGATCCTTGTGAAACAACCATATTTAAGAAACAACATCATTTAAAGGTTATTAACCAATTCCCAAAACATTCCTCAATTAAATTTCCATTGTTAATCCTCTTCTTTTCCTTCCATTCTTCTTTTCTACTCTTCACTTTTAATTTAAAACCCCATAACTTCAATCCAATCCCTTATTTAGTTATAGAACAACGCTCACAATTTCCTTTTATTAACACAACTACTACATTAAATTTACCATCATAGTCTATAATCCTCATATCTATTTTTGATTCCCATTATTCACAATTAACGCCTATGCACATTTCCTCTTTAAACCAAATTACACATCAGTATGAAGTTTCACAAATTCATCACAAGCAACAAATAACATCATCAACTCAACATACTTTTCAACACATAGTTCAACACAATCCACATTTTGCCGACTTACTACGGCGGGACAGCGGGCACCCAATTCATAACACTTTCCACCTTTCGCCGGCTACCATACAGCGGGAAGTGAACTCCCAAAAACATTTTTTGAAAACCAACCCTTTTTGTAATTAATTTCCATGTTCTGTAGAGAATTCTCACAAAGTATGTATATAGTTATGCTTTTTCTTCAACACAAAAGTAAATGTAAATGCGATGCTACGCCAAGGTAAATTAATGAGGAAAACATCCGTTCCAATGCATTGTTTCAAAATCACCATGTTCTCAGTGTCATCATGTGATCTCATAAATTTCAAACTTCCAATATTAATTCAAAATGGGCGGTAAATATGACACTGGTAATCCCTAGGCTGGTGTCTGCAAGTAGGCTCAACAAGCACTACCAAACTGTCATTTTTACCGGTGCTAATCGGAAGGCTCGACACCTCTCCGCGCGGCTTTCGGGTCTTTCACCCTGGACACTCATGACCAACTTATCAAATCAACTACACCCCCTATCCGGACTTGCCACGTATTTACCCCATTCACATTTCCATATTTCTTATCCAAATCATTTTCTATCATAAATGCAAATCTCTTGGATTTAAAACCACAATGCACAATGATAAATGATATGATATGCAAATGCAAAAATCTCCATGATTCATAGCATTCCTTCTCAAATCAACCGTATACCATCAACTTCCTCATTTCACAAGTCAAAGCAACATGGTCCCACCAAGGACTACACATGAAGTTTTCAAAACTATTTCTCCAACTCAATAAATTTAAAAGATTACCAATCTTGCAAAACAAATTATAGAATTTACACCCATTCATCTTCTATTCAAAGAAAGAAATGAGTTTTATGAACATTTCCTTGTTCCCCAAAAATCTCTAAATTTCTAGTGTTTTCACCAAAAACCAAACATTTCCCATCCCCATCAAGAAACCCCATTAAATCATCCACTTGAGTTTCAAAAATAACTAAGCAAACCCACTAGGAATTTAATAAAATAATTTGAGATTAAACCCATTTTGGAAACTCTACATTTTAGATCACAAAAACCAAAATCAACATGATTCAACTTAACACCATTAATATAATTCAACATATTTCAAGAGAAATTCTTAAATCCCATTTCAACATTTCATAACCGAGTTTATGTCATTTATATCATTAATAAATCTTTTCCCCCAATTTCCTTTTCATTAAAACATGATTTACAATGCTCTTAACAAAGTTCATTCGCAAATTTTAAACATAATTTTCAAGTATAACCAAATTCCAATTAAACTTGTACATATGTAATTCAACCTACCAATTTCATGATTCTACTTTCAATTTGGGCCAAATCATTGACTATCATCAAGAATCAACCTAGGGTTTCTAGGAAATCTAGAAATTTCAATTAAAATTTTAAACTTCTTAACCCATTACTTCTTATTCCAACTTTCCCTTTGATTATACACCTAGGGTTCACAATCCATCATTTTAACCCATCAATTGAACTACCAACATCTCAAACCCTAAACCCCCAATTCTCATAATATACACTATGCTAAAAAATGTGGGTTTTACATTTATATACTCCAAAATACCATAAATCTATCTATTAATGGAAGCATTGAAGGAGAACTAGGACCCCTACCTCAAGAATCAAGCAAGAGAACGAAGCTTTGATGAGAATCCTTCGCAAATCCGAGTTCCAATCGGTTGAAAATGTTGATCTTCTCTTGTTCTCCACCCTTGATGCAAGAACCATGGTGGATTGTTGATAAAAGTGGAAGAAATCAAGGTTTTGGGGGCTAGGGTTTCGGACATGGAGGAGGGGAGAAGAAGAGAGGAAAAGAAAATGTAAGAAATGATCAAAAAATCACGTTTTTGAGCTGCTGTCCCGCACAGTTCCGCACGTGCGCCTCTTTTCCCGCACGTGCGGTCCTGCTTCCAGCACAGATATGAAAACTTCAAACGGGTATAACTCTCTCATCCGGACTCCGTTTTAGGTCGTTCTTGTGTCCAAATTGAAGCCCCGGAAATAAGCTTTCCAATGGTTCTATCCTCATATCCAAATAAAAAGTGTGGAAAAAGAAAAGGGCAAAAGAGTGACGGCTGATCGTAGACGAATTATTCGAATTAAAGTTTTTTGTCCAATCTTACTTTACCATCATATTACCACCTCAATCAATACCCCAAAATAAAATAAGGAGGTTCCAAATACACTAATAAAAATGCCAAAAACGAATCCACGTGCCTCAAAAATTCAAACTCAACTAGGCGACCCGCTCGAGCGTCTAACCTTGCGCTCGTGCGCTCAGACCAACAAAGCCGTCCGCTCGAGCGTCAAGTCTCCCGCTCGAGCGGAGATTCAAAACTCCCAGAATCTCGAGCCGTCTGCAAAATGCTGGGAACCCCACAAGTCCGCTAGAGCGTCAACTCCCCTGCTCGAGTGGAAGGAAAAATTTCTAGATCGTTATATAGAAAATGTTAGGTATCATGAAAAATGCTTCATGAAAATGATCATGAACAAATCTCGATCGTTGGACTTGTCCAACTAGAATGACATTTTCAGAATATGTCACTTCAAAGGCTGAATTTGTGGTTCATTTGAGTAATGTGGTGCGGGAAATACTAATTTAAGGAATGTGTTACATGATGTCTATTGTGGAAATCTTAGAATACGTCATTTATTTTCTATCTCAATTTTTGCTACTTACTTTGAATGTTTCCTTTTTTCTTGTTGGTAATATATTTCTTTTTGATAATTAATTATCTCTAAATGTTAATAATACAAGCATTAATTTAGAAAATCCAGTCGTTGATGTCATCACTCCTATTTCCCCTCATTGGTTATACATCATCTTCTCATGGTTCCAAAGATGTTTTTATTGTGTGAATGCATTCTAGTTACTGGTTAGTTACGATTGGAATGCTAGGTTAAATTGGTCCCATCTGCAGTAATTCTTGAGAGATTGCACAACAAAATTTAGATTTGTTTTCACCAGTAAGTGAAATGTCGTTGAATTTTGACTCTTTAGTTCCCTCTCTCTTTCTCTCTTTTAGGGGTGAGCATGGTCTGAATTGGGCCAGATTAGGGTAAAACCAAGTCCAATTCGTTAGTTACGGTTTTTGAAAAATTGGAACCAATCCAATCCGTTTAAATCGTGGAACCAATTCGAATTAATCCATTTAAATACGGATTGGATCGGTTTAAGATCACGGATTCACATAATTAAATAACAAAAAAAAAAGAAGAAGAAACATTTTAATTTCATAAAAACATAAACATAGCATCATATTGGTTCCATAATATAACATATCTTTCCTCAATAGCGACATATTATTTTAAAATTTAAACAACCATAAGAAAACTAGTTCCACTCTAAGTATTTAGGTCATTTCAAATTAAAACTAAAAACTAACAAACAAAAGCAATAAAAAAAAAGATACTATGTGGGTTTAGGTTTGGGTTTAGGTTTTATATGGAATAAGAGAAGACACTATGTTGGAGGGTGTATAATATAAATATACGCTATTTGTATACAGTCCAGATCGGTTCCAATTTGGAACTGTGAGGTTCAATCCTGAACCAATTCGTGGACTATGAAATTTTGATTTTTCAATCTGGAACTGAACCACGAATTCAAAAAGCCAATCTAAACCTATCAGATTACGGATATTATAGATTCCTTACTCAGCCCTACCCTCTGTGATACTTTACATTACATGGACTTAGGTACGAGTGTCAGTTGCCGGTATGTATCTAAAGGTTGAATTTGGCAAATCTCTAAATGAGGAAACGACTATGTGGATACGGCTGAATATAGATATGTCAAAAAAAATATTATATATTTTTCTAATAAAGTTACAATAATTTATGGCTTAAAATGATTACATATTTTTATGATAATGCTACACATTTGTAGTTAAAAAATATTGAATAAAAAAAATATTTAACATTTTTAAAAAAAGGGCTTTTTATTGATAAATCCCATTTAGAAGTGTTCTAACCCAAGAAGTTTATGAAGAAATTTTTTAACCCACTTAGTCCAATGTATTTATACTTTTATTCCATAAAATCCTTTTTCTTGATTTACATTATTTTCTTAGACTCTTATACCCTTATATTTAATGTTGATATTTAATGTTGGGGAGGAGAGAGAAGGAAAATGATCAAGGTATAAAAAATTTCATATACAAATTAATAATATTGATGTTATTATTTTATATTATTATATAATGTGAATATATTTTTAATTGACAACACATTAAAAATAATATGAACATTCTCTCTCATCTAATGTGAATATATTTTTAATTAACAACACATTAAAAATGATGTGAACATTCTCTCTCATCTAATGTGAACGTTTACAACACCTTTCCGAAAAATTCTCTCTCATCTAATGTAGTGATGTGAACATTTACAACATGTGAACCTTCTTATTTTTAATTGACAACACATTCTTAATCACAACATGTAGTGATATAAACATTAACAACATGTGAACATTCTCTCTTATCTAACATAGTGATGTGAACGTTCACATTCGTATGTTTTAATATGAATATTCACATAATATAATTAACAACACAATGATAAAAATTCATTTCAATTACATGATGTGAATATTCACATCATGTAATTGACAACACAATGACAAAAATTCATTTCAAATTAATATGAATATAATGATAGTCAACATCTTAATGCATGGAAACTACCAAAACATAATGACAATCAACATTAATAGGGGTAGGAGAGATTGGGGGTGTTTTGGTCTTCTTACCTTAAATAGGACCTAATAGAATAGTCAAAAACAATATGAGTTGAATGGAATAAAACTCTTAAAAAGAAGATTTATAAAAAAAAAAAAACTCTCTTAAAAAAATGAGTAATTTATTTTTCATGGATATTAGTTAAATTCCATCTCCTTAATTAGTATTAGGCCAAAACATGTGAAGCTCATGTAAAAGCCAGCCAGCCCAATAGCATTATTTATTATAAGGCCCATTTTATTAACAGAGCAAAGTGTATCCTAAATAAGCCCAAATGTAGCAAACCCTTTAATCAGCCATCAACGAAGATGAACACAGGAGACGGAGATGATGAACGGCGACGATGATGAGGTCTCTTGGTGACTGGGTTTAACTTATCTATTTTTGTGGTTTGTGCAGAGTTTCAAAGATGGCGTCTCTTTTGTCTTGCTTTTGGTTTTGTTTTATTGCTGTTGGCACCAGTAGTCAGCAGCAGTTCAATGGCTATTGGAGTTTTTCTTGTCATTATTATCCTTCTTTTTCAGGTGTTTGGATTTCATGTGCATTGTATAGTAGTCTTCTTTTTTAAAGGAAAAAAAAAATCTGTTGCCTTTTATTTTGCGCTGTATTCTCATATGGTGCTTCTACTTATTCTTCGTAAGGTTTCAATTTTGCAACCTTTGACAAAAATTTGGTTGTAGAAAATACAGGCATTCATTGGTAATATTGGCGATATCATCCATAACAACCAGAAAACGTTATAACCTTTGTGGATTTTATATTTTCATGGTCTCTCCGAAGGAGAAGAAATGATAAGAAATAAAAATAGGGCTTATATTTTTTTCCTTCTCCAGCTTTAGAATTAAATGATGAAGAGGATGGAAAAGTCTTCTTGTCTCTATATTGCATAATTTAGAGTGACACTTCTTGAAGATACAATGAGTAATAGTTGTTTAACGTCGACCAATTAATTTTCCTGTAAAGAGTGATCTAATCTGGGTCCATGGTGCCAAAAAGAAAAGAGGAAGGTCAGGAGTGGAATAGGATGGGAATTATCAAAAAAAAAAAAAAAAGAGTGATATAGGGTGGGGTGATGACAAATTACATGATTGCTTCAGACTTAATCAAGAATATGGATTGGAATAGAGTGGATAGGAGAAAACAAATTCGTGTACCTCAAGCCAGTTATTTGGGGCCAAGTGATGTAGAGCAACCGGAAAAGAAGAATAGTAATACCGAGGAAAGAGAATAAACCACACAGAAAACAAAACAAACCCTAAAATACTCAAATACAACTCTCAATTTTCAACTATCATTCAACGCTGAATAATCCTCGTACATAATGCCCTAGTTACCCTTCTTATGAGAGGAAAACTTTAGCATTATGACTTGTGTTAGATTCATTATTCTTCAATTGAGTTTTTATTGCTGGCTGAATTGTTGGTGATGGGGAATAATTTGATTCTTCTTCTTATTAGTTTGATTTGGTGTAATGAATTTATTGATTTGATTTGGATATTGATTATTGAATATATTTGATTTTACTTTGGAACAGTTTCCCTTCTCTCCTCTCTTCATACTCTTCTCTTCTCTTCCTCTTTCTCTTTCTTTGTCATTCTTCTAGTGCTACATCTGTTAGAGCATGGGTTTACTATCATTTTGTATGCAAGTGCTATAATTTTATAAAACATTTTACTTCCTAGTTTCATATGCTGCTTCTGAATTTATGGATGAAATATCTCATTGGTCTGCTGCTGAAATTCGTTTAGGGGATGAAATTATTACCAACTGGGAGGAAAAATGTCTTCTACCTCACTTTATATGGATTGGTGGTAAGTGCTTTTTTGCTTTAAGGATCTTTGTTTTTTTTTTTTTTTTTTTTTTTTTTTTTTTTTTTTTTGGTGTTTAATATCTTATGGAATTGACTTGCGGTTGATGTTAGCTCGGAACTGGTTCCTTCTTGTTACATCACTTTTCAATGTTGGTCAATTCAATTCTTGTTAGTAGTATAATAAATAGATTAACTGTTTGTTAAATAACTTAGTAGTTGTAGTATATAAATAGGTGATATAATACCTATTGTACTTAGTTTAGAAATAAAAAATATATATTGTGATTGGAGTAGAGCTTATTTTCTATCACTAGCCCTTGGGGTTTTACCCCTAATTGGGGCATTTGTCTTCTCTTTCTCAATTTGATCTTGATTTGGCATTTGGATTTCATTATTTGGTATTAGAGCATAAGTTCTTGTACTTCATTGTTTCTAATTGTACAGACAGCTCGTCAATTAGAAAGGAGCAACATACCTGACTTTGGATCTAAACCCTAATTCTTGGGTGTGAACCCCAGATTATCTCACTAGAAGTTGCTATCGCAAGTGTGATCGATTTGATCTGAAGCCATAGAGTTGACATCACAATCAAGAGTTGACCCGAGATTTGGTAGTTGTGACTTGCGTTTGGACCGTTCGCGTTGGTGATTCAATGTCGCAGCAAGATTTCGAAGCCTTCGTTCAAGTTCAGATCTCAGTTTGAAGCCCTTCATTTGTTTGAATATGTTAGGAAACCAGGGAATAACCATCTCTTTCTGAAGTCGAAGTGGAAATTGCGATCTGACCAGATTGCTTTGTCGACTCCATTGGATGAAAGAGGGATTTTGTTTTTTGTTCAGCTGTTCTGGGTCACATCTGGTTCGAAGTTTAAACCTAGAATCTCTCTGAAGTCGAAGTTGAAGACCCATCGCGATTTGAAGACCTGTTGCAAACTTGAAGTTGCTATTGTTCATCGCGATTGCAACCTAGCTCTTTGATTCGAGTTTGTGTTCGTTGGAGTTCTTGAAACCTCTTATTGAGTCAAGTTTTCAAACTTCGAATTCGACCTGGTCTTGCGATTTCAGTTTGGCCTTGCTATTTGACTTGCAAGACGAGATTTGATCTGGGTTTGGTCCTTTGACTCTAGTTCGTCGTTGAATCAGGTATCACAACTCTTCATGAACCAACTCCCTTAGACTCCCTATACCACTTCGATTATACGTCTTGGGTTCGAAGTTGTGAGTCGATTTCGACAATCAATTGCAAGTTGCTATTCAACCCTCTACAACGAGTTGATGTTAGGAGTATTGAACTTGTCTTCTTTTGAAGTTGCGATGGCAAATTACCAAAAAAATCAACTCAAAGATTTGATCTCATAGTTCAGAAGTGATTCAAAATCTGACCTAGTTCTGTTTTTCAAGTTGATCGACATGACTCAATTCAATTTTGGTATGTTTGACTTAGTTTTCTTCTTAATTGAAACTGTCATAAATCAATTCGCGATGTGGCTATCTTATTCTTGATTCTTGTTCTTGGATTGGATCTTGATTATTTGATGCTATATATTGCTGTGAATGGGTATTGTATTGAGTTGTCCTCAATTGTGAAATTGGGTTTGAAACTGTGATCTCTGTAATCGGCATATCTAGACTATTTGTGGGTCATATTGGGTTGTTTGGTTATGGGTAATCGGGATTGAGGTCATCGAGATGGCCGTGGTAGAGCTTATGTTCTGACTTTGGGTAAAGAAACCGAGATGAAGTTCTTAATTGGAAGGGACACTGATGCTAATCCAAATCAAAATTCATTATCAAAAAGATGAGTTGAAGCAATGAGTGGACGACTTGTCAAAATGCAAGCTTCCATTGAAATTTTTGACAGCTTAAAAGAAATTATTTGAAGTTTATCATTAGGACTCTTTCATACCTCTTTATGTAGTTGTTTTGAGTTGAGTAGGCTGCTTCTTGTGTGCTCAGTTCACATTTGTGCCAAGGGAGGAAAGAAAGAAGTCGTGTAATGCTAAATTCCAGCTCGTGATCAACTACTCTCATGGTTTTGCCTAGTGGATACATCGTCCATCCTATCATTGTGTCAATCTTCTCAATTTTGCTTTGAAAGATGTCATTTGCCAACCATTGGTCTCAGTCCGACAAAATGAGTACTCTTCTGCACGAGTATGCAGGTTAGAGGTGAAGGGGTTTGGAAATGGGGGTCTATCCGAGTTTTTTAGCGAGAGGATATGGACACACTGGTAGGTCGTTTTGCACACCAAAAATAAATCCTTACGAAGACCTTAATTCAATAGAATAATGGTTTAGTTCGGGTATCGATCCACAGAGACTAAAAGGCTAAGTTGTTTAAATTTCAGATTAATTCTTAAATCAATTCAAAAGTAGAAAAGAAGAATTTTGTATGAGCTTAATTAAATTAAACAAATAAATATAATTAAACTAGTATCAATCAAATAGAAGAGACTCAGGGTTTCGAATCCACTAGAACCCTGTAATCAATGAACTGTAATAGTTTACAGATTTATTATTCAACTCAACTATGATTCGTTAATGACTACAAGTCCCAACAGTATCGTCTAGAGGATAATTGGCAGTTTAACAATTAGCATAGACAATCTAGTACTAGCATGAATCGTCTCTCCTAGCATAGACTATCTTAACTGAATAAAAGCAAATCAATGAAAACAGTTGTATAAGTATGCAATTAGAGTCACAGAGATTAAGCACATGTGCTAGATAAAAAGATTCAAAACAAAGTAATAATTTAGAAAAGCCTTAATCTTGTATGACTGTTGAATCAATAATAAAAACCCTAGACATGTTTGACATTGAAATGTTAGGATTAGTTTTATAGATGGTGGCCCTCGCCGGAGAATTCTATTCTTAGGGGGTCGTTCTTTTGAACTCAAAGAGATTGAGGAGGATCGGATTGGGCGGCGCCGGTTGTCCATTGTGGAGCGCTGGCAAGGTCTTCGGAGGGTACTCATCCTGGTGGGTTTTGAAGTGCTTTAGTTTGTCACGAAGCTCTGTAAGGCGTCCCCGATGTTGGCCGTTTGGCCTATCTAGGAAGACTTATTGGGGGATATAGGACAGTGGCAGTCTGGGTTCAAGGGAAGGAGAATGGTGGTTCATCGGTGCAAATTGTGGCCACGACAGGGAGCAAGCGAGAGCAAATTTTCATTCCAGATTCCAGTTTTGGGGATAGTTGGGAGGGGCTTGCCCTGGTTATTGAGGGCTTTGCCTCTGGGGATGGGTGGGCTAAGGCTAAAAAGGTGTTGAAGCGTGCGGTGGTACCAGAGGAAGTGCCCCGTGTGCGGCTGGTCGACTGTCTGTCCAATGAGCATGATGATTTGGTGGTTACAAGTGGACTATCTCCTTTCTAGAAACGTCATTAGTTGACAAACCCCCATTAACCTCTAGCTCATCCAAGGACTGGAGTAAAGACACCACCACCGCCTTCTCGCCCTCTAAACGACCAAACACTTCCTTATTCCATCCTTTCAGGTCACTTTTAAGTAGTTTCAATTTCTGAGCCAACATACAACTAGGTGAGCCAATAACCACATAACTATTCCACCATTCTTGGACCCTCTCCAAGAAACCATCCGAATGCAGCCACATATTCTCAAAACTGAAAGGAGTGGGGCCCCTATGAAGCCCACCACTACCAAGTAAAATGGGCCAATGATCCGACACTAGGCGAGGTAGGCAAATCTAAGCAACATCTGAAAAATGCTCCTCCCAACCCCTAGAAATGAGAAATCGATCAATCCGCGACAGACATTGCCCATTCGACCAAGTGAAACTCTCCCTTTGAAGAGCCAAATCAATCAAGTGCATCTCATCAACAAAGGAACGGAAAGACCGCATCCATTGCAACCCTTTATTGCTCCCCACCCTTTCACCTGGCCACCGCACCATATTAAAATCACTCCCTATGCACCAAGGCTCTGACCAACGGAAAACCATATCTTCTAACTTAACCAAGAACTCGCCTCGGTCTACATTCTGCACTGGACCATACACCCAGTAAACACCCATCGAAACTGATCCTTCACACACTAAAACAAACAAGACAAAGAAAAACTGCTCACCTCCTCCTCCTCTTCCTTCATAATGACCCTAGAATCCCAACAGAAAAGTATCCCTCATGCAGTACCGATAGCTAGTAGATGGAACCATTCCACAAACCGTCCTCCCCAAATATCGCGTACCACTGCCTCCCCTAACACATCTATCTTTGTCTCCTGTAAACACACCACATCAGCTTGCGCACTACGCAAAGCTGTTTTTACTGCCAACCTTTGTCCCTATCATTCAAACCCCGCACATTCCAAGAAAGAATTTTTAATCTCATTTCAACATAAGTGGTCCCCCACAAGGTCTCCGAGAAGCACTACCCACCTTTAACCCTCCATGGTCATAATTAATGGAACATGCAAGATTCTTAAGCTCCCGGTTCCCTTTCCGACTGGTGTCCGCTGATTTGACCCCCTCCTTACTAGGAGTCCCTTTTTGCCATGATTCCTCCGCCGCTGAGAATAAACGCAACGCTTCCTCCTCACGCCCTTCAAAAGACAAGCCTAATAACTGACTAACCTCACTGATTCGTTCCAACACCCACTTCGAAACAGCCTCAGCCGAAGGTACCCCATTTCTCCTCAACTCGGTACCACTGTGAGATAGATGCCTCTTCAAGGGGAGAGTTTCACTTGGTCGAATGGGCAGAGTCTGTCGCGAATTGATCGATTTCTCATTTATGGGGTTTGGAGGAGCATTTTTTAGATGTTGCTTAGATTCGCCTACCTTGTCCAGTGTTGGATCATTGGCCCATTTTACTTGATAGTGGTGGGCTTCGTAGGGGCCCCACTCCTTTTCGTTTTGAGAATATGTGGCTGCATTCGGATGGTTTCTTGGAGAGGGTCCGAGAATGGTGGAATAGTTATGTAGTTATCGGCTCACCTAGTTGTATGTTGGCTCAGAAAGTAAAACTGCTTAAAAGGGGCTTGGAAGGATGGAATAAGGAGGTGTTTGGTCGTTTAGAGGGCCAGAAGGCGGTGGTGGTGTCTTTACTCCAATCCTTGGATGATTTAGAGGTTAATGGGGGTTTGTCGGCTGATGACGTTTCTAGAAAGGGATAGCCAGACAGGAGTATGTATGTATCTCTCATATGGAGGAGGTGTGTTTCAGGTAGAAATCCCGGTGTTTGTGGCTCAAGGATGGAGATCAAAATACTAAGTTCTTCCATTGGATGGCGAATGCCCATCGTCGGGTGAATCAGATTCGCAGGTTGCGGGTGGAGGGTCGCGATCTAGATATGGTAGAGGAGATTGGGGAAGGGATTATGGATTTTTATCAGCATTTGTTTCGGCAGCAAACAGAGGAGTGGCGGCCAGGGTTGGACGGGGTTCATTTTGATATGATTTCGGAGGAGGATAAGGTGGCTTTGGAGCACCCTGTTACAGAGGAAGAGGTGTTTGGGGCTTTACAAGCGATGTGTGGCGATAAGGTGCCGGGTTCGGATGGCTTTACTATGCCATTTTTTCAGCATTGTTGGAGTGTGGTTAAGATAGATGTGATGGCCACTTTGGAGGCTTTCTTTGTGTCGGGCTAGTTTGAAAAAAGTCTTAATGCGACTTTCTTGGCTTTGATTCCTAAGAAAGGGGGGGCAGAGGATATTCGAGATTTTAGGCCTATTAGTTTGCTTGGAAGTGTATATAAGCTTTTAGCTAAAGTCTTGGCAAATAGACTTCGAGAGGTTTTGCAGGCAGTGGTTTCAGAGTCCCAAAATGCTTCTGTGGGGGGTCGTCAGATTCTGGATGCAGTGTTGGTGGCAAATGAGTGTGTGGATTCCTGAATTAGACAAGGACAACTAGGTTTGATTTGTAAATTGGACATTGAGAAGGTGTATGATAATGTCCGGTGGGAGTTTCTTCTGTATGTTTTGAAGCGTATGGGTTTTGGAGACACTTGGAGGAAGTGGATTCAGTTTTGCATTTCTACTGTGCGGATGTCTGTTCTGGTCAATGTGACGCTGGTGGGTTTTTTCCTGACCTACAGACGCCTTCGTCAAGGGGATCCTCTGTCTCCATTATTGTTCATCTTAGTGATGGAGGCATTGAGTAAATTGGTTGATAGGGCTGTTCTTCGGGGTTTATTGGAGGGCTTTTTAGTAGGTCCTCTCACAAGGGCGCCTATTTGTGTCTCTCATTTGTTGTATGCTGATGATGCTTTGATTTTTTGTGAGGCTGTGGCAGAGTAGGTGGGTTATTTATGATGTGTCTTGTTGTGTTTTGAGGCAGTTTCGGGCCATCGGGTGAATCTCAGGAAGTTGGAAATGATTTCGGTGGGGAAGGTGGAAAATTTGCCAGTATTAGCGGCGATGTTGGGTTGTAAGGAGTCGGCTTTGCTAGCTACTTTTTTTGGGCTTGCCGTTGGGGGCAATGTTTAAAGCTTAACGGGTGTGGGAAGGAGTGGTGGAGCGTATTCAGCGTCGGTTGGCGGGTTGGAAGAGGCAATATCTTTCAAAAGGGGGAAAATTGACTTTGATCAAGAGTGTGTTGAGTAGCATTCTGACGTATTTTATGTCTTTGCATGTCATTCTGGTTTCGGTAGCTTGACGGTTGGAGAGGCTTCAGTGAGATTTTTTGTGGGGTGGTGGGAGGGATGATTTTCGTTATCATTTGGTGGGCTGGGGGCGGATTTGTCAACCAAAAGAGAAAGGGGGGTTGGGGGTTCGGCGATTGGTGACTTCCAACAAAGCTTTGTTGGGTAAGTGGCTGTGGCACTTTGCGTTGGAACCGAAGAGGGTATGGAGACGGGTGGTGGTTAGTAAGTACGGATTGGCTAGGGGGTACTGGGGGG
The DNA here is from genome assembly GCA_022316695.1 of Camellia oleifera. Taxonomy (NCBI): domain Eukaryota; kingdom Viridiplantae; phylum Streptophyta; class Magnoliopsida; order Ericales; family Theaceae; genus Camellia; species Camellia oleifera. The sequence continues at coordinate 55,939,805 of CM039310.1, read as the reverse complement.
CAAGGGTTGTGGTTGGTTCTTATGGGTGTGGCTTATGGAAAGGTATTGAGTTGGGGAGAGGGTAGTTTTGGGCGAGGGTGGAGTTTCAGGTGGGTGATGGGAGGAGGGTACGCTTTTGGAAGGATAGGTGGTGTGGCGATGTTCTAGTGGTTCGTTTTCCATTAATTTATGGAATTGCAGGAGACTAGGACGCTGTGGTTGCGTCTTATTTTTTTTTTTGGGGGGGAGGGTGTGGTGGTTTGGGACATTCAGTTGCGGCGGCTGGTCCACGACTGGGAGTACGACCAATTGTTGTAGCTTTGGGATTATTTGTATGGGTTGGGTGTCAATGGGGCGGAGGCAGATGTTTTGAGGTGGAATGTGGTGGGGGCAAAAGGGCGTTTCTTTGTTTCCTTCTTCTACCAGTGTTTGGCGGGGGAGGTTAGTGCAGTTTTCCCTTGGAAGAGTATTTGGGTGCCGGGAGTTCCCTCTTAAGGTGGCTTTCTTTATGTGGACAACGACTTTAGGATGGAATCTTACGATTGATAATTTGGTCCGGCGCGGTCATTTTCTAGTGAATCGGTGTTGCCTGTGTTGTGCAGATGCAGAGTCTGTTGATCATTTGTTTTTGCACTGTTCTGTGGCTAGCCATTTGTGGGGTCTTATGTGCTTTCTTTTTGGGATTGTCTGGGTTCAGCCGTGGCAAGTGGTTGATATGCTGTGGACTTGGCGTGGAGCTAAGGTTGGTCGGTGGCGGCGCTGTGTGTGGTCTATGGTGTCTCTTTGTTTGATGTGGCTAGTTTGGTTCGAGCGTAATAGCTGCACTTTTCACGACGTTTGTCACAGTGTTTCGTGGTTCGAGAGTCGCCGCCTTATAGTTTTGTATAGTTGGCTGGAAAGGAAGTTTGATCCGGGTTTGTTTATCTTGTTAGATTTTTTAGATAATATTATTGGTTAGGAGGGGGCTATGTTACACGGACGCGGCTACAGGTATCGGGTGCGGGTGCGTATCTAGGGGTCAGACACTTCAAAATTAAAAATTAAGGATACGTGGATATGTATTCAAATTTGGATACGGGTACGGGGATACGTTAAATATATATATATATATTAAATATAGTTATTATGATGAGTTATATTATCTAAATAACAAATAAAAATCTATGAAACGCGGACATGCATACGAACACGGACACAGACACGGGACATGGCAATTTCTAAAAAATGGAGACACGGATACGGCAGGGGACATGACAAATTTTTTAATTTTTTTTATAAATATATTTATTTTAATATACATTAATTATTTTATTTATTTATTAGATTTTTTAAATAATATGTTCTAATTATTTTTTTTATTTTATTTACATATATGTGTTTATTTATTTTTATTAATATATATAAGTATATATTATCTTATAAATATATTATATGTTATACAATAATTATTATATAATATATAATAATAATTGTTATTATTATAGTTATTATAATAATAGTTATTAACAATTATTATTTCATATAGATATATACGAATAGATATAGATGTGAATCAAGAGACAGGGCATCAGTAAAGTTAAGAATAAAACGACAGAGAGAGAGGGAGAGAGAGAAGAAGTGAAGCGAAGCGATCGATCGCGATTGCGATTGCGAGGGAGAGAGAGAAAGCGAGAGAGAGAGAGAGAGTCGTCTGGGGTGTTCGACTGTTCAATCGACTGATGAAGCTTCGATCTTTGATTGGATCGACCGGATGGAGCTTCGACTGGAAGTCGTCGATCTTCGACTTCCACTGGATCAATTAGATGGAGCTTCAACCAGGTTCTCTCTTGCTCTTTCATCTTTCATTTCTTTTGCTATCTGTAAAGAGCCGTGTCTGAGAGAGAATAGCCGAATCTGACACGGATCCCACACCCACACCAGTGTCGTGTCGTGTCATGTCGTGTCGACACAGGTACTTCGCCCCAAAGTGCCGAGTCCATGTAACACAGGGAGGGGGTAGGTCCTATTTGATAGTTTTGTATTATTTGCATCTTCTTGATGCTCTTTTAATAAAGCTTATTTATTTATCAAATAATAATAATAATAATAATAATAATAATAATAATAATAATAATAATAATAAAAACCCCAGACTAAATACAAAACATTGTTACTTGACTAGAGTTTCATCCAAACCCTAAGAGGAGAGCTCCTTAGCCGCATATGTCTTCGTAGCCTCTGCCTTCTCTTTCTAAAATCAAGAACAACCCTAATAATGAATAGGGTTTTATATTTATGGACATTAGGAGCCTTCTAAGTTATACCCAAGAGGTTAGAATTTCCCTAAATGAAAGGAAAATTCAAATGTAATTATTCCCAGCTTTTTAGGCTCATCTTGTTGGACTGTTTGGACCTATTAAAAGTCAGAATTTGAATATCTGTATTACACACAAAATCGTAGCCCTTATCTTTCCAAAGCCACTTGAATCACTTAAATCTGCTATCGGACGAGAAAGATACACCCAAAATACTGAAGGCTGTGTAGAGTGACTTCTGCAGCGGGATTGTAACAATTTTAACTTTTCTTTCTTCAAATTTCATGGGTTGGGCTTTTATTGCTTGATTAAAATTATTTAGATTCTTCTAGGCCTTCAGAGCTGAGTTGGAGCTTGGTCTTGGATTTGAAATATGAAATTAAGTCCAATTTCTGCTCATAAACTTGAATGACCTGCACATATACACGCATATTAAAATCATCAAGTAACAATGATTAAAGGACCCAACAAGTATACCTTAGGGGCCTAAATGTATACATTTTGGCAATTATCACACACTTATAGTTGTTGAGCCAAGGATGCAAGGATGAAGTTCAATGTATTTGCAGACGGCTAAGTTGAGAGAATCATGTTTGTTCTTGAGCAAGGAAATGCAGCACCTATTCCTTACATATCGTTACACGAATAGTATTTGTAATCACCCAGAATTTTTTTTTTTTGTTAAATAGTCAGTGCATAAATTGGCTTGATAGATTTTCTATTTATTTCTTTGAAATGGTGGGAACGGATCCCATAATATAGCTGTTTTGAGTAGTTTGATTAAGACTATATGGGTTTTGATTTATTTGTTTGAAAATAATTGCAAGGTTGTTATTAATGTTTACACCACATATTCCAACTCTCTAAAGTTACTGAAGTTCAACGAATTGGAGTTTAAAATAAAATTTGCCTAGAATATCATGATGAGCCATGATGTCCTTTCCATTGTGGACCACTTTTTTTTTGTCATTGTTGAAAAGTTTATTTTTTAATGATCACTTGATTGGGTAGATTAGGTGGAAAGTAGTTAAATCGTGGTACTGACCATTATACAATTTTCGAATTTGAATATTGTGTAAATTTTGTGCGAAAATAGTTCGGTTTTGTATTTTTCTAAAATAGTTACCGATCTCAGAAAATTATGAAATTTTTTCATGTTGTTCACATACGAGTCTAGTACGTCGGATAAAAATTTCAGAATTTATTGGTGAGTATTTATTTTATGAAAATTCACGGACTGATTGGTGTTCAGTTTAATTTACAGCAAAATTTGAAAGTGAGTTTTGGATGTTTGGTCTTTTTTAATTATATGATTGGTAGTAACCACCTTGGGAGTTTCTATTATTTATTATATAGGGTTATAATAAATATTTAAAAGTTAAATTTATGGTGTGTACCATACGGTGGAAAGTTATATATTTTATAAAGAATGAAACTTGTATATATTGTGAAACGAGCAAAATATTATATTTTGTGATGTACAAAAATATTATATTTTTGTGATGAGAAAAATTATATCATTTTATAATTTATAATATAAAATTTTAAGATATTATTACAAAAAAATTATTATTATTTTTTTGAATCCACTTTTAAGAAAGCAAACCCACATGGGGTTGTTCCCTTGTGTTTGCCTTGCCCATCATTCTTTTTCTTTTTCTTTTTTTTTCCCTTTCTTTGCTTTCCATCTCATTTGTTGGGTTTGATAGACCCTTGTCTGCTTCTCTCTCTCGCTAGCCGTTTCTCTCTCTCTCTCTCTTTTGATTTTCCTCCATTGTTGCTCAAGCTTTGAGCTTAGAGTGGGAGTCCTTAGAGTGAGATTTTACAAAAGTGTTGTAAATGAAAGTTGGAGGGCTCGTCACAATCTTCGCAATGATAGTCTCGGATTCATGATCGGGCGATATTTGCATTTTCAGATTTGTTATCTTCATATTTGAGGTAGGGACTTTCTTCATATTTTTACATTAAAGCTATGTTGGGATTATTTTGAGAAAATATATCATTATAAGAGATATTGCATAAATGTATATTTTCAGATTTTTGTTTGGTAATTTTTGGAAGAAAAATTATGTTAAAATGTTAAGAATGTTGGTATTTTGAGATTGATTTTTGGAAAAATCATTTGGTGTTGTAATTTTGTAAAAGAAATCCGAAAATAGAATTTAATAGTTGTATGAATTATATCTACATCATATTATGGTTAGGTAGTTTATTTTGAGAAATTAAGGTTGAAATATTTATCCTATCCTTGAGTTTTGGAATTTATTTTTGAGAAAAATAAATTGATATTGAGGAATATGGTGCAAATTGTTAAGTAGAGATTCTTGAGCTTCTTTTCAATACCTCGCTATAGATAGACTTGTGGTAATTTTTATAGCATTTAAAATTACTATCTTGTTGATTTTGGAGAAAAAAATCACGTTTTGGTTTTAGGGACGGGTTGGGGCTTATGATCGAGTTTGTAATTTATTTTTGGGCTCCTAAATCATGTTAGGAGGTAGTCTTGATGACTTGGTATTTTATACGGGATTTTTTTCATACACTATGTATGTGGTTTAATATATTTTTGGTATCTTGGGGTTGATTGATGAGTTTAGTATTAAATTTGGGATTTTAGGAATGTTTTCCGAAATTTTCTTTAAAAGCATTTGGAATTTGTTTTGATTTTGGGGGCTGATATTGTTGACTTTAATGGGTTGTAAGTGTTGTTTAAGATTAGTTTTGGGTTGTATAAGCATGTTAGAGTGTGATGTTGATGACTTGGTTTTGGGTTGAAATCCTTGAATTTATTTAATTAAATATGCTTTATTGGTTGTTTTTTTTTTAAAATAAATTAAAAGTTGATGTCCAAATTGTGAAAGTGTAAACTTGGAATATGATTGTAAGGTTATGAATGGGTTATGTTTTTAATTTGAATAAAAACGGACTTCGATTCGATTAGTTTTGAAATTTTTACCGGTTTGTGACCAAAAGAGTAATTTTAAAGAAAACAAAGGAATTGCGTTTAACTTTTGGGATTTTCTTTGAGATATATATATATATATATATTTGCAAGATCTAAATGATTTTAGAAATCATCCTTTGATTTGTTTTGAAAAATAGATCATTGATTCAAGAAGGTGAATGATTTTGAAAGTGGGTTTACTTTCTTTTTCCTTCGAAAAAAAGAAGTTTATATTTTTGAATTATGTTGATGAAAGAAAGATGTTTTGGTGAGATCTTCTCAAATATTTGAAGATGAATGGTTTTGGTAAGAAAGCCTAGAAATTGGAGGATTTTTAAGAAAGATGTTGAAAATCTTTGGAATGTGTTGTTATATTTATTTTGTGTGCCAAAATAAATGATGTTTGAAAATTGTTTAGTTATTTCATGAAAATGATGGTTTCCATGGAATAAGATAATTGTTAAGGTTTTGGAAATGTTGGAAATGTGGGAATTATGTTATCCCTTGGTGAACTGAAGTAAATGTATTTATTCATCTTGTGAAATTGTATTGAAAGGAGAAATGGAAGTTTTGATCACAATGGAAATATTGTGTGGAAGAATGGAAAATGGATAAAATGTTGCATTGCATTTGTTGATACATTGGCATATCAATTCATTGAAAATGAAGAACTTTGAAAGTTGATTTGAAAACTTTGCATTGAGAAAAGCATGTTGAGATGAGTTTTCATGAAATGATTTTTGGGTAAATACGGTGGTAAGTCTTGACAGGTAGTGTGGATTATGGGTGTCGAGCCTTCCAGCTTGTGACTGGTAAAAATGACGGAATGGGTGTCGAGCCTTCCAGCTTGTGACTGGTAAAAATGACGGAATAGGTGTCGAGCCTTCCAGCTTGTGACTGGTAAAAATGACAAAGAATGGGTGTCGAGCCCTCCAGATGATACTGGTAAAAATGACAAATTGGTAGTACTTGTATAGTCTACTTGCAGACACTAACCTAGGGATTACCAGAGTTGTATTTACCGCCCTTGAAATAAATTGTTAAGTTTTGAACAATTGAAATTGCATGACATCATTGAGCATGATGGTTCTCAAAGGATGAAAATGTGATTTATCTTCAAAAAGGGCATAGCATGACATATGCATTCATCTCATAAGACTGTATAAAATGGATTTGATGAATTGTTTAATTATTTGATTTAATTGATAATGAGATGATTGAATGGATTAAAATGGATGTCATGTTACTATTGAAGTATGTTTATTTATTTAAGTTAACTAGTTGTGGTTAATTAAATAAAATGGATTTAAGAGATTATGTGATAAAACCTTATGATTTTGACATGATATGATTTCACGAATATATATATGAGTATCTTTGTACTCTCACATCCTTTAATTTTTTAATATGAGATTGCTCGGTGAGTTTTGCTCATCCCCTGCCTGTACATGTGTACAGGGAATGCTTTTCGGGATTGAAGATCAAACAATGGGTTTTACCATTTCATAAGTCTAATGTAGAATGGATTGTACTACTTCATTTGTTGTTTGGCTGAGTGCTATCTTTTTGTAAAGAGTAGTGTTCTCTCTTTTATTGTAAGCCTCAGGACATTTCTTTTATTTGTATGTAAATGTCATTGTTGTATAACGAGAGGGAATATGTATATTTAATTATTCACCATTTCATCCAATGATGAAATGTTATTTGTAAATGGACTTAATTAATGAATATTGGTAAGGTTATCCGAGTAATAAAATATGGGGCGTGACAGTATTACATTGAATTTACTTAGTTGTTACTTAAACTTGAGGACAAGTTTCGTAAAGAGGGAGAGTATAATGTAGTATAATAAATAGACTAAGTGTTTGTTAAATAGCTTATTAGTTGTAGTATAAAAATAGGTGATGTAATACCCATTGTATTTAGTTTTGGAATAAAGAATATACATTGTGATTGGAGTAGAGTATAGTTTCTCTCTCTAGCCCTCAGGGGTTTTACCCCTAATTGGGGCATCTGTCTTCTCTCTCAATTTGATAAATGCCCAATTAGGGGTAAAACCCCCAAGGGCTAGAGAGAGAAACTACGCTCTACTCCAATCACAATGTATATTCTTTATCCCAAGTACAATGGTTATTACATCACCTATTTATATAATAAAACTAACGAGCTATTTAACACACTTAAGCCTATTTATTATACTACATCATATAGATTATATATATTCTAAACCATACCCCTCTTTTGAAGTATGACAAATTTCTATTGTGCAACCCTTTAACTAAAACCCAACAAAATGATTTGATAAATGTTAACTCATCTAAAAGCTTAAACTGTTGGACAAAGTGATGACTTCACTATTTATAAATTATATCCTCAACAAGCCCCTCACATGTGGCCAAACTCTCCTCCGAAACCAGGCCAAAGAGGTGCAAGTATTATAATTATTGGGTAGATGTTGAGGTTCAAAGACATGATCTATTACCTGCTTTAGTACCATGATAAATTGTTGACAAGCAACTCTTCCTGTCCTTAAGCATGATCCTTAAAGTTTTATGTTGTCGTAGCAACTTTTTTGGCTGCCATTATACTCATCGTCAGTAAAAGAGTGGAAAATAATCGAAGAAGAATACAGTTTCCTTGATATTAGAAAAAAAAGAAATGGAAGTACATGTGTTGTATGCAAAGAAACAACAGGAAAACATTCCTAATTAAAGAAAAATACATTTGCATGCGTTGTATTACATTTGTTTGCAAGAACTAATTTAGCCCCTTGAACACACTCCACCCGTGCTTCTTGGACAAAAATAATCCCCCCTAATAGCCACTGAAGTCCAATAAAAAATTACCACAACATCCTTGTTCTCTCACATTACACTGGACAAAAGACAGAAGGAATAGAGACTTGAGACTCTAGCCTTGATACTATACCTTGAGGTATCTTACCTTGTGTCTTCCACCCTATGAAGCATGTGTACGGGGTACGTTGATATGATAAAATCTTTAAAAAGTAAAGCACATGTATAGCTAGGTATGTTAGTAAAAAAGGATTTATTTTTAATTAGAGTCGTGCAAAAATTAGTTAAATGGTTTAGTTAGTTAAGATACAACCTACAATTTACATTTAATACCAAAAGTAAGGTGTAAAGTAAAATTAAATGTCAGTTATATTAAATAACTGACAAACCAAAGCTTAATTTTAAAATCAACACATGAAAAAATCCAATGAAACTAAATTCACCTTTGTATAAAAGAAAATGCTATTTCGGCTTCAGTATGGCTTCGATATATACTAGGTCCCTCTAGGGAATGACAAAAATTAAGAAGAAAAATTTAGATATGTGTCTTGTGTACCTAATATGTATGCAAAATAACAATGCAAAGTACCAGTAAGCGATACTCGTATGGTGTGTTTGTTGAAGTACCTATACTTTATAGTTTCACCCAATGCTATGGAACTTACCTGCTCGTTGTCCATAAGAGAGACTTGCAAACCCTCTTTTGAACAATCAACTCTAATCATCTCCCACCCTTTGTATTATTCAAAGCTATTGTATTGCTCCACTCATGTCTTGAGGCATCTCCCACTTTTGTTCCTTCTCAAGCACACATTTCTTGGCAATCAGAGCTTCCCCTTCTGAGAACAAAGACCACCTCCTTTTCACAACCACCAAAGATGCCCCATAGAGTTGAAAAATGACCACATAACGAGGGGTGATCGTCTAGAAGAATAAGTTCCGACTCTTTTCGCAAGTCTATTGGGTTCAAAAGAATAAGCCCCCTAAAAGCAAACACATCGGAGCTTGATGGCACTGAGGACCATTTTGACAAAATGCAACTCTATGTCTTCAACCATGAGTAGGGCTTGATTGTTGGGATAGTGTGCAACCAAGGTTTTAAAAAGCGGTTGCGGTCGCCGTAACAGTTACGGTGACACGGTAGCGGTTGCAGGGTGTAAAGGCCGTAGCATAACGGTTGCGGAAACCTAAACCGTGATTTTTTATTTTTATTTTTCGCCCAATTTGAAGAAAACTTACCGATACGCATATTTTTTTTTCTTTTTAGAATCATATTTATTGGGGTTTAAAATAAATTTTGACCAATTTTTGTTAATTTTTAAGTATGATCTAATATATTTCATATTTTCAAATTACTATAAAATATGCTTTTTACATTTTATTTCAATAGCTAATGATTTTAAAAATAATTGATTTTAAATGTCTACAAATTATTTTTTATCAATACCTGAACAACTAAATAAAAAATATTCACAATTATTAAATGAAATGATTATAAAATAAAAATTATGCCATAAATTAAAAAAAATTATAAAGAAAAAAAATTTATATAAGTTTTTTTTTTTGGGGCTGGGATCAGTTGAGTATTTGTTCTTTTTTGTAAGGTTTTTTTTTTTTTTTTTTTTTTTTTGGAAAAGGAAGCTGTTCAGAATATTGTAAAAGGGTGTAACGGTGTTTAACAAACCGTTACGGCCGTTACATAACACCGAAACGGCCGTTACAGATATGAATTTTTGTCACACCGCTATAGCGGCCGTAATGGGTGGCGGTAACCAACACAACCATTACATAACGGTGTTACATAACGGTTGCGGCCTTTCTATTCCTAGCTTGAATAAAACAAACCACTTTTTCTCATCCCATTAGGAACTAGCCTAGTACAAAGTCTATCCTATTGTGTAGAATGTTCAAAAAATTATCCAAATCGTTCAACCCGAATGACCCGACTAGAGCATCATCGGATGGTTTTGAAATCAGTTACGATTTGTGGTGGGTGAAGTTCTTAATTTTTTCAATCAACCTGTCGGATGTCGGGTCTACTGTCTAGAAATCCGCCACCCAAACCGACTAATGCATTTACTTAGCATATTGCATCTACATGTGTTACGTTGGTATTGGCTTGAGTCACTTTCCTTATCATAATATCTTATCTCTAAAGACTAGACCTATCATATCTGAGTCTTCTCTCTCTCTCTCTCTCTCTCTCTCTCTCTCTCTCTCTCCTATCATATCGCTCAGAGTCACTTTTTCTATGTCTGTGTCTTTCATTCTCTCCTTCGGAAGCCATGATCTGATGAAGATCATCGCTTTTAGTCTCTCAAAATCTTCTGACAATATGCAATTTCTAACGGTTTCTCTTCTCTCCATCTTGTTACATCATGAATACCAAACAACTGTAGGCCAAGTTGGTGCAAGATGGAGGTAACCGCAAGCTGTGATAAGATGGATGCGGAGACAGTATTCACTCTTTTTCGCTAATCTGCCTTACCGTCATCTCGTCTATCACTCTTCGATGGAGCTCTAGTCTCCACTAGCCAATCTTTGCAATCTCATCTCTCACCCCCTTTACCTCTTTGATCTTCCTTGCCTTTACAATTGTTTTTTTTCTTAGGGTTGTGGTTGATTGCAAGAAAAAAATAGACAAAATGAACCACCCAATAGACTCGCCCGAAACCGATTGCAATCCAAATGACACATTTGGTCCAGTTTGTTTCCTAGTGTTTGACGAAGGCGCGGATGCTTATGCTTCCCACCTGAAAGGACCAGTTCGTGTGACGAGCCTATGGAAAACCTGAACCAATCCAACTCCTGAACACACCTAATCTTGCCTTAACCCAATAGTTACTCGAGAGTTAAAATGGTTGGGATTTCCCACACCCACTGCCTTCTGCCTAGGCAATGTGGCACATTTCTCTGCATGCACCTGTCCTATAGCTAGGGGACTCACCCAATGTACCCGACCAAACTGATCCAACCCGACTTGACCCGACATGCTATGGACGGTTTCGTGAAGTTGCACGGTCGGTAGTGGGTTGGAAGTGTAGATTTTTTATATTTTCGGTTGGCTCTCGGAATGTGGAAAAATAACGATTGCACCCGAACCATCCGATTTATGTTTATGTATATAGGATATTCATTACACGTGCCATTGTGTCCTTGGAAATTGAGATTATACTATCTTTTCTCTTTCTTTTTCATTCTCTTTCTACATCTAACACATACACAATCTCTCTCTAACCTGCATCTCATCTCTCTCTCTCTCTCTCTCTCTCAACGATGCAATCTAAATGTTGTACTTGTAGAAACTAAGGTATTGAAGCATATTGACTTGGTGTTCTTTGAATTATTTTTAAATCCTCCCTTTGAAATTCCCTACACTCAGATCTCCATCACTGCTCTCCCTCTCTAATTTGTGATTTTTATATATTCATCAAATGGTTGAGGTTAATTTGGGTCAGATCAAACAGTGCTACTGCTCAATTCTTTTTGTTTTTCTTAGATCTACGTATGTGCAGAGAGAGTATGCGGGCCTTGAAGCTGATCGAAACCGACATTTAAATTGGAGGAAGAATATTAGTTCAACTCGCCCCAAAGAGGATGGTGTAGTGATCGTCCAGTAGTCTTTGAAGGGCCTAACTAGACCAAAGCAAGTTGGACTCTTAAAATAACTGGGGCAAAAGTTCTATTTCAAAGCGCGGAAGCCATTATTTGTTTATATTGAGTCCATTTGAAACATCCATTCAAAGCAGTGCATAACTAAATGAAATGAAAGCATACATTTTCCTTGAAATATTAGCTACATTGTTACCTGACTTAACTGATAAAATAAAATACAACACTTATAACATAACTTTACAAGTCCAGCACAAGCATATAAGATTGGCTTCTAACCAACTTCTCTTTATACTTGAACTCTTTGTCACCTACATATATATATAAGGGAGAGGGGTGAGCCATTGCCCAGTGGATAGTAATACAGTAAAGTGGTAGATGAATGAACACTGATAAACTTTATTAAAACCAATCACAAACTCATTTTGTACATAATATAACTTGTCAAGGCAAAACATGCTTATCTTGCAAACATATACATATCGATGAACATTCCAAGGCATTTCTAGTCAAGAATCCACAACAGGTGGCTAGAGGAGCTTAGTTAGCTAAAGGTTATTGGCATGATTCCCAATAACAAACTTGTTTGAAGATGTCATTATAATACATGATACAAAAATATATGATGTTCATTCATAGCAAAACAACATCATACCTTTCTTAAACATACCACGCGTTTGCATTTCAAATCATAATTTTAAGAAACGTAACTTTACTACACTACTACTCGCAAATGGCTCATTGAACGAAGGGTTTCCTCCTCCGAGTGCTTGACCTACATAGAACACAAACAAGACATTGAACACAATTCAACTTACAAGCTCCTACTTCAATTCAAGTGCCTAAACTTAACTTTAATATTTCTTATTTATTTTCTTAGATTGTTCAAAGTATTTCTAGGCTTATTCCAAGTCTATATCAAGTGTCAAACAAGTGTCAAATGCATGCCTAGAAGCATCCTAGGTGATTAAGGCCTGAAGAATGTTGAAGAGTGTCAAAGACGTACGCTAAAGGGTCCTAAGTATTCTACATCAATTTCATATACTAAGCATTAGAAAAATATCATGTTTACATATTTAAGGTTTAAGGAAGAAGCAAGAAATGAAAGGAAACTAAGTTAGGAGAGGAATTAGTATGAAATTGTTACGAAGAAAGTGAGCAGTCTTCACTAATTTAAACATATTTTTATGTATACTTAGAATTTGGATGTGAGACCACCACCATTGGAAACTAGACTTCCGGACCTTGAATTTAGATTCAAGAATCACCTAAAACCGAGTCCGGATGAAAGAGATATGTTATTTGAAGTTGCAAGGTATGAGCTGAAACAGGGCTGCGTCCATCCTAGCCGCTCGTGTGGTGGCTTGGCCGCTCGAGCAGTGGCCTAGGCCACTCGAGCGGTTGGTCATGGTGGGGCAGATTGAAGCTTGAGTAACCAGCTTAGGGTTTGATAGAATATCATCCCCTATTTATAAATGAAGATTAGGGTTTACAAGATGAGACAATTACAAGTCGAGCCCTGAGGGCATAGAATAAGTACAAACCAAAAAAGCTCAGATAATAATATAATATGCTAACACTCCCTCTCAAGCTGGTGCGAAGATATCTCTCATGCCCAGTTTGCCTAATATGTCATGAAATGGTTTATTCCCAACCCCCTTGGTGAGAATGTCAGAAAGTTGTTCACTAGACTGGACAAAAGGAGTACAAATGGTCCCACTAGGGAGTTTCTTCTTAATGAAGTGGCGATCAATCTCAACATGTTTTGTCCTGTCATGTTGAACTGGATTGTGAGCGATGTTGATGGCGGCCTTATTATCACAGTATAACCGCATGGAGTCTGTCTGATCAATACCTAGATCACTCAACAATAACTTGATCCATAAAAGTTCACACACACCTTGTGTCATAGCTCTAAACTCAGCTTCTGCACTTGACCTAGCAACCACATTCTGTTTCTTACTCCTCCAAGTAACTAGGTTGCCTCCAACAAAGGTGCAATACCCTGAAGTCGATCTCCTATCAGTTACTGATCCAGCCCAGGCAACATCTGTATAGGCTTCCACACGAAGATGATCATACTTTGAAAAATAAAAACCCTTACCAGGAGCAGACTTCAAGTACCTCAAGATTCTCATGACAGCCTCAAAGTGAATCTGATGAGGAGCATGCATAAACTGACTAACCACACTGACAGCAACAGCAATATTAGAACGGGAGTGAGATAGGTAAATGAGCTTACCCACTGATCGCTGATAGCTCCCCCTATCAACAGCTTCTCCTCATTCATCATCCCCCAATTTCTAATTGGGTTCCAGTGGAATGGCACATGCCTTGCAACCAAGCATCCCAATTTCCTTCAATAGGTCAAGCACATATTTTCTCTGTGAGATAAATATCCCATCCTTAGAGCGAGTAACTTCAATTCCCAGAAAATACTTCAAGTTTCCCAAGTCTTTGATTTCAAACTGATTAGCTAAATATTTCTTCAACAGAGGTATTTCCTCACTATCATTGCCTGTAAGAACTATGTCATCTACATAAACAATAAGGGCTGTAGTCTTACCACGTGAGGAATGTTTCACAAACAAGGTGTGATCTGCCTGACTCTGTTTGAAGCCATATTTAAACATAGCCTGAGTGAATCTCTTAAACCAAGCCCTTGGAGACTGTTTGAGACCATATAATGACTTCCGAAGCTTGCATACTTTGCATTCTGTCTGATGATCTTCAAAACCAGGAGGAATGTTTATATATACCTCTTCTTCGAGGTCACCATGGAGAAAGGCATTCTTGACATCAAACTGATAAAGCGGCCAATCTAGATTAGCTGCTAGAGAGAGAAGTACTCTGACTGAATTCATCTTAGCCACGGGTGCGAAGGTCTCTTGATAATCAATGCCATATGTCTGAGTAAACCCTTTTGCCACAAGCCTGGCCTTGTAACGCTCAATAGACCCATCTGCTTTGTGTTTCACAGTATATACCCATGTACATCCCGCAGGTCGTTTGCCCGTAGGTAACTCAATCAATTCCCAAGCGTCATTCTTCCTAAGTGCTTTCATTTCCTCAATTATGGCTACTTTCCACTCAGAGGTAGCAAGAGCATCCTGAAAATGGTTAGGAATGCTAACAGAGGAAATATTGGACACAAACGCTCTATATGAGGATGACAAATGAGAGTAGGACACAAACTGTGAGATAGGATGTTGAGTACAAGATCTCACACCCTTTCTCTTGGCAATAGGAACATCAAGATCAATGGACTCAAGAGTTTCAAAGTTACCTAGACTCTCATCAGAAGTAGGAGATGGCAGTGGAGGAGCAGAAGTGGTCCCTTATATCCAGTTAACTTGTTATCTGTCTATGTCCCGGACATAAACATGCCCGTCCTTATCCTTGGTGACATTGGGTTCTATAGTCCCAGTAGAAGAGGGTGGTGCAAGAACAACTGGTTCCACCATAGGAAGCACAGTAGAAGAGGGTGGTGCAAGAACAACTGGGTCCACCATAGGAAGCACAGGACTCACTTCACACCAAGGCTCCCTCGGAAATGAGGACGGTGACACCGGAGAGGACAAGAAATAGGACTGGGACTCAAAGAAAGTAACATCCATGGACACAAACCACTTACGAGAAGAAGGGTGGTAACATTTATACCCCTTTTGAGTAGGAGAGTAACCAAGGAAAACACACTTGAGGGAGCGAGGGTCCAACTTACCACGAGAAGGAGAGTGATTATGAACAAAACAGACACAACCAAAAATTTTGGGAGGAATAGAAAACAAGGACTGAGAACCTAGGAGAACGTGAAGAGGAGCTTGTTTTTGCAAGACCTAGGTAGGGAGACGATTAATAAGATGGGCAGCAGTGAGAACAGCGTCGCCCCAATAGGGCCGAGGCACACTCATAGAAAAACACATGCACCGAGCCATGTCAAGAAGATGTCAATTCTTGCGTTCCGCCACCCCATTTTGTTGAGGGGTATTGGTGCAAGAGGTCTAATGGATAATGCCATGAGAAGAGAAATATTGTCCTAACCTAGAATCTATCTATTTCCCACCATTATCAGAACGAAATAGTTTGACAGTGGCCCCAAACTGAGTACAAATCATCTTATGAAAATTGCAAAACACAGAGAAAACCTCACTCTTATCTTTCATGAGATACACCCAAGTAGCACGAGAAAAATCATCAATAAATGTAACAAACCATCGATGACCTTTCACAGACATAACACGAGAGGGACCCCAAACATCAGAATGTATTAGTGAAAAAGGAACTAAGCTTTTATTCAAACTGGGAGCAAAAGAAGCTCTGTGTTGTTTTCCAAGTTGACAAGACTCACAAAGAAAGTCAGACACATGATGATTTGCGAAACCAGATGGAAATAAATGCTTAAGTAAATAAAAGGAAGGATGCCCAAGACGCCGATGCCACAGCCATAAATCAGCTGGGGTAGTAGAAGACGTGGTGGAAGAATAAGCAAGTTTGTCCGGTTGATCCAGGAAGTAGAGACCATTTTCTGCACTACCACTGTCAATCGTCCTCCTCGTGACAAGGTCCTGAAAAAGACAATGATCAGGGAAAAACGTCACACTACAATTCAAATCTTGGGTAAGACGACTCAAGGATAACAGATTAACAGAAAAATTGGAAACATGGAGAATAGAAAATAGATGTATGGTAGGAGTGACTTGGACTAAACCTTTTCCAGAAATGGAAGAAACAGTACCATCTGCAATCCTAACTTTTTCCTGACCTGAAGAGGGCTTATAGACAGAGAAAAGATCAGAGGAGCTAGACATATGATCGGAGGCACCGGAATCAATAATCCAAGGCAAAGACTTATGACACAGGAAAACACAAGGAGAAGAGGCTAAGTTACTTGAGCGGGCAAAGGACGAGGAAGCGGTACTGAGAGCAGTAGAAGACCGGCGGTCCAACAATTGGCGCAAAGCATCCTCCAACTCAGTATCAGAAGCTTGGCCAACAGAAGAAGAATTAGAATCAAGTGTATCAACGGCACTAGACTGATGAGCCCGGGAATAGGAACCACGTCCTCTAGACTGGCCTGACCGACCTCCTTGAGAACCAGACCGATCACCTCGACCCCCGGATGGAGTCCCATGAAGCTTCCAACACGTCTCACGAGTATGCCGCGGCTTCTTGCAATAATCACAGAATACAGACACCTTAGCAGCAGATGGAGGGATGGGAGTCAGGCTGAGGCCATCTCGAGGAGTAGACAGTAATGCTGAGCGGTCAGTAGAGACAGGGGACATCATAGTAGACCGGCGACTCTCCTTATTATGTACATAGGCAAATGCCTCCTGAAGTGAAGGAAGAGTGTCCATACCCAGAACTCGACCCCTAACTGGATCATACTCCACATTTAGGCCTGCCAGAAATTTAAAGACCTGTTCCCGTGCGATGAACTTCTTGTACCCGACAGAATTAGTAGGGAAAACGGGCTTATAGTCTTCCAGGTGGTCAAGGCGTTTCCAGCCGTTGGTGAGGAAAGTGAAATACTGAAGAACAGTTTGCTCCCCCTGAAGTGAGCTCTCAATAGAGCGGCGCAACTCAAATGCTTGTGAGAAATTCCCTTTGCGGGAATAGGTGGCAGCCACAGCATCCCAAACATCCTGGGCAGTCTCCATAGACAAGTAGCCCTTACTAATTTCAGGAACTATCGAATGAATAAGCCAACCCATAATCAAAGAGTTGGTAATCTCCCATTGGTCATAACCCGAGTCAGTGGTACTAGGTGCCTGTATCCTGCTATCAACATACCCCATCTTCCCTCGGCTCTTCAAAAATATAGTCAAACTTTGAGACCATGCTAAGTAGTTTTGACCATTAAATAGAGAGGTGGTGATTTTCAAACTAGGGTTGGGGTTCTCAGTCATGGTAGTAGGTATAATGAGACTCTCACTCCTCGGTGTTTGAGAAGTAGGGGACACACTGGTAGAATCTGCCATGGATACGATACTACTGAACCCGCAACAAAACTAGTGGAAATCACAAACTCAGAAGGTGGTGGTAAAAGAATAGGCACAATGACCACTATAAAGGCATAACAAAATTAAGAAACCATAAAGTTTTCTTCCTCTTTTTTTTTATAGTAATTATTTATTTATTTATATATGTATTGGTACGGATACAGGCATATAGGTTGTTTATTTATACATGTGTATACACGACATATATACCAAACAAAGATGAGGTATGTTGTATACCAGAGATGAGAGTATACCAGACGAACGAAGATGAAGGAGATCGACGATGTGAGGAAGACGAGTTGAGGAGATCGATTGAGGAAGGCGGCTGACGAGATCGACTGACGAGCTGACGAACGAAGATGAAGGAGATCGACTGAGGAAGGCGGCTAAGTGACGATCGACTGAGAGACGGCTGAGTGACGATTGACAGAGGAAGGCGGCTGAGTGACTGTAACGCCATCAAAATATAACCCATAACATACACAATAGTACGATGCATTGCTTAAGAAAATAAACCATAATTCATCCATCAGAGTATCCTAAATAGAGACATTACATATAACATCCAGAACATATGCCCTACGGGCTTACATCTTGCCAAGCCAACACTTGGACACAAAAACATGAGTTCTAACTAAAATACAAATAAAGCCCTAGGCTTGAATGTTTACATGTAATTCAAATAAAAACAAATAACTAAAGACAAGGCTTCATTGTCCAAATCCTTCCAAGCTAAGTCCTTGGAGGTAGTGAATCACCTGGACCTGAAAATGATGTTCCCATATAGGGTGAGCCACAGCCCAGTAGAAATATACTAAACCAAATATAAGCATTGAATAAAGCAATAGCATTCAATAGATGGATAATACAAATTAACAGTTTCACTTTTCATTGGTTATTCAACTTTTCCTTTTACCAATATGGCTCAGAACCTGGCCAAACTATAACAGTGAATTTGTGTGTCACAGTACATTACTTCCAATCTCAACATAATAAATGAGACTCAAGCTCACATCAAAACACTTCATACTTCCAGTTTGATACACATTTTAGTGTTGTATCAATAAAACACTTAAATATAAATAAGCACACATAAAAGTGATGCTAATGGAGTCCATCCCCTATCTCCTCCCAAACAAAATCCGGTTTAGAGGTCCATCCCCTATCTTCCCTTAAACCGTGGAGTACATCCCCTATCTCCTCCCACACAATATGCATATGCAATGCTCAACCAATACATGTATGTAAGCACATAACATATACAACAAACAATCAATACACATAATGTCTGTATTAATTCAACAGTCAAAATTAATGACTTAACCAATGTGATTAGTTTCAGTTATCCCTAAACCACATGCAATGTCTACAACAATCATGACTATCCTCCACCGATAGCCCAAAACAGTTATCTCTAGACTGGAAATAAATAAATCAATAATTCGATAACTATCCCATTTAATCAATAAATTCCTCAATTTCATGAATTTAACTAATTTCCCAATGTTCCTTAAATTAAATATACAATTCAATTTATTTAAACACTTAGGGTTTTTCCCAAAATTACCAAAATACCCCCAACATATCAAAATACCAAAACTTAGAACAAAACTCATAAATTGGAGTATGAAATCCCTACCTCAAAGAAACAACCCAAAAAGAGAAGACGAAGATGATGACCCAAACTCAAAGTGCTCCAACTCCAAGATTGTTCAGATTAAACTGAAGCCCTCGACCCACACTACCTTTTTAATAAAGCAACTAGGGTAGAAACGCACTCTAAATAGATCAAACCTAAGAGAAAAGGTGAGTAGGGAGAGAGAGAAGTCAGACCTAGGGTTTGGAATCCAAAAAGAAGATGAAAAACTGTCCAAAAACCCGCTGCTGCCTATATAAACTAAACAGGCTCGCTCGAGCGAAGACATGGTCGCTCGAGCGACCAGACACAAGAAAGACTCGCTCGAGCGAAGAAAAGCTCGCTCGAGCCAAGAATGCAATGCTTCAGGTCTGCAACCCAGAAGCATGCTCGAGCGACAGAATGCTCGCTCGAGCGAAGAACTCGAAAACATACACCTTGCTCGCTTGAGCGAAGAAACACTGCTCTCAGGTCTATACTAGATGCAATCGCTCGCTCGAGTGAAGAAACCCTGGCTCGAGCCACCCGAAACAAAAACAACCCTTGCTCGAGCGACCAACCCAAAAACTGGACAGCAACACTTGGTTTCCGAACCCAACCAACCTGTAGCAAAACCTGCTCAACATATTCTATAACTCAAAACTAAGGAATTAAAGGACAGCAACAACAATACAATAATATTAAACCTACGGAACATAAGTCCGGATACAACATCCCAAAGGAAAAGACCGGGGTCGCTATAACCTCCCCCCCTTAAAAGAATTTCGTCCCCGAAATTAAGCATAAGTTTTCTAAAACAAGTTTTTCTCAAATTCCAACCATAGAACATTTCAATAATGAACCACTTGACACAATACCGGTCATTTCATCTCTTAACAAGAGGCATCTCACAACACGTACATAAAACAACATATGTTAGAACCTGCATCAGTATTATGCATTTTTTTTTTTTTCCAATTTCAACAGTTTTCAATATCATATATTCAATTTCACGATAGAACTCTAATTCAACAATAGATTCAACATATTCAATGTTACGCTAAACTTCCATTATGAGGCAAGTTCCACAATATTTCATTAAACCAAAACATTCTCAATGTTTTCCAACTTAAGACATATATAAAGCTCTTAAGTTCAACAAGATTACAAAATATAAATACAAGATTACAAATCAATAAACATGTCCGGATACTTCTCGCGGACTTCCAATTCACGTTCCCAAGTGGCTTCCTTCACCCCGTGATGCTTCCACAGAACTTTTACCAAAGGGATGGTTTTGCCTCGCAAAACTTGATCCCGCCTATCCAAGACCCGAACCGGTCTCTCCTCATACGAGACATCCTCGTCAACCACTAAATCGGTCCAATCCAACACATGTGATGGATCCGGCTCATACTTCCGAAGCATACTCACATGAAACACGTCATGTACTCCGGACAACTGCGGTGGCAAAGCTAAACGATAAGCAGCCTCGCCAATCCTCTCAAGAATCTCGAAAGGACCAATAAACCGATGGGACAACTTCCCGCTCTTCCCAAACCTCATCAATCCCCGTCTAGGTGATATCTTCAGAAAGACGTGATCACCCACCTCAAACACTAAAGGTCTCCTCCTACGGTCGGCATAAGATTTCTGACGACTCTGGGCTGTAACAAGTCTCTTACGGATAAGCTCAACTTTCTCCGTCGTTTCCCTCACCAACTCCGGACCCAATAAAGGTGCATCACCCACCTCGGCCCAACAAACTGGAGATCTACACGGTCGGCCATACAAGGCCTCAAACGGTGCCATACCAATACTAGACTGGAAACTGTTGTTGTAGGCAAACTCCACCAAAGGCAAGTGCCTCTCCCACGACCCACTGAAATCAAGAACACAACCCCGAAGCATATCCTCAAGGATCTGAATAGTATGCTCGGACTGCCCGTCAGTCTGAGGATGATAAGCCGTGCTAAAGGTCAACTTAGTGCCTAAGGCACTCTGCAAACTCTGCCACAACCTGGCAGTGAAACGAGGATCTCTATCTGAGACGATCATCACTAGGACTCCGTGCAACCTCACTATATCCCGAATGTACAAGTCGGCAAGATGATCTATCGAATCTCTCACGCGCATAGGAATGAAGTGCGCCGACTTAGTCAACCGATCTACAACCACCCAAATAGCATCACTACCCTGCTGAGTCCTCGGAAGACCCACAACGAAGTCCATAGTGACATGCTCCCACTTCCACTCGGCAATAGGCAAGGGTTGCAACAAACCTGCTGGTCTCTGATGCTCGGCCTTCACTTGTTGACAAGTAAGGCACTTAGACACGAAAGCTGCCACATCTCTCTTCACACCCCGCCACCAAAACTGGCGACCTAAATCCCGATACATCTTAGTGCCTCCCGGATGCACCGCAAGGAGCGAATGATGAAACTCTCGGAGTACCTCCTCTCGGCAAGACTCTGGCACAAACAGACGGTCTCGGTATCTCACACTCAGGTCGGGATACACTGTCAAACCCTTCTCAACCTTCCCACCGGAAATCTTCTCACAGAGGGATTCTACCTCAAGGTCACCTTTCTGAGCCTCTAACACTCGAGTCACAAGTGTAGGCTGTGCAACAACAGAAAACAATGCCGCAGCCTCAACTGATTCGCCCAGAAGCAAATCGAACTCTCTAATTGCACCCAACATCTCCCATTCTCGGATGGCTATACTAGCAACGTCACCAACAGATTTCCTGCTAAGGGCATCGGCCACAACATTAGCCTTCCCCGGATGATAATGCAACTCGAAGTCATAATCCTCAATAAACTCCATCCACCTCCTCTGCCTCAAATTCAAGTCTTTCTGTGTAAACAGATATTTCAGACTCTTATGATCCGAGAATACCTCAAATTTCTCACCATACAGATAATGCCTCCAAATCTTCAAGGCAAATATCACAGCTGCTAACTCTAGATCGTGCGTAGGGTAATTTTTCTCATGAATTTTCAACTGACGTGAACCATAGGCAACCACTTTCCCTTCTTGCATTAACACACAACCCAGACCCTCTCGTGAAGCGTCATAATAGACTGCATAACCCAACCCTCTCTCCGGAATAATCAATACTGGAGCAGTGGTCAGTCTAACTTTAAACTCCTGAAACGACTTTTCACAAGTCTCACTCCATACAAATTTGACTCCCTTCCGAGTCAATCTAGTCAAAGGTGAAACTAACTTGGAGAAATCTTTCACAAACCGGCGATAATACCCAGCTAATCCCAGAAAACTACTGATCTCAAACACATTCTTAGGCTGTGCCCAGTCTTGCACTGCCTCCGTCTTAGATGTATCAACCGACACCCCTTTCCCAGAAACGACATGGCCTAAGAATTTCACCTCTTCTAGCCAGAACTCACACTTCCCAAATTTAGCATAAAGCTTATGGGCTCTAAGTAATTCAAGCACCACTTTCAAGTGTTCCTCGTGCTCCTCCTCTGAAGGTGAATAAATCAGAATGTCGTCCACAAAGACGAATACAAAACGATCTAAGAATTCTCTGAAGATCCGGTTCATCAAATCCATAAACACTGCCGGTGCATTGGTGAGCCCAAATGGCATCACCAGAAACTCATAGTGGCCATACCGTGTACGGAATGCCGTCTTCGGAATATCCTCCTCCCTGACTCTCAACTGGTGATAACCCGATCTCAAGTCTATCTTAGAAAAACAACGGGAACCCTTCAGCTGATCAAACAAATCATCAATACAAGGCATAGGGTACTTATTCTTAACCGTAACCCGATTTAATTTCTGGTAATCTATACACAGTCTCAAAGCACCACCTTTCTTTTTAACAAAAAGGGCCGGTGCTCCCCACGGCGAAACACTAGGACGGATATAGCGCTTATCTAACAACTCCTGGAGCTGAATCTTCAACTCCACTAACTCGGCTGGGGAAAAACGATAAGGTGCCATAGAAATTGGCGCCGTGCCGGGCACTAGGTCAATAGAGAACTCAATCTCTCGATGCGGTGGCAAACCAACAAGATCCTCGGGAAAAACATCCGAGTACTCACAAACCACCCTTGGCAACACAATCGGAATCTCATCAACCTCACTAATAGAAAGATTAGCAAGTAGACCACTAAGCTCACTCCGCCCTCGTGAAACATACCCCGGTGGCAAAACACTACCAACCCGGTCCCCCAGAAAATGGAAACACTCTCCGCTAACGGTACAACAAGTGACCCTCTGACGGTAGCAATCAATAACTGCCCGGTATGACGATAACCAGTCCATACCCAAAATAACATCAAAGCCCTTCATAGGCATAACTACAAAAGAAAATGGGATTCTATGATCATCGACCTCTATATCACAACCCCTAACACCTTGCTTCAAGATCAATTCACCCCTAAGAGGTGACACTACATAGATAGGAGACGCTAACTGAGCTAACTCCAACTCCAAAACAGATGCAAATGCAGCAGACACAAAGGAATGAGATGCACCCGTATCAATCAAAACATTAGCAACCGAGTTGCAAAACAGGAAGGTACCTCTCACAACCGATGGAGCCGGTACAAGGTCCTGCGCAGTAACAGCATACACGCGCCCAGACAACCTCTGATCAACCTGCTCACCCCTAGGAGCATAAGACTGCTGCACAGACTGGGACGATGAAGCCCCCTGATTGGCCCTCGAGGCCTGACCCGACTGAGCTGGTTGCTGACCCTGAGTCTGCCTCAAACCTGATGCACTAGGTGTGTCACCCAACTGCGGGCAATACCTCTTCATGTGTCCTGCCTGACCGCACTGAAAACAAGTGAGCGGCTGGCCTGTACCCTGACTCTGGCTCTGAGATCGAGCCGAAGAAGATGCTGTTCTCTGCCCTCCTCCCCTCTGAGGACAAACTGGAGACTTGTGGCCTAGCTGGCCACACTTGAAACAAGTAATGTCTCCCTGGCTGCCTTTCCCAGAACTAGCACTCGGTACTGGAAAAGTGGATCTAGAAAAGCTACCCTAAGACTGCTGAGGAGTAAAACCTCTCTGCCTCTTGCCATCACCCTGGCCATCCCGACTCCTCTTGGAGCCTTTCTACCCTTCCTCCTCTTCCTGCATCATGATCTCCGTATGGGCTGCAGCATCAACCAGACGCCCATAATCCCGAATCATAGACCCAACAATTCTCAACTTGAGGCCGCGCCTCAACTTCTTCTCAAACTCAATGTAACGGCGTTCCTCAGACGCCACCAACTCAGGTGCAAACCTGGATAAACTAGTGAATGCAGCCTCAAACTCGGCCACTGAAGAACTCAACTGCTTAAGCTGATAGAACTGGTCTCTCAGCTTCTTCCTGACTGCTGGAGATAAGAACCTCTCCTGGAAAGCATTCACAAAAGCCTCCCATGTACCTCCTATACGACCTTTGGTGAACTTCCACCATTGACCCGCATCCCCCTTCAGCTGGAAAGATGCCAAGGTCACCTTCAACCCCTCGTCTTCGATGCCAAGCATCTCAAACGTCTTCGTTGTTTGTTCGAGCCATTCATCTGCCTTAAGCGGCTCTTTTGGATCACCCACAAATTCGTCCGGATTGGACCGGAAGAACTCCCTCTTCAGAAACGAAGGTCCAGCATCTGCAACAACAACTTGGGCTGGATTCGCAGCCCTCAGAATGCCAACTGATTCCCTGAATGCCCCTGCTATCTCTCGGGCTAAAGCGCCCATAGCCTGCTGGCCTACTGGCTCGGCCACATTGGCCTGACCAACACCCTCCTGCACTGCCGGAATCTCCTGTACTACTGGAATCTCCTCTGGCACAGGCACTTCCTGCCTACCCGGCCTACCACGCCTACCGCGTCCTCGTCCTCGTCTTGACATCCTAATACAAGAAACAAAGACGTTAGCACATTAATAAATGTGCCGAAGCTAAACACTCTCGTCCTAATTCATTGGACAACAATAATTCATTCCACGTAAGCACATAATCACATAAGCACCTACGAATTTCATTCCCGGATAATGATAGTCCCAAAGTGTTACTATAGTTCCGGTTGGAAGCAGCAGTGATCAAGTGCCTTTCCAACAAGACTAGTAGAAACTCAAGGGTCCAACCAACATTCCAGAAACTACGTTCCATACCCACATAATCACATAAACATGTTATCAAATAAGCATACAACAGTACACTAAGTCTCTATCAAACGAGATGAACCCAATGTGATACTAATCACTTCCCACGTACCCAAAGTATTCAAACCTGGTACGCTCTGATACCAAGTTGTAACGCCCTCAAAATATAACCCATAACATACACAATAGTACGATGCATTACTTAAGAAAATAAACCATAATTCATCCATCAGAGTATCCTAAATAAAGACATTACATATAACATCCAGAACATATGCCCTACGGGCTTACATCTTGCCAAGCCAACACTTGGACACAAAAACATGAGTTCTAACTCAAATACAAATAAAGCCCTAGGCTTGAATGTTTACATGTAATTCAAATAAAAACAAATAACTAAAGACAAGGCTTCATTGTCCAAATCCTTCCAAGCTAAGTCCTTGGAGGTAGTGAATCACCTGGACCTGAAAATGATGTTCCCATATAGGGTGAGCCACAGCCCAGTAGAAATATACTAAACCAAATATAAGCATTGAATAAAGCAATAGCATTCAATAGATGGATAATACAAATTAACAGTTTCACTTTTCATTGGTTATTCAACTTTTCCTTTTACCAATATGGCTCAGAACCTGGCCAAACTATAACAGTGAATTTGTGTGTCACAGTACATTACTTCCAATCTCAACATAATAAATGAGACTCAAGCTCACATCAAAACACTTCATACTTCCAGATTGATACACATTTTAGTGTTGTATCAATAAAACACTTCAATATAAATAAGCACACATAAAAGTGATGCTAATGGAGTCCATCCCCTATCTCCTCCCAAACAAAATCCGGTTTAGAGATCTATCCCCTATCTTCCCCTAAACCGTGGAGTACATCCCCTATCTCCTCCCACACAATATGCATATGCAATGCTCAACCAATACATGTATTTTTCTGTATTAATTCAATAGTCAAAATTAATGACTTAGCCAATGTGATTAGTTCCAGTTTGCCCTAATCCACATGCAATGTCTACAACAATCATGACTATCCTCCACCGATAGCCCAAACAGTTATTTCTAAACAAGAAATAAAATATAATAACAATAATAATCTCAACATTTAAATAGGAGAGTTATTAAATAATCCAACTACACCATTTAAACTTATAAATCCCCAATTCCATGAATTCAACTAATATTCTCAATTTTCCTCAAATTAATTGTACAAATCAATTTATTAAAACAACTAGGGTTTTTCCCAAAATTACCAAAATACCCCCACCATATTAAAGTACCAAAACTTAGAACAAAACTCATAAGATGGAGTAGGAAATCCCTACCTCGAAGAAATAACCCAAAAATTAGAAGACGGAGATGATGACCCAAACTCCAAAGTGCTCCAAAACCAAGATTGTTCAGATTAAACTGAAGCCCTCAACCCACACTATCTTTTTAATAAAGGATCTAAGGTAGAAACACACTCTAAGTAGATCAAACCTAAGAGAAAAGGTGAGTAGGGAGAGAGAAAACTTGGAACTAGGGTTTGGGATCAAAAAGAGGATGAAAAACTGTTTAAAATCCCACTGCTGCCTATTTAAACTGGACAGGCTCGCTCGAGCAAAGACATGGTCGCTCGAGCGACCAGACACAAGAAACGATCGCTCGAGCGAAGAAAATCTCGCTCGAGCCAAGAATGCAATGCTTCAGGTCTGCAACCCAGAAGCATGCTCGAGCGACAGAATGCTCGCTCGAGCGAAGAACTCGAAAACATACACCTCGCTCGCTCGAGCAAAGAAAAGCTCGCTCGAGCGAAGAAACACTGCTCTCAGGTCTATACCAGATGCAATCTCTCGCTCGAGCGAAGAAACCCTGGCTCGAGCCACCAAAGACAAAACTCAACCCTCGCTCGAGCGACCAAACCCTCGCTCGAGCGAACAACCCAAAAACTGGACAGCAACACTTGGTTTCCGGACCCAACCAACCTGAAACAAACCTGCCCAACACATCCTATAACTCAAATGAGAAAATAAAGGACGACATCAACAATTATACAATGATAGGATCCACGGAACCTAAGTCCGGATACAGTAATCAAATAGGAAAAGACCGGGGTTGCTATATCTCAACCTCTCCTTAACAGCTGGAGACAGGAACTTCTCCTAGAAAGCGTCAACAAAAGCCTTCCAAGTCCCTTCTATACGACTCTTCGTGAACTTCCACCACTGACCCGCATCCCCCTTAAGCTGGAAAGATGCCAAGGTCACCTTCAGTACCTCGTCTTCGATGCCTAGCATCTGAAACGTCTTCATTGTCTGTTCGAGCCATTCATCTGCCTTAAGTGGCTCTTTAGGATCACCTAAAAATTCGTCCGGGTTAGACCGAAAGAACTCCCTCTTCATGAAAGAAGGCCCTGCATCTGCAACATGAACTTGGGCCTGATTCTCAGCTCTGAGAATGCCTACTGACTCCCTGAATGCCCCTGCTATCTCTCGGGCCAAAGCGCCCATAGCTTGCTGGCCTACCGGCTCGGCCACATTGTCCTGGCCAACTCCTTCCTGTACTGCCGGAATCTCATCCGGTATAGGCATCTCCTGCCCACCACGCCTACCACGCCTACTACGTCCTCGTCCTCGTCCTGACATCCTAATAAAGGTAACAAAGACGTTAGCACATTAATAAGTGTGCCAAAACCATAACACTTTGGTCCTAATGCATTGGACAACAATAATTCACTCCACGTAAGCACATAATCACATAAGCACCTACGAATTTCATTCCTGGATAATGATAGTCTCGAGGCGTCACTAATGTTCCGGTTGGAAACAACATTGATCAGGTGCCTTTCCAACAAGACTTTCAGAAACTCAAGGTTCCAATCAACATCCTAGAAACTACATTTCATACCCACTTAGTCACATAAACATGTTATCACATAAGCATATAACAGTACATCTAAGTCTCTATCAAGCGAGACGAACCCATTGTGATACTAATCACTTCCCACGTACCCAAAGTATTCGAACCCGGTACGCTCTGATACCAAGTTGTCACGCTCTCAAAATAAACCCATAATATATAACAGTAGCATGCATTGATAAAAGAAAACCAATCATTATCTCATTCATCAGAGTACCATTATTGAAGGATATCACATGTAACATCAAAATAAATGCCCTATGGGCTTACATCTTTCCAAGCCTAACACTTGGGCACAAAAAATGTGAGTACTAACTCAACTACAAATTCAGCCCTTGGCTTGAGTTTACATGTAATATCAAATAAACTAAAATAACAACTAATCTAAACAGAGTCTTCAACTCTAAATCCTTCCAAGCTAATTCGTTGGAGGTAGCACATCACCTGGACCTGAAAATGATGTTCCCGTATAGGGTGAGCCACAGCCCAGTAGAAATATACTAAACCAAATATAAGCATTGAATAAAGCAATAGCATTCAATAGATGGGCTACACAAAATATCAGTTTCATCATCATACAGTTTCATGACACTAATGTCCATGACACGTTTCACTTTCCATTATTTATTCAACTTTCCATTTATACAAATATGGCTCAGAACCTGGCCAAATAACTCAACAGAGATTACATCTCTTATTAACAATATTTTCAATTCAATTGGGATAACAAATCAAGTTAAACATTTCTTATATCATAATGGATACACATGTTGGTGTTGTATCAACCTCAACCAAAATTCACTTCCATACTTCCCAATTGATACACATTTTAGTGATGTATCAATAACATGTAAAAAATTACTTCCATAAATCAATAAGCACACATATTAATGGTGCTAATGGAGTCCATCCCCTATCTCCTCCCAAACAATATCCGGTTTAGGAGTCCATCCCCTATCTCCTCCTAAACCGTGGAGTACATCCCCTATCTCCTCCCAACAATATGCATATACAATGTATTAAACACTTGCCATATACAATACTCAATCGATACACGTATTTTCTGTATTAATTCAACAGTCAAAATCAATGACTTAACCAATGTGATTAGTTTCAGTTTTCCCTAATCGACATGCAATGTCTACAATAATCACGACTATCCTTCACCGATAGCCCAAAACAATTATCTCTAAACAGGAAATAAATGTTACAACAAATATAAACTCAACAATTTCATAGGTGTGTTATTAAACTATCCAATTACACCATTTAAGCTTATAATTTCCCAATTCCATGAATTCAACTAAATTCCCCAATTTTCCTTAAATAAATTATACAAATTAATTTATTACAACAACTAGGGTTTTTCCCAAAATTACCAAACAAATCCAACATATCAAAATACCAAAACTTAGAACAACACCTATAATATGGAGTAGGAAATCCCTACCTCGAAGTGAAGAACACGAATGGAGAAGATGATCAAAATGCAAAGTGCTCCAAACTGTCAAACGTTCAGATTAAAACGAAGCCCTCAACCCCCTCTATCTTTTTAATAAAGAGCCTAGGGTAGAAACACCCTAAAAGTAGATGAAACCTAAGAGAGAAGGTGAGTGGAGGGAGAGAGAAGTCGGACATAGGGTTTTGGAATCAAAAAGAGGATGAAAAAGTGTTTTAAAAGCCGCTGCTGCCTATTTAAACCTGACAGGCTCGCTCGAGCGAAGGATTGGTCGCTCGAGTGACCAGACACAAGAAAGACTCGCTCGAGCGAAGAAAGTCTCGCTCGAGCCAAGAATGCGATGCTTCAGGTCTGCAACCCAGAAGCACGCTCGAGCGACAGAATGCTCGCTCGAGCGAAGAACTCGAAAACATACACCTCGCTCGCTCGAGCGAAGAAAAGCTTGATCGAGCGAAGAAACACAGCTCTCAGGTCTATACTAGACGCAATCGCTCGCTCGAGCGAAGAGACCATGTGTCGAGTCACCAGACACAAAATTCTACTCTCGCTCGAGCGACCAAACCCTTGCTCGAGCGAAAGACCAAAAACAAAAGCTCGCTCGAGTGACCAATTACTCGCTCGAGCGAAGGTCCAAATTCTGGACAGCAACACTTGGTTTCCAAACCCATCCAACCTGTAACAAACCTGCCCAACACATCCTATAACTCAAAAGAGAAGATAAAGGACGACAACAACAATTATACAATGATAGGATCCACAGAACCTAAGTCTGGATACAACAACCAAATGGGAAAAGACCGGGGTCGCTATAGGAGAACACACACGGACAAAGAGAGGAGAAGAACACCACTCAAAGGAGGAGGAGAGACACACGGGTTTAGAGAGGGAGGGAGAGAATTACACAGCCACACAACCCACCTCTCTCTCCCTTTCGGCAGACCACACACCCACAAACCTAGCACACACTCACACAACACAGACACCACACAACACACACCTGAATACACACACTGCAATTCACACCACTCAACACACCACCCTTGATCGCACACACACCCAGCAGACCCATCACCACCACGGCAGCAACACACACACACCCACTGTGACCTCTCTCACACCACCCATGCACACACGGCAACCCAGCTATCACACATACCTCTCTCTCACCCACGACTCTCACACACGCCACTCACCCATGCACACACCCAGTGACCATACACTTCTCACACATGCCACTCACCCATGCACACAACCAGTCACCATACACCTCTCTCTCACCCACGGCACTCACAGCATACACACCTAATCACCATACACCTCTCACCCACGGCACTCACAGCATACACACCTAGTCACCATACACCTCTCACTCACGGCAAGGCACACACACACACCCATACACAACACACCACACACATTAGCTTACACACACAAATACGGTTTTGAGGAGGAAAAACAAAAGAGAGGGCACCACCAAACACAGCAGCACACACACACAGGAGGCTCGGCCTCCTTGGCTGAGTTCTTTCTCCAGCTGGGTCTCTCTCTCTACAATACACATTTTGCTCTCTTCTCTCTCTCTCTCTCTCTCTCTCTCTCTCTCTCTCTCTCTCTCTCTTTCTTTTCGAGGCCATGGAGTCATGAAGGGTGATGCTGGTTCGGTTTCACTGACCCTCTCATCAACAACACAAAGCACACACCATGCAAGACACGGTCTCTCTCTCTCTCTAATCTTTCTCTCGGTGTGTGCATGGGGAGAGGGTGCTTGAGCTAAAAAAAAAAAAACAAGAGAACCCACAGCTTCAAAACCCATTTCGAGGGCTGCCTCTGAGGTTCTCTCCCTCTCTCTCGGCAGTTTGAGTTTGAAAAATGGAGAGATACACATGCAGATTTTTCTCTTTCCCTCTAGCCGAGACCAATATATCTCTCTCTCCCTCCATCACATGCAGGCCAACATATGTAAGAACACCATCCTTCCATCCATGGTGATCTGAGAAAATATCTATATAGAGAGTGAAGACCAAACCTTGGGGAGTGAGAAAGAGGGATGGACTACCAAACTTGAGTTGGTTTCGCATGGACTATTAGTATGGGCTTCAAGGCTTGAGTTGGTTTTACATGGGCTCAATTTGTGGGCTTAATATATGGGTTTTATCAACAGGTCCTTAGTTATACAGGGTGTGTCCCTACTTCATTTTATTTTTATTTTTATTTTGAGTGTTTGTGAGAATTTTATTTTATTTCTCTCTCATTCGGATATGTAATAATTTAGGTGTTGTAATAATCCCCCCACCCGCTTCTTTCTATCCCATTCTTTTATCGCTTTCCCTAACTGTACATATGTATATATTTGACATGCGATGCATATCCATGCTTTATATCCATGTCTCATGCATTAAGATTCGGCTAAATTCCTATTTGCGGATTTCATCAATTCTTATGTGATTCTATGTGCTACCCCATGTTTTTGAGATGATTCACATGCCATATTGTAGAAGCCGAATCCTAGGTTACATCTCATGTGTGAATTGCATTAGGATTTTGTATATAAGATCATGCATATTTTACCAATTTTGTTTTGTAGCTGTTCGTGGAACGTCGGTCAATCTGTGAGTTTTTATGCTTTAGCATCCCATTTGTGTGTGTTTTTCTTACTATGTGTTAGCATCCTACCATGTGGCTAATTGCTTAATTGATATAACTGTATGAACGCCTGTGGATGAAGGCTTGTTGCCTGAATTGGAATGATTCAACGACTGTACGTTTTAAGCCCACTTTGTAGTGGCAAATTCACAAACTTTAAGCCCACTTTGTCAAGTGGCAAATTCAAACCCTTTTCAAAAAACAAACATGAAGTTGAATTGTTCCAATTTGAGCAAACTAGTCTATACTTGTATGCTTCACATAGTAAATTTTAGGATTTATTCAATAATCAGAACATGAACATATAAAGAAAATAAAAAGTCATATCATGGTTTAGTAGAGGCCGATCTTTTGATCGGGTGAGCGGGGGTGCTCATTATTGACCTTCCCCTCTCATACCTAAGGTTCCGAGCCAAGCATCCTTGGTTACGACGAACAGTGGCCTTGGCACTGAGTCATGGGTTTCCTAATTTCCCAAAATATTAGGTGGCGACTCTGAGATCTGATGACGCAGTCCATTTTTGACAAAATTGCAATAAAATGGATTTTCACTAAAAGTTTCCAAATCTGGACTCTCATCTATGTTTCACATTGCACTCGTGAAACTTGAGATCAAAGAGATCTCGGGAGTCTGAACTGTTTAACGCGCGCGAGTACCCCCCGGGCATGTTACACTAACTCTTGTAATTGTCCTTCAGAACAACCAATTCAGCTGGGGCAAGCCTATATGGAGACAAGGAGATAGGTGCCGTACTCGGAAGCAAGTCTATGATGAACTCAACTTCCCGATGAGGAGGTAATTCTGTGAGGTCTTCAGGAAAGATGTCAAGGTATTCACATACTACCTTTGGAAATTCATCCCGAACTACATTACTTCTGTCATCTAAAAAGGCTGCTAAACGAGAATTAAGTTGGCTTCAGCCACGAGGGTAGTATGAGGGTAATGATCTATCATGCCTATCCCCCCAAAATGTAAAACAATCGCCGCTTGAAGTGCATATTGTAACTCTCTCCCTATAACAATCGATAATTGCCCGGTAAGTGGACAATCAATCCATACCAAGGATCACATCAAAACCCGACATTTCAAGCAAAATGAAATTGAATGGAAGTTGTTGACCCACAACCTTAATCACACACCCCTGACACCCATGGGTCAAAACAACCTTGCTCCCAACTGGGACTCTACTGTGAGCGAAGATTTTAGTTGCCTAATTTCTAACCCCAACAATGATGCAAATGATGTGGCGATAAATGAATGTGATGCCCCAGTGTCAATGAACACATTAGCCCAAGTGTTGAAAATGAGGAATATACCTCTCACAACTGATGGCCTCGAAGTTTGCTCAGAAGCGGTGACAGCATACACCCTTCCTTGTGATTTCTGATCCCCCACATCACCTCTCTAAACATAAGCTTGTTGTGCGGATTGGGCAGATGTGGCCCCTTGAACTGTCCGAGATGCTCAGCCTGATTGAGCCAACTGATAAGACTGTCTCTGTCCCTAACCCATGTATAAACCTCCAGACTGCCGAGACCCTATCACACTGGTAGCTCCTGTCCTCTGCGGGCAAAACTTTTTCAAATGCCTTGGTTGACCACATTAATAAGAAGACTAGGTCTAACGCCTCTTCTGAGATTGACCTTGTGGATGCGTAATTTGGGACTGTGCTCCACTTTTCTATCCACACTCTACAACCTTGTGGCCCATTTGGCCACATCTGTAACATGCACCACGGACTTGGGTCACGTTCCCCGAACTTCCACTCATCATGGAACTAGAGGATTTAGCTTGTTATTTGAAGGATGATACTGAACCCCTAGACCTCTTTGAAGAAACCGTGTCATCTCTAGAGTCAGAATGTCCTACCCTCTTCGACTTTTGTCTTGCTTCTTCAGCCTCCACCGTAATCTCCACATGAGCTGACGCTTCTACTAAGCGGTCATAATCACGTATCATATTGCCAACCACCTTCATTAGGATTTTCGGTCTCAACCTCTTCT
The DNA here is from genome assembly GCA_022316695.1 of Camellia oleifera. Lineage (NCBI taxonomy): Eukaryota > Viridiplantae > Streptophyta > Magnoliopsida > Ericales > Theaceae > Camellia > Camellia oleifera. Next base: position 55,905,414 of record CM039310.1, on the reverse strand, counting down.
TGAATTCAAGGCATCTTCGTTCTTCCGTTGCCACTAATTCGAGTGCAAAACGCTATAAGGTAGTGAATTTGGCTTCAAACTCAGCCACTGGTGCATCAAGTTGTAATAACTCTTCAAACTGTTTCCTCAACTGCTCCCTAGCTGTGGGAGAGAGGAACTTGTCTTGGAAAGCTTGCACAAATGTCTCCCATGTGTGTTCAACTCTATTCTTAATGTACTTCCACCATTGCCCTACCTCTTCCTTCAACTGGTAGGCCGCTAACGCTATTCGTAGTTCATTCTCATGGATATCCAGAATCTCAAATGATTTAACTATTTGTTCCAACCACTCATCGACTTTCATTGGATTAGGCTCTCCGCTAAACTCGACAGGATTGGAACGAAAGAACTCCTTTTTCAAAAAGGAAGCTCTTGTTTCTCCCTCTACTGTCCTATTCGCTTGCTTGACTCTAAGCATCTCCATGGACTCCCGAAAAGCCCCTGTCATTTCCCTAGCCAAAGCTCCCATTGCTACTTGGGCCGAAGGAACAGGTATAGTGTTTTGACCCACTCCTTCTTGCGGAGGGATCTCGGGTTGGGTTGGAAGGCCTGGCCTCCCCGACGACGTCTACCACGTCTAGACATCTATAGGAAATAGAGACAATATTAAATTCAAGACCAACTTTCTGCACCAAAGTGCTCCATTCCAGATCCTCATACTATTACATCATTTAAACACACAAATTTCCACATAATCACACACAATTATATAAAGCACACACAAGTAGTCCTCCTAATATATTAGCTAATTCCATGGCAATCAAGGACCTCCAAGTGTAAAGAGCAATGATTAGGTGCCTTTCTAAAATGATCTCGATGAATGCAACGAACAAAAACCAAGTTTAACTCCACACCCATACAATCACATAGATGCACAAAACACATAAGACGCCCCAAACATTTCGTCCTAGCCTAGGACAGTGTTATCAGAGGCGAGCCTAAGCGCTAAGCGAGGTGAGGCGAGGCTTCAGCGCTTCACACACCCTAAGGCGAGGTGAAATGGTGAGGCGATGGAGAAGCGCCTGAAGCGAGGCTTAGGTGATGAAGCACGAGGCGATGAGAAGCGACGCTTCATCAGATTTCGGCCTGATTTAAGTTCGAATCATCTGGGCCCTTCATCGACAAAGTTAATTACTAAAGAAGAAGTCCAAACCCTAGATCGACATCGTTCGTCAACGTCTGGGTCTTCTTCTTCCGAAGTCGAAGCATCTGGGTCTTCGTTCGTCGACTTCGTTCCTTCTTCGGACGTCGTTCCGAGGTGAGTTCCTACTTCTTCTTCATTTCTTCTTCTTCTTCCTTTCTTCTTCTTCTTCCTTTCTCCTTTGTTCACTGTCGACTTCACCTATTCTTCCCTCCGACTTCACCTGTTCTTCCCTTCGACTTCCCTTCGACTTCACCTGCTTCCCTTCAACTTCACAGTGTTCTTCTTTGAACACTGTCAAACCTGTTGAAATTAATTCAATTAATTTTTAATTCAATTAATAAAATTAATTTTTAAAATTAATTCAGTTATTTTTTTTCTTCTGTGTTAAAATTTCAATTAATTCAATTAATTTCCTGGTTATTCAATTAATTATTTTAATTCAATTAATTCGTTTAATTCAATTAATTCAATTAGTTTGTTTATTTTAATTCAATTAATTTAATTCAATAAAATTAATTTTCTGGTTATTTTAATTTTCTGGTTTTTCAATTGATTATTTTAATTCAATTAATTTGTTTATTTTAATTCAATTAATTTAATTCAATTAATTTCCTGGTTATTTTAATTTCCTGGTTATTCAATTAATTATTTTAATTCAATTAATTTCAACTATTTTAATTTCTTTATGTTCTTTAATGTTGTTAAAATATGTTCTTTAATTTCTTTATGCTGAAACATTGAATTGCTTGTTGGATAGAATTAATTTCGAAGTCGAGTGATAACTGCAAGATGGTTCTTGAAAATATTTATATTTTTGTCTATACCATTTATTTAAAAAAAATATCCTTTCTGGTCGCCTCGCTTCGATGAAGCCCTCGCCTCGCGCTCAGGTGTTAGGTGACCTTGTCGCCTCGGTTCGCTTTTCGCCTTAAAAAACATTGGCCTAGGAACCCTATCGTGACACACATCACTTCCCATGAGCCTAAGGTATTCTAACCTATGACTCTGATACCAATTTGTAACGCCCTTCTAAAAACATACCTGAACATACCAAGACGAACACCATAATATAAACCAAAGGTCATCTTTCTCATTGAACTAGGATTTAAGAGATTACAATTCAACATTTACAAAACATCTTGGTTTCACTTTCTAGTTCAATAATCTAGATGGCCTTACAAAAATAATAAGCCTCAACGGCATAAAAAATGACGAAACAATTCAAAAGTCTAGGTACAATGTCTTCTACATCAACAGCATAATATTCTTGAACTAAACTTTCCCAAAATAAACTACTGCTTGTCTTCTCCAACCCATCAACGATGTGGTGTATCACCAATTCCTGAAAAATAAAATAGGGTTGAGCCATATGCCCAGTTGGAATACATTTAACCAAGTATTTAATTATTCAAATAAACATGTGACATCATTGAGACAAAACACATTAAGGGGTTTAAGTGCACAGGTAATTATTGTCAATCATGTAAACACTAACAATTGAACAATCCCATTTACATTCCATAACATTCTCATTACATCAAAGAGAATAACCCATGAGTCCCATGTAAGAGTCCAAGTCCAAACACAAGTTTCTTTTGTTTAAAAACCGCCCCCACATTTGCCGACTATTATATAACAGGGAGTGGGCACCCAAAATCATCCGATTTTCCACTTTTGCCGACTACAATACGGCAAGACCAATGGACACCCAAAAATATTTTCCCACATTCGTCCAGCTATAAGCCTAGACAGGGCAATTGGGCACCTTTAACTTTCCCTGCGCGGGTACCAACACAACTCACACAATTTCCAAAATCAACTATTACTCGGACTCATGCTCAACAAACAATTCATCAATTATTCCCATTCAATCATCAAACATTCTACGTTATCGAGCACACAACATCACATAGCATGCAAAAAGGGAATCACTACCCAAATCACAATTCCATCTCCACAATAATACCTACATATCTCATTTCCTTATTATTCTTAATATCCCAACACTTTAAGGAAATCCTCAATCAAAATTGCATTCTCTACTCTAATTTGAAATTAGGGTTTTACTATAGTTGGGGCTTTCTCCATTTCTTTACTTATACGGATTTCCATTACCATCATTATACATATTTGATAAAAAAGAGTTTGGGAAATTTCAATCAAAGTGAGGGAAAAGTCTATTTTATGTAAATCAAGAGTTTATTTCACCCCAAACAACAGTATTTCCTCTTAAGCCACAACAATACCACAATATCTTCTTCAAAACAAAGATATACAAGGTTAAAAGTAACCCTACCTCAAGTTATGAGTCCAAGAATCAAGCTCCTAGTTGAAATCTTCACCGAACCAAATTTCAATTGGCAAGGATGATGATCTCCAAGTGTTCTTCACCCTTTGCAAGAGCTTTAGATCGGATCTTAAGAGATCGAGGAGTATTTTGAAGTGGCAACTTAGGGTTTTTCGGGCTTGAGACAAGGAGGAGGAGGAGGAGGAGGAGAGGAAAGAAAAATAGAGAGAGAATGATCTAGAATCATACTTTTTAATTTGTTGATATCATGCAGTCCGCTCGAGCGTAAATTCCGACGCTCGAGCATAAGACACAAACTCGGAAGGCTCGCTCGAGCATAAAATGACAAGTCCCAGAAGTTTTGCAGAGCTACAGTGAAACAACTGGGAGCCAACATTCATTGCTCGAGCGCGACTTCCTGTGCTCGAGCGACCTGCCTGCAAACTCGAGAGATTCTGAGAGCTGCAATTCTCCTCTCGAGAGCAACTTCCTTCGCTCTAGCGGGCACCTGGAACAAAATGTCACACAAAGAGTATCAGTATCCAATACGTATATAATATGGATACGTATCCATTTTTGAAGTATATCTGCTTCATAGGATATAATATGGTGAGCGTTGGTGAAAAAAGGTGTGACCAAAAGGTATATGCATGCAATAAAACACATGTATAATGGGGTTATCAACCACAATTAGATCACTTGTAGGAGAACTAGTAAATTCTCAATCATTGTTGTATTGCATCATGGGCCAACTTTGAGTCCTTTCCTATTTGTCATGATCATGGATGAATTAACTAAACACATTTAGGATGATAGTTCGCAAATTAACATTGAACTACAAATATGAAGAGAAGCACTCAAGTTAAAAGGTTTTAAAATTAGTAAAAATAAAACTAAATATACAAAGTGGGTGTTTGGGAAGTGGGTTTTTATGTAGGTTTTTTTAGTTGTGTAGGATATTATTGGATAAAATTTTTTTAGTGTTTCGGAAGGTAGTTGGGTTTTTTTGTGGTTGGATGTGATGTTTGTGAGAGAAAAAGTAAAATGATTATGGGGTTGGATGTGATATTTTGTTTGGATTTGTTTTTTTTTTTTGGTTTTGCAAAAAGTTTGTCTTTTAGTGTAAAAAATAAAAAAAAAACCGAACCCACAAACTTCCCAAACACCACCAAAGTGTGACTTGGCAACAATAGAAGTAGAAGTGATAGAGAAGTGAAGATTGAAAATTAGAAATAACAAAGTGAACTTTTTCATTACCTAGGTTTGATTATTAATAAGGATGGTGAGGTTGAAAATGACGTGATTCGTAGGATTAAAGTAGGTTGGCATTTGACATATTATGTGATTGACGAAGTCTAACAAAATTGAAAGAAGAATTTTATAGAACAACTATAAGGCTAATGATGCTTTATGGGACAAAATATTGGGCAACTAAATTACATGTCCATAAAATAAGTGTAGTTGAGTTGAAGATGCTTAGATGGATGTGTGGTAAGACTAAGAAAGATAGAATCAGAAATAAATGTATTATTGAATTGGTACCGTAGTAGTAACACCGATTGAAAGATAAGTTGAGAGAGAATAGGTTAAGATGGTTTGGTCATTTACAACGAAGAAATGTAGATGCAATGACAAGGAAGAGTGATATGATTTATATAAATAAAAATGTTGGGGGAAGGGGAGGACTTCAACTAACATGGGATATAGTTGTAAAAAAATATATGAATGTAATCGATAGAGCAAAATGGCAAAAAAGATTGACGTAGATTGGGAAACAATGCTTAGATTGGATTGGTTTGGAAGCGTTTTTTCATAAACTGAAATTTCATCCAAAAATATTATGGAAAATGTGAAACATTAGGTGATGTAAAGATTGAATAGGTTGAATAAAAAAGAGTAAAGTTTGAATAGGATATTTGTAAGAAAAATTTATTAAGAAACTTAAAAATAGCAATGTAAATTATTTTTATATTTTCATGATCAATTAAAATACTACTACTACTACTACTACTACTACTACTACTATGGAAACTTATTAGATCAATCATATATTATTGTTGAAAAATAGTATTTGTGAGTATGCAAAGATGGTAAAAATTATGAGAAGTGCATTTCTAGGGAGTTTTTAGAACACTTTCTTGAAAGAGTTTCTCGCAAGCTTACTCAAATTGAGATGGATTTTTTCCTTTCATAAGTAAATTGTACTTGAATTCTTGCATTGTTTTGGAGATGTTTTCTAGAGGTTTTCCTTAAAATTTCATCAGAGTTTTGTGCCCCTTCCCGAAATGAGTTTACAGGGAAACACGTTTCCTCTCTCAAGAGATTTCCTAGTCTCCCTTTATCCCTCTTTAATTTCTTTCCTTCCCCTTCTATGTGATTATTGTTGTCACTAGAAATATGTGTACAAAAAAAGTAAGAAGTTGTGGAGGTTTTTTGGACAAGAGAAAGCAAAAGATTGTGGTAGCTGTGTTTATTACAGAATGTATGGTGGTGGCAGTAGTGTCTGGTTGAGTGAGAGAGTGGTGAGAGAGAGTGTTTAGTTGGGTTTCCAAGATTGTGGTTAAATTGGTCTATTAAGAGAGACTATTCGAGTAAACTCCACAGGGATCATATGATTATCTATACCTAAAATGATGAGGTATAAATGATACTGATATTGAAATGGTCTGGTGGTGAGGCCAAACCCATCCCAACATCATTTAGGTTCAAAGCCAGTAACCTAGTGCTGACCTGCTTATGAAATTTTGTTTGGGATTCTGTATTCAAATTTGCTTGTGATAATTTTTGGTGTTCCTTACCTTAGAAAGATGTATTCGAGTAAACTGTATAGGGATCATAAGGTTATCTATGCCTAAAATGATGAGGTATAAGTAGTGGTGATAATGATGTGGTCTGGTGGTGAGTGCACACCATTCCCGATTTCATTTAGGTTCAAAGTGGGTAACCTGGTGTTGACTTGCTTATAAACTTTGTTCAACCTGATGCCATTTATTGCTGATGTGTTTGTTAGGCTAGCAGTTTCAGTCAGTGCTAGCTCTAATTAAGTCATTGTTGTGTTGATTTTAAGATTATGAGCTTTAATCTTGAAATGTTTATACTTTGTTCTATCTTGACTTTCAATTGAGATTATAAGTGATTTAAATAATTGAGTTGAGTATAGATCATCACATGTCTGGACTGCAACATGATGGTTAAATGTAGGCATGCAACATGCAATTCAACAGTCCCTTTCAATGTATGTTGCATGAATAACCACAAAATTATGTTTCTCTATCCCAATGAAGTCTGTATGATGGTTTTTATGGAGCATGGAGCATTAAATGAGATGTATGACGTGAAATTTTTAGCAAAATTGGATGTAGACACACTAGGACATAACAATATCTAACAAAAAATATTTTGATGCGGGAGAAGTCTACGTTTTTAATAAATTTATCTAAATTTGTGCATTAGTAGTTGCAGAAATTGGGAATTAAAGACTAACGAATAGTAAGCGTTTCTTTAAAATTGTTCCTACTTTCTTTATATCTTTATCTTCACAACTGTATTCTTTTTGGTATATTAGAAGTGGGGTTCATGCTTGACTTGGCAAGGTAAATGTTCAGTTTTTTTGAAATATCTCGTGTTCTTGACATTTATTGGCTTGTGTTGCCTGATGTGGTGTCAGTTTCAGAGCTCCTATGATCTACTGTTCATTCTTCATGGTTTCATTTTAACCATGATATTGTAATCATAATAAAAATGAAATGAACAAAGTAGATTTTTGGTTGGGAGGATTAATCTTGTTGAGGATGTTTCATGCAGACTTTCTCTCCAAAAATGTCTATAAAGTACAATGGTACTCTCTGTAAATTTTACTAAATATAGCATTGGTATTGACCTTTAATTCATGCTTCATTAGTTTGTTTTTGGCTGGTGCAGGTATGATATCTCCGACCACTGGGAGGGTGACAATAAATCAACGGGATTACTATTCAACATTCCATAGGACACCCAACAGAAAGAAGTTTTCTAAAAAAGAGTGGGAGAATTTTACCCAGGAATCAACCCGACATGTAGTGGCTGAGTTGGCATCCTCGCCAAAGTTCACTGATTGGATTCTTAAGCTTGCTGACAGGATACAACTCCTTCCAGATGATAGTTCAGATAACACAATTGGAAGTGGCTCAGATTCCACAGATGAGTCTTGTAGAAAGTGGTGATTGATTTAGTTTGTTCAAATGGTAGCAGCGACCTTAGAGTAGGAAATTAGTTACTTGTAGCAGTACAATGAGGTAGAGGCTAGGAATGGTGCTCATTTAATTTTTCTTCTTCTTTGTTTTAGGTTTATTTCTAATACATCATATTATGTCATCAAGCAATTGTGGCAAATCTTTTGAAATCTTCTAATCATGTTATAGTGCTTGCTCTTTCTATGCCTCTTCCTACCAAAAACTTTTGATGGTTGCATAAAAAGAGCATTGTCAAGTGTTTTAACCCTCTCGTTCAGTTTTAATCCACTTATTCAGTCGCCCATAAAAAGGGCAACACACTTGTGCAGTTTCAGCTTCCGTTTGCATTTGTTTATCTGTTTTAGTTCAAGTTGGTGCATATGTTATGTTTGTTTCTATCACAGATCTATAATGCTATTAGCTAGTAGGCCTAGAAAGGTATCTCATCTATGAAGCTAGTTTTGGAAATGGTTTCCATTTTGTGTGTGAATAATTTTAAGGGGTAATTACATTTTGGGAGATTTACGTGCATGTCTTAATAGGTAGATTTATTGCCCATTATAGGTCATGTGATAATTAACGGCGTTTTTATTAAAAAAAAAGAAAAAAAAAGAAGAAAAAAGATGTCATTAATTGTTAGTTTTTAGCAACAATTTGAAAAAATTATCACAAAAAATCTCTAATTGTTAGTTTTTAGCAATAGATTTAGAAAATCGTCGCATAAAATGTCATTAATTGTAAGTTTTTAGCAATAGATTTAAAAAATCGTCACAAAAAAGTCACTAATCATGAGTTTTTAGTGACAATGTTGATAGGATTAACTTTCAACGACGAATTGATAGGGCTTAGTTGGAATTACGATTAATTACTAGGACTTGTTGGCAATTTATCTTTATATTTTAGTGGGGAATTTATCTCGATTGCAATAGGGGTGGGAAGAAAGAAAGAAAAAATGATGGAATTTATCCCTTGAATTGACCAACCTATGCTTCTTTTCTATTCTTTCCTCTCTGTGCTCTCCCATTTCAACTTTGGTTGGCACTTCCTGCTAGCCACCATTGCCATGCCCTCCCTTGTAACCCCCAAGCCTTCTACCCATCCTCGCTACCCTAGTCCTTTCCATCATTTCCCATCATCCCTACCAATGTTACACCTCATTGCCCCATTGTTGCTTCTATCAGTCTTGACTCCTTCCCTTTTCACCTAAGCCCTCACCATCACAACTACCCTTTCCTATAAACCCTAACCATCGCAACTACTTGAATCTCTTAGCCTTTCTCCATCACAACGTCACACCTCTACCCCTTATTGTTGGGAAACATGTTCGGTGAGTGTCACTTATGCTAAGATGTACAGGGTAAATTTGTGTGCGGTTGTCACTTGTCACTTGCATCACACATAATTAAAACTTGCCGCTAGATGTTTCGCATCAGTAGATGTTTTGCAGCATCACACATAATATATTTGCTTTCAATTTAATTTAATTTAATATTTTTTGCTTAATTTACAAAATTACATCTATTATTATATATTTTTTATTAGATTAAAATAGTAGGAAAACAAAATTATCTTCAACTAAGAAAAAAAATATTAGCCTAGAAATTTCTATTTCACATACTTTTCAATCAATTAGATGGAGTTACATAAGTAATTCAAAAATGTCATGATACCTTTTAGTAGAAATAATATTAAAATATGTAAATAATTATTTATTAAACAAGTTATCTATATCAATTTCGTTTATAATATTTTAATACCAACTTAACCTGTTTAATACTCATATTATTGGATCGTGCCATATTTGTGTTTGTGTCGGAAAATGGATAAGTTAACTTGTTTAACTCTTGGGTACCTATTATGGGATGTCTGAGTCAAATTTGTGGTCTATAGACTATATGAAATAGACACAACTAACATACTACTATTGTGTTCCACAGGAGTTCTCTTATAGATGTTAAATTTGTGCGTTAAGTTTTATTAATTTAGAGAGTAAATTGGTGCTCTTCTGGATGTGTTAAAGTGTGTGTTATGAGGGTAGAATCCAATTGAATGAGTTAAATATATAGAGTATCAGTTGATAAAATTTCAAAAAATTCAACTAGAAGGACAAAGGAAGAAGGTAAATTACACCATTAATCCCTATAGTTTAAGCGAATTAATTTTCACTTTAATCCTTGTAGTCTTAATTTGAACATTTGAATCCCATATTTTCATTTTTTGTTGCAATATTGTCCGCTTGTCATGCGCCTTTTTTTTTTTTGGATGAAAAAACAACTCAAGAATCAGTAACAAATAAGAATAAATAGAAAAATATAAATAATTCTAAACGATACAAAAATATAACAAATAGAAATGATCAATATTTGATAAAATTTGACTTAAAATTTATTTTCAAAATTTAGTTACGCAAATAATTTTGGAGTGTGAATTTTTATAATTTTGAGAGTGTGAATTACTAAAATTTTGGAGATACGAAATTTATTAATTTAAAATTATATTAGTAACTACTTATATAGTATATAGAGTTTTAAATTTTTTGGGATGCGATCGCCCCTATGCACCCAGGAAATTATTCAATGCTTTAAGAGAAAATCTTAGTGGTGATCCAAAGTAGTAGTTAGTGGTACTTGTGTTAGAATTTTAGAAGACAACTGATTAGGTGTCAACTTGTAAATGGAATGAATAGTGCTCCAGGAGCATTGCATAATATGCACCAATGTAGCTTCGGTTGAAACCATTGTTTTACCATATTGAAACTAAGTGAGAATCAATCAATAATGAATAATTAAATAAACATATCTTTAACATTTAAACATAACTGTAGACGTCCCCGAACGCATCCCGGGGAAAGGGGAGTGCGAGTCCCCCCCGTTCTGGTTCGATATTGGGTCACTACAGTTCGAAGGACTCAAATGTCACGGTTCTTAATCTTGAACCAAAGAGTCCAAATCCGGCAAATCGTTTTGAAAACAGATTTTGAAAGAAGTGCCAAACATGGACTGCTTTGCCAGATACAGAGTCGCCACCTAAATGTTTTTTAAATGGGAAATTTAGGAAACCCTGACTCGGTGCCAAAGGCCACGTGTCCGTCATCACCAAAGTTGCCTCGGCTCGGGAACTTGGGTACGATTGGGGAAGGTCACTTCGTGAGCACCCCCGCTCGCCCGGTCAAAGACCGGCCTCTACTAACCATGATATCTGATTTTGAAAACATTGTGCGTTCTTATTCCGGTTATTAGCCTAGGTTACTATGTGATGCGCACAGCATACGAGTATAGACTGAGTCACCTGAATTGGAACAAAACACTTCATGTTTGTTTGTTTGAAGATGGTTTGATGGTGCTACCGGCAAGTAGGCTAAGACGTGGATTTGCCACCCTCAAGTGGGCTTTAGAAAAACGTGATTTTGCCACTATCTAGTGGGCTTAAAACAAACAGTCAATGATTTGTTCCACTTCAAATAACTCAACCTCCACCCACAGGCATTCAAGGCAGTTATATCACATAAGCATTTAGCCTCATGGTAAGCATGCTATTCATGGCAGCACTCACACGCATGCAAGGATGCTAAAGCATAAAACTCACCGAGTACTCCAAGCCAAAACAGAAGCTTGTTAGAAATCCATGCATGGACCTAAGTATACTGAAATGTCTAATGCAACACATGCAAAGATGCAAACTATAGCAGGCTCGGCTATTCTAAACATGGCATGTGGAATGCTACAACTAACACATATTCAATTTGGAATTGAAATACAAATGCAGTTTGTATGATGCGCCGAGCCCGGTGCGTGCAAAACAGATGAACGATGCAAACATGCTGTCATACTGTATGCTAATTGAAATATGCCCTATATCTAACCATCATAAGCAGGTAAATAAAAGGGAAGAAAGACGTGGGGTTGGAAGACATACATCACACTCACCCACACTTATTACAATTATGCCCTCGCACAGAGGGTCCGAATAAATAATACAGTCCGAAATGAAAGGATAATACAGTCCGAATAAATATACAAATTCCTAATTAATTAATCAAATTAACTAAGAAAGCTGTAAACTGGCGCGCAGGCCAGGGGGCTGCCTCGATTCTGATGAATGATGCATGTTGGGCTGTCTTGGCGCTAAAATCCACGACGATGCCCCGATTAGCCTCTGTTTGCACTTTTTCTTGAAATGCGTGTCAAGTCCCGAAAAATTGCTGATTCTTCATTTTGCTGCAACAGAGAGCAGGAAAGGGGCATAGCAATGTATTTCACAAATATATGCATGCCTCGATCCTCGTGCCACCAATCACGCATCTCGATGCATGATGGCCGAGGAGTCGGATTGCACAACTCAATATAGGATGAATGCACATGAATGCTACAACAAAACCTAACTCCATCATGGGTAATCCGGAGTGTCGGTGACTTGGGAATTAAGACCCGTTCCGTCACTCGGAGTACGAAACGCGCCTCGTTTCCCGCGCCCGGGCTAACTCCTATCCCGAACACGACGCAATATGCATGATATGCATGAATGCAACTAAAATACAACCCTAGCATGCACAATGCTATAAAAATGAGATGCCTCGAAATGCGTGCACACGGGCACGCAAATCGAGAAAATGATCCTAAGGCATAAAATGGCATACGCAATGCAATTGGACTTACACTAACATGAGAGGGCCTCAGCCACACTCACATAAGAGGCCGTCGGATAAAAAAAGAAGTGCCTCAAAATGCGTGCACACGGGCACGCAAACCGAGGCAATGACATAAAGGCATGAAACGACCTAAAATATGATGTACAATGAGACTAAGATGAGATGTCTCGAAATGCGTGCCCACGGGCACGCAAATCGAGAAAATGACATACGGAATGCAATAGGACTAAAATGAGATATGCGATGCAATATGGGCTTACACTAACATGAGAGGGCCTCAGCCGCACTCACATAAGAGGCCAAGAGATGAAAAATGAAGTGCCTCGAAATGCGTGCACACGGGCACGCAAATCGAGGCAATGACATAAAGGCATGAAACGACCTGAAATATGATGTACAATGAGACTAAGATGAGATGTCTCGAAATGCGTGCCCACGGGCACGCAAACCGAGAAAATGGCATACGGAATGCAATAGGACTAAAATGAGATATGCGATGCAATATGGGCTTACACTAACATGAGAGGGCCTCAGCCGCACTCACATAAGAGGCCAAGAGATGAAAAATGAAGTGCCTCGAAATGCGTGCACACGGGCACGCAAACCGAGGCAATGACATAAAGGCATGAAATGGCATACGGAATACCAATGACATACACAATGCAAATTGGGCTTACACTAACATGAGAGGGCCTCAGCCGCACTCACATAAGAGGCCGAGAGATGAAAATGAGCTGCCTCGAAATGCGTGCACGCGGGCACGCAAATCGAGGCACTGGCATATGCAATGCAAATGACATACACAATGCAACTTGGGCTTACACTAACATGAGAGGGCCTCAGCCGCACTCACATAAGAGGCCGTGAGATGAAAATGAGCTGCCTTGAAATGCGTGCATACGGGCACGCAAATCGAGGCAAAGCCCTAAGGCACAAAAATGGCATGCAAATGAGATGTGGCATATGGCATATGGAAAATGCAAATTTCAGCAGCCAAAATGATGCGCAAACAGCCCCCAAATTATAACAAAATTACACCCGATGTCCGAAATGCTATGCTAAGCACCCGAAATGGCCTACAGCTATGCCAAACATGCGCATTATGGACATGACATGTAAAGACAGATGCTAGGAAGCCCCTAAAATATCATTTTTCCAGCACAAATAATGGCCAAACAACAACCACAAGTATGGCAAAAACAGCATGCAAAAATGGGGGAAAATAGGTGAACAATGAAACAAGTGATATGTACAATGCTCAAACTGAAAAAAACAGTTCTATAACATTAAAGAGGGACCAAAAATATGGACATTTACAGTAGATGACATCCTCCAATTCAGTATGTAGATATGCTTAACATAGCATGCAAAATATGAGCCAACAAAGGCTATAACATGAGGTATCAAAAGGATGCATCAAAAAGTCTTGGACCCTGAACAAAAAATGAAGAATGAGTTATTTTAAGACTCTTTCCAAGCCTGATGAAGGCTCAAAAACAGAAGCATGATGAGCTAGCAAGGCATGCAAAAATAAGGGGGTATAAGAGGGTATAACATGAAGTACCAAAAGTATTCACCAAATAGCATAAGACCCTTAAAAAAACATGACAAGAAGGAAAAAATAAGGCTCTTTTCAGGCCTGATGAAGGCTGAAATCAGAAGCCAAATAAGCTTAAAAAAGGCATGCAAAATGGGGCCAAAGAGAGGTACAAAGAGAGGCCATGCATGGAGGCCCCAAACAAGATTGATCCCTTCTACAATGTTGTAGAGGGACCTAAAATAAGCTCCATCTCAGTTAATGTCATGCTCAAAATCAGACTTCAAATAGGCTAAAGAAACCATGTAATTTTACGGTAAATTGGAAGAATTACAAAACAAGTGCATGATAGAACCACCAAACATGGTTGAGCCCTTCTTGAATGTTGAAGAGGGGCTCAAAATAAGCCCACTCACAGTTTATATCAGGCTCGAAAATGGATCACTCATAATCCAAACAAAGCATGCAAAATATTGGCACAAAGAGTGATATTGAAAGAGGTGCATCATAGAGGTGCCAAACAAGGTTGAGCCCTTCTAAAATGTTGTAGAGGGGCTCAAAATAAGCCTAAAATAAGTAGGGTTTGGAGCCCAAAACAGAGAGCAAGTAGGGTAAAGAATTGATGCAAAAATGTGCTCAAAGGGGGGAAATAGTGACTTACCCTTGAAGATCAAGCTTTTGTTGCTTCTTGGCTTCAATTTGTTGCTTCTTAGCCTCTGAAAAATCCTCCTTTGCTGCTGGAATGGAGGTGGTGATGGTGAAGCTTAGGGTTGATGAACAAGTGGGCTAGAAACTTGAAGGTTTTTGGAGCTTTTGGAGAGGGAAATGGAGGCAATGGGAGATATGCTCTTGAGAAGAAAGTTGCTAACCCTAACAAAGAAGGAGGTCAGCCCCTTAAATGGGCAAGAAAGGGGTGTAAAAGGGAGGGAAATGCATCAAAGTTTTCCCTCCCAAAATATCCCTCGGAGGCAAAAGATATTTGGAAAAACAGCTGGACAGCTGTAAAGTGGTCAAAAACAGGAAGCAGGCCGGCCAGGTGCTTTTCTTGAAGATGGCCGGCCGGCCACCCCACTGGTCGGCCAGCCACTCCCCATGGCCGGCCGGCCATGGCCAAAAATGAAGTGAACAATTAATGGCCGGCCACCATATTTTGGTGTCCTCCCAGGTGTGTAGAACAAGACCCCATGGTTGGAATTTGGCAACTCTGAAACAGGAGGCACAACATTCAACTTGAAAGAGAGGCTCAAAAATGAAAATAACAATTACTGGCCGACCACCACCTTTTAGGGTCCTCCCATGTCCCCTCATCACAAATATGTAGTCTCGGCTCGAAGAAAATATCCCTAGGGTGTTCAACATTAGCTCGGAAGTGAGCAAAACGGACGCCAGAGGAGCGAAACTGGTTTTCTGAGACAATTTCTATCCTCCCACCCTCCAGTGATCTTCCTGGTGCTAAAACAGAGGTACCTGCCAAAATTGAACAAAAACTAATGCAAAATGAATGCTCGGGGCCCAAATCACGCAGTTCGGGATCTCGAAAATGGGCTGTTGGGCATCGGGAGTGGTGTTCGACCACGAAGTGGGTATCTGAGACCCCAGTGTCCCTCGGTATGATAAAACAGAGGTACTCGCCGAAAATGAACAAAAACCGATGCAAAATGAATGCTCGGGGCCCAAATCACGCAGTTTGGGGTCTCGAAAATGGGCTGTAAGCACCGAAAGTGGCGTTCGGCCACGAAGTGGGTATTTGAGACCCCAGTGCCCCTCGGTATGGAGTAAATGAGATGCATGCCAAAAACCGGAGAAATCGGAGATGGTTGGGCGGTCCCGAGCCGAGGCACACGGCCTGACGGGTCCGAAAATCGGGAACCGGGCTCCGAAATGGGCAAAATGGCCTACGGCCACGAAATGTAGCCCACGGCCACCGAGAGATAGCCTACAGGACCACTCCCTTCCCTCAGGAGAGAAAATAGAGAAAACCGAGTCTGGTTCGCAAACCGAGGCAAGGCACAGAAGAGAGTTCGGAAATCCGGAGGCAGGGCGCACGGCCGCGACTCTGAGACTTCTGAACGAGCACAGTATGCAACATCACCAAGCGCTCAATCGGTGACGTCTGAGTCTTAAGGTCGGTGAAAAATGGGGTGTCTACAATAACACACATGAAGAGCAAAATCTTGTTTAATGCAAGCCAATATAAATTAAATTCAACTCAAACTTAAACATAACTATACAAATGAAATCCATATCAATTAATACAATCAATATGAATTAAATCAAGGGGTACTTATGTGTAGGTCCTAATAAGTGGACTTATTGTCTAATAGGTCCTATGAGAAAAAATTTTCATAAAAAAGTCACTAATTGTAAGTTTTAGCGACAATTTATAAAAATCATGACAAAAAAAGTCGCTAATTGTCGATTTTTAGCGACATATATAAAAAATTGTCACAAAAATTATTTTTATTGACAATTTTATTAAGACTTACTTTCAATAGAACTTGATGGGAATTTAGTCAAACTATTAGGACCTATTGGTAATTTACCCTAAAATGAACTGCGAAATCCAATTCAAACTTCTACTACTTCCTTCTTTCACCTATAAAAAAAAAAAAAAAAAAAATTGTATGTAGAAAATTATTATGTGCAATCAAATCTATTGTAATAGACATATAAAGAAAATTTAAAAATACATATATAGATTGTTGGACCAATTTGGTTTAGGCAAAGCCTAAACAAAAAACGAATTCAATCTTATAGGTTTGACGATTTGAAAAAACAGAACCAAACCAACGTCCTAAAAAATCAATCCAACTCGGCCCAAAGTGGTCAATTTGGTTTGATTATTTAGTTATTTCGTTGATTAGATAATTTGAACACCCCTAAATAAAATCATAGAATGTAGTTCACTTATTTTAAAATTCAATATCGAACCTTGTATTAAAAAACCAGACCGATGAATTTATGATTCTTTGCTTACTCCTAACAATAAGTAAAATCATTGTTCCAGTGCAGAGAGGAAGGTCACATTGTGTGATAAGCATCATGAGATCATGTGATAAGTTGATTATGTTGTGTGGTATGTTGAGTCAATTTCAATAATAAATAAAAGAATAAATTATATTATTAGTATTTATAATTTGAGTGAAATGTCATTTTAGTTCCCATATTTTTAATTTGCATAATTTAAATCTTACACTTTCTATTTGTTGTAATGTGGTCTATTTGTTATGCACCATTAACAATTTAAACAAAAAAAATGACGTGCAAAACTAGAAAGAGCAATGTAAAATTACAAAGACACTACTTTGATTCCTCTAATTTTGCATGATTTTTTTCCGTTCAAAATTTTAACGGTAAAGATCACATTGCAATAAAATTGAAGTTATAGAGATCAAATTATTTAAATTAAAACTATTAGAACCAAAGTAAAATATCGTTCAAACTAAAGGGACCAACGGTGTAAGTTACTCTAAATGAATGCCAAGAAAAATTTTCAATTTTTTGAGAAAATTATCTCATTTTTATATTAGTTTTACTTATTATGAATGGCCTCATTTTGGGAGTTTCTCTATTTGCACACATCAAAATCTTTCAACACACACTCTTATTAAACACATTAAATGATTTTAAAATTTGATACCACTACAAGAAAAAACACTTTCCGTGACCAACATTTTAGTCGCGAAAAGTACCATATTTGGTCGCTAAAACCTTTTCGCGACCAAAATATGTTGATCGCGAGTTGGTCGCTAAAGCTTCGTCACAGATAGTTTTCTGCGACCAAAAAAGCCTTTAGTCGCTAAAAGTGACCATTCACGACCAACTTTTTTGGTCGCAAAAAGTCCAATTCATATTAGCCAAAAGTAAACTTTTAGCGACCAAAGATAAGTTGGTCGCCAAAAGTTAGCGCCTTGACCCAAAAAAATAATTCTTTTGTGCTGCTTGGGACTTGAACTCCTAACCAAGGAGTCACCATGCACCAAATTCACTATGCCAATAACATGCTTCTTGTTCATCGTTGGCAAAAAAAATATATAACCCATAAAAATTGGGTTATATATTATTTTATAAAACTTTTAATGCCTAAACAGAAAAATAATATGTAATTAAAGTAGTATCATTTTTTTTAAAATTTATCCCGCCATAACTTTCCGCGACCAACTTTTTTTTTTGGTCGCCAGAGGGTAATCTTCCGTGACCAACTTTTTTTTTTGGTCGCCAAAAGGTGATCTTCCGTGACCAAAAAGGCCTTTGGTCGCCAATAGTATACTTTCCACGACCAACTTTTTTTTTTTGGTCACCAAAGGGTAATCTTCCGCGACCAAAAAAGCCTTTGGTCGCCAATAGTATACTTTCCATGACCAACTTTTTTTTTTGATCGCCAAAGGGTATACTTTCCGTGACCAACTTTTTTTTTGGTCGTCAAAATGTGATCTTCTGCGACCAAAAAAGCCTTTGGTCGCCAATAGTTATACTTTCCACTACCAACTTTTTTTTTGGTCGCCAAAAGGTGATTTTTTGGTCGCCAAAAGGTGATTTTCCGCGACCAAAAAATTGTGGTCGCCAAGAGTTAAATTTTAGTCGCAGAAAGTGGACTATTTGCGACCAAAAAAAATAGGTGGTCGTCAAAAGTGTTTTTTCTTGTAGTGTACGTTGGTCAGTACACAATGCACCATGTCAAAAACATCCCTATCTTTCTGCTCCGTTTGGCAAGAGCTTTTTTGGCTATTTTAGCCACAAAAGACAAAATAGGCTATTTTAGCCACAACAAACAAAACATCACATTCAACCCATAATCATTACACTCTTCTCTCACAAAAAAAGTCAAAAAAGCCAAAAAGCCAAAAAGCCCTTCCCAAACCAAGCTTTTTAGCTCAGGCTAAAATAGCCAAAAAAGTAAAAAAGTCAAAAAACCAACCCACTTCCCAAACGGAGGTTAAAACTATAAACTTTTTTGAATAAATTGTTACAATTGAAAAATGAGAAGTCAAAATGAAATTGATGTAAAGTGTAGGAGCATATAATGTAATTTACTTGAAATAATATGAAAACAATGAGTTTAATTTTGGAAAAATTTCATTTCAGTGTAATTTTAAAAAGATATTTACATATTAATGATAAACTTTCCAACATTAAAAAGCAATTTTATAAACGTTATCATATATCTAAAATTATTTTTTAAATTTACCACTTAATTTTTAATTTCCCTTTAATTTTCATAATTTTTTTTGAAATATTTTAAAAGTAAAAAACTAGAAATGAAAACATCAAAGAAGAAAATAATACCAAACAAAACCTTTTTTTTTTTTTAATAATAATAATAATAAAACTCTAGATTATGGTTTTATTTTTGTCAGTCAATTTTTTTTTTTTTTTTTTTTTTTTTTTTTTTTTTTTTTTTTTTTGGGGGAAAAATAACAAATTGGTCTTACTTTACCTAAAAAAAATTATTCAACCTTTTTCAATTTTCTATTAGAACAATTCAGTCATATTTTGCATAAAACACTTTCACAAAGTCTTATTTATCATATATTCCTCTTATACTCACGACATTTAAGAGAGTCAATATTTAGAAAAATATTTCTTTTGCTGATACTGTTAGTTTTTTTTTTTTTTAATTTCAAATTTTCCTTAATGAGGTGATTGCTAAAGCCCAATATTGTTGTGGAATATTACCAAACTCTACGCAATTTCAGTTGAATTATTTTTTTCAAGTAACTATTAATTTTTTGATGTATTAGGTATTGATCTAGAAGTCGACATGTTAATCATTTTATTTATTTTTAAAAAAATGTTTTTTCATCTGCATGTTTTTTAATTTTTTGTGAATTTTAGTAATATTTTAGTCATTTTAAAAAATTTTTTATATCAATTTAATTTAGATACACTTAAAAAATACAAAATTTGTCAAACGAGATTGCTAATTACAAAAACCTAACATAGAAAATTGATGAAATTTCTTTATTGTTGTATTGATTGAGATATCCATAGGATGGATGAGATTTTGAGTAGAGAAATTTATATGATAGCATGATTATGTATATGCTTGGACTATGAGAAAGAAATAAATATGATTGTGGATATGAAAAAATATCATATGTCACGTGAGTATGGAAATTTGGAAATGAACGAAGAATTATTGAATATTACATTTTATCTTGAGAAAATGTTGAGAATTGTAGAATGTTATAATGAACCTTTATAATTGCATCTCATTTCATTCATTTTATATAGCTTTGAATATTATTTATTATGGCTTTGCCTTGGGAATTGATTTAATATTTTGAGAAAACAATTGAAAATCTTGAAATGTTTTGGAGTAAATACGTTTGGTAAGTCCAGATAGGAGGTGTAGATGGTAGTGTTAAGTTGTCCTGAGTGTTTAGGGTGAAAGGCCGAAAACATACGTGGAGAAGCTACCACATGCCTTTTGGTTAGGAGCTGGTAAAGTGGGGGATTGGTAGTGCTTGTTATGCTTACCTGAGACACCAGTCTAGAGATTACCTAAGTCATATTTACTACCTCGTATTTAAAGTTTGTAATTTATTGAGATAATGAAGTGTCTTTAAAAGATCATTGCATATGAATTTCAAAAGAATAAAACTTGTGATTTTGAAGCATGGCATAGCATTGCTTTCATGTACATACGATTGTTTAAACATATATACTTTGTGAAGATATCTTTGTTGGGTTTTATGCTCACCTCCAGTGGATTTGTGCAGAAAAGGATGTGGTGATCTCGCCTAACTAAGGGTGTGGGAAGTCTTTGGAGAGCACGAGGCTCTTCTTAGTTCTTTTGACAAGCCAAGGGCTTTACTTGTGTGAGTTCGATAACTATCTTCTGTGTAACCAAGCCTAAGTCTTGGAACTTGTAACCCATGAGGATTTTTTTTGTTGTTATTTTCTTCATTTCTGACTATCTCACATGTTATGGATTCAAACTTTAAGAGGATTGAATATGTATTGCATGTGGACCTTTTGTAAATCTCTCACATGAATAGAATACAAGTAAAGAGATTTTGTCACGCCCCGATATAATTGACACAAAACCCAATGCGTAATAGTAAATCAATTGATTTATAAACTAATATCTTACATTTATATTATCTATGATCATTACAAAAGGTGGCATATGCGATATACATTCATAAATCCTAGATTTTGAATCTACAGCATATGACATCGATACAGGAATAGAAGGGAAATTAAAATCAAATAGAGAAATGTCCTAATGGCTTACAACATTCCAAGACAATGCTTGGTTACAACAAAATAAGTTTCAACTC
This sequence comes from Camellia oleifera, assembly GCA_022316695.1. Taxonomy (NCBI): domain Eukaryota; kingdom Viridiplantae; phylum Streptophyta; class Magnoliopsida; order Ericales; family Theaceae; genus Camellia; species Camellia oleifera. The sequence continues at coordinate 55,884,262 of CM039310.1, read as the reverse complement.
AAATCAAATAAAGCCTGAGGCTTGAATATATAATTACATCAAGACGAAACCAAAAAGAGAAGTCTTAAGCTTCGAGTTCTTCCAAGCTAAGTCCTTGGCGGAGGCATATCATCAGCATCTGAAAGTTGTTTCCCACATAGAGTGAGCCAAAGTCCAATAGAGATACTCTAACACAGTATACGAATCATAGCAAAATTATAAAGTGAATGCACAATGCATGTCATTTTCCAAACATTTCCTATTTTTCATCTCAAAACTATGCAATGCCAGATTATATATCAATTCATGAAAAATAATCCTTTTATATAGAAAACAATTACATTTACAATGTTCAATGTATAACGATGCTCAATACACAATGGATGAGAAATTAGTTTCAATTCAACCTAATCCTCATGCAATGTCTACAGCAATCAAGAACATCCTCCACCGATAGCCCAAAACATATATTTCTAAACAATTGATAAATTCCAATCGAAAGATACATTTTCGTTAATTTCAATGGGAGTGATAATACATATCCAACTCCACCATCATCATTAACATAATCATTATTCAAATTTCACAATATCCAACATCACTTTCCATTTCCATTTTAACAATTTCAAATATCCAAAAATTATAGCAAAAACCCATTGTCTTTCCAAAATCAAATTTGAGGAAAGACTTTCTGCCTTTTCAATCACAACTCATCCACAACCATATTCCTACAACCATTTTCAAGAATCAATTTGGAAAACTCCTCTTTTGATTTCAAACCAAATCCTAGGTTTTACCAAAATTTTCCAAACACATAACCCTTTTAAAAAGACAAATAACTAAGCTAAAAATCATAAAAAGAGTCAAAGAAATCCCTACTTCAAAGAAGAAGACACAAATAACAACGGGTAGAACTCGATGGATTCAAAAACACCAACTTCTCTTATTAGAACTAAGCCCTCGACGTGTTCTATCTTTTACTCCAAAGGACTAGGGTGAAGAAATGCACGGATTGAGAGTATTTAGTGGAAAAGTTCAAGAACTAGAGAGAGAGAGAGAGAGAGAGAGAGTAGATCTAGGGTTTGAAATGTTTTAGAGAGAGAAAGAGATGAAAAAGTGACTAAAAGAGGCTGTCTCTCGGACTAATACACGCACAGATCGCTCGAGCGATCAAAACACTACTTGAACGACCAAAACCACCGTTCGAGCGCACAATAGCCCCCTTCTAGTAGTTCAAACATGTAAAAGTTCGCTTGAGTGCAAGAAGCATCGCTCTAGTGCAGATATCAAACTCTCAGTAGTTTTACAGACTATAAAAGAATGCTCGAGCTCAAGAAGTATCGCTCGAGCGAATAAGCAAAAATTTGGGCAACAATACTCTGAAAAACTAACTTTCCAACTTGTTTTAAATACAACCAAAACTCCCAAAAGCCAAACTCCGCAAACAACAAGGAGGAAAACAACAAGAAGATGGAAATGAGCTGAACCACATTACCACATTTAAATACACACCTTCGTGGGTCCAAAAGCAATAAAGGTGTTGGGTTGAAACCAGAATCGTTATAGATATGATCACTTGAGTTGAGTTTTTATGTTTAAATGAATTAATTAGACCAATCTTTATGTCAATTATTTTGGAGACGTTACACTAAATGATTTTAAAATTTTATATGTTCCTTAATACACAATTCACCATGTCAAAAACATCCCTATCTTTTTAAAACTATAAATTTTTTAGAATAAATAATTGAAAAATGAGAAGTCAAAATGAAATATTGATGTAAAGTGTAGGGGTTGTTGGAAATGGTTATAAAATTCTGGGTAAAACCAGAATTTTTTCCCATGTTTGGTCTAATTTCTAGGTGGGCCCTGTGCATCGATTTACACGGGTCAAAGTGGTAACGCGTTCTATGCCGCGTTGTGATTCACGTGGTATATTTGGTTGCTCAAAACCATTATCGAGTGAATGGGAAATTGAAGCCAAAGTGTGCTCCATGGAAATGGAGTTTTGGTGGAAAATCCATAAAGGTATTGAATAAGGCTTGTCCCACATTGATTTGGTGGGAGGTTTTGAAAGGGTTTATAAGGCATGGGTTTGGTACTTGGGGTGTGCCCCAAGGGGTACCCAAGTGTTTTAGAGGGAGAGGTTATGGACAAAATGGGCTAGACCCATTGGACCCAAAAATCACCCCACACGCGCGTGCGCGCCGTCGTCCGTCCGGACGGGCTGGGCTTGGGCGCGGGTTTGTGGTTGGGTTGGGCTTGTTTGGCCCAATACAAATTAACCGGAAATAATCTGGTCCGGTTTTTCCTGTTCATCCAAACAGGGCCCTTCCCATTTTCAAACAGAATTAAACTAATTTGGATTTATTGTTCATCCAAACAGGGCCCTTCCCGTTTTTGAATCCAACATCTTTAAATCTGTTTGAATTTCAAACCAAACAGTGCCTAAACAGTTTGTATCTGTTTAATTCAAATTGAACAGGTACAGTACTTGTTCAATTCAAAATCAAGAGCCACCTTTACATCTATAAATAGACTAGCCTCCCATTTTCGTACTCCATGCTCTGCTTTAAATCTCTGCATTTTGCTGCATTTTATTTTTGAAAGAAAGAGTGTAAACACTTAGTGTGTTCGACGATCGATTAAATTGTAGTGCTGCTTTTATTCGTTGAGAAGATCATTTTATCCTGGGAGATAGACGTCCAAATTCTGAAAGCACCGTGGAGAGGACGAATCTGTCTTAAGGACACAGTGTTAAACACTGGACTTGATCTGAAAAGTTATTCAAAGAAATTAACCAAGTAAGTTGTTTGATTTTATTCTGTTTTTAATTGTTTATTTAATCAGATTTTAATTTTGTTTTTGTAACAAAATAAAATCTGTTAGTAATTATTTATTTATTATTTCGAGTTTGATTTTTGTAATCAAACAAATTCTCTCCTTTTCTTTATTTCTTTAAATTCTAGTTGTTGTTTTGTACACAATAGAATTAAATCTTTTTAAATACAGTGAAGATTGTTCCAACAATCTTAAGATAGATTAATTTTTTGGCATCTTCATTATATTTAATTTTCTGTTTTCATAAAGACATATTCTGGTTGGAAAAACAAATAGTGTTTATGCTATTTGACAGATAGTAGTAATATACTGTCTCTTTTCTTTGGCAACTAGTAGTAATAACAATAATATGTTAATAACTAAATCATAACCAACACCATAATGACTATAACTAAGAGCTACGAATTTTGTAACTAATAATTGATTGTTACTTATAACTCATAAATACACATGTCATTCAATCATTGGTTTATTGCACTTCAAATGTAATTAATAATTGATTATTTGATTCATATGTAATAATTATCATATCTCTACAATTTGAAAAGTAAATTTATTTTTGAGTTGTTATTAATTATTTTTTTAAGATAACGGTTAAATATGTTAGTAGTTAGATTATAATATAGGTCAGCATCTTTTCATAGATTCGAACCTAAAATCTTACTCAACTTAGCACCTAAGTATCCTCTTCAGAAGCACTTAAGAAACTGTCCAGGCTTCAATAATTATTAATTTCAAAACACATTTATATTTAATAATTTATTATCAATATGGTAATGTTTGTAGAGTTTTTTTTTTTTTTTAAATACTCTAAAAAATAATAATTTAGAAAATTGACCCACTTTTTAAACTATTTGAAAAACTAACCTACTTTTTGAAATCGCATTTTGAATATGCGATTTTGAAATTAAAATTGTATTTTCAACATGCAATTTCATGAAATCGCATGTTGAAAATGCAATTGATGATGATATGGACTTCACTTTTTGAAATTGCATTTTCAACATGTGATTTAAATGTGAAATTGCATATTGGAAATACAATTTCAATTTCAAAATTGCATTTTCAAAATGCGATTTTAAAAATCAGGTTAGTTTCCTAAATAGTTTGAAAAGTAGGTCAATTTTCTAATTTTTTTTTTAGAATATTAAAAAAAGAAAAATCAATGTTTGTATACACATGGATATATCACATCATGATATTTTTGAATTCTTTATACTAAAAATTAACTCATGTTTATTTTTATTTTTATAGAAATAAGCTCTTATTATGAAAAATATTATGCATAGCATGGACAATTTATTCAATTTTTTCTTTTTTTTAAAATACAAAAATACATGTGTCATTGGCAATGAAAATTTTTATGTATAGTACAAATTCATTTTATTGTAATGTTATTTCTACTAGGTCTCATTTAGGAAGTTAGCTATTTTAGTTGTCTTTTTTGACTTTTTTGCTATTTTAGCGTGGCTAAAAAAGTTGTGTTTGAAAAAATAGTAGGTTTTTTTTTGTAATTGATTTGATAGTTGTAACAGAAAAAGTGAGATGATTATGGGTTGAATTTGATATTTTGTCTTATTAGTTTTTTTAGCCTATTTTATTTTTATTGGCTATTTTAGCCCAAATAACCCTTCCCAAACAGGCCCTAAGAACTATCATTATATTATTGAATCCGTATGCAACTCCATCCAACCTAAATTAAAATTTTGAGGCAAATATTTAAAAAAAAAAAAAACAGATAATGTATTTTTTTGTCAACTATTTTAGAAGTAATCAAGTAAAGCAAATATAACATAGATTTAATTTTGTAAATTAGGGAAATAGAATTGAGTTAAAATTAAATATTTCATCTATAGATATTTTATTTTATTTATTTTTTCATCAAGTAGAGATTATTTTCATTAATTTTAATTTGTAAAGAAAACTTTTAATTTTTTCATACACTTGATACTTTTAAATAATGATAATTTTTTTGACATGACGTGTTCACACAGCAGAATCGAACACAAACTGAAAATGACATGACACAATAATATTATATAACAAACAGCTGGAATGTGTTAGTGTTGAGTTAATTTTGACACAAACTCGAAATAACATGACACAATTACGACCTAACACTACACGACGCCCACCTTAGTTACAACTTATTTAGCTGACAATAAATATTTAAAAAAAAAATCCATCCATATTTGGCAAATGCTAAAAAATAACATTTTTTGAAATTTTATTTTTAGTGAATCTTTAAAAAAAAGTTATTAGAATTTTTTTTTTAAAAAAAATTTATTTTCAAGTGCTTCTAATCTAGGAAGATTTAAATTTTTGAAAAAAAAAAAAAAAAAAACCTTGTATATAAATCAAAGAAAAACTAAAATCAACAAAGAAAAAATGAACACCTATTTGTGAAAATTTAACTTGACTTGAAAGCATGTATATAAATTCATATTGAAAACATGCTGTTCATAATTTCTAATGTCAGCATGAATTATTTTACCTTTTTGTTTTCTTCTCATCGACTTGGATCTAAATTTGTTATTTTAGGCAATTGGAATTACAAAGTTGTGAATTCAGTTTCTCCAAAAGAGGGTTTTTTTTTTCATGTAATATATTATCTTTCTACTTACATACATGCATACTACAAAAATAGATAAAGATCACACTTTTTTGGTGTGATGTATGCTTTTTAATCACACCTTTTAAATTTTATTAAAGTGTGGTCTTTAGGAGTGTGATTAAAAATGGCCATTTTTAATCACACTTTTTAAGTGTGATTAAAAACATTTAGATCACACTTTTTAAGTGCGATTAAAAACTTTTAGATCACACCTTTTAAGTGTGGTTAAAAACTTTTAGATCACACCTTTTAAGTGTGGTTAAAAACTTTAGATCACACCTTTTAAGTGTGATTAAAAACATTAGATCACACCTTTTAAGTGTGGTTAAAAACTTTAGATCACACCTTTTAAGTGTGATTAAAAACTTTAGATCACACCTTTGAAATGTGATTAAAAACTTTAAATCACATCTTTTAAGTGTGGTTAAAAACTTTTAGATCACACCTTTTAAGTGTGATTAAAAACTTTAGATCACACCTTTGAAGTGTGATTAAAAACTTTAAATCACATCTTTTAAGTGTGGTTAAAAATTTTTAGATCACACCTTTTAAGTGTGATTAAAAACTTTTAGATCACACCTTTTAAGTGTGATTAAAAACTTTAAATCACACCTTTTAAATGTGATTAATAACTAATAAAACCTGTGATAAAAAAAATTGACATATTTGAAGAATAATCAATATTATTTTTGTACGCGCATTTGAAGAATGTAATACACACTATATACTATATTTTAAATCACAACCATATATTGAATGAAATAACATCATATATTTCATAAATAAAAGTTAAATATTTAAAAGTATATACAAAGAAATTAATAAAAAAAAATTTAACTGTGATTACATATATTAAAAAATAAAATAAAAAAAACTCGAAAAAACTAAATTCTTGAATTCTTTGACCATATTTTGCATATCTCCAAGAAATTTCTGACCTGAAAAATAAAAATAAAAAACAAATTAATTTAAAAACCGCTAGAAACATAGGAACAAACTTACTAATTAATTTATAAACTTACATTTAGATCACACCAAAAATAATGTAATTTATCCAGTTGTTAAACTGCCCCCAATCCTTTCAGCATTTCCATCTTTTATCCTGAGGGTTAAAAATCATACAATAAGGATACTCTTATGCAAAAATAGTATAAAGCTACAAAAGATATTAATACCCTTGTAGAAGCCAAAATAAATCATCAAGGCATGAATGATTTCAAACTTTCTTAAGCTAAAATAATTTAATAATAAAACAAAAAAGTGATCTAAAACTCAAGATGTGCACTTGTAGAAAATGACAATATTATTTGAGAAACAAGACATTTAATAAAAGATTAGATACTAAGCACGACACAACAAAGAGAGTAGGGGTAATATGTATACATCCACTCACTTATAGATCAATGTATTGTGCTAGTCTAAAACAATACAGTCTACACCATTCAAGTTTTTTCAGTGTCACTTATAGATCCACTCACTTCTCTCAAATTATCATAGGCAGTAGTATTACGCTTAAGCCGCTTTGCCAGAGCTCTCAGGAAATTCTTCATCGTAACACACCCAAACGCCTAAGCCGCTATGCCAGAGCTCTCAGAAAAAATAAATAAATAAAATTAAAAAAAAAAAAAAAGAATTATCACAGGCAGATCAATATGCAAACAGAAATCTAGTATATGTCCAAATATTTAATATTTACCTCCCCTAGTGTGTTCCCTAATGTTGGCTATTTTTGTATACATCTCTACATTTACATTTACACATACATGTATTCTTGGATCTTTGTCTTGCTTAATACATGATTTTCTAGCATGTGGTAGCAGGGTTGTGTGACAAATATGCTGCTGTCAAGAATACTTATGGCAAAATGGATTAAATCTGTGCTGCATCATAGACCTGTTTGAAGGTACATTATGCTTCAGAAATTATATAACCTTCATATTTGGGAAGAAAAAACCATTTTTGATAATCATTATGTGCCAGAAAACGAAAGAACTTCTCAACTTATAGTTTTTCGATAACAGCACTTACATTCTAATTAAACTGTGGGTTGTCATGTAAGATGTACTTACATATTCAGGAGAGGTGTACTCTTTTGTGCAGGAAGGATACCAGTTAATTTATTATTCCCAAGAAACCTGGGCATAAAGAAATTAGTTCAAGCAATAAACAGTAAAATTGTCTAGAACACAACATAGAAGATTGCTTACAAGCTTTTAAGCTTTGACCAATTCCCAATGAATTCAGGTATGCTACCAGTGAGTTCATTGTCTGAAGCCCACCTGAGATTCCCAAAATTCTTCCTCAGTAAAATTGATAACAAAAACAATTAATCTGAACACAATTTTTAGTTTCTCAGATATGCAAAAAGGATAGTTCAGAAAGCTCTTACACTGTCTGCAGAGTTGAAGGCATTGCCAAATCCCCAGATTGGGGAAGCAACTGACTCCCAAAACCTTGCATGCCAGCATTCAAAGATGGCCCCATATTCTGTGGACTCATTGGATGCCAAGCATTAGGTGGTATTCGACCATGCATAGGCTCACCAAGATTTGTTGTTGGTCTGCAGGAGTAACAATAACAGAAGTTCTTGAGAAAAATAAAAAGAACAGTTCAAAGGGAACAAAATCGGAAGAGGAAGATAATAATAATGTTTTTGACAAGTGGAAGAAAATAATAAGAGAGAAATGAAAATTAGTAAATGAATTACCTAAGTCCTGGTGGTTGGAATCGAGGACCAAAACCTGGCCTCCCAAATGCAGGGCCACCCCTGCAAAAGAAAAATAAATTAAGTTCATATTGCATACTAAGAAGCAAGGATAACGACATGGACTACCGATACAACATGGACAAACCCAGCAATTTTCAAAAGATTAAGACACATACAAAGTGAGGCACGGCAACAAGTAAACTTTTATTCACATATATATGAAAATATTCATTTTTATCTACAAACATATATATGCTTATCATAGGAAATAAGTAATTTCTAGCTTGATGAGTATGACAAAAAGGTCACCAAATAATTATTAAGGGAAAAATATTAAAATGCATTTCTATGCATATACCTTCAAAAGGTTAACTTGATTAATTACTACACAAGCCAAAGTTGTATGTGAGAAATTCTAATCATGAAGTTGCAAGGACTCTCACACCCTCTTGTCAGAAACAATAAAATATCTTGGTAATATTATCTACTCAAACTCTAATTGTGATAAAGAGTAACTTAAACAGAAAAGGATATGGTAAGGATGAAGTATAAGGAAATACCTCGACTCTCCAGCTCTAGGCCTCTTAGGATCAGCAAATCGAACAGTTAATGGTTGATCACACCCCTAAGATGTAAAAGGAGATAAAGGTAAATGGATACTAGCAGAAACAGAGAACATAACACAATTAAAACAACAAAGTAAGCTTACTTTCATAGTATATATTCCACTAAGTCCATTAATAGCTGCCATCGCCATTTCTCTGCTTGAAAATTTAACAAATCCACACCCTTCAAAACAGTTGGACATTTAGATTAAAAATCGATGGAAAATTAAACATTACCTGCATTATACAATTTCACAAGGATTGGAAAGAAATACTTGGATCAGCGCCTTTTATGTAGATGACCCAATTTCTTTTTTCCTTTTTCTTTTTTCTTTTTATAAATGTTGACCCAATTTTTCTGAACTAAAATTGAATAGAGGACATAATCATCCAATTATTGATTCTTATTTTCTTCTCTCTTTGAAGTAAATCAGAATTTAAATTCATGTGTGCCATATGATGACATACAAAGCATCTGTGATTGTGATTGCATTTTTTCTGATGTAAGAAGCAGGGACAGGATGTAGGTTTTCTTCCACTTCCATGATTCAAATGATAGGAAGGTTAATCATAAGATTGAAACAACTACACAATGAAATTATAAAAGCAAAACACAAACCACGGCTCTGCTTCATTTCATCACGCATGAGATAAACATCTTCAACTCGACCATATGGTGAAAAAATCTGACAAAGGAAGAATCAGTTGTCAGTATTCAACTTTTATTGCTTTAGGCAAAATATATTGAAAAAGGATATGAAGAAAAAAGGGACCGTTTTTTTTCATTTTTAGGCCCACCAGGGAGGGTAGAAAACTTCAAGGGGGGAAAAAACAAACTACATGTGGAACATACTTCCTCAACTTCCTTTTCTGTAGCTTGTTTGTTCAGCGATCCGACAAACAACTTGTACTCGACTGCACCTAACATGAAGAAAAAGGTCAGGAATGGAAAATTCACTTGTGCATCAAACAGAAAGACAAGTACACAACATTAAAATAGACATATTTATATATAAAATATATAAATATAAATATACAAAATATTTTGAAATAGACAAAATATGTAGAAATAGACATGTTTATTTTTGTTCTATTTCTAGCACCAAATTTTTTAGTTTTTATTTTAAAGAAGAAACATTGAAGTTAAGTCAGTCCACTGGAGCAAACCCATCAATCAAAAAGACAAAAAAGGAAAAGTAAATATTTTGGCATTGTACATCCCAACCATGGTGATTTGTGTCTTCTTAAGAACAAAAATTTCAGAATCAGAGAGATTGATTGATGTCACAACAACCAAATTTATATAAAAGTAAATACATACATAGAGATTGGGTTTATAACATGTTTTAAGTTCTGAATCAACTTAACTGCAATCTTTGTTAACCTTGAGGTTGAAGTGTGTTGGTTGTTTTGTTCCCTTTTATATATGTTCAAGTACTACTGATTCAAAGCTGCATTTAAACCTCCATCTAGAGCCATAACATGTCCATACCGTGGCCCTGGTCCAGGGCCTTGGACCACAACCCTACACAGATGTTGACAATGAATTAATGGATATACAACAAAATGCATACTTGTACATGCATACATGTGTAAGAATACATGTGTACCGAGGTGTTTCATATAAAAAGCCAAGGAAAAGCTTCACGAATCTAACCTATGCCATCGTGGGCGTTGCTGTGTGAGATCAAGAACATGAAGGTCCTCAGCAGACAAACCAGCTGGACCAATTCCACCCTGTTGGGTTGAAAAATTCAGTGAATAGTAATTATTTACTAACAAATTGAAAGAGAAAAAAGGTTAGTCCAAGCATTAAAAGGAAAATATTTATCTGCCTTGACCTGAATAACCACCATAGTACCCACAGCAGTTGCCACTTGTGCTGCCCTTGGTGTGGAAGGTTCTCCAAAGGGTGTAATCCTACAGAGCAAGTTGATTAAAGCATAGTAGAAGTGAGCATGTGATAAACTGACGTTATCCCAAAAGTATTGTTGTGCTAATAAATGATAATTATTTTGAGCATACCTAGACCATTTATTTGTCAACACATCAGCGGTGGCCCCCGCTAACCCTGCAATCCAGTGTAACATTAAGAATCACAAAGGTTTAAAGCAAAAAACATTTCCATTTAAAAAATCCAGAAAGATTCTAATGTAAAATTAACAGCACCATTCTAAGGTGGTAAAACCACTTTGTGCATTTACGGGCCAAAAGTTAGGTATGTACCCATTCTAACCCCTTCCAAAGATCCATTAATGGGTACTAATTGGGTGACGTCGTTTTTATTTATTTATTTTTCATTTTATAGAGATTCATGCACACCAGTTGGCAAAATATTAGAGGACATAAACACCTAAATGTGTTTTTGGGTCTCTTAATTAGTGGACTTCCATCACTGGATTCAATACAAAATTAATTATGTATGCAATGATAAGGATTGGATCGTTGAGTTTACGTCTGATGTAAAATTCATTGTTCAAATAAATAACAGTCTTTCATGCCATATGAACAAAACCAGTAAATGAAGTAACTTCACCCGCTAGGGTCATATGTTATTAGTTGGTGAGTTACCCGAAGACATGATGGATGAAGTGCTTTCTTGCAAGCTGCTTTCCAATCTCAACAGCCTGGATTGTTGTAATACACAATTCAATAAGGCAGCAATGATGCCAATAGTAGAGTTAACACAAGTTAATGTAGAAACAGATTTATATAATTCACAAACCAAAAGAGCATTTTTAGGAAGCACACTCCTAGAAATACACAGGCATAATAAACATTACAAAACAAATGTGTCGTAGATAGGTTAGTACATTCCATTTTACTCAGAACATGAAAAATAGATGATAGGTTTACTGTCAAGACTTTAACTTAACTAAGTGCTTATTCCTATTTTTTTCCATGTAGGTATATAGTCCCTTCTTACAAAAACTTGGTTTAACTTAAAAGCTAGGCAGATAACACTATGTTATGTTTAACTTAAAACCATTATAAAGAGACAACTTAAAATAACACTATGTTTACTCAGATGGTGTGGCCACATTAATTGGTGTGGCCATTAATGTATAATGAGAAAATAACATCATCTGAGAGTAACACTATCTTTAAACATTATCTGAGAATGATGTTAGCTTATAATGGTTTAAATTAATGTTTTCTCTTTGTTTACATTAATTAAACACATCATAAACAATAATGTTTTCTCTTTGTTTAAAACATTATCTGAGAATGATGTTAGCTTATCATCTGAGAATGAATTTTATTTTCCCAACTTAAAATAACACTATCTTTAAACATTAATTGGCCACACCATCTGAGAGTAAACAAAGAGAATTAAATTCAAATAAAATGCCTTGAACTCAAATTCAAAAACAGACACAGGGAGAGAGATAAGGAGACACTGTAAAACGGAACTTGAAGCCAAATTAAAAAACAGACACAGAGAGATAAAGGAAAAGGCATATATAAATACTTTGAACCCAAATTCAAAAACAGACACACAGAGAGAAGGGGAGAGACAGATTTAAATACCTTGAACTATGGGTCTTGAAGCCATTGGGGTTCGAATTTGGAAATTCAAAAACAGACACAGAAAATCAAGAAAATCTGATCCCTTTAGAACAAACAATTAACTGAAGCCTAAGAAACAATAAGGAAATTACTTACACTTGAATTGAGAGAGAGAGAGAGAGAGGTACCAGAGAGAGGGAGAGAGGTACCAGAGAGCTCCCATGGGGGTTCGAAGCAGAGAGAGAAAGAGAAGACGGCGGCGTCAATGTAGAATTCGAGGAAGTTGATGATGATGACGGTGGCTATGGTGGTGGAAACCCTAGCCTTCGGTGACCCAATCGAAGCACAGTTTCACGATTCACAATCGGAAACCCTATCTTGCGAGTGGGAGGGTTGCAACTTGAAGTCACTGAGAGAGAAGGGAGAAGAGGCAGAAATCGAGGCCAGCGTCGGGAGCGAGCGCAAAAGGGAGGCTAGGAAAGAAGAATAAGAACAGAGAGGAAGAGGGAGAGAGAGATAGAGGGAATGGGGGAGGAGACGTAGGTAGGTGGGAGAGGGAGAGGGAGAGGGAATGTTTGGGCGGGAAGAAAATTCATCTCAACCATTAGATATTGATTAAGATTCATCTAGACCATTCAAATGAACTATATCTCTTACACATTTTTTATATTTTCAAAAACCATTCTATGTTATTATATAGATATTTTTTTTTTTTGTAGTTAATGAATTTTATTTTATTTTTAATTTTTTTTAGTTACTAAGGTTGAAAATTTATTTATTTTATTTTTATTTTAATGAATTTTTTTTATTTGTTAGAAGTCAGGGTAATATTTTTATGAAAAATATTTTCAATTAAAATAAAGTTAATGAAATTTAGAAAGATAGAGACATGTAGAGAGATAGAGACACACAGATTAACTTTATTTTAATAATTTTTTTTTTATTTGGTAGAAGTAGAGATAATATTTTAATGAAAAATATTTTTCATTAAAATAAAGTTATTTTTTTATGGTCAATGAAAAATATTTTTTAGTGGCCCTTTTTTTTTGTCACTAAAAATCAAGTAAAAAATAAACAAAAACCAGTTTATAAAATTTTTGTAAATATAAACTGAAAAAATAAACGTTACCAAACAGACCCTAACCATTTCATTTTTAGTTTCCAATTTATATTTACAAAAATTTTAAAAACTGTAATAAAAACTTGTTCGATACTTTTTTTGATTTATAAATGGTTGTCTCAGTTTGTAAATTTGAAGAAAAAACGTAAATTCAAAAAATGAGTTTATGTTGGTTTTTAAACAGAAATTTAAAAATTTTACTAATAAATTTTTTTTCAATTAATTTTTTTTAATTAATTTTTTTTCAAATAATTTTTTTTCAATGATTTTTTTTCCAACTGATACTTACCAAGGGGGCAATTGGTAATGCTACTTTAAACCTTAGGGAGGGGATTGTAATTTCTAAAATATGAGGGATGTCAATGTAATTTACCCAGTGAGGGCAAAATTAGTATTTAAAAGAATTAAATTGTTAAAGGGGAAAATCTGTAATATTATGAAACTTTAAACCTTATGGGGGAAATGTAATTTCTAAAAGGTGAGGGGAGAACTGTAATAAACATAAACCTCAGGGGGATTAGTGTAATTTACCCAAAAAAAATTAATTGGAAAAAAAATTATTTGAAAAAAAATTAATTGAAAAAAAAAATTGCAAGTAAAATTTTTAAATTTCTATTTAAAAACCAACGTAAACTTATTTTTTGAATTTACATTTTTTCTCAAATTTACAAACTGAAACAATCATTTGTAAACCAAAAAAATTATCAAACAAGTTTTTATGACAGTTTTTTAAATTTTTGTAAATATAAATTGGAAACTAAAAATGAAATGATTAGGGTCTGTTTGGTAACGTTTACTTTTTCAGTTTATATTTACAAAAATTTTATAAACTTGTTTTTGTTTATTTTTTACTTATTTTTAAAAAAACATAAACTACAAACGCGTTTGGTAATTGACAAAATGTTTTAAAAAATTTAAAAATACAAAAAACAGTAAGAAATGGCAAGTGGTGGCAAGTGGCGGCGGAAAACGGTGGTGGAAAGTGGTGACGGTGGGTTATAGGTAGCGGGTGGTGGTGGTGGTGGTGGGTGGTGGCGAGTGGGTGGTGGTGGTGAGTGGGTGGGTGATGGCGACGAGTGGTGGGTGGTGGTGGTGGTGGTGGTGGCGGGTGGTGGGCGATGGTAGGTGGCGGATGGCGGGTGGGTAGGTGGGTGACGGTGGTGGGTGAGTGGGTGGGTGGGTGACGGTGGTAGTGGTGGTGGTGGTGGTGGGTGGTGGATGGGTGGCGGTAGCGGGTGGTAGCGAGTGGGTGGTGATGGTGGTGGTGGTGGTGGTAGCGGGTGGTGGGTGGTGGTGACAGGTGGGTGGCGGGTCGGTGGTAGTGGCAGGTAGGTGGCGGGTGGTGATGGTGGGTGGTGGATGGTGGGTGGTAGGTAGGTGGCGGGTGGCGGTGACGGGTGGTGGATGGCGGTGGCAGGTGAGTGGCGGATGGCGGGTGGTGGTGGGTGGTGGCGGGCGGTAGTGGTGGTGGGTGGGTAGGTGACAGTAGCAGGTGGTAGGGAGTGGGTGGTGGTGGTGGTGGTGGTGGTGGGTGGGTGGGTGATGGTAGTAGGTGGTAACGAGTGGGTAGTGGTGGTGGCAGGTGGGTGGTGGGTGACGGGTGGGTGGTAGGTAGGTGGTGGGTGGTGGTGGCAGGTGGTGGTGGTGGCGGGTGGCTGGTGGTGGCGGGTGGTGGTAAATGGGTGCTGAGTGATGGTAGCGGGTAGGTAGCGAGCGGCGGGTAGATGGCAGGTGGGTGGTGGTGGCGAGTGAGTAGTGGGTGATGGTGGCTGGCAAGTGGGTGTTGGTGACGGTTGGTGGGTGGTGGTGGTAGGTGGGTGGTCAGTGGCGGTGGTAGGTGGGTGGCGGATGACGGGTGGTGGTAGGTGGTGGTGGTTATAGGTGGGTGAAGGTGGCAGGTGGTGGCGAGTGGGTGGTTGTGGTAGTCGGTGGTGGCAGGTAGGTGGCGGGTGGGTGGTAGGTGGTGGCGGATGGGTGGCAGGTGGGTGGCAGGTGGGTAGTGGTGGTGGGTGGCTGGTGGTGGCGGGTGGTGAATGATGGTGGTAGATGGGTGCTGAGTGGTAGAAGCGGGTAGGTGGCGGGCGGTGGATGGTAGTGGCGGGTGGCAGGTGGGTGGTGAGTGGTGGTGGGGGATGGGTGGTGGGTGGTGGTGGCGGAAGATGGTGGTGGACAATGGCAGTGGGTGGTGGCTAGTGTTGGGTGGTAAAAAAAATAAACTACAAACTCAAAACGGAAACACATTTTTTGAGTTTACATTTTTTGGCCAAATTTATAAACTGAGACCACTGATTTATAAATAAAAAATTTACCAAACAAGTTTTTATTTGAGTTTTTAAAATTTTTGTAAATATAAACAGAAAACTGAAAACGTAAGTGTTACCAAATGGCACTTAGCAAACAGACTTTAAATAGTAAAAATGTTGTAAAATTAACAAATAATTAAATAAGTTACCAACGTAAGAAATGACTTATTAAAAGATTCTTAAGCCATATATAGTTTGATTTTTAGAAAAAAAATTTAAAAATTTAAAATTAATTTGGTTAAGAAATAAAAACTAAAAAATAATTATCATTTAAGGGTAAAAAATAATTATCATTTTAACTTTTGGGCATGTTATATACATATGTATGGCTGTTTCAATTTAATTTGTAAAAAATTATTTTTAACCACTCGAAAGATAAAAATTATATAAAAATGATAATTATTTTTTATTTTTTATTTCTTAACCAAAATAATTTTTAATTTTTTTTTTCTAAAAATCAAACCATACATAGCCTAAGAATTTTTTGATAAGTCATTTCTTATGTTGGTAACTTATTTAATTATTTGTTAATTTTACGATATTTTTACCATCTGAAACTTGTTTGGTAACCATTTCGTTTTCAGTTTTCAATTTATATTTACAAAAATTTAAAAAATTGTCATAAAAACTTATTTGATAATTTTTTTGATTTATAAATGGTTGTCTAAGTTTGTAAATTTGAGAAAAAAACGTAAATTCAAAAAATAAATTTATATTGGTTTTTAAACAGAAATTTAAAAATTTTACTAACAATTTTTTTTTCAATTAATTTTTTTTCAAATATTTTTTTTTCCAATTAATTTTTTTCAACGAATTTTTGTTCCAACTAATACTAACCGAAGGGGCAATTGGTAATGCTACTTTAAACCTTATGGAGGGGATTGTAATTTCTAAAATGTAAAGGGTGTCAATGTAATTTATCCAGTAAGGGCAAAATTAGTATTTAAAAAAATTAAATTGCTAAGGAGGGAATTTGTAATTAAACTTTAAACCTCAGGAAGGGAGATGCAATTTCCAAAACATGAAGGGGGAACTGTAATAAACATAAACCTTAAGGGGTATCAGTGTAATTTACCCTATATATATATATATATATATAATCACACCTACTTAGAAAGTGACATAAAAAATAAATATTATCACACTCAATCAGATTAAGTGTGATTAAAAATTTGGGAATTGTATACTTTATATAAAAACCAGTTTGAAATATTTTATACAATCACACCTATTTAGGAAGTGTGATTAAAAAGTAGTAATGTATATATAATTACACTTCAATTAGAAAGTGTGATTAAAAAAATATATAAATAATCACACTTTAATTAGACTGCGTGATTAAAAAATATATAAATAATCACACTTATTTAAAAAGTGTGATTAAAAAGTAATAGTGTATATATAATCACACTTTAATTAGAATGTGTAATTAAAAAATATATATAAATAATCACACTTTAATTATAATGTGTGATTAAAAAAAATATATATAATCACACTTATTTAAAAAGTGTGATTAAAAAGTAGTAGTGTATATATAATCACACTTTAATTAAAAAGTGTGATTAAAAAATATATAAATAATCACACTTATTTAAAAAGTGTGATTAAAAAGTAGTAGTGTATATATAATCACACTTTAATTAGAATGTGTGATTAAAAAATATATAAATAATCACACTTTAATTAGAATGTGTGATTAAAAAGTATATATATAATCACACTTGTTTAAAAAGTGTGATTAAAAAGTAGTAGTGTATATATAATCACACTTTAATTAGAAAGTGTGATTAAAAAATATATAAATAATTACACTTTAATTAGAATGTGTGATTAAAAAGTATATATATAATCACACTTGTTTAAAAAGTGTGATTAAAAAGTAGTAGTGTATATATAATCACACTTTAATTAGAAGGTGTGATTAAAAATATGTATATATAATCACACTTAATTGAAAAGTGACATAAAAAATAAATATTATCACACTCAATCAAATAAAGTGTGATTAAAATATCAATCTAATTTTTTTTATCACACTTCCAATAAAAGTGAGATCTTTTTTTTTTGTCAAAGTGTGATCTTTAACTATTTTTGTAGTAGTGATTCTAGCAGTCAATCGTGAGTGTCAAATTTGAAACATAGAAGTAGGAAATGAAAAGGGATATCATGGTTCACAATCAAATTAAAAACAAACAGCTTTAATGAATACAAGCTCCACTTAGTTCTTAACATGTCATCTTGCTCCATGTTGGTACCTAACCTCATTCGATCTGTTCTTCTGATGATGCATTTTCACTCTAAAAATTCTCGCAAGCCATTCTTCTTTCCTTTGAATGATGCAACTTCCTATCACCAAACCAAATACTGCTCCACTTCCATATCCCATCAACACAGCTTCCCAACCAAAGCCATCAAATTTGAACTTAAAATTGTGGCTAAATGAGGATAGTAAAGTTGGTGATTCTGCTATCTGGACATTCCCACAATTCTTTGACAATGGAAACCCGCACAAGCCTAGATTTCCCTCATATGAAGTGTTTGAAAATGTTTCAAACTGCTGGCCTCGTGGTATAATCCCAGTTAGATTATTTTGCGAGACATCAAAAACTTCAAGGAATGTCAAGCTTGTTAGTTGTTGAGGTATCTCACCAGAGAGCTTGTTTTGGGATAGATCCAAGGACTCAAGCTCAGTTAGATTTGACAAGGACAATGGAATCGGACCTGTGAAACCATTTCTTGAAAAATTTAGGACACGGAGGGCTTTGAGTCTTCCAATAGATATGGGAATCTTTCCATCAAACTTGTTGTGCGAGAAATCAATAGCTTTGAAGATGGTGATGATCCTTACGAGTGTCATTTCTAGTCCTTTATTCATTATGGTTACTGAATAATAACCATAACCAATCCGCATATAATTTAAGAAGGATTTGTCTTCATAATCCATCATCATTGAATGCATGCTCTCAAAGTATTTTGATGGCAAAGTACCTGTAAATTCATTGTGAGACATGTCAATGATATGTAAATTGGTGAAGGCTAATCTCTTCCTTGGTTGCTCTATGGGACCATGGAATTTATTATCTCGTAAGACAATAATCCTCAATTGGGGCAGGTTCTCCAACCAAAATGGAAAAGCATCTTCTATGAAATTATGACCCAGATTCAAAATTTCTAGGTTCGTGCAATTCGCTAATGATCTTGGAAGCACCCCTTGCAATTCATTGTGGCTAATGTCAAGTTCCTGTAACATGCTTGCATATCCAAGTGTTTGAGGGATGCTACCATGGAAATTGTTTCTTTGCAAATTTAACCAGGTTAAATTTCCATTGAAGTTCCCCAAACAGGTAGGAATTAATCCGGCCAATTGGTTATTGGACAGATCGAGATATGTAAGAGAATGAAGATTGCAGAGTGGATTGAGTTCTTCATTTAGGTGGTTGTTCGAAAGGTCTAGTGCCTCTAACAATTCCATTCGGGTTTTCAGAAATTCAGGAATTTTATTTATGTTGCAAGATGACAATTGTAATGTCCTAATGTTTCGGAAAGAGGAGGGAGTGGAGTTGGTGGTGGTCAATGATAGACCACTATTTGAAAGAACCAAAGAATCCAAATATTCAAGCTTTGCAAATGTGTCCAGCTCAACAGTGTCGCTTAAATTATTTAACGAAAGATCAAGATAGGTAAGGTTCACAAGATGAAACAAGGAAGGAGGTATTGTCCCATTGATTGAGTTATTGCCTAAAAGTAGATACAGTAGATTTGGAAGGCCAGTTATTGATGATGGAATGGGACCTGTTAGTTGATTGTTTGAGAAATCTATAGATTGAAGTTGCGAGAAGTTGGCAAGATGAAACAAGGAAGAAGGTATTGTCCCACTGATTGAGTTACTGCCTAAACTTAGATCCTGTAGATGTGGAAGGCCAGTTATTGATGATGGAATGGGACCTGTTAGTTGATTGTTTGAGAAATCTATATACTGAAGCTGCGAGAAGTTGGAAAAAAGTTGAGGAATTAGGCCTTCAAAATTGTTGAATGGAAGATCAAGCCAAATTAATCGCGTGAGGTTTGTAAGCGATCTCGGAATCGTACCAAAGAAATTGCAGTCACTAAGGTGTAGGTACTCCAAGTTTTTAAGATGGCCGATTGAAGATGGGAATTGACCATTGATCCAGTTATTCACTCCAAGATCAAGCGAAATTAACCGCGTGAGGTTTGTAAGCGATCTCGGAATGGTACCAAAGATATTGCAGTCAACGAGGAATAGCTTCTCCAAGTACTCAAGTTGGCCGATGGAATTAGGTAGCTCTCCTGTGAAATTTATTCCAGAGAGATCCAACGACCTAAGGTGCCTAAGGTGATGGAGAGTTCCATTAATAAAACTTGGAAGTTTACCTGTGAGTTCTCTGTTAAAGGCTAACGACAGGTCCTGCAATTTCTGTAAGTGAAAAATGCTATTGGAGAAGTTATTCCCCTGCCAGACTTCTTCTGATGATTGTATTGGGCCAGAAAGATCGGAGGAATGGAGGTCAAGATGGGTCAAATTTGTGAAACGGCCAAATGAAGGTAAAATTTGAGAGTGAGTGAAGTTGTTGTAAGAAAGGTCGAGGTATTGAAGGTGAACAAGATTGAAGAGGCTGTTGTTTGGATGGATGGTACCATATAGGCAGTTACAATTGAGGTCGAGGCCAATGACATGAGCAGTAGTGTTATCACATGTGACCCCATCCCATGTACAACAATCTGTACCCTCTTTCCAATTATCAGTATTATATGAACCAGAAGTTCTATAGCAACTGCAAACAGAGGAATTGAAGGAAAAGAGTTGCTTAAATTGGAGCAAAGCAGTGCTCTCGTCATTATGGCAAAGATGTGCAGAAGAAGAGAAGCAGAAAATTAGGGAATACAGGATACATATTGTGAGTTGATAATTGGATAGTAAGAAACCCATTCTTACACCAGTATTGGGTGGTAGAGAGGGAATTGGATATGATGCTTCTTCTATATGCACTCTCCTATTTATAACTTATTAAATAATTCAATAATCAAAAAATATAAACTGAAAATTGTCATTGTATATTCTCACATATTATTATTATTATTATTATTATTATTTTTTTTTTGAGAACGATAGTCTCACATATTATCATTGTATTAATTTAATGGACTCCATCACTCGGTCAATTTTGTTACTAATATAAAGATAATATATAAGCTGATAAATTACTTTTAGTAAATAAATGTAATTAGTATTTAGCAAAGCATTATTAAAAACAAAAATGCTTTAGAGCTCTAATATAGGAGCTCTAATAGCTCTAATGGGAAGGTGGGACCTACCCTGATGTGATGTTTGCGCCTTGTTTTGTTTTGTTTTGTTTTGTTTTGTTTTGTTTTTTTTTTTGCTTTGACACATCACTAGAGCTCAAATTAGAGCTCTAGATTTAGAGCTCTCTAGCATTTCCCTATTAAAAATAATGAGTCCCAACATTGGCTCATTTTTATTACTAATAATATAATGCTAACATTTGAGGTGATATATAAGTTTTAGTAAATAAATGTAATCATCATTATATTATGAATAAAATTGTATTTGAATCATGAATTGGTAAAGGAATTTGAAAAAAGAAAGGTTATAAGAGAAATATAAATAAAATATAAGTTAAATTTTTTTATCCATTTTCTCACATTTTCATTTTCTTTTTAAATCACTATTTAAATTCGTAATCAAATATGATTTAAAAAGATATTTTTATTTTTTATAAATGATTTGGCCATTTTCCAAACTGTGCCTAAATAAAGGACCCACAATAATGTTCTTATTTGGTGCTTTATGTCAATAGCAAGCTTGACTAAATAAAAAAATATTGTGTTGATTCTTCAATATTATGGGCTTCGGATCTCCTGTACCCATTCTTCTATCCCGTTCATCTCAAGCTGCCACATCATCAATCTTAAAATCATGAATGGGACAGAAAATGGGTATAAGAGATCTGAAGCTGGTACTATAGACTTGGAATTATTAGATTGCCCTATTTATCTCCCCACATTTTTCTTCTTTTTTTTTTCTTTTTTTTTTATAGATTATATTAGTATACATACACTACTAACATCAGAGAGTGAAATGACTAACTAAGGCCCTGTTTGATTAACATATATAATGTCTTGTTTGTTTTTAACGATCAAAGATAGGATTAGATTAGTAGTAAGAAAAGGCTTATAAAATTATTTTTATTTTGAAAAATTGTGAAATGAAGAAATAATCTAATGTATATAAAATAATTAATAATTTAATCTACTATTAAGGGTTTTAGATATTCATTCTTACTCATCATCAGTGATTCCTCATTTTCCATTAATTTTCATAGGGTTTTTGATTTTCTAAAATTAATAGATTTAATATTGTTGCCTACAGTAACACATTCACAAAATGATATTTTGAATCAGATTTCTTATTGGGCCTTCTTCAGACAAAAAATAATAAAGTATATAAGCTTTAACTATGTTATTAAAAACAAAAAATGATTCAAAAACATAATTTTTATAAATAAAACTAATAAATAATATAATATGATATTTTGTGCAATTATAACTACCATCAGGTGTTTTTCGCTTGAAACAAAGGGCTAAAAAATGACATATCATTTTGTATGAATTTTTTCAATAAAATTATATATATAACATTATTGTTTGTGAAAATCTTTCACAATTTTGTACATCATTATTGAGGAAAGGGATGGACAGATGTGTACGGGGAGAATTGAAAAAGGAAGTTTCTTACAAGATGTTCATTGGTGCAAACCCTCTCCTCTCAATCAATATAATAATTAAATTAACGGGGTTTGATTCTCTCAAGTTAGCCATTCAACTTGAGAGAATAATTGGGCTTACTAAATTCGTTTTGGGGTCAACCTTGTTAATCTAAACTTTTACTTTTTAAGATTTGTTAAGTAAAATATTCATGTAAAAAATCAAAATCATCGAACATCGATAGTTATATATCTTTATCACATTTGTCTTACAAAAATAGACAACAAATATAATTTCAAGAACAACCATCTATCTTTTTGTAATATAAATATTATTCAAACATATAGCTATTGATATGCGATCACCGTAATGAATTTTATATTCAACGAATCTTAAAAAGTGAGCAATTTGAATATTTTATCAAGATCAATCCCAAAACGGACGCACCAAACCCGAATTATTCTATTAAGTTAAATGACTAACTGGAGGAAATTCAAATGGTAAATTAATAATTGAAAAGAAAAATTCAAATTGTAAATTAATAATTGAAAAGCAGCCGAAAGAAAAACTGAAAGCTCTTGTCACTATATTAATCTTATAATTTTCAACTAACGCTTGGTTCTTTGAAATTTCATCTCATATTTAGTGGATGATTTGGTCCCCGAATATAAAGATAATATATAAGATGATAAATTACTTTTAGTAAATAAATGTAATTAGTATTCAGTATAGTATTATTGAAGTAATGAGTCCCAACACTTGCTCATTTTTATTACTAACAATATAATGCTAACATTGAAGGTGATATATAATTTTTAGTAAATAAATGTAATCATCATTGTATTATGAATAAAATTGTGTTTGAATCATGAATTGGTAAGGGAATTTGAAAAAAGAAAGGCAAATATAAGAGAAATATAAATAAAATATAAGCTAAATTTTTTATCCACTTTCTCACATTTTCTTTTTCATTTTCAAATCACTATTTAAATTCATAATAAAATATGATTTAAAAAGATTTTTTCTTATTATAAATGATTTGGCCATTTTCCAAACAGTGCCTGAATAAAGGACCCACAATACTGTTCTTATTTGGTGCTTTATGTCAATAGCAACCTTGACTAAATAAAAAAATTGGTTTTGATTCTTCGATATTATGGGTTTCGGATCGCCTGTACCTATTTTTCTTTACCCATCTTCTGTCCTATTCACCTCAAGTTGCCTCGTCGTTAATCTTCAAATCATAAATGGGACTGAAGATGGGTACAAGAAATGGGTATAGGTGATCCAAAACCGGTACTTTGGATGTAAAATTATTAGATTGTCCTATTTATATCCTTACATTTTTTTTTTCTTTTTTTGTTTTTTAATTATATCAATATACTAACATCACAGAGTGAAATGACTAACTCAGGCCCTGTTCGATTAACATATATAATGTCTCGTTTGTTTTTAACGATAAAAGATAGGATTAGATTAATAGTAAGAAAAGGTTTATAATTTTTTTTTTTTTTGAAAAATTGTGAAATGAAGAAATAATCTAATGCATAAAAAATAATTAATAGATTAATATACTATTAAGGGTTTTAGATATTTCAAGTCCTAGTAAATCATTCTTACTCATCATGACTGATTTCTCATTTTCCATTTATTTTTCGTAGGATTTTTTGATTTTCTAAAATTAATCGATTTAATATTATTACCCATAATAACACATTCGCAAAATGATATTTTGGATCAGATTTTTTGACGGATCAGGCCTTCTTCAGACAAAAAATAATAAACTATATAAGCTTTAACTATATTATTAAAAACAAAAATGATTCAAAAACTTAATTTTATAAATAAAGCTAAAAAATAATATAATATGATATTTTTGCAATTATAAACTACCATTAGGTGTTTTTGCTTGAAACAAAAGGACTACAAAATGACATCATTTCATATGAGTTCTTTCTACAAAAATTATATATATATATATAACATTATTCTTTGTGAAAACCTTTTAAAATATTGTACGTCATTATTGAAGAAAGGGATGGATAGATGAGTAACAAGAGAATTGAAGAAGGAAGTTTCTTATAAGATGTTTCATTGGTGCAAACCCTCCCTTCTCAATCAATATAATAAATAAATTAACCGGGTTAGATTCTCTCAAGTTGGCCATTCAACTTGAGAGAGTAATTGGGCATAGTAAGCTCGTTTTGTAGTCAACCTCAATAATCTAAACTGTTCACTTTTTTAGAACTAGTTGAGTAGAATATTAATGTAAAAAATCAAGATCATTGGATATCGGTGTTTTAAAAAAAAATGGAGGATAAATATATATATTCGAGAATAACATCTATTTTTTTGTAATATAAATGTTATTCAAACATATAACTATTGATCTACAATCACCTTTATATTTTATATGAATTTTCTATTCAACAAATCTTAAAAAGTGAGTTGTTTGAATTATCAAGATCGATTCCAAAATGGGACCCCCAAACCCAAATTGTTCTATCAAGTTAGATGACTAACCTAAGAAAATACAAACCGACCGTAAATTAATAATTGAAAAGAAATCCAAAGAAAAATTGAAAGCTCTTATCACTGTATTAATCTTATAATTTTCAACTAACACTTGGTCCTTTGAAATTTCTTCACATATTAGTGGATGATTTGGTCCTCGAACATTGTTTGTATTGATCTAGCTTTCACTCCATAAATTAGTGGAAATATATTGGAATTTAATTGGAAGCTTCACAAATTAGAATTTTTGTCATAAATATTTGAGTAATAGCAAATATATCGTGCAAGTCTTTCCTTAATGTCACTAGCTTGATTTTATTAATAAATTTCATAATATTGTCTATACGCTTTAGATAAATCTTTAATAATCCTGATTGGATAACCATAAAATTATGTTTTGGACAAATTACACAGGTAGTTTTTATATTTTGTCAATTGAGTCATTTTAGTCCTTATATTTTAATTGGCTCAATTTTAGATTTTATATTAATTTGGTCAAATTGATAATACCGTTAGTGCTTTTGACAAAATATTATCACCGAATTGATTGAAGTTAACTAACTGAGTAGAGTAAATTTATAATTTTTTCCTTTAAATCATGATACATGCCACTTATATGTTTATTTTTTATTAAAAAATGCTTACACTTGTATCAATTGGACTAAATTGATACAAAATCATAAATTCATGATCAAAATCTAATCAATTGAAATTACGGAGACTAAAATGACGTAAGGATCAAAATACAAGGACTATCAATATAATTTGCCCTTATGTTCTTGTTATAAGTTTGATTTTTCAATAAAATTAATTTAGAAGTTTACTATAATGCTTACGTAAGTCTTTAGTAATCCTCTTATTACACTTTTATTAAACTCGACTATAAGCTTTGAATGGTTATAAATTGACGAGGTTTGGTAAATATTTTATTTTTTTGTTGTTATTATTGCTGTTGTTGTTGTTGAGTGTGTGTGTGTGTGTGTGTTTTTTTTTTTTTTTTTTGGCTGAAGATACTTTGCGTAAATTTCTTTTTTGCCTATTTGGTGTGGCCTATCTAAGTTGTTTATAATTTTTGTGGACACATATTGTTGGTACAACTTCTGCTTATATTTGGTTCAATTTCTACTTTTTTTATTAGGTAGAAATAACTTAAATAAGTTGAAAAAAGTAAATTTCTAAAAGCTAGGTGACGGGATGCTTTTGACTTCTATTTTTAAATTATCAACTTTTAATTTATAATAAGTTATACCAAACAACACTATTATTATTATTATTAGTATTTTTTTTTGATTGGGCGAAATAAGAATATTTTGCGACCGTGGAAAAAAAATGGAATGTTGAAAAGTCTTTAGAGGGATTTTTGTAAACGAAATTAAATTATGTAGACAAAGAAATGCATGACTTTTAGAGTCATAAAATTTTTGGAATTTAACTGGAAGCATCATAAATTAGAATTTTTGTGACATGTGTCTTTCAGTATTTAAAAATCTACCCCACATGCTTAGATTTGTCACTATAACTTTCATAAAAGTTTGAATAGAAAGTCTTCTCAAATATTCACTAGGAGTTTTAAGAAAATCTTCTTTAATTTTGACTTGAAAGTTTCAATGACAATGAAATTATGCATCTAGAATTTTTATATATATATTTTTTAAATGTGTAATTTAAATTCAATTTTTTTATATTGTAGGGGGGATGAATTGAAATTACAATTACGTTTTTCAAGCATTTTTTTTTTATGACATTCAACCTCATTAAGTTTCTATATATTTTTCCATCCATTGATATTTATGAGACATACTATAGTTAACTTACATGTAACAATAGGACACAATTAAAAGTGAAATGTTCAAAATAAGTTTTTGGTGAAAGTGTAGACGTTTGACAAGAAAAATATCATGTGTCGCTCATATGTCAATTTTTTTGTCAATTTTATTAATGTCAGAAGATGGAAGAGTAACATTGAAACTTAACTTAAAGTTTAAGAATTTGCTTGATACAATTTAAAGTGAAAGAACTAAGTGCAAATGTATTGTGTACGCACTGAAAAATAATACATGAGGCTAGACATAACGAAAAACACTTTAAATCCACAAGGAAGATACAAAATTTGGGAGGATGCTCATCACAAAATTAACGTTTTTACTCTCAATTTAACTTTGTTAAGTTTTTGTTATTAGCAATCATGTTTGACAAAACTCCTTTCAGTTGTAATCTTATTCGATCTTTTATTTTAGTGAGGCTATGAGTATTTAGATGCGAATCCAACTCGAATTGTGCCTTGTAGAGGAGTTTGTGATCTTAATTCTTTCATGTTTGCCACTTCGCTGACTATGTCAGGGATCAAGCTGTTTGACAGCTCGAGCGGTCATTTGTGCGCTCGAGCAAAGAAAAGGATCATCCAGTATTTTGCAAAGCGCCTGAATTTCTGGAAAGAAAGTTTTAGAGCTCGAGCAGTCAGCCTATATGTTTTGCACCGCCTTTAGTCACACTGCTCGAGCGGTCTGCGCGATCCTGTTTTCTATAAAGTGCGCTATTTGCTGTTTCTAGGGTTTGAGCTATACAGATTTTCAGAGAGGAACAAGATACAAAGTGTTTTATATTTGTATAGCGAACCTGGTTTTTCTCCATCATTTATTGTATTCTGGACTCGGGTTCCGTGGTTGTATGTCATTGTCTATACCTTATTTTCATCCTTTATTCTTTGTATTTGAGTTGTGGAATGTGTTGGGTAAGTTTGGAACAGGTTGGTTGTGAGTTGGTGCAAATGGTTGCTGCCCAGGTTTTGGCTTCTTCGCTCGAGCGAGGCTTTTTGCGCTTGAGTGAGCCTTGGGTATTTGCTTCTTCGCTCGAGCGAAGGTTCTTGCGCTCAAACGAGGATTGAGGGTCTTTAGGTTTCTTTTTAGACGCAGTTTTTTCTTGAGCGAGCTTTCTTGCGCTTGAGCGAGGCCTGTGTTATTTGTCCTTTCGCTCGAGCGAGCATTCTTGCGCTCGAGCGCGCTTGAGCGTGCGTCTACGTCTCTGTAAGACCTGAAGGTTGGCATTCTTCGCTCGAGCGAGCTTTCTTGCACTCGAGCGAGCCCTGTGTTATGTGTTACTTCGCTTGTGTGATGACAGGGTCCTTGTTTTGTTCTCTTTTCTTTCCTCTTCACTCCGTTCTCTTTGCCCTCGTTGAGTTTGAAATGTTCGGAAGTTATCTTTTTTTAAAAATAAAGTTCTTGTTCTTGTTTTCGTTGGTGTTGGTTTTCACTTGCTTCGGAGAGCGTGAGGTTAGGTCCGGAGCGCCCGGGGGTTGAACCAAAAATTTTCTAGACTGGTTGGCTAGCCGCACGTGCGGGGGCCTAGGGCCGCACCTGCGGGAAAAGGGTCGCACGTGTCATGCTCTGAAATAATTCGACATGAACTACCCACTTCCAGAATGAGATATTGACCAAATTCATTTACATGGTTCCAAATGCTTACTAAAGTATTCACACATGCCATTATACATTTATTTACAAACTAGTACATGAACCGATAGCATGTAAAAGAAATCATTAAATCACAACAAATAAGGCCCTCAAGGGCTTACAAGTTCCAAGGCCATAGCCCGGTTACACATAATGATCTCTCGGACCCAAACACATTAGCCCTTGGCCTACAACAAATATCACAACAAAATAAGAGTCAAACTACTCTTCTTCAAACATCTCCACGCCCTTAGCTTGGCGGGGTCACTAGATCTTTACCTGCACCAATTCCCATAGGGGTGAGCATAAAGCCCAGTAGAGATTCCTCACAAAGTATATACAGTTATGCCAATTCCATCAACGTTAAAAATGCATATGTAATGCCATGTAAGTGCCAATAATGAAGGAAAATTTTATTTCAATGCACTAGTTCGAAATCATCATGTTCTCAATAATATTCAATGCGCTATTTTAAAATCACCATGTTCTCAATAATGTTATGCAATCTCATCAATTTCAAACTTTCAATATTTAGATCAACAGGGGCAGTAAATATGACACTAGTAATCCCTAGGCTGGTGTTTGCAAGTAGACTCTACGAGTATTACCAAACTGTCATTTTTACCGGTATTAACCAGAAGGCTCGACACCTATCCGCGTGACTTTCAGGTCTTTCACCCTGGACACTTAGGCCAACTTATCAAATTCATCTACACCCCCTATCCGGATTTACCAACGTATTTACCCCATACACATTTCCATAGTTCTCATTACAATGATCTTTCCCAAAATGAATGTTTTTCCAACTCATGTCATGATATGCAATAATGACATTAAAACAATTGAGAATATGATGCAAGAACTACTAACTCATAGCATTCTTTTATATTCAAAACATGTCTATAACAATATTCAACATCACATTTTCATTTCCTCCTTACCATGTTCTTCCACAAGATACCCATACGTGTCCAACGCATAATTACCATTTCTCATTTCACGCAATAGCCATGTGTCTCCGACACACCACAACAATTCCTCAACATTAATTCATCATGACCAAACTTTCAATATGGCTAACATGCCATCATTCATTTCACTTTTCCATTACACTACGATTAAGTATTTTCACATCATTTATGGCACTCAACAACTTGCCATCTACCACTTTACACAAATATACAATTATCAATGAATTTTGAAAGAGGACTTAGTCTCTAACACATATATACATCATGAAGTTGCTATTTTGTTGACATTTGGTGAGACTTACTCTCATACTTCCTCTTGATATAAGAAAATAAATAATTTCAAGGCATCTTCATTATTTTTCAAAAAGCCCCAATTTCTAGGGTTTCCATTGAAAGCAAAATTTCATCATTTCTAAGAGAAACTCCATCAAAATCATTCATCATGAGTTTTATAGAGGGAAACCCCCAAGAAGTAGTAAGAGATAGAGATTTCAAACCCATTTTCAAGACTCTCAACATTTTGAAACCAAAATCTAAAATTTAGCACAAAACTACAAGAATATTTTTAAATCAACACCCAAATAGCAAAACTATATATATAACTCCAGAAATCCCTACCTCAAAGCCTTGATGAAGAAGAGATGAAACCCTAGCCTCAAAGATGAGAGAAATTTTCGGATCTCCACCACCCAAGTGAGGCCCTAGCTTTGGATCTTCAAAAATTAGAGAGAGATGATGATGATCTTGCTCCAAGAATCTCAAGAATCAAAGAGTTTTGGGTGATTGAGGTGTTTTCTAAAGAAAAGAGAGAGAAATATAGGGTCTAGAGTGAGAGAGATATGTGTATAATGGGTGATAGATTCGGATCAGAATGTTATAAAAAAAACAGAGTCGGGCTGCCCAGTTGGCCGCTTGTGCGGCCTTCCCCGTCGCTCGTGTGGCCCACTCACCCGCTCGTGCGCCCTTAGACAGTATGCAAATTCTAGGTCTAAGCCTCCACCGCTCGAGCGGCCCAGCCCCGCTATAGCGACCCCGGTCTTTTCCCATTTGATTATTGTATCCGGACTTGGGTTTCGTAGATTCTGTCATTGTATAATTGTTGTTGTCCTTTAAATCCCTATTCTTAAGTTATGGGTTGTGTTGGGCAGGTTTGTTACAGGTTGGTTGGGTCCGGAAACCAAGTGTTGCTGTTCAGTTTTTGGGTTCATCGCTCGAGCGAGGGTTTGGTCGCTCGAGTGAGGGTTGAGTTTTGTCTCTGGTGGCTCGAGCCAGGGTTTCTTCGCTCGAGCGAGCGATTGCGTCTAGTATAGACCTGAGAGCAGTGTTTCTTCGCTCGAGCGAGCGAAGTGTATGTTTTCGAGTTCTTCGCTCGAGCGAGCATTCTGTCACTCGAGCATGCTTCTGGGTTGCAGACCTGAAGCATTGCATTCTTGGCTCGAGCGAGCTTTTCTTCGCTCGAGCGAGTCTTTCTTGTGTCTGGTCGCTCGAGCGACCATGTCTTCGCTCGAGCGAGCCTGTCCAGTTTAAATAGACAGCAGCGGGAATTTAATCAGTTTTTCATCCTCTTTTTGATTCCAAACCCTAGTTCCGAGCTCTCTCTCTCCCAACTCACCTTTTCACTTAGGTTTGATCTACTTAGGGTGTGTTTCTACCCTAGATCCTTTATTAAAAAGATAGTGTGGGTCGAGGGCTTCAGTTTAATCTGAACAATCTTGGTTTTGGAGCACTTTGGAGTTTGGGTCATCATCTCCGTCTTCTAATTTTTGGGTTATTTCTTCGAGGTAGGGATTTCCTACTCCATCTTATGAGTTTTGTTCTAAGTTTTGGTACTTTAATATGTTGGGGGTATTTTGGTAATTTTGGGAAAACCCTAATTGTTTAAATAAATTGAATTGTATATTTAATTTAAGGAAACATTGGGAAAGTAGTTAAACTCATGAAATTGAGGAATTTGTTGATTAAATGGGGTAGTTGGTTAATTTAAATCACTCGTCTATTGAATTGTTGATTTATTTATTTCCAGTCTAGAAATAACTGTTTTGGACTATCGGTGGAGGATAGTCATGATTGTTGTAGACATTGCATGTGGATTAGGGATAACTGAAACTAATCACATTGGTTTAGTCATTAATTTTGACTGTTGAATTAATACAGACATTATGTGTATTGATTGTTTGTTGTATATGTTATGTGCATACATACATTGTATTGTGTGGGAGGAGATAGGGGATGTACTCCACGGTTTAGGGAAAGATAGGGGATGGACCTCTAAACCGGATTTTGTTTGGGAGGAGATAGGGGATGGACTCCATTAGCATCACTTTTATGTGTGCTTATTTATATTGAAGTGTTTTTATTGATACAGCACTAAAATGTGTATCAAACTGGAAGTATGAAGTGTTTTGATATGAGCCTGAGTCTCATTTGTGCTGTTGATATTGGAAGTGATGTGAACATGTTATATAATTCACTTTTGTAAGACTAGCCACGTTCTGAGCCATATTGCTAATAATGAGTAAATGTGACATATACATTAGTGTCATGAAACTGTATACTGTTATAATTGATTATCCTGGATAACCATCTATTGAATGCTATTGCTTTATTCAATGCTTATAATTGGTTTAGTATATTTCTGCTGGGCTGTGGCTCACCCTATAAGGGAACATCATTTTCAGGTCCAGGTGATTCACTACCTCCAAGGACTTAGCTTGGAAGGATTTGGACTATAAAGCCTTGTCTTTAGTTATTTGTTTTTATTTGAATTACATGTAAACATTCAAGCCTAGGGATTTATTTGTATTTGAGTTAGAACTCATGTTTTTGTGACCAAGTGTTGGCTTGGCAAGATGTAAGCCGTAGGGCATTTATTTTGGATGTTATATGTAATGTCTTTATTTAGTAATACTCTGATGAATGAATTGTAGTTTATTTTCTTAAGTAATGCATCTTATTATTGTGTATGTTATGAGTTATTAATTTTGAGGGCGTTACACCCGCACGTGAGGCCTAGGGCCCCGCACGTGCGGCCCAAGCCCAACCACCCAAATATTCTGCTTCGCTCCCGGCACTCCAGACTCACCGCGCATCCTCCGGAACAAACGAAATTCAATACCGAACAGAAAAACACTAGAACTCCAATCTAGGGAACCATCCCAGACATTTCAAATCCAACGAAGGCAAATGGAGAACGAAGCGAAGAAAGAAAGAAAGAGAAAGGAAAGGAACCCGGCCGTCACAGCACGTGCGGGGTGTGAGGCCGCACGTGCGGATTTCAGGGGAGAGCTGGGGCAGCACACTGCAATATATGCAGGTGCGGAGCAAGGTGCGTGCGGGATTGAGAGCCGCACGTGCGGGACGTCTGTGCAGTCCGAAGCCCTGTTTTTCTTTCTCTTTTAGGGCTGATTATATCTCATTTCTTACACATTTCCCTCTCTCTAAAAATACTTTTACTCCTCCTTCTCTCTAAAAAACATCATCAAGCACTAAAACACTTGATTTCTTGCTATCATTGGGTCTAGATTATCCTCTTCTCTCTCTCTAATCTTGGAGATCTAAGCTAGAGCTCCTCTTGGTGTAGTGGAAGGTTGAAGGATTTTCTATCAAAGCTAGGGTTTCCATCTCTTTCATCATCAAACATTGAGGTAGGGAAATTTCCTTAAGTTATATATATATATATATATTTATGTTAGATTTGGTTGATTTAAAGGTCTCATTAATGATATTGAAAGTTAATCTTGTCTCATAAATGCTAGGGTTTCAAAATGGGTTTTGATCTCTCCCTCTTCCTAAACTATTTTCTTGAAGATTTTAACTCACATAATAGGAGGTGGGATATCTTGAGAGAAAACCCTTCTAAAGGATGGGGAGATGTTTGTTTTGGTTTTGGCATAAAACCCTAGAAAATTTTTGGGGATTTTGATAAATGTGAACATGTTTATGGGTATCTTGTGTTTTGTATTAAGAGAGTGAGCTTCCATCATATGTTTAGCAAAAATGACAAATTACTTGATACATGAGAAATGAGATGTTATTTTAACGCTATTGTTAAACATTTGAAAGTGTATTGTTGTGAAATAACAAATGGTTGTGCATCTTGGTTAGTGAAGATTGTAAACATTGTAGTTAATGTGAGAAAAAACATCGCATGTAGTCTTGAGGAGACTAATTTGTTAGAAATTTGTGCATGATGAGCAAGTGTTGTTACTATGGGTTGATGACATATAAGCTATCTTGTGAAAGAACATTGAAGAGAAGAAATGAGAAATGTGGATGTTGACATTGTTGTAGAAATATTTGACAAATAGAGAAATGTTGTGAGGCATGGAGAAATCATGATATTGCATATTCATTTGATTTAATTTAATATTATGCATTGTGAATTGCATTGAAGTTAATTATTTCATGAATGAGAAAGGCCTGTAATAAGAACAACGGTAATGGTATGGGGTAAATACGTGGTAAGTCCGGATAGGGGGTGTAGTTGAACTTGATAAGTTGGACTGAGTGTCCATGGTGAAAGACCAGAAAACTGCGCGGATAGGTGTCGAGCCTTCTGGTTAATATCGGTAAAAATGACGATTTGGTAGTACTTGTATAGTCTACCTGCGGACACCAGCCTAAGGATTACCAGTGTCGTATTTACCGCCCCTATCGATTAAATTGGATGTTTTGAAATGTGTTGAGATTGCAAGCTTTTGTTGAGAAATGGAAATCTGCAAGAAGAGCATGAAATGGAAATTTCTTTAAAAAGTATGGCATGCCATTGACATCTACATTTTTATTGAGAGTTTGTATAAATGTATATACTTTGTTAGGAATTTCTCTACTGGGCTTATTGCTCACCCCTATGGGATTTTGGTGCAGGTAAAGATGTGGTGGTCCCGCCGCATTGATGGCGTGGTTAGTTTTGAGAAGAGCAGATTGCTCTTTTATTTTGTTTTAAATTTTTGTAAGCCAAGGGCTAGACGTGTATGGGTCCGAGAGACCATTTTTGTGTAACCGGGCTATTGCCTTGGAAGATATAAGCCCTTAAGGGCATTTTAATTGTTTTGAGACTAGATGCTTCACATGCTATAGATTCATGTGTTCTTCATATCGTTGAATGTATACCCACATGTGAAACTTTTGTATAAACTCAATTATTAACTACGCAACGATGAAAGGATTATTGATGTTGTTTTAGTGAATGTCAATTAAGGTGGTTAGTTCATATTGAATGATTTTGGGACGTTACAACTCGAGCGAGCATTCTTGTGCTCAAGCGTGCTTCTGCGTTGCAGATCTGAAGCTTTACATTGTCCGCTCGAGCGACGCTTCTGGCGCTCGAGCGAGGTTCTTTTGTGTCTGGTTGCTCGAGCGACAACTCCTTCGCTCGAACGAGACCCGTATATACCAGTTCGCAGCAGCGTGATTTTACATCACTTTTTGATTTCCTTTTCACTCCAAACCCTAATCCAACTGCCTCTTTCTCTCTCAAACTCTCTTTTCTCTCTACAAATACTCCATGATCTTGGGTCTCTCTACCCTAGTCCTTTTGTTAAAAAGCTAGAGCTTCGCGTGGGCTATCTTTGAATCCAAAAAAAGTGTGAATTTGGAGCATCTTGGGTTTCTCTCTCTTTCTCCTTTAAGCTTCTCCATTTGAGGTAGGGATAATCTATTCATTACTATGAACTTTAACATAAATATTGGTCATTTTGTATAAATGGTTGGTTTGGGTGAAGTTAGGGTTTTGAGTTTGAAATAGTAAAAGAGGGGTTTTCTATTTTTGGGTTCTATATGTATGTGAGGTCTTGAAAATGAGGTTATTTGTGTATAATGGGTGAAATTTGGCCTTGGGTGCAATATTTGAAAAAAAAAAAAAAAGGGAAAATGACCTAATTGGAATTATATTAATTATGTGTATAAATAATGAATTCAATTGTGAAAATATGAAATTGGTTTGGAAATTGTGAAATTGGGGGAAAATGTGATTAAATGGTGTAGTTGGATCGATGAATCACTCACCAATGGAAAAGTCAATAAATTATCTGTTTGATAGATTTATTTATCTGTTTAGAAATAACTGTTTGGGGCTATCGGTGGAGGATAGCCATGATTGTTGTAAAAAATGCATGATAATTAGGTAACTTGAAACTAATCAATTGGATTAAGTCATTAAATATGACGGTTGGATTAATACATTGAATATGTGATTTATTTGGTCATTGTATATGACAACGTGTTTAAATACATTGCATATATATCTTTATTTGGGAGGAGATAAGGATGTACTCCATTGTTAAGGAGGAGATAGGGGATGTACTCCATTGTTTGGGAGGAGATAGGGGATGGACTCCATTGATAATTAAGTTGGTCGGAGTGTCCAGGGTAAAAGTCCCGAAATCTTATATATATTTGGGTGCCGGTTCCCTCGGATGTAGTGCCGTAAAATGGCAAGTGGATTGAAGTGTATAAATGCTTTTAATGATTGAGGTGTTGTTATATGAGTTGTAGTCTCATTTGAATTGTTTGGATAAACGAACCATGTCAATGAATTGAATTGGAAATACAAGTGGAAGCGGATTGAAATATGGATGTCAATGTTGATTGGTTATGGAAATGGTGTAAGTTGGTTTATAAATGTTAAACATTTATCGGGTGCTAATGTTTTAGTTAATTCTCATATACTGTTTAGCATATCTCTCCTGGGCTTTGGCTCACCCTATTAGGGACATCATTTTTCAGGCACAGGGGACATGCCACCTCCAAGGTCTTAGCTTGGGGGTTGAGGAGTTGAAGACTCCGTTTTGTTATTTTGTTTTGTTGTTAAACGTATATTCAAGCCAAGGGCTTTCTATGTATAGAGCTAGGGCTCTCCTTTGTTGTAACCAAGTTATTACTTGGAAAACTGTAAGCCCGTAGGGCATTTATTTGTTTAATATATTTTGTACAGAATACTCTGATGAATGTAATATGTAACATTTCTATTATGTTTTATGGAATTTATGAATAGATGGCTATGTCTTATTTTGAGGGCGTTACAATTTGAGGGTACTTTCTGAGTGTTTCCTTGATGATTTAAGAGTGATTAATGGATCCGCGAACTTCATATCAACATCATCAAGGGTTTGTTTGTTTTCATTTATTTACAAAAGAGAGAGTTGTTTTTCGGTAGATTCCGTGGAATTTGGGCCTAAAGCCTTGGTGGATTCCGGAATGGCTCATCGTCATGGATTCGACATCATCGTTGTGGATTCAATATTGGGCAAGATAATTCTAAGGTGAAGACGGTGGTGGAAGAGGCACATTGGGGTTGGTTCAATTTGGGCGTAGCTTCGCTAGGTAATTGAGAGTACACTTGTGTAATTCTTTTTTTTTTTTCTTCTTAGTGGATTGTTCTGTGGCTTCGGCTAATATGTTTTTTTTTTTTCACAATTGGAGGCACTCCAATTGTGATTTTTTCACATCAAAATTTTGTGTCGATTTGTCTTTGATTGTTTGATTGAGATTGTTATTTACTGTTTAAAATTTATACATAATCACAAATCAATATCTCGGAGATTTTTAGATTTTTCAAACTTTTTATTTACTTTTTACTTGTCGAATTGTTCCAAAAATTCTTTAACTACTTGTTTTACATCAATAATTAACCCTCCACTAAAACTATTTGATAAGTCTTTTGTGATCTTGATTACAAGATTTATTTTTTAAATGCATAATGTAATGTTTATAAAAGCATAATTTTTTAAGTAAACTAGTATTTAGCAAATAATTACTTAAATTACTTGGAATTATTATTTTTTTTAAGCTATAAACATTATTCTGTAACCTAGGTTTTTCGTAAATAAAGAAAAGTGTCACGTTACAAAATAATGCTACATAACCACTTGGCCAAATAAAAAGTTACCAAAGGAAAATTGAAAGCTCTTGTAACTATATTAATCATGGTGAAAATTCTTTGGTAGCAAAAGCAAAATTTTAGATGGGTGAATGAAAAAATATTTTTTAAAATTTTAATGGGGCAATTGAATCGTCAACAAATATCTTGATCATTGTTTGGTTGGTAAAATTTGCATCAAGGTTGTGTCAGATTGAAACCTAACAAAAAAGGTTACTAACACTAGCACAACCCAACAATATCACTACAAAATAATCATACCTAACTCAACAATCACATAATACAACCCTCATAATAAGAGAAAAATAAAATATGTTAATTTTTTTTCCATAAGATTTGAATCAATAACCTTAGTTCACTACATAACTATTAGGCCAAATGAAAAGCAACCAAAAGAAAAATTGAAACTCTTGTCAATGTATTAATCTTAGAATTTTCAACTAATGATGCTTGGTTCTTGGAAATTTCCTCACATATAGCTTAAATAAAGGATCCACGTGGGGAGCTTTTGTGGATGATTTGGTCCACGAATATTGTTTGTAATGATCTATTCTAGCTTTTATTTCACAAATTATTAGTGTATTATTGTCTAGATGTTCAACTGAATAATCAGTAGGCACTTCTTGTGCACCTCATAAGTTATTAGTTTGATTTTCTTCAATCAAAATTATATAAGTATGAAGATAAAAATCAATATTATTTAAATGGAAAAATAATATTTTTCATAATTTTAAAGGGGTAATTGAAAAAATATGTACTTCCCCTCAAGTCTCCATCTCCAGAGGATTATTTGGTGATTTATACTTCCCCTCTCTCTCTCCATTTTTTTCAGAGGTAATTTCTCTCACCTCTCTTTCTCTCTCTAATATGATGATAAAATTAACTAGAACTCTTATTACACTTTTGGTAAACTTTACTAACAGTTAACGGGCCCTTTGGCCTAATAGTTGTGTAGCATGACCATGTTATGAGGTTGTGGATTTAAGTCGATGAAAAAAAAAATATTGTTGATAAATTCTATGAGATTGCGGATTCAAATCCTATGAAATTACGGACTCAAGTTTTAAATGGTGATAAATTGATGAGGTTTGGTAATTATTATTATTTTTTTTATTGTTCGACTTTTAGGGGGGAACCCTTGCCAAACAGTTGTTTTCATAAGTAAATAAAAAAAAAATTTGCCTTTTATTGGGTTTTTTTACAAACACCTAAAAAAAGGGTACATTATAAATACATTTCTAAAATTTGCTGAAATACAAATTTTCTCTTGTGATTATAAAAATTATATCATGTTCTTTAAATTTTTTAATCGTATAAAAAATGATACATCTCATTAATTAACTACTAAGAAAATTAACAGTTTTTAATGATATCACAAATATATTTTAATTAACAATTATGATAATTTTATTGTTGTATAGCAGGAAAGTTCAAAATTTTATTTTTTTTGTTAACTCTTTTAAATGACGAACGATGAATTCCACTTTGCTCCTTTTATATTTGTTCACTTTTTCACTTTGGCCTTTAAAATTAATTTTTTCCTACTTTGGCTCTTCATGTTTCAAGTTTTGCCTAGTTTATTCCTAAAGAAAACTTCTGTAAAAAATTAGACAGAAAATAATATATTTACAGTCACACAGTATAAAATATTTTATTACATAATTCACACCAATAAAAACTTAAATCCTAATATAATAACATATATTTTTATATTATGTGACAGTTATCGTGGCAGTTTTTGTCTAATTTTGAAAAGAAGTTAGCTTTATAAATAAATTGGAAAAAACTTGAAACATGAAGGGTCAAAAGGAAAAGAAAAGAAAAACTTTAAGAGTCAAATTAAGAAAATGGCCAAATATAAAATAGGCAAAATATAGTTTATCCAATGAGGAATTATGACAAAGAAGGTATTTGTAATTTTTGAAATTATAGGGAACAATTCATATTTTAAACAAATTTCAAGGAGTTTATTTGTAATTTATCCTTAAAAAGTTATAAAATTGTTTTTTTTTTTTGACTTAAAAGAAAGAAGAAGAAAAAACCAAAAAAATTATTTTCCAAATCGGAGTCTTTAGACCTATTTACGAGTCTTCTGCAATTATAAACTACCATTAGGTGTTTTTGCTTGAAACAAAAGGACTGACATCATCATTTCGTATGAATTCTTTCTACAAAAATTATATAAATATATATATATCATTATTCTTTGTGAAAATCTTTCAAAATATTGTACATCATTATTGAAGAAAGGGATGGACAGATGAGTAATGAGAGAATTGAAGAAGGAAGTCTCTTATAAGATGTTTCATTGGTGCAAACCCACCCTTTTCAATCAATATAATAAATAAATAAATTGGGTTGGATTCTCTCAAGTTAGCTATTCAACTTAAGAGAATAATTGGGCTTAGTAAACTCGTTTTGGAGTCAACCTCAGTAATCTAAACTGTTCACTTTTTTATAACTTGTTGAGTAGAATATTAATGCAAAAAATTAAGATCATTGCATATCGGTAACTATATGTTTTAATCACATTTGTTTAAAAAAAATGGGTGATAAATATATATTCAAGACTAACATCTATTGTTTATAATATAAATGTTATTCAAACATATAACTATTGATCTGTAATCACCTTAATATTTGTGGGAGCCGAATATATGGGTGAAATCAGAAGGTGCATACCGTAGAAGACTGATATTAATCGGCTGTATCTTACGAGAATGGGAAGCCGAATATAATATATATATATATATATATGCCGAATAAGTGCAGATCCTTAGAGCCGAATAAGAGAAAGGACAATGATTGAAAAGTAGGCCGTGGCCCCGAGGATCAAAAGAAAAGCAAGTATAAATACAAGAACGACAGATTTAGAAAGGTATGCAAGAATCACTTCACTTAACTTAGTAAACAAGCTATCTTGAGTGTCTGAACTGACTTGTCCGTCAGAGTGCTAATTCTGGCACCCCCGACCAGAGTGTTTGTATCTTTGCAGGTGACTGACTGAGGATCACTAACGTCTCCTAGGATCCGAAGAGTATTTCCAAACCACTTCTCCACAATTAGCGCCGTTTGTGAGAATACTCAAATACATCCATGGCAGGCGTGACTGAAGATCCTTCGATAGCCACTGACGAGACCACACAGAGAGATGACCTCACTCCGGAAAACATGCTCGGAAAGGAAACCATCGCTGCAAGACGCGCCTTGAACTTCGACTCACCAACGACTTCAGCGCAAGAGACAATGCAAGCGATCATGAAACAAGCAAAGCAGAATGAACAAAGGCTGGAGAACGTGATCGCTGAAAATGAACGTCTCCGTCAAGATTTGGCCCTGGAAGTAGCAAAATCCAGAGAAGCCGTGCGCCAAGATCCCGAACGACCTCCGAGGGCAGGTGGACAACGACCTCGAGCCCGACCAAAGGATACTGATAGCGACTCCAACTCATCACCTATGGAGCTCAACAAGAAGGGACGATCCGAAACTTCCAGCTCCTCCGAAAAGAGTCTACATATAAGGAACAAGCGCAGAAGAAGCAGTTCAGACGAAGAGGACCAGCACGATCCTTTTGTCCGACGGATTGCAAGGGCAGCCCTGCCCAAGAAGTTCAAAGCTCCGTCATTTACTCTTTACGACGGAAAATCAGACCCCACTGATCATATCCGTCACTACAAGCAGGCCATGACATTGCATGCAGACAACGAAGCTCTCATGTGCCGAATATTCCCCAGCAGCCTGGGGCCATTAGCTGTCAGGTGGTATTACAAGTTGGAGCCAGCTTCGATCAAAAGCTTCCATCAATTATCGAAGTCCTTCAGGGCCAGGTTCATCACCAACGAGGTACAGCCGAAACAGGCCGACTCTCTCTGGGCTATGCAGATCCAGTCAGGAGAAACGCTCATAGAGTATTCGGCGCGCTATTGGGAGTGCTTCAACGTCGTCGACGACGCTTGCAACGACTCCATGGCCATCACCGCCTTCAAAATAGGACTACATCCTGACAGTGCTCTTCGCAGTTCCCTGACCAGAAGACCCCCCAAAACAGTCTGGGCGTTGATGAAGAAAGTTGAAGAGTATTGCAAAGTGGAAGATGATGCCTTGAGAATAAAAAACGGACAAATATCCAACAAAACGCCCCCCCTGAGATTGCTCAACCGATAAGTTCCGTGCCACCTCCAAGCCCTGAGCCACGTCAATGCGCTAAACGAGACAAAAGGCGGGATTCTTGCCGATCAAGCGATCAATGCTTCCACCGGACGAATGAACAACTGCAAGTCAACAGCAGGCGCACGAGGCGTGCCGACAAAAAATACACAGAGTTGTCAGAACCAATCGCTGCAATAATGACCAAAGTCCAACGCCTCCCATTCTTCAAATGGCCGTCAAAGATGGTGGGGCCACCCGACACGCGAAGAAGGGATAGGCGGTGCGAGTATCACAAAGATCACGGCCACGAAACTGAGAGTTGTTACGCATTAAAGGATCACCTTGAAGAACTGGTGCAAGATGGCTGACTGCAACAGTACGTGGGAAAGGAAAAGCCAATTAAGGCACTAGCCTTGAGGCAGGACTCACCTCCACTTGGCGTGATCCATATAATCTACAGCCTGCCAATATCCCCAACTGTGCACACAATTCAATCGCATCCAATCCCCCAAAAGTCGCGTATTCCGACCGAATGGCCCAGAGAAGCTCCGACAATTATTTTCAATGACTCCGATCTTAGCGGCACAACAGCCTCCCACATCGATCCGTTGGTCATCAAATTACGCGTAAATCGGTTCGCTATTGAACGCATTCTCGTAGACCCAGGGAGTACTTCAGAGGTTATGTATTACAAAACTTTCATCAAACTCGGCTTCAACGAGTCAGATCTGTCTCCGGCGCCTCACCCATTGTTCAGCTTTAATACGAATCCTGAGTTCCCGTTAGGAAAAATCATACTACCTGTTTGAGAGGGCTCCAGAACGGTCGACGTAGAATTCCTGGTCGTAAAGCTCCCTTCACCGTATAATGTCATCATGGGGCGAACCTGGTTACATATTATGAGGGCCGTCCCAAGCACATATCATCAGCTTGTGCGCTTCGCGGCAGTCCATGGCATTGAAGAAATCCGTGGCTCCCTGCAATCGGCACAAGCAGAGATTTTATAAAAAAAACCCTATCACTGACCTGACCTGTGGGCTTTGATACTTATATGTATATCACTTCTGCAATGCAAACCATTTTTCTTCGTCGCTCAGTGCATTTCTCAACCCCCATTGTAGTGCTCGTCTTGTCAACGATTTAAAGCCCCCTTGGGTGGATGACACCTTAGGGCCGATTAAGTCTCTTGATTCGGAGCCCCCTTTGGTGCATGACACCTTCGGGCCGATTAAGCCTCCGGATTCGGAGCGCCCTTCGTGGATATCACGATTGGCCACATTAAGTCTCCGGATTCGAAGCTCCCTTTGGTGCATGACATCTTAGGGCCAATTAAGTCTTCAGATTCGGAGCCCCCTTTGGTGCATGACACCTTCGGGCCGATAAAGCCTCTGGATTCGGAGCGCCCTTCGTGGATATCACGATTGGCCACACTAAGTCTCCGGATTCGGAGCCCCCTTTGGTGCATGACACCTTAGGGCCGATTAAGTCTCCGGATTCGGAGCCCCCTTCGGTGCATGACACCTTAGGGCCGATTAAGTCTCCGGATTCGGAGCCCCCTTCGGTGCATGACACCTTAGGGCCGATTAAGTCTCCGGATTCGGAGCCCCCTTGGGTGCATGACATCTTAGGGCCGAATTAAGTCTCCGGA
The DNA here is from genome assembly GCA_022316695.1 of Camellia oleifera. Classification (NCBI taxonomy): domain Eukaryota; kingdom Viridiplantae; phylum Streptophyta; class Magnoliopsida; order Ericales; family Theaceae; genus Camellia; species Camellia oleifera. The sequence continues at coordinate 55,841,226 of CM039310.1, read as the reverse complement.
TTTGGAGCCCCCTTTGGTGCATGACATCTTAGGGCCGATTAAGTCTCCGGATTCGGAGCGCCCTTCGTGGATATCACGATTGGCCACATTAAGTCTCCGGATTCGGAGCTCCCTTTGGTGCATGACATCTTACGGCCGATTAAGTCTTCGGATTCGGAGTCCTCCTTTGGTGCAAGACACCTTGGGGCCGATTAAGTCTCCGGATTCGAAGCGCCCTTCGTGGATATCACGATTGGCCACATTAAGTCTCTGGATTTGGAGCCCCCTTTGGTGCATGACATCTTAGGGCCGAGTAAGTCTCCGGATTCGGAGCCCCCCTTTGGTGCAAGACACCTTAGGGCCGATTAAGTCTCCGAATTCGGAGCGCCCTTCATGGATATCACGATTGGCCACATTAAGTCTCCAGATTCGGAGCCCCCCTTTGGTGCATGACATCTTAGGGCCGATTAAGTCTCCGGATTCGGAGCCCACTTTGGTGCACGACACCTTACGGTCGATCAAGCTTCCGGATTCGGATCGCTCAAATAGATTTATTGCGTTGATTAATCGGATCGGCCATGTTTTCAAGCCAGAGTGCTACTGATTGGCCTGAACTAAGCGGATCGAACTTTATTCGAGGGCAACACTATTCATCAGTTTACTCCACGTACGAAACGCCAGTTACGGAGCCCCATCGGCGCAGGATGTCTTTAGGCCAATTAAGACTCCTAACTCGCAGCGCCTCTGGCGCATAACATCCTGGGGCACCAACAAAACAAAACAAAACAAAGCAAAACACTCCAACATCCAAAATAAGGTGCTTAACCAAGCATATAAAACATTCAAAATAAGACGCAAATGTTTGAAATAAAACTTTTTATTTGATCAAACAGTTGTTACATAAACGCAACCCGCATTTGAGCATTACAATATCCATTTTCAACCTCAAAAGCTAAAAAGAGGACAAGACGCATTGGCAAAGCGGCAGCGCCGAATCAACTCCCGTCACCCGGAAGTCCTCCACGGTTTGCAATGCCTTGAGCCAACTGTGCCCAAGCCCATGACTTGCGCTTTGCCAAACTTCCCCTGATACCATTGACAATGTCAAGACAAAGATCTAGGACAAGGAAACTTCCCCTGATACCATTGTCAATGTCAAGGCAAAGATCCAGGACAAGGAAACTTCCCCTGATACCATTGACAATGTCAAGGAAAAAATTCAGGACAAGGAAGGATAAACCCAACGGTCGTTGCTTTTCCTTTCGGGGTGATCTGCTTCGACGACTTGAAGACTCATGCCAACTTTTGGACGCCTTGCCTCCCATACGGATGGGTTCTCTGCCGCGCTCCACTGCAACACCAAGCTCGGCTAAGGTCCAAGCCTCTCTAATTAACATCCCCACTTACCTCACCTCACATAACAAGTGATTGTTTATCTACGCGAATCGCCCACTCCTTTTATTTTCAATACTGGCAGCGATCTCAAGGCTCCAATCTCAAGGCGATTTCATTAGCGCTAAATTCCATGAGACAAATATCGGTTGACATTCGCTACGGCCTAGTTATCCAAACGACTTTTCGAAGCACATGCATTGGCCAAAAACCTAGGCCCCGAGCCGAGTCAAATTTGCCGCAGCCACTCTACTCACTAGTTTTTGGCTTCCTCAAGTTACAATGGCCTCATTCAGGAATAAACGGCTAGCACGTATGGGTTGACCATGTCTATAAACCGGCGTATCACTGGACACTTAACGGATACTCGGGCCGATCAACGTTTATACATTCATTCAAACATGTATATAATAAAACGAAACACGTACATGCTGAATACAAACTGCAACGAAAAATTTATAATATAACGTTTTTATTCAATCAAACAAACAATAAATTACATAGTTTTGAACGTGATCCGCGTTTCAACCTTACAATAAGAATACTTATACGGTGTCACCCTCATCTTCACTCTTCTCGACTTTAAAAGCGGAAAACGAAAATTGTTTACGGTGGTAGAGTGGCGATGCCGAATCAATGCCCGACGCTCAAAGAGCTTCCGCGGCTTGAGACGCCTTGATCCAACCATGCCTAAATCCACGATTTTCATATCGGCAAACTTCTTCGGCAAGTTTCTCCTTGGTCTTTTCAATTCCAACTTTTCGGCCATCGTGAAAACCTTTTTCATAGGCCCTGCCCTTCGCGGTCTCCATTGCGAACATACTAGCCGTCTCACGATTGGTGAGCGCGGTATTGATGAGCCAACTGGTAACCCTTTCTTCCACGATTGGGTTTCCTTGCCCGGCGGGTTATGCCTGAGCCGCTTTGGTCTTCCTTAACTCGCGCTCAGCCGCCTCCGCGCGAGCCTCCAAACTACAAATACGTTCATCCTTCTTCTTCATTTCTCGACGGGCAGCGCGCAGCCACATGCCGATTTCATAGGCAGTGTAAAGCCCCTTCACCGCCTCGTGAATGCCTTTACGAAATACTTCGTAGTCCTGTCGACCAACTATCGATTGCTGAACCTCAGGAGGAAAAATTTGTCGAGCAAACTCGACCGCTACATTTGGGTCTCGAACGACCAAGTCCGCCTCTGTCATGGGTCTATTCCCCATAAATACCGCGAAGCTTAATAGGCACGGATTCGCGTCAGATCCCCTCTCGACTCGAGGTTGAGAAGTTCTGCCCTGCGACTGCTTGTCCCGCTTGGGCGACCTGCTTTGACGTCGAGGAGACTGACGCCTCTCTCGACCCCTGGAACTCCTACCCCCTGTGCGTGAAGGATCACTACCTCGATCCATGTCTCCACCCAGCTCAGCTAGCGTCCTCGCTTCCCCTTTGCTGTTAAAGAAGAGTCTGTTCGACATTCGCACGATACCTTCAAAGGCTGGAATCAGTTGTGTACTGTGCTCATAAAAAGTTGTACCTTTAATCATTTATCCTTTACAGAGGCAGCACCCTCGAGGCAATCTCATTAATTGAGAAAACCTCAATCGCCCGGCGCCGATTGGACCGACCCGCCTGGGGCAAGGGCAGATAAATTAAAAAATATATCCGGCTTAAATGCCCCAGCAGGCCCATGAAACGACTTCAAAGCTCCTAAGTTCGTCTCATCCGGCGCCCGAATGATCATGCACAACCTGGGGCAAGGGTAGATAGATTAATCAATCTATTCGGTTTAAGTGCCCCAGTCGGTCCATGAAACGACTTCAAAGCTCCTAAGTTCGTCTCATCCGGCGCCCGAATGATCATGCACCGCCCAGGGCAAGGGCAAATAGATTAATCAATCTATTCGGCTTAAGTGCTCCAGCCGGCCCATGAAAACGACTTCAAAGCTCCTAAGTTCGTTTCATCCGGCGCCCGAATGATCATGCACCGCCCGGGGCAAGGGCATATAGATTAATCAATCTATTCGGCTTAAGTGCCGCAGCCGGCCCATGAATCGACTTCAGAACTCCTAAGTTCGATGGCGTTCAAAACTCCTAAGTTCGTCTCATCCGGCGCCCGAATGATCATGCACCGCTCGGGCCAAGGGCAGATAGATTAATCAATCTATTCGGCTTAAGTGCCCTAGCCGGCCCATGAATCGACTTCAGAACTCCTAAGTTCGACGACGTTCAAAACTCCAAAGTTCGTCTCATCCGGCGCCCGAATGATCATGCACCGCCTGGGGCAAGGGCAGATAGATTAATCAATCTATTCGGCTTAAGTGCCCCAGTCGGCCAATGAATTGACTTCAGAACTAAGTTCGACAACGTTCAAAACTCCTAAGTTTGTCTCATCCGGCGCCCGAATGATCATGCACCGCCTGGGGCAAGGGCAGATAGATTAATCAATATATTCGGCTTAAGTGCCCCAGCCGGCCCTTGAATCGGTTCACCAGCATAATACCAACGAACTATTCGGCAAACTAATGATAAGTCAATATTGCCAAGACATTCAATCGTAGAAAGCTCAACAGAATAACCATTTTATCTAAAGTAGTGAAAGGCAAAAATTCTCCACCAACATAACATCACGAACTGAGCATAAGTAGTAGTGAAACGACAAAGTAATTTTCATTAATAAATTAAGCACAGACAGTAACCAATTTATACATGAAAACTACTAGGAACCAACAAAAGTGCTTAAAACAAAAACATATATCAAAAGGAAAAACATTTCATAAAATTCGAATGACTCCCAGATCAATCCTCGAGGTCAGACTCAAGTGGCTTAACGTCCACTTTCTCATAAGGAATTGGCAAGGCCAATGTAACCCCAGCGGCATCAAGGGCCTTAAGCCACCTGTGTTTGAACCCCCGATTCTCAAACTTGGAGACTTCATCTACGTATTCCTTGAAGGCGTCGGCTTTTCCTGTTTCGAATACAACAGAAGCCTCAGATTCTGCCTTTTCCTTGGCCGCCTTCAACTCTGCTAACTCAGTCTCCACCTTGTTAAGCACCTCCTCGGTTAGTATAGCGACCCCGGTCTTTTCCTATTTCATTACTGTATCCGGACTTAGGTTCCGTGGATCCTATCATTGTATAATTGTTGTTGTCGTCCTTTATTTTCTCATTTGAGTTATAGGATGTGTTGGGCAGGTTTGTTTCAGGTTGGTTGGGTCCGGAAACCAAGTGTTGCTGTCCAGTTTTTGGGTTGGTCGCTCGAGCGAGGGTTGGGTTTTGTCTCTGGTGGCTCGAGCTAGGGTTTCTTCGCTCGAGCGAGAGATTGCGTCTGGTATAGACCTGAGAGCAGTGTTTCTTCGCTCGAGCGAGCTTTTCTTCGCTCGAGCGAGCGAGGTGTATTTTTTCGAGTTCTTCGCTCGAGCGAGCATTCTGTCGCTCGAGCATGCTTCTGGGTTGCAGACCTGAAGCATTGCATTCTTGGCTCGAGCGATATTTTCTTCGCTCGAGCGATCGTTTCTTGTGTCTGGTCGCTCGAGCGACCATGTCTTCGCTCGAGCGAGCCTGTCCAGTTTAAATATGCAGCAGCGGGATTTTAAACAGTTTTTCATCCTCTTTTTGATCCCAAACCCTAGTTCTGAGTTTTCTCTCTCCCTACTCACCTTTTCTATTAGGTTTGATCTACTTAGAGTGTATTTCTACCCTAGATCCTTTATTAAAAAGATAGTGTGGGTCGAGGGCTTCAGTTTAATCTGAACAATCTTGGTTTTGGAGCACTTTGGAGTTTGGGTCATCATCTCCGTCTTCTAATTTTTGGGTTATTTCTTCGAGGTAGGGATTTCCTACTCCATCTTATGAGTTTTGTTCTAAGTTTTGGTACTTTAATATGGTGGGGGTATTTTGGTAATTTTGGGAAAAACCCTAGTTGTTTTAATAAATTGATTTGTACAATTAAGTTGAGAAAAATTGGGAATATTAGTTGAATTCAGGGAATTGGGGATTTATAAGTTTAAATGGTGTAGTTGGATTATTTAATCACTCTCTTATTTAACTGTGGAGATTATTATTGTGATTATATTTTATTTCTTGTTTAGAAATAACTGTTTTGGGCTATCGGTGGAGGATAGTCATGATTGTTGTAGACATTGCATGTGGATTAGGGCATGTGGATTAGGGCAAACTAGAACTAATCACATTGGCTAAGTCATTAATTTTGACTATTGAATTAATACAGAAAAATACATGTATTGGTTGAGCATTCCATATGCATATTGTGTGGGAGGAGATAGGGGATGGACCTCTAAAACGGATTTTGTTTGGGAGGAGATAGGAGATGGACTCCATTAGCATCACTTTTATGTGTGCTTATTTATATTGAAGTGTTTTATTGATACAGCACTAAAATGTGTATCAATCTGGAAGTATGAAGTGTTTTGATATGAGCCTGAGTCTCATTTGTGTTGTTGATATTGGAAGTAATGTGAATATGCTATATAGTTCACAGTTGTAAGTTTGGCCAGGTTCTGAGCCATGTTGATAATAATGGATATTGATAAGTGTCATAGACATTAGTGTCTTAAGATTGTATATTGATATAATTGATTATCATGGTTAACCATCTATTGAATGCTATTGCTTTATTCAATGCTTATAATTGGTTTAGTATATTTCTACTGGGCTGTGGCTCACCCTATAAGGGAACATCATTTTCAGGTTCAGGTGATTCGCTACCTCCAAGGACTTAGCTTGGAAGGAACCGGATTTTGAAGCCTTGTTTTAAGTTATTTGTTTTGATTTGACTTACATGTAAACATTCAAGCCTAGGGCTTTATTTGTATTTGAGTTAGAACTCATAATTTTGTGTCCAAGTGTTGGCTTGGCAAGTTGTAAGCCCGTAGGGCATTTATTTTGATGTTACATGTAATGTCTTATTTTAGTAATACTCTGATGAATGAATTGTGGTTTATTTACTTGAGTAATACATCTCATTTTTGTGTATGCTATGGGTTATTTTTTGAGGGCGTGACAGTTAGCCTAAGCGATTCTTTGCTCGCGTTCACCCTATCTTTGGCATCAGAACGGAGATGATCGGCAGTCCAAGCCCTTTCCACTTCGGTTTTGGCTCGCACAATCTCCATTGCAGCTCTCATCATCTCAAACTCGGCCCTGCTCTTTTGATCGTGCACCTCTAACTACAAATGGTCAATCCTCTCAAAGGCATCATGTAGGCGGTGGCCCAAGTCGGCGATCCTACCAACTGTCTGCAAAACAAGTTGGGACCGTTAGATGCCATAGGCAGCCAAAATCAAAACAAGTCAAGTTCACCTACCAAAAGGGCCGACTGCGCAGATAGGGCTACGGCCACCAAATCTGCCACGCAATGAAAGGATGCCTTATTAGATGGTAGGGAGACTGAAGCCGCCAGGCTCAAGGCTACCATTGGGTCGGTAATAATGGATGCGTTAGAGGGAATCGGCGTGTCTCTGATCTTTGGCTGAACAATGAATGGAGCAACCACGTCCGACTCTTCTAAGCGAGGCCTTTTGTCAGCAGGACTATCTTCTGAACCGGCCTCTCCCTCGGCGCTACGTTTCTTGCCTCGCTCTTCCAGAATCAACCGTTCTTCAATGACCGATTGTTCGACCTCTTTCGCCATTTCGGCCGCAACAATCTGAGCCGGCTCTTCAATAACGGGTTCGAAAGACTCAATCAAGGCAGGTCCAGAACGGATGACATCGGCCTTTTTTCGGGCGGCCATTCGCTCGGCATTTTTCTTTCGAGCCATCTGCGTAAGGCTTTTCCCAGCCATACTTTCAAAAAAATCGCCGGGTAGGTCTTCCAAACTTCCAAAGATATCTCCAGAAGAAAACTCCGCCCGACCTGAAGTGGACGGCGAGGTAGGCTGACTAAGTCTGGCTGCCTCAAACGCCGAGTTTAGGGCCTCGTCAACCTCTTTGGCCTCCTTAGCGAACTCCCTGGCTGGTTCGGCAACTGCCTCTACCACCGGCTCCACGTCTTGCCCCGAATCAAAAGCTTCGAGACTAACTTGCCTAAGGCTGTTGAAGCTAGGGAAGATAAAAGCCGCAAGTTGTTGATTGCCGGTTGGAATCGGAATATTGTCAGCGGCCGAAAAAGTAGTACACGTAGACTCGTATCGAAGAAGTATGTGGGCCGCTCTCCCTTGCTTCTGCACATTTGGACGGCCAAAATATCCGAGTGCAATCGCAATCTACGCAAGGACTGCGTCGTCAGTAGAAACCAAAATCTTCTTCAAATTACTACCTGCAAAGACAAAGGGTTAGACATGGAGAGAAGGCCAAGTAAAAGAAAAGTTCAATAAACGCAAGGAGACACATGGCAACCTGGTTCACCCCTCCGTCTGGGAATAGGGTCTAGGCGACCCTCGCCTTCGCCAAATTCCCAGTTCCCTCGGACATTGACCATTACGTCGTCCACACGCTTACCAGAACTGGCAAGCATGGTTACCAAATGATGGTCAGTATCCTTGGCCCTAAGAAAGTACCGCCCAAGCCGACCGGAAGATTTGGCTAAAGCATAGCAGTGCCGAATGGCCGGAATGCCAAGATCGATCCTGAGGCGCCGGTTCAATTCTACGATCCCCATTACGATTCGAAAAAAGTTCACGTTGGGCTGAGAAGGAATCAGACCCCAATGGCGGAAGACAGCCCTAAGGAATGGATGTAGGGGAAAACGGACCCCGCCCTCTGCAATGGATAGGAGAGGAAAGACGATTGAATTTTGATCCTCTCTCTCCATATCCAGAGTACTGTCCGTCACTAGAGATAGATGAACGTCGTCGGGGTTGGAAAAGTGTCGCCGGAATCCGGAAACACGACCTTCAGAAAGGAGGTCTTTCAAGTGTTTAGCCATTTTCGCGGGGAATCAAGGGTTCGCCAAAATTAAAATAATAAACAGAAAGTAGGATTGCAAAGAAAAGAGAAGAAGACTTACGAGGAGTAAGGGGGACGAGGGTAGACAGAGAAGAGTTGCAGAAAATGCGAGTCAGAGAAGGGACATCCGATGGCGGTTCAAGAGTCTCGAGTACTCAACGAATCGTGCACTCGAAAGGACTGAAATTTCAAATCGCAATAAATGCGAGACACACGAATGAGGTGGGAAAGTGTTATGATGACCAAAAAGGTGTGTGCATTCTAACATCTGTATTGGGGTACGCGAAACTGCCTGACCTATTTTAACTTTTCCAATTCAAGACCAAACACGCCGATTAACTACCGTTAATGGGGAGTTTCGGGGGCAATTGTGGGAGCCGAATACATGGGTGAAATCAGAAGGTGCATACCTTAGAAGACTGATATTAATCGGCTGTATCTTACAAGAATGGGAAGCCGAATATAATATATATATATATGCCGAATAAGTGCAGATCCTTAGAGCCGAATAAGAGAAAGGACAATGATTGAAAAGTAGGCCCTGGCCCCGAGGATCAAAAGAAAAGCAAGTATAAATACAAGAACGACAGATTTAGAAAGGTATGCAAGAATCACTTCACTTAACTTAGTAAACAAGCTATCTTGAGTGTCTGAACTGACTTGTCCGTCGGAGTGCTAATTCCGGCACCCCCGACCGGAGTGTTTGTGTCTTTGCAGGTGACTGACTAAGGATCACTAACGTCTCCCAGGATCCGAAGAGTATTTCCAAACCACTTCTCCACAATATTTTATATGAATTTTCTATTCAATGAATCTTAAAAAGTGAATGGTTTGAATTATTAAGATCAATCCGAAAATGGATCCCCCAAACCCAAATTGTTCTACCAAGTTAGATGACTAACCTAAGAAAATTTGTAAATTAATAATTGAAAAGAAATCCAAAGAAAAATTGAAAGCTCTTATCACTATTAATCTTATAATTTTCAAGTAACGCTTGGTCATTTGAAATTTCTTCACATATTAGTGGATGATTTAGTCCTCGAATATTGTTTGTATTGATCTAGCTTTCACTCCACAAATTAGTAAAAATTTATTGCAATTTAATTGGAAGCTTCACAAATTAGAATTTTTGTCGTAAATCTTTAAGTATTAGAAAATATAGCGTGCAAGTCTTTCTTTGATGTCACTAGCTTGATTTTATTAATAAATTTCATAATATTGTCTATAAGCTTTAAGTAAATTATAGCGATTCGGGTTTTGACCTGACCCATTTGATTTTCTGAATTTGGGTTTTATGGTTTTTGAATGTTATTCATGTCTTTTCCCCCTTATTCTTACTTAAATTTGGCTATTTGATTGTTGTCGTTGCATTTGGGACAGGTTGGTTGCCTACTTTTCAAACTCTTGTTGTCCAAAATTTTGCTCATATGCTCGAGCGGCACTTCTTGCACTCGAGAGGGCTTTGTGAACTCTCAGTATTTTTGCAGCTTTGCAAAACTATTGGGAGAGTGTATTCTACGCTCGAGCGGATCTTTTTGCGCTCAAGCGTTGGCCTGTTGTTTGCAAAACTACTGGGAGTGTGCATTCTGTACTCGAGCGTCACTTAGTGCGCTCGAGCAGAACAACTTATTGTGTCTAACGCTCGAGCGTCAACTCTTGCGCTTGAGAGGACTGTGCGTATATTAGTTCGCAGCAACCTTCTTTTTCGCCTCTTTCTCTCTCAAAACCCTAGATCGACTCTCTCTCTCTCTAAAACTCACTCTCTCTCTATATTTTAACCTAGATCCATTGGGTTTTCTACCCTGATGTCTTTGAGAAAAAGTCAGAGTATTCCAAGAGCTCCATTTTGATTCGATTAAAACTTGGTTTCAGCATTGTTGAAGGTTCCACCTTGCTTTGTTCGTCTCCCAACTTTGAGGTAGTGATTTTCTACACTTTCATATGGTTTTTAATTTAGTTATTTGTTGATGTGTAAGGAACTTTGGAACCTAAGGTAATTTTGAAAAAACCTAGGGTTTTAGTTTAAAATCAAAAAATGAGTTTTCAAATATATGTGTAAAAAAAATGGTTATAGAAATAAATGTGAAGTTGTGTTGTGGTAAATTTGTTGATTTTGATACCTGGAGTGAATTTTGGAATAAAATGGAGTTTTGTCCTAAAATGGTTCAAATTGTTATTGTGTATAAACTAATGAATTTAGTATTGGGAATATGAAATTGGATGAGGGTTTATGTTAATGGTGGAGCTGGATTTGCATTATCACCCACTTATGAAATTTTGTATAATTTTATCTGTTGAAGGGATTGTATATCTATTTAGAAGTATCTATTTTGGGCTATTGGTGGAGGATAGCTATGATTGTTGTAGAAATTGCATGAAGATTAGGTGAATTGAAATTAATCTCTTATAGATTGTCATTGAATATGACTATGCATTTTAATGCATTGTATATGTATGATGTGTTGGAAGAGAAATGGAATGTACTCTATTGTTTGGAAGAAGAAAGAGGATGGACTCCATTGAATTAAGTTGGCCTATGTATACATGGTGAAAGTCCCGAAAATCTTGTGTATACATGGGTGTCGATTCCAGCAGATGAAATTTCTATAAAATGGTAAATAGAAGTGAGAGGGAGATTTATAATCTGGCTTTGGGCCGTGGAAGAAACCGGACTGGATAGGGCCGAGCACGTTTGGGCGAGCAATTTGGGCCTGTTTCAAGTGGGTTTCACTCGGTCGTGGCTCAGGCCCCCTGTTTAGGCCGAGCTAACTGGGGCTTTCTCGGAGTTGATCTTGCTCGGTCGAGGCCCAGTCCCGAAGTCCAGGTCCCATGTTTGGATCAAGCTTACTTGGCCGAGATGACCGCCTGCCAACCCGGGTTCCATAGGTCATACGCGTAACTCAGCGGGAAATGTCTTCTGTTTACCGGCTCGACCGGTCTAAAACTTGTGTCCACCGGAATGCTACCGAGATCGGTTGCTATGGAGCTTGGCGAGCAGATCATTCGGATTTGTTACACAGCCCAGTCGTGTGAGGCCGGATTGATGCCGCCGGGCTGCCAAGTTCCCGCTAATGTAGTCTGGCGGTTTGGTTAGGTGATGTTAGCTGGATTTGTGCTGACAGATGGAAGAGCAGCTCCACGTGTCAACAAACTAGTGGAAGCAGAGTTGAGCGCAGAAAGTATATAAGCATGACTGCGCCCCCCATGCTGGGGATGGAACATCATTTGGTGAGATACAATTTGACATTGATTGAGTTCTTCTCTCTCTCTCTCTCTCTAAGTATGTGCTAACTTGATCATCAGAGGGGTTCTCCGGCAACACACTGCCGGGTAGCTCACTACCGTTGTGTTCTCAGGTTGATCGGATAGACGCGGAGCTTGGACGAAAGGAGTACGGACATCGACGAATATTTTCACTCCGTACAGGAAGTGTGTGTGTGATGACTATATCGTTTAAGAACCTTTGAGTTGTACCCTCAGTTTGGTTGTTTGTGATGAATGGAAATAGCTCATGAAGTGAGATAAAATGAATTGAGATAAAAAGGAGATAAAGATAGCATGACTCGTGATATAAAAACTTGGCATGGCATGGCATGGCTTGCAACTGAGTTGTAAATGATTTTGTCACCGGTATTGTATATGTGCATCATATTTATTTCTTTGTTAAGATTCATATATTGTGTTAGATTGTTTCTATTGGGCTTGGGCTCACCCTATTTGGGAAAATCATTTTTAGGTGCTGGTGATATGCCTCCACCAAGGACTTACCTCGGGAGGACTGTGAAGCTGAAAGCTCAATTTTATTATTTATGTACTTAACTTTTGTACGGCCAAAGGGTTTTAAATGTATTGGACGGAAAGTCCACTTTTGTTGTAACCAAGAACTATCTTGGAAAGATGTAAGCCTTTAGGGCATTTATTCTTTATTTTGCTTCCAACTCTATCTCATGCTATGATATATGTTGTAGATTCAGGAACAGACTTATGAATGTATAATTGCATATGTCACTCTCTTGTATAATTGGATCTCATGTAATAGAAGGACTTTATACTCTGAATCTTACTATCATTCACATATTGTCTTGGTTGGTTTATTGTATTATTTTTTGGACGTGACAAGTAAATCTTTAATAATTCTGATTGGATAACCATAAAATTATGTTCTGGATAAATTACACCGGTAGTTTTTATATGTTGTCAATTGTATCATTTTGATCCCTATACTTTTAATTGGCTCAATTTTAGATTTTTTGTCAATTTGGTCAAATTAATAGTACCGTTGATGCATTTAACAAAATATTATCACCGAATTAATTGAAGTTAACTCATTAAGTTGAGTAAACTTAAGATTTTTCCCTTTAAATCATGACACATACCACTTATGTGTTTATTTTTTTATTAAAAAATGCTAACAATTGTATCAATTGGACTAAATTGAGACAAAATCATAAATTAATGATCAAAATCTAATCAATTAAAATTACGGAGACTAAAATGACGTAAGGATCAAATTACAAGGACTATCAATATAATTTCCCTTTATGTTTTTGTTATAAGTTTGATTTTTCAGTAAAATTAATTTAGAAGTTTACTATAATACTTACGTAAGTCTTTAGCAATCGTCTTATTACACTTTTATTAAACTGGACTATAAGTTTTGAATAGTTATAAATTGATGAGGTAAGGTAAATGTTTTATTTTTGTTATTATTGTTGTTGTTATTGTGGTGGTGGTCGTCATCATCTTTTTTTTTTTTTTTAAGGAGAATTTTTTTTTTTTTTTTTTTGCTAAAGCTACTTTGGGTAAATTTCTTTTTTGCCTATTTGGTGCAACTTATCTGAGTTGCTTATAATTTTTGTAGGCACATATTGTTGGTATAGCTTTTGCTTATGTTTGGTTCAATTTTTACATTTTTTATTAGGCAAGAATAATTTAAATAAGTTGAAAAAAAGTAGATTTCTAAAAACTAGGTGACAGGATTCTTTTAACTTCTATTTTTAGATTATCAACTTTTAATTTATAATAAGTTGTACCAAAAAACACTATTATTATTATTATTATTATTATATTTTTTTGATTGGGTCAAATAAGAATATTTTGTGACCCTAAAAAGTCTTTTATGTGGAAAAAAATGAATTGTTGAAAAGTCTTTAGAGGGTTTTTTGTAAACGAAACTCAATTATGTGGAAAAAGAAATGCGTGACTTTTAGAGTCATAGAAATTTTGGAATTTAATTGGAAGCATCAATAATTAGAATTTTGGTGACATATGTCTTTCAGTATTTAAAAAAATCTGCCCCACATGCTTAGATTTGTCACTAACTTTCACAAAAGTTTGCATAGAAAGTCTTCTCAAACATTGGCTAGGAGTTTTAAGCAAATCTTCTGTAATTTTGACTTGAAATTTTCAATGACAATAAAATTATGCATCTAAAATTTTTATATAATTTTTTTTAAAATTTGTAATTTAAATTCAATTTTTATATTGTAGGGGGATGAATTGAAATTATAAATTACGTTTTCATGCATTTCTTTACGACATTCAACCGTGTAGACACCCCATTTTTGACTGTCCTCAAGACTCAGACGTCACCGATTGAGCGCTTGGTGATATTGCATGCTGTGCTCGCTCAGAAGTTTCGGAGTCTCGGCTACGAGCCTTGCCTCCGGACTTCCGGACTCTTTGTGCTTTGCCTCGGTTTGCGAACCAGGCTCCGTTTTCTCTGTTTTCTCTTCCCAAAGGGAGGGAGAGGTCTCGTGGACCATCTCTCAGTGGCCGTAGGCTACGTTTTGTGGTCGTAGGCATTTTGCCCATTTCGGAGCCCGGTTCCCGGTTTTCGGAGCCGTCAGGCCGTGTGCCTCGGTTCGGGACCGTCTAACCACCTCCGTTTGCCCCGGTTTTTGGCATGCATCTTATTCCCTCCCTTTCGAGGGACACTGTGGTCCGAGAGACCAACTTCGTGGTCGAGCACCACTCCCGGTGCCTAACAGCCCACTTTCGGGGCCCCGAACTGCGTGTTTCAGCTCCCGAACCCGCATCTTGCATTTTTGGGCCCCGACCCGAACTTGAGATAGTCATATTTTGAGGTCCTTTTCATGTTTGATTAAGGACCTTTTACTGTTTGACATCTCCATCTGTCACTTGTCTCTTTACCTCTTTTTAGGCCTGTTTTGCACGGTATTTTAGGCGTACTTGTGGGCTGTGTTGGACTTGGTCGTAAACTACAAAGTGTCTTATTTTGAGCCCCTCTTCAACTTTGTTGAAGGGCTCTCGGCCATTTGAGAACCTCAGCTATCACTTATCCCTTTAACCCCCTTTTGGCCCCTTTTTGGTGCACCCTTTGCTCAAGGCTTCTTGAGGAAGCCTTGACCCCTTGTCTTGGATTCCTCAAGAAGCCTACCAGCTGTTCAAGCTTCTCAAATAAGCCACAAACCCTTTGCACCCTTTGCCCCTTTCATTTTGGCTTCTTGGAGAAGCCAAGAACCTTTGCCTTTGCCTATTTAAAGAGCCCTTCTCTCCCATTGCAAAGGGTTGGAGGATTTGAACAAAAAAAAACTAGAGGATATATACATACATTCTGATATATACATATATCCCTCCATCTCTCTCTATATCTATCCCATCCAAACCTCCAAACACCCTTGTTCTTGGGCCATTTCTTCATCAACTCATAGCACAAAGCATCCTTACTCCATTGAAGCGACTTGGGGCTGTTCTTCAGAGCTTAGGAGCACCCAAACTTGGTCCAAGAGGCGCTGGTTTGCTGGTCTTCAAGGGTAAGCCATCTTCTTCCCTTTTCTAGCATTTTCTTGCTTCACATCTAAGCCTTGCTTGCAAGCACTTTTGGGCTCCGACCCAAACTGCAAATCATCATATTTTGGGGTCCTCTTCATGTTTGATTAGGACCTCTTGCTGTTTGAGGACAGTAGCTAGCACTTCCTTCATTAGCCCTCTTTATGCCATAATCTTGCATAGTATGTTTGGCTTGTGTATAATCTATTTTTGAGCATGTAATAAACTGTAAAGAGGCTTGTTTTGAGCCCTTCTTCAACATTGAAGAAGGGCTCAACCTTGTTTGGGACCCCCATGTATGACTTGCTTCATTACCCCTCTTTGGTCCCCTTTTTTGCATGCTTTGTTAGCCTACCATGCTTCTGTTTTTGGGCCTTTGATAGGCCTGAAAAGTGTCTTATTTTGCCTCCCTCTACATGTCCCATGAAGGGTCTTTTGCTGTTTGATGCATGCTTTGTATACTTCATGTTGTAGCCCTCTTGTGGCCTTAATCTTGCATTGCATTTTAAGCATGTTTGTATATTGATTTTGGGGTTGTTATCTACTGTGAGTAGTCATATTTTTGGTCCCTCTTCAGTGTTGTTGAAGGGTCTTTTTCAGTTTGGGCTTTGCATCTTATACTTGCTTTGTAATCCTCCATTTTGCCTTAACATGTATCTAGCATTTAGACCACTATGCTTGCTTGTTTTGGCTTAGCTTTGTGAAGCTTTTATGCTTGTTTTGACATGCTTAAGGACTTTTTCAGGTAATTTGAGTCATCCATGCTTTGCTTTGTATAGCTACCATGCAACCTCTCTTGTATACCTCATGAGCCTTGAGTGTTGACCCCTCTAGCATGCTTTACTTGCACTATTTCGGTGATTTGGAGTCACTTATAATGTCATTTCAGTCCTCATAGTATGCTTGAATGCTCATATTTGATGCTCCTTTAATGATTTATAAGGTTGTTGTTATATGCTCCATATTTGGCCCTTTGTGCATGGTCCCATGCTTAGACCTTTTAGATGCCATCTAAGTGGTTTTGGGGGTTTGCTTTAACATGCTTTAGGACTGATTTGGTTGTTCTTGGCCTGTTGAGGCTTAATTTGTATAGCCATGGTTTAAGCCCCTTGGCTTGCTTTGAGTTTTGGACATCGTTGCATGCTTGGCTTGTCTTGTTTACTTGGTTTTGCACCTTCTATAACATGATTTCAGAGCTTTCTAAGCATGCCATGTATCCATGATTATCCTCTTTTAAGTGTGCTTAAAAGTTGCTCTTTGGTGCCTAAGTGTTAGACCTTGTGTGCATGCATGTTTGTATGTGTTTTGGCCCTCATTTCCATGACATTTGGCCACTGTTTTGGGCCTAGTATAGAGCTGCCCAAATTAGTTTAAATCCATGTTTAACATGTTGCTCAAAGGTTGTTGCCTTATTCCATGCCTTGCATGTTTGTTAGCTTAGGTTGTGTGCCTAGTACGTATTGCATGTTTGCATACTTGCCTCCATGCTCATGTTGCATGCTTAGCTTGCATGCTTAGGTTGCATGTGCATTGTTGTGCATTGCCTCACCTCTTGATCAACCATGATTGAGGTTGGGTCCCTTGTATGTTTTGTGTGCATTGCATTTGACATTGAAATGCAAATTTGGCCTCTTAGGCCATCATGCGTCGAAATGCGCCATTGATGGCCCGGGGGTCAAGGGCCATGCTCCCTTGAGTCCATTGCATGATAGGGAGTATGTCCATGCATACATTGCCTTGAAATTCCATGCCATACACTGTCTGGCCTTGTTGCTGTCAAAACTGTCTCCTGCAGGAATTTTGTGCCGACCGGCATTATATAGTGCCGACCGGCACTATATGGGTGGCCGATAACATCATTTACAACCGGTGACTATTGTACACGGCCGGTAGCCATCCCTCCCAGCCGATGATATTCTGCAATGCTCATAGAAGGTTCTCTGGGACTTTGACAGTTTTCAGAGAAGAAAAGGCAGTAAAACAGAGGCAACAGTGGCATGGTGCGGACTTTCCGGGCGAGTCGGATTCGAGCATGCATCATTCGCATATCCCGAGGCAGGGCTGAGGCCCCCTTCTTTTTACATTTGATTTAATTTGATAATTAGAATTTTGTAATAATTTATTCATTTATTCTTCGGACTGTATTATTATTTTGGTCCCTCCGAGGGAGGGCATGTTTGTAATAAGGGTGTGTGAGTGTGTGTATGTCTTCCAACCCCACGTCTTTCTTCCCTTTTATTTACCTGCTTATGATGGTAGATTAGGGCATATTTAAATTAGCATACAGTATGATAGCATGCGTGCATCCATACATTTGTCTAACATGCACTGGGCTCGGTACATCATACAAACTGCATCGTATTTCAATTTCCAAATTGAATATTTGTTACTTGTAGCATTTCACATGCCATCTTAGGATAACCGAGCCTACTCTAACTGCACCTCGGTATGTATTGCATTAGCCACTTAACATGAACTAGGATCATGCATATGATTACTAACTAGTTTCTGTTTTGGCTTGGAGTACTAGGTGAGCTTTTATGCTTTAGCATATCGCATGCGTGTGAATGTTGCCATAATAGCATGATTACCATGAGGCTAGCTGCTTATGTGATATAACTGCTTGAATGCCTGTGGACGGAGGTTGAATTACCTAAATTGGGACAATGCATTAAAAACTGTGAGTTTTAAGCCCACTAGTTAGTGGCAAAATCATTTTTTCTAAAGCCCACTTGAGGGTGGCAAAACCTGCATTTTAGCCTACTTGCGAGTAGCAAACCGTTTTCAAAACAAACATGTAGTGTTTTGTTCCAACTTAGGCGATTTGGTCTATACTTGTTTACTGTGCGCATAACATGGTAATTCTAGGTTAATAATTGGAATAAGAGCATGTAATGTTTTCAAAGACGGGTATCACGGTTAGTAGAGGCCGGTCTTCGGACCGGGCGAAAGGGGGTGCTCATAGCTGACCTTCCCCGATCGTACCCAAGCTCCCGAGCCAAGACACTTTGGTGATGACGGACACGTGGCCTTCGGCACCGAGTCAGGGTTTTCCTAAATTTCCCATTTTAAAATATTTAGGTGGCGACTCTGTAATCTGGCAAAGCAGTCCAATGTTTGGCACTACTTTTCAAAAAATCTGTTTTCTCAAAACGATTTGCCAGAGTTGGACTCTTTGGTTCAGATTAAGAACCGTGACATTTGAGTCCTTGAATTGTAGTGACCCAATATCGAACCAGAATGGGGTGGGGACTCGCACTCCTTTCCCTGGGATGCGTTCGGGGACGTCTACAGTTTCTGGTGACTCTGCTGGGGATTTTAGAGAGCTTGACTCGAACTCGTGATATCCTGTTTTGATTACATTTATGTGTTTCTTTGCATTGCATGTGCATTGGTGCGCCTAGGACACCGTGTTGGCCATCTGCTATTCCTGAGCGGTTTGCTGGAGGCTTGTCTTGTCAAGGCATGACCATAAGGCTGACCGGTTGCGGGCTCTGCCAGTATGGGAACACAAACCCCGGTTTTACCGGGGCACCCTTTTCGACCATTCGACCTAGTGCATATTCGGAATCCATAGTGACCATTCCAAACTAGGACAGGTTGCTTACCCGATATTAGGTTGTTTGAAACTGCTGCGTGCGTAGTGAAACACTAGGACAGGGAAACCCTACCCCAACATAGGGGTGTATTGACTCTCTTTTACATGTTATGTGCTTTTAGAGTGTATCTCTACAGGGAATGCGCATATCAGTTTGCGACTTTTGATATCCGGCCTGCGGGCACCAGTATTAGTATTTTTTGAGAATCAGTTATATCTGCGGGTATCAGATTCAGATTTGGGGCAGTGATTTCGGGGAACAGCGATCAGTAATAGAATACAGTCGTTCAGCTTTGCTCGTATCTGTTCCAGTGAAGTTGAGCTGAGATGCTGTCTGTTTTCTCTTTTGCTAGGTGGTTCTGGAACTATAGCTTCAGAAGGCTCCACTATCCCTCGGGTACATTGGATTTGTGCCGATAGACTTTGTCAGGTCAGAGACTCAGTTCAAGGGTAATCAGGGCCAGAGAAGGCTAATCGGGCACAAACCATCAATATAACAGCTACCAGATCAGTGATCTTTGAGCAGTCGGGTTGAGATCTCCGAGCTTACTGCAGATACAGATATACCAATTGCTCAGTTAGATCAGGGCAATATGTCAAGTCTGGAAGAGATGGTGCGCCAACTCCAGGATAGTATGAAAGCCATGCAACAAGACGCTGTCCATCAAGCAGAATTCGACAAGCAACAAGCTGTGGTCATAGCCCAACAGGAAGAGACAATTGCTAGGCTAGAGCAGCAAACCGGAGCGTCTGCTTCACAACGAGTTCCTCCACTACCAGGGGTTCAGACACCCGGGGAAACACCAGATGTCCAGGCAGATACGGACATTCCAACGGGGCCGGCTCTGCCCCCGGTTCTACCCCAGCTATCTAAAACACCCATCAACCTACCAGACTCCCCTTTTGAGTTCAAGACGAACCCCACGGCGTTGAAAGTGAGCAAGCTTGAGAAATTGTTTAAAAAGTCTCAGAGGGCCCACTCTATTCCTGATATAGAGGATGGTTATACCGACTCAATGGTGACATTACCGGATCAGTTCAAGATGCCACATATTGATCGATTCGATGGTTCTGGAGACCCAACGGTGCACCTCCACCTGTTTTCTGATATCCTGAGACCAATGGGTTTGACCACAGCCCAGAAGTTGTCACTATTCGGCCGAACCCTGTCTGGGATAGCCGCAATCTGGTATACGAAATTGGAGAACTCTGTGAAACAGAACTGGGAAGAGATGGCTGAGGCCTTCAGTGATCAATACTCCTACAACACACAGACTGAGGTCACCACTCGTGATCTTGAAGTCACCCGCCAAGGACCAAAGGAAGGTTTCTCAGAGTTCGTGACGAGATAGAGAGCAAAGGCCTCAATGATGACTACAAAACCTTCCGACAAAGATCAGATCAGGATGATTGTTCGGAATCTGCATGGCAAGTTGCTGCAAAAAATGGTCGTTCTACCTCTGTTTACCTTTCCAGCCCTTCATGAAATGGGGGTTCAAATCGAGGATGCCATCAAACAAGGGATCTTTGCAGAAGATAATGAGCCTTTGAAGAAGAATGTTGCTCGCACTCCCAATGCTATTACTGATGGTAGCACAGCTGCGAAATGCTCAGAAGTAGGCACTATCACCCCCTCCCTCAATGACCAAAAACCAACCACTTCAACTCAGCCCCAAGCCCGAAAATTCCATCCTCTTTACATGAATCTCTCTCAAGCTTTGAAAAAGCTGCGAGAAGAAGGGCACCTAGAACTCCTAGAACCCCAACCCCTTCCAAACCCACTCCCAGCCAGACATAACCCTTCCAAGTACTGTATGTACCATCAGCAGCGCGGTCATGGCACCGACCGTTGCTACCGCCTTCGTCATGAGATCCAAAATCTCATTGACAACCAAACGATAGCTCCACCTTCAGACCCCAATGACCAAATACCTCATCCACATCTCAATCTAATCCACACATTGGCCGTCCCTTACAACCCCAGCATATACATCACCCCAGTCCATCTGCCCAAGCCTGCGGTGTTCATTCTAGAGAGCCTGGACTTATGTATGATGGGTGCATCTGAACCCCAATCATCCCAAACCCATGAACCCACTACTTCTGAGCTGATGAGAATGATCGAAGATCTTCAAAGAACTGTGGCAGATTTGGCCTTTGGAGTTTTGGCTCCATCATCAACTGCGTCACATACCAGGGAGTTCATGTCGAAAGGTTCCCTAACCTTGGGATGGGCTGCATTGGGAGAAGGCCGATCTCTTAGCAAAGTGGAGGCCAGTGATAAGAACAAGGCTGGGGCAAGCATTAGTCCCCATGAACATCTTCAGTTGGCTGCTGAGGCTTTGAAAGCCGAGGGACTGAACGAAGAGCAAGTCCTCGCAGTTGTTGTAAAAATTGTGGATGACACTTTTGCCACTCAAATTAGGGGCAGTTTGAATCAAGGGGCGAGCCGGGAGAAGGGCCTTCGTACCAGGAATATTCCTTTCAGCTCTAAAGATCAGCAAACCCGGCTAGCACCTGCCGACCTCTTTGTTGGTGCATCTTCTTCAAACCCCCGAACATCGGACTATCTACCTCGGGGCTAGAGGGTATTCACCCCACTGAACATGTCTCTATCAGCGGCCTTGAGGGTCCTGATTAAAAAGGGGTACCTGAAACCCCTGGAGACGCGACCACTGCCAGATAGACTTCCTCCCTCCCATGATCCGGCTAAGTACTGTGCTTTTCATCAGCAAATCGGTCATGACACTGATAGTTGCGTCCGTCTCCGCCACGAGATACAAAATTTGATTGACAACAAGGTCATTGTTGCACCAGCTCAGTAAAGTCTATCGTCACTGGATCAGTGAACTTGGGGGATAGTACGAGTACGTGATCGGGGGATGAACCACCTGCGGGCGGCACTCAGTTTGCTCCATATGTGGCGTTTGGCACGCACTATTTTGAGCATTTGCAAATGCTAGTTTTGTACTTTCTGACTTGGGTATTGGGTCAGTCCTGTCGTTTTGTATTGAGTCAGTCTTTTCATACTGAGTCAGCTGGATCTGTCTTCTTGTATCGAGTCAGTCCTGTTTTGTCAGAGTCGGGTGATTTCGGGGGTGTTACCTCGAACATCACTTGCTTTTTTTCCGTCTGTCTTTTCATTTTGTTTTGAGTCTGTTTCTGCCAGGGAGTCAGTTACACCAACAGATTTTGAATGGAACAGCAGTGATTTTCACACTTTTGTGTTTGCTTCTGCCGTGTGCCAGTTGTGCCAGAAATTCTAAATGAGATGGAAGTATTTGACTAAGAACTCTGTCTTTTCTGTGCCTTGAAGTCATTGCATTGGCCTAAGTTTTTCAAAACTTTTTCAAACACTGTGGTGAAAACGAAGAGCAAGGAATTCCTTGGGATTTGCAAAAATTTGATCAATTGAGAGAAAGAGAGGCGTGCTAAGCCCTTAATGAATGAAATCATGCTTGTTAGTGTGAGTACTGAGAAGGACCCTAGCTTTGATCCAGATTGGTCCTACACTGTCTTCAGCGCGAGCGATTTGTTGCTTTCTTAAAAACTTTCAAAAAATGTTTTGCGCGGTCCTGCGAAGACATGTGTGGAATCGCTCTTGAGATTGTGCAGCCTAGGATCGCTCTCGGCCTCGAGACTCCACCCCTTTACTTTCAAACCTTGAACTTAGATTCAGAACGTTCAAACGGTCGACTACAATGTGAGGCCTGTGTGGCCAGATTTGAAGCAGCCCTCGAACAAGAGGCACCAAAGTCAGATCAAGAAGAACAGATCTCATCAGAAGGAGCTTGCAAAGCTAGAACAGGAGTACCCTTCGAACTAGGGGCAAAAATGTCCGATGTGCTCGAAGAGCCGAAGATGGGTCATTCCGCAAATCGATACGATAGTCACTCTCCTGGATACAGAGGGCTTCAATCTCAAAACCATTTGGCATGGACCGGTTACACTTTTACCCTTTGAGAGGCTCGCTGGGCCGAAAACCCGGAAGGGCGACCCAGGCAAAAGTTAGAGCAAAGAAAAAAGAATGAAAAGAAAAAAAGAGAAAAAAGAGGAAAAAATGCAAAGATACAAAAAAAATGCAAAAAAAAAAAAAGGAAAAGAAAAGAAAACAAAAGAGAAGAAAAGAAAAGAAAAGAAAGAAGAACAAAGCTCGCAAGGTCGAAAACCTACAACAGGCGCCTTGGCAAAAGTTAGAGCATAAAAATGAGAGGTTAAATACCCGAGTGTACCTTAACCCCGAACTACGTAAGGCTTGATTCCCATCTTTGGGATACGTAGGCAACTTCACTTTGAAGTCCAGCCATAAACATTTCCAATTCAATTGTGGCCATGTGATGGTTTTGATCATCTTTGCCTCCTCTGTATCCGAGAGTCTGGTTGTGTTCGTCGCTCTGAGGACTGACTACAAGTACACTGCGATGTTATCCAAACAAGGGGCAACTTTTCGTTGCCATTCAAAACGTCGCGGTGTCACTTCAAACAAGGGGCAACTTTCCGTTGCCATGCAGTGTCCTTCAGACAAGGGGCAATTTTCCATTGCTTATGGATCCGAGGTTACGCATCTCAAGAGTAGGTTCCGTGCTTGTTGAGCATTGACCGTTTGCAAAAAATAGTTTTTGAGAATTTTTACTGAGGTTGACTAATTCTCTCGAAAATTATTCCATCTTTTCCAAAAACTGGACCATCTTCTTGGACCCAAAAAAGGAAAATTTTCAGTGCTCATAGCCTGACTTGCATGATTTTAAATCAAAAGTTGAATAAGCATGTTAGTCTAACTTTCATGTTGGTCAAAATTGTTTTAAAACCAAAAAATGGTCAAAATGATGAACTAGGGGCACAGTTGAGTCAGGTGTTCTGTCTTTTCCCCATCATCAACATACTTGCCAAGAAGGGCACTCCACCTGCCAAAAGAGGGCACAACTAAAGTCAATAACAAAGGGCTGAAAGCTCTCCCGTCCTCCAAGCAGCGAGGTATCAAGCCATGTGGGAAGCATAAATTGGAATAGGGCGAGATGTTCCACTTCCTCATCTGGACAGATCTAACCACGTCCAAACTCCCCAGCAGGGCATCATCAACCGATGTTAGCTGCAGATTTGCTACACACCCAGTTGTGGCACAACCTCTCTGTGGGAAAGTTCACTGCTGTGTGCGGAAGAAAAAGAATCTAGCAGAATGCTAGGGGCAAGAGCCCGCAACTTCTTGTCTATCTACCAACCACTCTGGGGAGGGATAAAAAATGAGAGATTAAAGAATAGAGAGATGTGCGTTGAGAGAAAAAGTGAGAAAAGGGCTTTTTTTCAGAAAAACAGAGCTTGAGGGCCGAGTAATGTGAGAATCACAAATGAGAAAGGGTGGGAAATAATACCCGGTGAAACAGGCTCCCTGTGCACATTTGAGTCTTGTGTTTTGTTTTGTCTGCCTCGATTCTTGTTTTGAGTTGTTTCGAGTGTCAATAGATGTGTTTAGGTTGTTTACCTTTGTTTTCTTTTGTTGAGTCTTTTTCGTTGTGTTCAGTCGTAGGCTCAATACCCGGTTAAGAGCTCATTTCTTAATTTCAAAAAAAAAAAATCAATCAAATCATCTTGTGCTCAGAGTGCTGTGCCATTCTCCACACTTGTGCAAAACAGAATTTGTTCTTTCATAAAACTGCCGGGTTCAACCCAGGTCATGTGAGAACAATAAAACCAGGACCTATCTGAAGCTATATGGTTCCGGACTGCAAAGCTAAAGTAAAAGAGGGAAAATTGAAGCATCTGAGTGTGTTTCACCTTCAGCAAATTCCGTGATTGTACTCCGGATATACCTCTTCAGGCCTCGCCATTTCTTTGGAGTATGAGTGTATCTCGACCCCAAGTGTAAGCTTGCCTCAAGTCAGAATGGCAGCCCAAACAGCATCTGGGGTTTTCACATGCAGATGTCATCTCTTGCCAATATAAATAGGGTGTCCCCTTTTGAGCTGAGCATGTTGCAAAGCCCTCTGAGAGGTAAAACGGAGGCACCAGAGTACATGTTTGATACCCCTCTATTGCATAAAATGTGAACTTCCATATCCGCTGTTGTTGCATGCGTGCCGCACATTGTTATGATTTCTGCATAGAATATTCTTGCTTTCGATTTCGTATAGAATATGCTTGCTTTCGATTCGGCATAGAATATGCTTTGCTTGTCTCATACATAGAATATGCTTTCAATTTTGCATAGAAAATGCACTCCTCCATACATGCATAGAAAATGCTCGTATCTTTTGCATAGAAAATGCCCCCATACTTGCATAGAAGTTGCATTTTATCGCACTTCCTTGTGCATTTTATCTCACTCGCACTATCTTGTGCACTTACACTTTGTATCTCACTTGCACTGTCTTGTGCACCTTGTGGTTGTATCTCACTCGCGCTGTTTAGCGTATCGCACTATCTTGTGCATTTCAAATCAATCGCGCTGTTTAGCGTATCGCACTGTTTAGTGCATTTCAAAATCGTTCGCGCTGTTTAGCGTATCGCACTGTTTTGTGCATCACATCATTCGCGCTGTCTTGCGCACCTCTATAGCACTGTTTTGTGCATTACATTTCATTCACGCTATTTTGCGCATCGCACTGTCTTGTGCACTTTCGCATTCCCAGTCACTCGCGCTTTCTTGCGCATCGCATTGTTTTGTGCAGCTGACACTCGCGCTGTTTAGCGTATCGCACTGTTTTGTGCATTACATTACATTTCATTCGCGCTATTTTGCGCATCGCACTATTTTGTGCATTTAAGCCACATCGCACTATCTTGTGCATTCGCACTATCTTGTGCACTCGCGTTGTCTAACGCATCGCGCTGTTTAGCGCATCGCACTGTCTTGTGCATTCGCGTTGTCTAACGCATCGCGCTGTTTAGCGCATCGCACTATTTTGTGCATTGTATCATTCGCGCTATTTTGCGCACTTTACCTGGTTGCATTTTGCATGCATTCATTGTTCGCGTTATTTTGCGCATCGCGCTATCTTGCGCACCTTATCTGTATCGCACTGTTTTGTGCATTCACCCTGCTCATGCTATTTTGTACACCTTTAGCATCGCACTATTTTGTGCATCTGCTTAGCACTGTTTTGTGCATTCACTCTGCATCGCACTGTTTTGTGCACATTACCTGCATTTTGCATCCATTTTATCGCACTGTCTTGTGCGTTACACTTCACTCGCGCTATTTTGCGCCTTGCACTGTTTTGTGCACTTTACTTGTCAAAACCGGCTTCGCGAAAGCATATAAGTCCAATTTTCAAAAGTCTTCCTGCATATCATTTGCAACCCGCCCCTGAACTACGCTGGTTTGATTCCTTGCAAAGGGATACGTAGGCAGCCTGCGGGCACAACCATTTATTCAGCTATATTTTGCCTGTTTGTCTAAGTCTTCGGCCTTGTCAAAAATGGGTCGTCTCTGGGCTTTGACATTCACTCCCGTCATTGTTATGACTTTCGAGTTCTGTCAAAGAAGGGCAACTGTAGACACCCCATTTTTGACCGACCTCAAGACTCAGATGTCACCGATTGAGCGCTTGGTCTTATTGCATGCTGTGCTCGCTCAGAAGTTTCGGAGTCTCGGCTACGAGCCTTGCCTCCGGACTCTTTGTGCTTTGCCTCGATTTGCGAACCAGGCTCCGTTTTCTCTGTTTTCTCTTCCCAAAGGGAGGGAGAGGTCTCGTGGACCATCTCTTAGTGGCCGTAGGCTACGTTTTGTGGTCGTAGGCCATTTTGCCCATTTCGAAGCCCGGTTCCCGGTTTTCAGAGCCGTCAGGCCGTGTGCCTCGGTTCGGGACCGTCTAACCACCTCCGTTTGCCCCGGTTTTTGGCATGCATCTTATTTCCTCCCTTTCGAGGGACACTGTGGTCCGAGAGACCAACTTCGTGGTCGAGCACCACTCCCGGTGCCTAACAGCCCACTTTCGGGGCCCCGAACTGCGTGTTTCGGCTCCCGAACCCTCATCTTGCATTTTTGGGCCCCGACCCGAACTTGAGATAGTCATATTTTGAGGTCCTTTTCATGTTTGATTAAGGACCTTTTACTGTTTGACATCTCCATCTGTCACTTGTCCCTTTACCTCTTTTTAGGCCTGTTTTGCACGGTATTTTAGGCGTACTTGTGGGCTGTGTTGGACTTGGTCGTAAACTACAAAGTGTCTTATTTTGAGCCTCTCTTCAACTTTGTTGAAGAACTCTCGGCCATTTGAGACCCGCAGCTATCACTTATCCCTTTAACCCCCTTTTGGCCCCTTTTTGGTGCACCCTTTGCTCAAGGCTTCTTGAGGAAGCCTTGACCCCTTGTCTTGGCTTTCTCAAGAAGCCTACCAGCTGTCCAAGCTTCTCAAATAAGCCACAAACCCTTTGCACCCTTTGCCCCTTTCATTTTGGCTTCTTGGAGAAGCCAAGAACCTTTGCCTTTGCCTATTTAAAGAGCCCTTCTCTCCCATTGCAAAGGGTTGGAGGATTTGAACAAAAAAAACCAGAGGATATATACATACATTCTGATATATACATATATCCCTCCATCTCTCTCTATATCTATCCCATCCAAACCTCCAAACACCCTTGTTCTTGGGCCATTTCTTCATCAACTCATAGCACAAAGCATCCTTACTCCATTACAGTGACTTAGGGCTGTTCTTCAGAGCTTAGGAGCACCCAAACTTGGTCCAAGAGGCGCTGGTTTGCTGGTCTTCAAGGGTAAGCCATCTTCTTCCCTTTTCTAGCATTTTCTTGCTTCACATCTAAGCCTTTCTTGCAAGCACTTTTGGGCTCCGACCCAAACTGAAAATCATCATATTTTGGGGTCCTCTTCATGTTTGATTCAGGACCTCTTGCTGTTTGAGGACAGTAGCTAGCACTTCCTTCATTAGCCCTCTTTATGCCATAATCTTGCATAGTATGTTTGGCTTGTGTATAATCTGTTTTTGAGCATGTAATAAACTGTAAAGAGGCTTGTTTTGAGCCCTTCTTCAACATTGAAGAAGGGCTCAACCTTGTTTGGGACCCCCATGTATGACTTGCTTCATTACCCCTTTTTGGTCCCCTTTTTTGCATGCTTTGTTAGCCTACCATGCTTCTGTTTTTGGGCCTTCAACAGGCCTGAAAAGTGTCTTATTTTGCCCCCCTCTACATGTCCCATGAAGGGTCTTTTGCTGTTTTATGCATGCTTTGTATACTTCATGTTGTAGCCCTCTTGTGGCCTTACTCTTGCATTGCATTTTAAGCATGTTTGTATATTGATTTGGGGGTTGTTATCTACTGTGAGTAGTCATATTTTTGGTCCCTCTTCAGTGTTGTTGAAGGGTCTTTTTCATTTTGGGCTTTGCATCTTACACTTGCTTTGTAATCCTCCATTTTGCCTTAACATGTATCTAGCATTTAGACCACTATGCTTGCTTGTTTTGGCTTAGCTTTGTGAAGCTTTTATGCTTGTTTTGACATGCTTAAGGACTTTTTCGGGTCATTTGAGTCATCCATGCTTTGCTTTGTATAGCTACCATGCAACCTCTCTTGTATACCTCATGAGCCTTGAGTGTTGACCCCTCTAGCATGCTTTACTTGCACTATTTCGGTGATTTGGAGTCACTTATAATGTCATTTCAGTCCTCATAGTATGCTTGAATGCTCATATTTGATGCTCCTTTAATGATTTATAAGGTTGTTGTCATATGCTCCATATTTGGCCCTTTGTGCATGCTCCCATGCTTAGACCTTTTAGATGCCATCTAAGTGGTTTTGGGGGTTTGCTTTAACATGCTTTAGGACTGATTTGGTTGTTCTTGGCCTGTTGAGGCTTAATTTGTATAGCCATGGTTTAAGCCCCTTGGCTTGCTTTGAGTTTTGGACATCGTTGCATGCTTGGCTTGTCTTGTTTACTTGGTTTTGCACCTTCTATAACATGATTTCAGAGCTTTCTAAGCATGCCATGTATCCATGATTATCCTCTTTTAAGTGTGCTTAAAAGTTGCTCTTTGGTGCCTAAGTGTTAGACCTTGTGTGCATGCATGTTTGTATGTGTTTTGGCCCTCATTTCCATGACATTTGGCCACTGTTTTGGGCCTAGTATAGAGCTGCCCAAATTAGTTTGAATCCATGTTTAACATGTTGCTCAAAGGTTGTTGCCTTATTCCATGCCTTGCATGTTTGTTAGCTTAGGTTGTGTGCCTAGTACGTATTGCATGTTTGCATACTTGCCTCCATGCTCATGTTGCATGCTTAGCTTGCATGCTTAGGTTGCATGTGCATTGTTGTGCATTGCCTCACCTCTTGATCAACCATGATTGAGGTTGGGTCCCTTGTATGTTTTGTGTGCATTGCATTTGACATTGAAATGCAAATTTGGCCTCTTAGGCCATCATGCGTCGAAATGCGCCATTGATGGCCCGGGGGTCAAGGGCCATGCTCCCTTGAGTCCATTGCATGATAGGGAGTGTGTCCATGCATACATTGCCTTGAAATTTCATGCCATACACTGTCTGGCCTTGTTGCTGTCAAAACTGTCTCCTGCAGGAATTTTGTGCCGACCGGCATTATATAGTGCCGACCGGCACTATATGGGTGGCCGATAACATCATTTACAGCCGGTGACTATTGTACACGGCTGGTAGCCATCCCTCCCAGCCGATGATATTCTGCAATGCTCATAGAAGGTTCTCTGGGACTTTGACAGTTTTCAGAGAAGAAAAGGCAGTAAAACAGAGGCAACAGTGGCATGGTGCGGACTTTCCGGGCGAGTCGGATTTGAGCATGCATCATTCGCATATCCCAAGGCAGGGCTGAGGCCCCCTTCTTTTTACATTTGATTTAATTTGATAATTAGAATTTTGTAATAATTTATTCATTTATTCTTCGGACTGTATTATTATTTTGGTCCCTCCGAGGGAGGGCATGTTTGTAATAAGGGTGTGTGAGTGTGTGTATGTCTTCCAACCCCACGTCTTTCTTCCCTTTTATTTACCTGCTTATGATGGTAGATTAGGGCATATTTAAATTAGCATACAGTATGATAGCATGCGTGCATCCATACATTTGTCTAACATGCACTGGGCTCGGTACATCATACAAACTGCATCGTATTTCAATTTCCAAATTGAATATTTGTTACTTGTAGCATTTCACATGCCATATTAGGATAACCGAGCCTACTCTAACTGCACCTCGGTATGTGTTGCATTAGCCACTTAACATGAACTAGGATCATGCATATGATTACTAACTAGTTTCTGTTTTGGCTTGGAGTACTAGGTGAGCTTTTATGCTTTAGCATATCGCATGCGTGTGAATGTTGCCATAATAGCATGATTACCATGAGGCTAGCTGCTTATGTGATATAACTGCTTGAATGCCTGTGGACGGAGGTTGAATTACCTAAATTGGGACAATGCATTAAAAACTGTGAGTTTTAAGCCCACTAGTTAGTGGCAAAATCATTTTTTCTAAAGCCCACTTGAGGGTGGCAAAACCTGCATTTTAGCCTACTTGCGAGTAGCAAACCGTTTTCAAAACAAACATGTAGTGTTTTGTTCCAACTTAGGTGATTTGGTCTATACTTGTTTACTGTGCGCATAACATGGTAATTCTAGGTTAATAATTGGAATAAGAGCATGTAATGTTTTCAAAGACGGGTATCACGGTTAGTAGAGGCCGGTCTTCGGACCGGGCGAAAGGGGGTGCTCATAGCTGACCTTCCTCGATCGTACCCAAGCTCCCGAGCCAAGACCACTTTGGTGATGACGGACACGTGGCCTTCGGCACCGAGTCAGGGTTTCCTAAATTTCCCATTTTAAAATATTTAGGTGGCGACTCTGTAATCTGGCAAAGCAGTCCATGTTTGGCACTACTTTTCAAAAAAATCTGTTTTCTCAAACGATTTGCAAGATTTGGACTCTTTGGTTCAGATTAAGAACCGTAACACAAAAGGGAGTCCGAACTGTAGCGAGGTCCCCCGCGGACGTGTTACAAACCTCATTAAGTTTCTATATATTTTTCCATCCATTGATATTAATGAGACATATTATAATTAACTTACATGTAACATTAGGACACAATTAAAAGTGAAATGTTCGAAACAAGTTTTTGGTAAAAGTGTGGACGTTTGACAAGAAAAATATCATGTGTGGCTCATATGTCAATTTGTTGTCAATTTTATTAATGTCAGTGAATGGAAGAGTAACGTTGAAATTTAACGTAAAGTTTAAGAATTTGCTTGTTACAATTTAAAGTGAATGAACTAAGTGCAAATGTATTGTGTACACACCGAAAAATATTACATAAGGGTAGATATCATTTTAGTAATAAAAAACACTTCAAATCCACAAGCAAGATACAAAATTTGGGAAGATTCCAAACTCATCACAAAAGTTTCGTTTTTACTCTCAATTTAACTTTTTATTTTACTTTTTACTCGTCCAATTGTTCCAAAAATTCTTTAATTACTTGTTCTACATCAATAATTAACCCTCCACTAAAACTATTTGATAAGTCTTTTGTGATCTTGATTACAAGATTTATTTTTTAAAAATGGCGCATAATGTAATGTTTATAAAAGCATAATTTTTTCAAGTAAACTACTATTTAGCAAATGATTACTTAAATTACTTGAAATTATTATTATTTTTTTAAGTAATAAACATTATTCTGTAACTTAGGTTTTTCATAAATAAAGAAAAGTGTCGCGTTACAAAATACATAACCACTAGGACTTGCTGGTAGTCTTGAAGGAGTGGGCTCGCCGACGAGAGACTCAAAGGGTGCCGGCGCTCCAGCGGCTATCTTACGGGGGTCACGCCAGTGAAGAGGTCATAATGCCACCACCCCGCCCTGCCGTACCTCTCATTCTAGACACCGACTTGGCAAGGCTGAACGCCTCACCCTTCTCCCTTGAGATAGAAACCACACCGCTCCCCGCGGGCTTTCACCAGCCCAAGTTTACGCTCTACGACGGAAAGACCGATCCATACATGCATGTAAGCCACTTCCGGCATGTCATGGCCGGACATAGGCGCAATGACGCTCTTATGTGCCTTATCTTCCCGTCGAGTTTGGGTGAGCTGGGCTTGAAATGGTTTGAGAGGCTGCCGGAGGGAAGCATCGAAAGGTGGCAGCAGTTGGCGGAAGCCTTTGTGACTCGTTTCAAGACCAACACTAAAACACCAAAGGAGGTGGACCACCTTCTCAGTGTCCAAATGGAGTCGAGCGACACACTCAAGGCATACAACTCCAGATATTGGGAAACCTTCAATGAGATTTTAGATTGCCCGATCAACCTGGAAATCACCCAATATAATCGCGGCCTCCCGGTTGGACATGGACTGCGGGACTCGCTTACCATGAACCAACTGACATCCATGGGCCAACTAATGCAGCGCATCAATGAGCACATCCGAGTAGAGGATGATGCGGCGGCGTCTACCGTGAAGACAATTCCGGTGGTAACAGACAAGAGGTCGGCTGGCAAGGTACACGCGGTCGAACAGGAGACTAACCGTCCAAATGATCGTGCCGAGGAATCTGATCGTGGGTCAAATCATCGAAACCGGGGAAGTGGTCGTCGGAATGACCGAGCTGAATACCCCCGTGATGACGTAGCTGATGCTAACAGAAGGTTGAAAGCTCGGACGGGCATCACCACGGTCTTTAAGATTCCAATCTATCGCATACTTAGTGAAATCCGTGACGAAGATTACATCCGGTTTCCTGTTAAGTTAGGCGACGCACAAAAGGGCTTCAATCCGCGGTACCGTTACACATATCACCGAGAGCAAGGACACCAGACAAAGGACTGTTTGCCTCTGAAGCAACACTTGGAGGAATTAGTCGCAGCCGAACACTTAGATCTTTACATTGATGGGGGTGTTAAGGCCGCACATCCCGCCCCGGCTGATCCACATGGACCGGATGACTTGGAGGCGTCCCCTCAAGGGGTGGTTAATGTGATCCACGGCATAGTGGAGCCGGCACGTGTATGTGAGCTCCGAGGAATGATCAAAAAGGTGGAAAGCCCGCGATCAAAAGGGGGAAGACCGAGGGAAAAGACGTGATTAGTTTCTCCACAAGGGACCTAGAGCGCATTCAAACGCCACGCAATGATGCCCTGGTGGTCACCCTCTACGTCAAAGAGTTCGATGTCAAGCGCATCTTGATTGACTAGAGAAGCTCGGTTGAAATTATGTAGTACGACGCATTCAAACAACTCAAACTCCAAGATACAGACTTGGCTCCGGCAACTTCGCCACTGGTAGGTTTCAACTCGCAACTAGAGTGGCCTTTGGGAAAAATAATTTTGCCGGTTAAAGCCGGATCCATGGTCAAGTAAGTGGAGTTCTGGGTATTGCAGGTGCCGTCTACATACAATCTAATCCTCGGTAGGGGCTGGCTTCACGCTATGCAGGCTGTAGCGTCGACCTACCACCAGGTCATGAGATTCCCCTCAACTATGGGGGAAATTGAGGAAATTTGGGGCGATCAAGTCATGTCGAAGCAATGCTTCGTGGCAGTGAACGAGAGCCAAGCTGCCAAAGGCTTCGTGCAAATGATTGAAGGCCCTGAAGACCAGAGTGTCCTTGATGATGTGGGCACTAGTGCAGAGGATAAAGCTGTTGAAGAGTTGGTAGAAGTACGGATCGACACGGAAAGTCCAAACAAGTTCTTTTTGCTCGGATCAAGCCTGACCGCTCAAGAAAGGACCGAGATGGTAGAGTTCTTGATGGCAAATATCGAAGTCTTCGCATGGTCGCCCTACGACATGCCTGGCATCGATCCAAGTTTTATTTGCCACCAACTCAATGTTTTCCCTGATGCACGGCCAGTCATTCAAAGAATAAGGAGATCGGCTCTTCATCACGCCGAGGTAGTCGCGGAGGAGGTAAGGAACTTGCTTGAAGCACGGGCTATTCAGGAAGTGTACTACCCTCGGTGGATTTCAAACACGGTCGTAGTACCCAAGAAGAATGGGAAGTGATGAGTTTGCGTCGACTACAAAACCGTCAACCGAGCTTGCCCTAAAGACAGCTTTCCTCTGCCCAGAATAGACCAGCTGGTGGATTTAACGACTGGACATAAAAGGCTCAGTTTCTTGGATGCTTACCGCGGTTATCATCAGATTACCATGCATGGCCCCGACCGCGAGATAACCTCTTTCACCACTCCAAGAGGACTCTTCTGATACCGAGTCATGCCTTTTGGTTTGAAGAACGCCGAGGCAACTTTCCAAAGGATAGTGACCAAAATGTTCGCCCCTCTGCTAGGCCGGACGATGGAGGCTTACATCGATGACATAGTGGTCAAAAGCAAGCATCAAGCAGACCACTTGTCTGACCTAGCCAAGATGTTCGCCATTCTCAAACAGCCAAGCTACGCCTAAATGTGTCCAAGTGTGCCTTCGACGTGGGATCCGGGAAATTCCTAGGCTTCCTAGTCACAAACCGAGGCATCGAGGTAGACCCCACACAAATCAAAGCCATACACGAATTAAAGCAGCCCAACTCGGCGAAGAACGTGCAACATCTGGCCGGAATGGCCACCGCGCTTAATCGATTCATAAGCCGATCATCAGATCGTTGCAGCCCTTTCGTTTGAGCCCTGAAATCCAAGTTTTCATGGGATGAGGAATGTGACAGGGCTTTGGCCGAGCTAAAGGCGTAGCTGTCTTCTGCTCCATTATTGGTGACACCAAAGCCCGGTGAAGAACTCTACCTTTATCTTGCCATTTCTCAGCATGCAGTTAACGCAGTGCTTGTCCGGTCAGAAGGAACCCAACATGTCCCCATCTTCTACGTGAGCAAAACCTTGCTACCGGCAGAGTCGAGATACTTGCCGCTAGAAAAACATGCCTTGGCGTTGATGATGGCCTCCAGGAAATTGGCACACTATTTTCATGCTCACACAATCATCATTTTGACCGAGTTCCCACTCAAAGCTTTGTTCGAGCGGGCGGATTTCTCCGGTCGAATCCTCAAGTGGGCTGTCGAATTGGGACAATTCGACATCAAGTTCCAACCCCGAACTGCCATAAAAGCACAGACATTGGTTGATTTCATTGCTGAATTCTCACCTGGAATTCATCCAGTATGCCCAGTGGATCTTGCCACGACAACCGAGGAGATGAATGCAGGCTCGCCAGAAATTGCACAACAGGGCGAAGGTGGCAACGCGGAACTTGCGCGCCCCGCCATAGAACCCTGTAGACACCCCATTTTTGACCGTCCTCAAGACTTGGACGTCATCGTTTGAACACTCGATGATCATCCATGTTCGTGTTCGTCTTGAGTTCTCGGAGGTCTCGGTTGCGCGCCTTGCCTCAAGATCTCTCGACTTATTTGTTTTGTGCTTGGTTGGACCAAGGACTTGTGGTCTTTGCACCTGAGGGCGGGAAATGGCTTGTTGGCTATCCCCATACCCCACCGGCCTTGGCATGTTTCCACCGGCCCTGTTTTATTGCTACCGGCCAAAAGTGTTGGCCAATCGGCAATGTATTTAGTCGGCCAGCCCTTTGTGTTGGTCGATCAGCCTTTTATGCTGGCCGAACCCTGTTCATCTGCTTTATGCAGATATTTAGTGCCAGGCGGCACAGACCCTGCCCTCCATACACGTGTATGGAGGATTTGCACCCTTTGTTTTAGTTTCTTGAGGAAGCTTGAACCTTTTGAACCCTTGTTTTAAGTTTCTTGAGGAAGCTTGAACCTTTTGAACCTTTGTTTTAGCTTCTTGAGGAAGCTTGAACCGTTTGAACCTTTTTAACTTCTCCAAGGAGCTTGAACCTTTTTAGCTTCTTGAAGAAGCTTGAACCTCTTTAGCTTCTCCAAGAAGCTTGAACCTTTTTTAGCTTCTCCAAGAAGCTTGAACCTTTTTAGCTTCTTGAAGAAGCTTGAACCTCTTTAGCTTCTCCAAGAAGCTTGAACATTTTTAGCTTCTTGAAGAAGCTTGAACCTCTTTAGCTTCTCCAAGAAGCTTGAACCCTCTTGTTTCTCTATAAGAGAGGGCCTCCCTCTCCTTTAGAGAGGTTCCAAAAAATTTTCTAAGGCTCCAAGATATATATCTCTCTATATCTCACTATTTTGAGCTCCAAAGTGCTTGGTTCTTGACCCCTTTACACCACAACTCATAGCCACACACCTCCACCATTCATCTAAGGTTCTTGGAGGTCATTTTCAGAGGTTAAAGAGTTGGTTCTTGGTCCAAGAACCTGCTGGTTTTGCAGCTGTGCATCAAGGGTGAGAACTACCCTCTTTATTCCCCAATTTTGCACACACTTTTAGCCTATCTTGAATGCTGTTTTGAGTTTAACTTATAACTGATAAAAGTTCTGTTTTTGCATGCTTTTGAAGTTTTTTTAAGATCACTTTTGTGTTTGGGGTCGTTTACCCCCTCTTAGGCCTTGTTTGGCCTCATTTTTGTGCCTTTTTTGTGAGTTTCGGGACCACCTTGTATTGGCCTTCTCACCACTGAAATCCAGAGGGATTTCAGTGGTGGGGGTGGTGTTTTGAGGTCCTAAGAAGGAGAGGGTCATCCCCTCTCCTTGTTGTCTTCAATACTTGTCATATTTCCCTCATATGTGAGCACCTTTGTTAAGTTCATGTTGGCCATGTCTTAGCTGGTATTTGTGGTTATTTTTTTGTCATATGCCACTGTTTTTTCCTATCTTGGTCATTCCATGCATGGTTTATACACTTGTAGTGTAAATTTTGCAAACTAGTCTTGTATGCCTCATGTTTGAGCATGTGTTTCTAGCTTGTTTTTGGGCCATCTCAGTAGATTTTTGGTGTAGTTTTAACATGCCTTAGATCTGTTTTTGCTTGGTTTGGTTGGCCCTTGCATGCCTCATACACTTGTAGTGTAAATCACACACACTAGCTTTGTATGCTCCTTGAAGTAGCATCTCATTTTAGCCTATGTTGTGTCCATTTCAGCATGTTCTTGGGCTTATTTTATTATGTCATACCTTTGTTTAGGTTTGCTTTGGTTAGCCATTGCATGCTCCATACACTTGCCATGCAATCCCATGAAATAGCCTAACATGCGTCATGTTGTGACATGTCTTTTTAGCATGCTTTTGGCTTGACTTCAAGAAGATTTTATCCATGTTTTGGTATGCTTGAGGTCTGATTTTGGTTGTCTTGGTCACCTATGACTTGTTTTGCATAGCTTTGGTTCAATCTTGCTTGTAAGCTTTGTGTATTGAGTCATTTAGTATGCATTACTTGGCCTATTTCAATGATTTGGCATCATTTGTAGTGTAATTTAAGTCCATGTTTCATGGTCATGCACATGCATTTATCACTCATTAAATGCGTTTGAGAATTGTGCTTGTATGCCTCATTTATGGACCATTGCATGAGCTTCATCTTTGTGCATTCCGAGCCACCATCCCAACATATTTGGCCACTGATTTTGGCATGCTTGAGAGCTACCCATGTTAGTGTAAGTCCATCTCACCATGTTATTGCATGCTTGTTTCACTTTGCATGTTGTTGCATGCTATACATGTCCACATGTTTAGGTTGTATGCCTATTGCATATTGCATGTTAACATGCTCATGTTGCATTAGATTTGTTGCACACTTGAGTTATTTGCATGCTTGCTTGCTTGCCTAGGTTACATTGCATTGTGTGTGCATCTCTTGCCTTGATCAATCATGATAGAGGTTTGGGCCCTTTATGTGTTTTGTGCATTTCATTCCATATTGAGTTGCACACTTGGCTTCTTTGATGGTCCGAGGGTTGAAAACCATACTCCTTTGAGTCTTGAACATGATAAGGAGGGTGCTTGTGCAAACATTGCTTTGAAAATGCATTGTCATGCTCTGTTTGCCCTCCGCTGCAGCAAAACAGGATTCTGCAGAAAGAGATGGCCGGTCGGCCATCTTCAGTGCCGACCGGCTATGCATTGTTGGCTGAGAGCCTCACACATGGTCGATGACCAGTTTCCTATGGCCGGTGGCCTTGCCTTTTGGCTGGTGACCTTCCACAATGCTCAGAAGGTGGTTCAGAAACATCCTGGAGACTTGTGCAGTTTTCAAAAGTACAGAGCAGTGTAAACAGAGGCAGCATGAGTATGGCGATGGATTTCCGAGCGAAACCGAACATGCATGCATTCATCCGTCTTCCCGAGGCCTCTTTACTGCTTTCTTAGCTTAATTACTTCATTTAATTAGTTAAGTGTTGTGTAATAATTAATTAGCTTGTTAGTTAGTTAATTTGTATTATTCTTTCGGACCCTCCGAGTGAGGGCACAATTGTAATAAGTGTGCGTGTGTGTGATGTATGTCTTCCAACCCCACGTCTTTCTTCCTTTTATTTACCAGCTTATGATGGTTAGATTAGGGCACGTTTCAATTAGCATACTTATGCTCGCATGTTTGCATCCATTCATCTGTCTTGCATGCACTAGGCTTGGCGCATCATACTAACTGCATAGTATTTCAATTCCAAGTTGAATACGTGTATTGAATTGTCGCATCTCATATGCCATTTTAGATTAGCCGAGCCTATTCTAGCTGCATTTTGCATGTGATGCATTAGCCATTGCTAACATGAACTAGGATCATGCATTGATTACTAACTAGTTTCTATTTTGGGTTGGAGTACTAGGTAAGCTTTTATGCTTTAGCATCCTTGCATGTGTGTGAGTGACGGCCATGATAGCATGCTTATCATGAGGCTAACTGCTTATGTGATTAACTGCCTGAATGCCTGTGGGTGAAGGTTGGATTGCTTGAATTGGGACAATTCATTAAAATCCGTATTTTAGCCTACTTGGGAATAGCAAACCTCAAACCATTTTCCAAACAAACGGATATGCGATGCTTTGTTCCAAATTAGGCGATCTAGTCTATACTTGTGTGGTGTGTGCATCACAAAGTAAATTCTAGCTAATAATCGGAATAAGAACGCATGTGTTTTCAAAAACAAGATATCATGTTTAGTAGATGCCGATCTTTGACCGGGCGAGCAGAGGTGCTCATAGTTGACCTTCCCCAATCGTACCCAAGTTCCCGAGCCGAGGCAACTTTGGTAATGACGGACACGTGGCCTTAGGCAATGAGTCAGGGTTTCCTAAATTCCCCCAAAATAAAATATTTAGGTGGCGACTCTGTATCTGGAAAAATAGTCCATGTTTGGTACTTCTTTCTAAAAAATCAGTTTTCCAAAACAATTTGCCGAATTTGGACTCTTTGGTGATTTATCAGTCTTGCATTACACTTTGCGAGACGAGATTCAGAATCGTGACATGTGAGTCCGAACTGTAGTAAGCCCCAAATGAACAAAACAGGATTCCCTCCCGGGACGTTCGGGGACGTCTACAAACCACCAGTTGGCATAGTATTGCAGCCCGGCGATACGACGACGGACTTGTTGGGGGTCATAGAGAAACCAGCTGAGTCCGGTGCCGCATCGCCAGAGGGGGATGAAATAGAACTGAGCAGCAGCAAACTAGAAACTGAACGGCCGAGCAACCGTGATCCCATTGACCTGCAAGCCTCCCAGGACCCTTCAGAGTGTTGGAAACATTTTGTAGATGGAGCCTCAAATCGTCACGATGCCGGGCTGGGCATAGTTTTGATCTCCCCAGATGGTCTGACCATTGAACACTCCATCACACTCGGATTCCCTGCGTCAAACAATGAGGCTGAGTACAAGGCGCTGCTGGCCGAACTTAAGAGCACGCTCTAGTTGCACGCATCCGAGCTGATGGTTTACTGCGATTCTCAACTTGTTGTCAACCAAGTGTCTGGGGTCTACGAAGCTAAGGATGATAGAATGGCAAAGTACCAAGCTCTGATAAGAGACCACATCAAGCGATTCCAGGCGATAAGTGTCCAACAAATTGGACGGGAAGAAAACGGCCGTGCGGATGAGTTAGCCGGTCTGGCTTCCATGATCGACAGAACGTCTCCCAGTCCTCTCCTGATTGAGTTTCTTCCAAGGCCTAGTATTGAGGAACCCCAGCAGACAGAAGTACTCTTGGCCCTTCTTGAATGGACCCTATTATCCTCTTCCTAAAAGAGCGGACCCTTTCGGCCAATAAAAAGGAAGCGCATAAAGTCCGGGTGAAGTCAGAGCGGTTTTGGCTCTCTCCTTCTGGTGCTTTATACAAGAAGTCTTTCACCGATCCTTACCTCAAGTGTGTATACCCAAACAGCGTGGAAGCTTTCCTGTACGAGATTCATGAAGGCATATGCGGCAGTCACATCAGGGGAAGATCTTTGGCCTACCGTGCTATCTCGCAAGGATATCGGTGGCCGTGCATGCAAGCGAACGCTCAGAAATACGTTCGCAAATGTGAGAAGTCCCAGAAGTTCGCCCACCAAATTCACCAGCCGGCCAGAGAACTTCATCTCCTCACAAGCCCTTGGCCGTTTGCGATGTGGGGGCTGGACATAGTGGGACCACTCCCAACGGCACCAGGCAACCGGAAGTTCTTCATCGCGGCTACGGACTACTTCACCAAATGGGTTGAAGCTGAGCCCTTAGCAACTATCAAGGAGAAAGACGTCAAACGGTTTGTCTGGCAGAATGTGGTAATGCGGTTTGGTATCCCCAAGATTCTTATTTCTGACAATGGCACCCAGTTTGACGGGCGCTTATTTAGAGAATTTTGTGAAGAATTGAAGATCGAATTCTATAACTCCACATCGGCTTACCCGCAATCCAACGGCCAAGCCGAAGCATCAAACAAGACTATTCTTGATGGGTTGAAGAAAAGACTTGAGAAAGCCAAAGGAAAATGGGCCGAGGAACTCCCAAGTGTCCTTTGGGCATACCGGACGACCCCGAGGCAATCTACCGGGGAAACTCCTGTTGCCTTGGCATATGGCATGGAGGCGTTCATCCCATTGGAAGTTGGCATGCCCACCCTCCACAGTGAAAGTTTTGAGCCCGAGCTGAACTCTGAAGCCATCGCCCTGGAATTGGACCTAGTGGAAGAGTGCCGAGACAAGGCTCTAATCCATGTGGCCGCATACCAACAAGAGCTTTCCAGAAAATACAACAAAACGGTGCACCCTAGACCGTTCAAAGTTGGGGATTGGGTTTTAAGAAAGGTGATGGGCAACACATTGGTGCCGGGGGAAGGCAAGCTAGGGGCAAACTGGGAAGGGCCTTACAAGATAACCGGTCTGGCGGGCAAGGGGGCAGACCACTTGGAAGATTTGGAAGGAATAGACATACCCCGGCCATGGAATGCGGCCAACCTTAAACTGTACTATTTTTAGCATTTTATGTTATTATGTAATTTTTTGTGAAAAGACTTGCTCTCCCTATACTTCTGAATGTAACACGCTTTTTGTCAAATATAATAGAAGTGACTTATCTTTGCTGAAGCGTTCTGTTGTTTTCGATGCTTACTCTGTGATTTCAACCGAGATGATTTACTCCGGTTGAATGAGTTGATGATTTACTCAACTCTGTAATTTCAACCGAGATGATTTATTCCGGTTGAATGAGTTGATGATTTGCTCAACTCTGTGGTTTCAACCGAGATATTTTACTCCGGTTGAATAAGTTGATGATTTACTCAACTTTGTGATTTTAACCGAGATGATTTACTCCGGTTGAATAAGTTGATAATTTACTCAACTCTGTGATTCCAACCGAGATGTTTTCCTACTCAACTCTGTGATTTCAATCGAGATGATTTACTTCAGTTGAATGAGTTGATGATTTACTCAACTCTCTGATTTCAACCGAGATGATTTACTCCGGTTGAATGGGTTGATGATTTACTCAACTCTATGATTTCAACCGAGATGATTTACTCCGGTTGAATGAGTTGATGATTTACTCAACTCTATGATTCCAACCGAGATGATTTATTCCGGATGAATGAGTTGATGATTTGTTCAACTCTGTGATCTCGACCGAGATGTTTTACTCCGGTTAAATGAGTTGACGATTTTCCCTGGGCTTTTGCCGAGATGTTTTGTCCCAGTTAATGGGGTTGATGATTTGCAAAACTCAAAAGGTTTAGCCGAGGTGCTTTATCCCTGCTAAAATAGTTGATGTTTTGTTAAAGGTTTTTGCCGAGATGATGAAACACAATACAACGGTTAACGAAATCAAAACTTTTCATTGATGTGAAACCGAATTACATAAGATGGGGCAGGCAGCCCGGTTACATTCTTGAAAAAAGAAAAAAAAAACCTAAACTAAGGGAGATAGGTCGGCGAAGTCATCCCCAGTTGCAGTTGCCTCCACGTCGACCGTGGCTGTGGTCTCTTGGACGCCGGTCTCAACTTGGCCAGCTTGCTTTGGGTAGTTATCTCCCTCGGCATTTTCCTCGGGTTCCTCCACGCCTTCTTCCTCGGCCTCAGCCTGCAATGCGCTGAAGACATCGTTGGCGTATGGCACCATGTACGTCGATAGGAAGGCAGCTGGGGGAGAGGCAAACACGTCGGTTCTGGATCCTTGGCCGAGCTATTTGCAAGCAACCTTCTAGCCGGCCTTGAAGAAAATGTCCTAGGTGGCATGAACTTGCTTGGTGTAGTTTTCCTCGACCTCCTTGAAACCTTCGTTGTTCGCCTCATCCAGCTTATCCTTCCTTGCCTGCTTCAACGCATCCAGCTCGGCCTTTAGTGCGTCCCGTTCCTTTTTAGCGGTACCGAGCTGACCGAGCAGTTTGGAGTTGCCAGTATTTGCTATCTCCAAGGAGGCCTTCGACCGCCCCAACTCGGTCTGAAGGTGCTCCACCTGGCTGGCGGCGTCGGTTGCCTTCTGCCGGAGTCTATGAATCCGCTCCATAACCAGGTGTTGTTTCTGGATGGCCTGCAAGAAGAGAGTTTGATTAGAAAAAGGAAAGCGAGCAAACACTTGGAAATATTTGGATCAAGCATGCAAAATTCTTACTCAGGTCATAGACTTGACCGAGGACTTCACGAGCCTGGTGTTGGGCACGTGGTCACTACCGGTCACATCGCTCGATAGAAGGAAGGCTTTGGTTAGGTCGAAGGCGAGGAGGTGCTCTTTATCCCCTTTGACCGAAGCATTGGTCGGGATCTCTTTTCCCCGGTGCTTCAGTTGAGGATTCCAGGAGGGTGTTGGCTCGATTGTGACTGGTGGTTGCTTGGTGTTCAGCTCCGTAACGAGCTCGGCTGAGGGATCTGCAGTACGAGGCTTTTTTCCAGCTTGGCGGGTGTCCTTGTTGGTCTGCGTCGCGGCAGTCGACACCAACACAACCACGGCCCCACTTGTTTGACCGGCTGCAGCTGTATGGGTAGGGATGCTCGGTAGCTCGGTGGATGTGGCGGTGATGAGATTTTTGATGCGGCTTCATTTGGCCATCTCCTCTGCTTCTGTTAGCTGGATTAGGGGCACGTCCGGTAGTATTGGATCGGGAGGTGGAGATGGTGCTCGAAGGAAATCTGTTACTCTACTTCGACGAGGAGCAGAGTATCTATAGGTCGGTACGTAGCTGAGAAGCTCGTGACAATCCCGGTTGCGGTACCGCAATACAGTTCTGATGGCTGCTTCGTTGGGATAATGGTAGTTGGCTTGCAAAGCTTCGATGGCTGCAAAGAGGAAAGGAACAAAGCGCATTAGTACAAAATGGTGAAGGAAAGTAATTTGACCGAGCAGTTAGCACGGCTTACATGTTGAACCGAAGTTCTTGCTGATATACCAGCCCGGCACGTCGGCTGTTTCATAATTACCGGACACCCAGAAAAAGTCGTCGTCGTCGTGCATGTCTTTGTCTGGGGTGCCGGTCACTATTTTTCCTTGCCCGGTCTGATCTTTAAATAATAGGCGAGGTCGTCGCTTGTATGCCCGAGGGTATACTGGCGAAGTATCTCGACTAATCCTAGGCTGGTTCTTAGCCAATTGTTCAGCTCGGCTATCCCGTTAATTATCCTATACGTGTTAGTGGAGACTTGCGTTGGGGCTAGCCCGGTGCGCCTCAAGAACTCGCACATGAGGGGGTTGACCGGGAAGCGAAGACCGCCTTCGATAATGGAAAGAACGGTGAAAGGGCACTGGTCTAGTCCGCTCCAAGGGGTTGTCCCCTCCTCACTAAACTCGAGGTGTACGTCAGCGGGGACCCCATATTCTTCCCGAAACGTGGCTAATGCGACCGACGTATCAACCAGGAAGCGGTAGCGCCCCATGTGTAGCCAGCTGGTTTTAGCA
The DNA here is from genome assembly GCA_022316695.1 of Camellia oleifera. Taxonomy (NCBI): domain Eukaryota; kingdom Viridiplantae; phylum Streptophyta; class Magnoliopsida; order Ericales; family Theaceae; genus Camellia; species Camellia oleifera. The sequence goes on along the minus strand of CM039310.1, from coordinate 55,797,438 downwards.
CGGCTGTGTTGGTTTGTCAAAAACTCTCGTTTGATGGCTGCTCAGTCTTTCAGAGCCTCAGTGTTGGTGCGTGGTCCCCTTGGACTCTGCAGGAAAATGAGGGTAAGTGTAAGCGGGAGCACGGTCGCGCAAAACGAGCTTGACTTTAGCTCGGTCAGATGGAGTGCCAGACTACCTCGGTCACGAAGGTAAATCCAGAAGCTCGGCCGCTCAAGCGGACCAGATGTTAGCCTGGTCGAGCGGTCAAGTCCTCTGCCTATCTCAGTTCCCACAGGAGTTTTTGCAAACTCGCAATTTGCTCGGTTTAGGTGTTTTTTGGGATCAAAAGAAGACCTGGAGCCCGGTCCGCCCCAGATCTTCGTGTGTTCATCACTGGAGTTGAAGAACAGTAGAGAAAGCAGGGGCAGAAGAGGTTTTTTGGGGGTTATATCCTAAAACCAATGGTTTTTGTGCCCTAGAATGTGAAATACGAAATCAAAAAGCAGTAAAAAGACTTATAGAACTTACCAGAAGGAGGCAAGAGTCGTATCCTCGAGAGCAAGAATGGTGCTTGGTAGTAGAGGGCAACAATGGTGCTTGATCGTCTGGAATGAAAGAGATGCAGTAAGAAGAAAATGTGAAGGGGAAGTGGCGTGTTTATAGGCGAAAAGAACAGCCAAAATTTTGAATGTGAAGGGACGGCTGGGTTGGCTACTCGAGGCCAATAAATGATCGACGCGTGTCCCCATTGACGGCGGCGTCAGTATTGAAGAGACAGCAAGGCGAGTTGAAACGTCAACAGAGCAAACCAAGAAAGGGATTAGCGCGGTTAATGTTTTGCAAACTAAGAACCGATGGAGAATCTACCCCGGTCGGATCAGGTAGTCCCAGTCACGCTTGCGCGGTCGGAATTAAGGGGCAATTGAGAGGGAGATTTATAATCTGGCTTTGGGCCGTGGAAGAAACCGGACTGGATAGGGCCAAGCACGTTTGGGCTGAGCAATTTGGGCCTGTTCCGAGTCGGTTTCACTCGGTCGTGGCTCAAGCCCCCTGTTTTGGCCGAGCTAACTGGGGCTACCCTGGAGTTGATCTTGCTCGGTCGAGGCCCAGGCCCGAAGTCCAGGTCCCATGTTTGGACCGAGCTTACTTGGCCGAGATGACCGCCTGACAACCCGGGTTCCATAGGTCGCACGCGTAACTCGGCGGGAAATGTCTTTTGTTTACCGACTCGACCGGTCTAAAACTCGGGTCCACTGGAATGCTACCGAGATCGGTTGCTATGTGTAACGCCCTCAAAAATTAACCCATAATATATAATATTAACATGCATTAATATACAAAAAAAAACAAGAATATAATCCCATCCATCAAAGTATTAAGAAATAAAATACCCAAATAAATGCCCCACGGGCTTACATCTTGCCAAGCCAATACTTGGACACAAATTCATGAGTTCTAACTCAAAAACAAATAAAGCCCTAGGCTTGAATGTTTTACATATAAAAACAAATAAACTAAGAATAAATCTTCAAGTCCAAATCCTCACAAGCTATGTCCTTGGAGGTAGTGAACCGCCTGAACCTGAAAAAAAAGAAGTTCCCATATAGGGTGAGCCACAGCCCAGTAGAGAAATACTAAACCAGGCATAAGAATTAACTAAAGCATTAGTATCCGATATATGGTTAGCACAAGGTAATAAATTCCAAATTTTAGGACATGAATGCCTACATTGTCTATGACACATGGTCTAAGACACAATTCACTTTCCATTAATACTGACATGGCTCAGAACCTGGCCAAACAACTCAACAAGGATATCAAATCAGGTTAACCTCTATTACAACACAATAAACACACATACTGGTGTTACATTACTCACAATCAACTTCACTTCCATACTTCCCAACTGATACACCTGGTGGTGATGTATCATATCAACAACAAATAAAGATAAGCACCCACATAAGTGATGCTACTGGAGTCCATCCCCTATCTCCTCCCAATAAAATCCGGTTTAGAGGTCCATCCCCTATCTTCCCCTAAACCGTGGAGTTCATCCCCTATCTCCTCCAAAACCAAATGCATATGCAACATAAATAATACTTGCCATATACAACACATAGTTAATACAAGTAATGTTCTGTATTAGTTCAAGGGTCAGTATAAATGATTAAATTCCAGTTATACCTAAGCCACATGCAAGGTCTACAACAATCACTGGCTATCCTCCACCAATAGCCCCAAACCATTATTTCTAAGCAAGAAATAATTATCACAATATATATATATATTATCAATTTCACAGATGAGTGATTAAACATTCAACTACATCAACAAAATCTCAATTTCCCCAAATCTCATGAATTTAACCAATACACAATTCCCCCTTTAATTAATTACATGAATTAATCTATAACAAAACCCTAAGGTTTTCCCAAAATTACCAAACTACCTCCCACATACCAAAACACCAACACTTAGGATTAAAACGTATACAAGGAGTAGGAAATCCCTACCTTAAACCGAAGATCGCAAAAGAAGAAGACGAAGAGGATGCCCGAAACCCCAAAATGCTCCAAATCAATAACTGCTCCGATTAAATGAAAGCCCTCGCTCTCCTCTATCTTATTTGCAAAAGAACTAGGGTAGAAACACACCCTAACTAGATCAAACCTAGAGGAAAAGGTGTTTAGAGAAGAAGAAAAGTCGGGCTTTAGGGTTTGGGATCAAAAAGAATGAAAAACTGCCCTAAAAATCCCGCTGCTGCGTTTAAATACTGGACAGGCTCGCTCGAGCGAAGACCCGGTCGCTCGAGCGACCAGACACAGAAACAGACCTCGCTCGAGCGAAAAGAAGCTCGCTCGAGCCAAAGACAAACCATCTCGCTCGAGCGAAGGAAAGCTCGCTCAAGCCAACAAATACTGCCCTCAGGTCTAGCACTGGACGCAACCCTCGCTCGAGCCAAGAAAGGTTCGCTCGAGCGAAGAACCAAAAAGAAGGACCTCGCTCGAGCGAAGAGAAGCTCGCTCGAGTGACCAAGCTAAAAACTGAACATCAAGAATTGGTTTCTAGACTCAACCAACCTGTAATCAACCTGCCCAAAACATCTTATAACCAAAGAATAAGGAATCAAGGACAACAACGACAATAATATGGCAATGGAATCCACGGAACATAAGTCCGGATACAATACTCAAATGGGAAAAGACCAGGGTCGCTATAACCTCCCCCCCTTAAAGAATTTCGTCCCCGAAATTAAGCGTGAGTTTGTAAAAATAATTTTTTTCTCAATTCCCAATGATATAAACACAATAATAAACAAAAACTTGACCCAAAACCGGTCACTTCATCTCTTATCAAGAGGCATCTCACAATATGTATAAATCAACATATATTTCAACTTACATTAATATTATGCATTATTCCTTTCAATGTTAACAATTTCCATAACATATTCAATTCCATGGTATAAGCAACACATTCAATATATAAATGTTATATTCTACTTCCATTATGAAGCAAGTTTCAAAATGTTAACATTAAACCCAAACATTCTCAATGTTTCCCAACTTAAGATATATATGTACATTTCTCAAGTTCCGCAATAGTATATAATCTAAATACAAGATTACAAATCACTAAATAAATCCGGATATTTCTCACGGACTTCCAACTCACGTTCCCAAGTGGCTTCCTCCACTCCGTGATGCTTCCACAAAACTTTCACCAAGGAATAGTCTTGCCACGCAGGACTTGATCCCGCCTATCCAAGACTCGAATCGGTCTCTCCTCGTACGAAACATCCTCATCAACAACTAGATCGGTCCAATCCAACACATGTGATGGATCCGACTCATACTTCCGAAGCATACTCACATGAAATACGTCATGAATTCCGGACAACTGCGGTGGCAAAGCTAAACGATAAGCAACCTCGCCAATCCTCTCAAGGATCTCAAAGGGACCAATAAACGGAGGGGACAACTTCCCACTCTTCCCGAACCTCATTAAACCTCGCCTAGGTGAGATTTTCAGAAAGACATGATCACCTACCTCAAACACCAAAGGTCTCCTCCTACGGTCGGCATAAGATTTCTGACGACTCTGGGCTGTAACAAGCCTCCTACGGATAAGCTCAACTTTCTCCGTCGTTTCCCTCACTAACTCCGGACCCAACAAAGGTGCATCACCCACCTCGGCCCAACAAACTGGAGATCTACACGGTCTGCCATACAAGGCCTCAAATGGTGCCATACCGATACTAGACTGAAAACTGTTGTTATAGGCAAACTCCACCAATGGCAAGTGCCTCTCCCACGACCCACTAAAGTCGAGAACACAACCCCGAAGTATATCCTCCAGAATCTGAATGGTACGCTCAGACTGACCGTCAGTCTGAGGATGATAAGCCGTGCTAAAGGTCAACTTAGTGCCTAGAGCACTCTGCAAACTCTGCCACAACCTGGCAGTGAAACGAGGATCTCTATCTGAGACGATCGTCACTGGGACACCATGCAACTTTACTATTTCCCGAACATATAAATCGGCAAGATGATCTACTGAATCTTTCACGCGCATAGGAATAAAGTGCGCTGATTTTGTCAATCGGTCCACAACAACCCAAATAGCATCATTACCTCGCTGAGTCCTAGGAAGACCCACAACGAAGTCCATAGTGACATGCTCCCACTTCCACTCGGCAATAAGTAAGGGTTGTAACAAACCCGCTGGCCTCTGATGCTCGGCCTTCACTTGCTGACAAGTAAGGCACTTAGATACGAAAGCTGCCACATCTCTCTTCATACCCCGCCACCAAAACTGGCGACCCAAATCCCTATACATCTTAGTGCCTCCCGGATGCACCGCAAGGCGCGAATGATGAAACTCTCGGAGTACCTCCTCTCGGCACGACTCCGGCACAAACAAACGGTCTCGGTATCTCACACTCAAGTCGGGATATACCGTCAAACCCTTCTCAACCTTACCACTGGAAATCTTCTCTCGGAGAGATTCTACCTCAAGATCACCCCTCTGAGCCTCTAACACTCGAGTCACAAGTGTGGGCTGCGCAACAACAGAAAACAAGGCCGCAGCCTCAACGGATTCACCCAGAAGCAAATCAAACTCCCCAAGTGCACCCAACATCTCCCACTCTCGGATGGCTATACTAGCAACATCACCAACAGATTTCCTGCTAAGGGCATCGGCCACAACATTGGCCTTTCCCGGATGATAGTGCAACTCGAAATCATAGTCCTCAATAAATTCCATCCACCTCCTCTGCCTCAGATTCAAGTCTTTCTGTGTGAACAGATATTTCAGACTCTTGTGGTCGGAGAATACTTCAAATTTCTCACCATACAGATAATGCCTCCAAATCTTCAAGGCAAATATTACAGCTGCTAATTCTAGATCATGCGTAGGGTAATTCTTCTCATGAATTTTCAACTGACGTGAGCCATAGGCAACCACTTTCCCTTCTTGCATTAACACACAACCCAGACCCTCTCGTGAGGCGTCACAGTAAACTGCATAACCCAACCCTCTCTCCGGAATAATCAAGACCGGAGCGGTGGTCAATCTAACCTTCAACTCCTGAAACGACTTTTCACAAGTCTCACTCCATACAAATTTGACTCCTTTCCGAGTCAATCTAGTCAACGGTGAAGCTAACTTGGAGAAATCCTTCACAAACCGGCGATAATACCCAGCTAATCCCAGAAAACTGCGGATCTCAAAAATACTCTTAGGCTGTGTCCAATCTTGCACTGCCTCAATCTTGGATGTATCAACAGACACCCCTTTCCCAGAAACTACGTGGCCTAAAAACTTCACCTCTTCTAGCCAAAATTCACACTTTCCAAACTTAGCATACAGCTTATGGGTTCTAAGTAACTCAAGCACCACTCTCAAATGCTCCTCGTGTTCCTCCTGTGAAGATGAATAAATCAGAATGTCGTCCACGAAGACGACCACAAAACGATCTAAGAATTCCCGGAAGATCCGGTTCATCAAATCCATAAACACTGCCGGTGCATTGGTGAGCCCAAACGGCATCACCAGAAACTCATAGTGGCCATACCGCGTACGGAATGCCGTCTTTGGAATATCCTCCTCCCTGACTCTCAACTGATGATAACCCGATCTCAAGTCTATCTTAGCGAAACAACGGGAACCCTTCAACTGGTCAAACAAATCATCTATACGAGGCATAGGGTACTTATTCTTAACCGTAGCCCGATTCAATTTCCGGTAATCTATACACAGTCTCAAAGCACCACCTTTCTTCTTAGTGAATAGGGCTGGTGCTCCCCATGGCGAAACACTAGGACGAATATGGCCCTTATCTAGCAACTCCTGGAGTTGAACCTTCAACTCAACTAACTCAGCTGGGGCGAAACGGTAAGGTGCCATAGAAATCGGCGCCGTGCCGGGCACTAAATCAATAGAGAACTCAATCTCTCGATGAGGTGGCAAACCAACAAGATCCTCGGGAAAGACGTCCGGGTACTCACAAACCACCCTCGGTAACACAATCTGGGTCTCATCACACTCACTACTCTCAAAGCTAGCAAGTAGACCACTAAGCTCACTCCGCCCTCGCGGATCGTACCCTGGTGGCAAAACACTACCAACCCTGTCCCCCAGAAAATGGAAACGTTCTCCGCTAACTGTACAACAAGTGACTCTCTGACGGTAGCAATCAATAAATGCCCGGTATGACGACAACCAGTCCATACCCAAAATAACATCGAAGCCCTTCATGGGCATAACCACAAAAGAAAAAGGGATTCTATGATCATCAACCTCTATATCACAACCCCTAACACCTTGTTTCAAAATCAATTCGCCCCCAAGTGGTGACACTACACAAATAGGAGATGCTAACTGTGCTAACTCCAACTCCAAAATAGATGTGAATGCAGCAGACACAAAAGAATGAGATGCACCCGTATCGATCAAAACACTAGCAACCGAATTGCAAAACAAGAAGGTACCTCTCACAACCGACGGAGCCGGCACCAGATCCTGTGCGGTAACAGCATACACGCGCCCAGATGACCTCTGATCAACCTGCTCACCCCTCGGAGCAGAAGACTGCTGCATAGACTGGGACGAAGAAGCCCCCTGATTGGCCTTCGAGGCCTGAACTGACTGAGCAGGCAGCTGACTCTGAGTCTGCCTCGAACCAGATGCACCTGACGTGCCACCCAACTGTGGGCAAAACCTCTTCATATGCCCCGGCTGACCACACTGAAAACAAGAGAGCGGCTGGCCTCTGCCCTGACTCTGGCTCTGAGATCGAGCCGAAGAAGATGCTGCTCTCTGAACTCCTCCCCTCTGAGGACAAACTGGAGACTTATGGCCCAGCTGGCCACACTTGAAACAGGTAATGTCTCCCTGACTGCCCTTCCCCGAACTGGCACTCGGTACTGGAAAAGTAGACCTAGAGAAGCTACTCTGAGGCTGCTGAGGAGTGAAACCTCTCTGCCTCCTGCCATCGCCCTGACCATCCTGACTCCTCTTGGAGCCTTTCTGCCCTTCCTCCTCCTCCCGCATCGCAATCTCAGTATGGGCTGCTGCATCAACCAAACGCCCAAAATCCCTAATCATAGTCGGCACAACTCTCAATTTGAGGCCACGTCTCAACTTCTTCTCGAACTCTATACACCGGCGCTCCTCGGATGCCACTAACTCAGGTGCGAACCTGGACAAACTAGTAAATAAGGCCTCAAACTCAGCCACTGATGAACTATTCTGCTTCAGCTGGCAGAACTGATCTCTCAACATCTCCTGAACAGCTGGAGACAGGTACTTCTCCTGAAAAGCATCAACAAACTCCTTCCAAGTACCTCCAATACGACCCTTGGTGAACTTCCACCACTGACCTGCATCCCCTTTCAGCTGGAAAGATGCCAAGGTCACCTTCAACCCCTCGTCTTCGATGCCAAGCATCTCAAACGTTTTCATTGTCTGTTCGAGCCATTCGTCTGCCTTAAGCGGCTCGCTAGGATCACCTACAAACACGTCCGGTTGAGACCGGAAAAACTCCCTCTTCAGAAAAGAAGGCCCTACATCTGCAGCAACTGCCGGGGCTGGAACTACCTGGGCTGGATTCGCAGCCCTCAGAATGTCCACTGATGCCTGAAATGCCCCTGCTATCTCTTGGGCCAAAGTGCCCATAAACTGCTGTCCTACTGGCTCGGCCACATTGGCCTGGCCAACACCCTCCTGAACTGCCGGAATCTCCTCCGGTATAGGCACTTCCTGCCTAGCCTGCCTACCGCGCCTACCGCGACCTCGTCCTCGTCCTGACATCCTAATAAAAGAAACAAAGACATTAGCACTCTAAATAATGTGCCAAAACTATAACACTTGCGTCTTAATACATTGGACAACAATAAATCACACCACGTAAGCACATAATCACATAAGCACCTACGAATTTCATTCCTAGATAATGACAGTCCCGAGGCGTCACCAAAGTTCCGGTTGGAAACAACATTGATCAAGTGCCTTTCCAACAAGACTTTCAGAGACTCAAGGTTCCCATCAATATCCTAGAAACTACATTCCATACCCACATAATCACATAAACATGTTATCAAATAAGCATGTAATCATTACACTAGGTCTCTATCAAACGAGACAAACCCATTGTGATTCTAATCACTTCCCACGTACCCAAAGTATTCGAACCCGGTACGCTCTGATACCAAGTTGTAACGCCCTCAAAAATTAACCCATAATATATAATATTAACATGCATTAATATACAAAAAAAAACAAGAATATAATCCCATCCATCAAAGTATTAAGAAATAAAATACCCAAATAAATGCCCCACGGGCTTACATCTTGCCAAGCCAATACTTGGACACAAATTCATGAGTTCTAACTCAAAAACAAATAAAGCCCTAGGCTTGAATGTTTTACATATAGAAACAAATAAACTAAGAATAAATCTTCAAGTCCAAATCCTCACAAGCTATGTCCTTGGAGGTAGTGAACCGCCTGAACCTGAAAAAAAAGAAGTTCCCATATAGGGTGAGCCACAGCCCAGTAGAGAAATACTAAACCAGGCATAAGAATTAACTAAAGCATTAGTATCCGATATATGGTTAGCACAAGGTAATAAATTCCAATTTTAGGACATGAATGCCTACATTGTCTATGACACATGGTCTATGACACAATTCACTTTCCATTAATACTGACATGGCTCAGAACCTGGCCAAACAACTCAACAAGGATATCAAATCAGGTTAACCTCTCTTACAACACAATAAACACACATACTGGTGTTACATTACTCACAATCAACTTCACTTCCATACTTCCCAACTGATACACCTGGTGGTGATGTATCATATCAACAACAAATAAAGATAAGCACCCACATAAGTGATGCTACTGGAGTCCATCCCCTATCTCCTCCCAATAAAATCCGGTTTAGAGGTCCATCCCCTATCTTCCCCTAAACCATGGAGTTCATCCCCTATCTCCTCCAAAACCAAATGCATATGCAACATAAATAATACTTGCCATATACAACACATAGTTAATACAAGTAATGTTCTATATTAGTTCAAGGGTCAGTATAAATGATTAAATTCCAGTTATACCTAAGCCACATGCAAGGTCTACAACAATCACTGGCTATCCTCCACCGATAGCCCCAAACCATTATTTCTAAGCAAGAAATAATTATCACAATATATATATATTATCAATTTCACAGATGAGTGATTAAACATTCAACTACATCAACAAAATCTCAATTTCCCCAAATCTCATGAATTTAACCAATACACAATTCCCCCTTTAATTAATTACATGAATTAATCTATAACAAAACCCTAAGGTTTTCCCAAAATTACCAAACTACCTCCCACATACCAAAACACCAACACTTAGGATTAAAACGTATACAAGGAGTAGGAAATCCCTACCTTAAACCGAAGATCGCAAAAGAAGAAGACGAAGAGGATGCCCGAAACCCCAAAATGCTCCAAATCAATAACTGCTCCGATTAAATGAAAGCCCTCGCTCTCCTCTATCTTATTTGCAAAAGAACTAGGGTAGAAACACACCCTAACTAGATCAAACCTAGAGGAAAAGGTGTTTAGAGAAGAAGAAAAGTCGGGCTTTAGGGTTTGGGATCAAAAAGAATGAAAAACTGCCCTAAAAATCCCGCTGCTGCGTTTAAATACTGGACAGGCTCGCTCGAGCGAAGACCCGGTCGCTCGAGCGACCAGACACAGAAACAGACCTCGCTCGAGCGAAAAGAAGCTCGCTCGAGCCAAAGACAAACCATCTCGCTCGAGCGAAGGAAAGCTCGCTCGAGCCAACAAATACTGCCCTCAGGTCTAGCATTGGACGCAACCCTCGCTCGAGCCAAGAAAGGTTCGCTCGAGCGAAGAACCAAAAAGAAGGACCTCGCTCGAGCGAAGAGAAGCTCGCTCGAGCGACCAAGCTAAAAACTGAACATCAAGAATTGGTTTCTAGACTCAACCAACCTGTAATCAACCTGCCCAAAACATCTTATAACCAAAGAATAAGGAATCAAGGACAACAACGACAATAATATGGCAACGGAATCCACGGAACATAAGTCCGGATACAATACTCAAATGGGAAAAGACCAGGGTCGCTATACTATGGAGCTCGGCGAGTGAATCATTCGGATTTGTTACGCAGCCCGGTCGTGTGAAACCGGGGTGATGCCGCCGAGCTGCCGAGTTCCCGCTAATGTAGTCTGGCGGTTTGGCTAGGTGGTGTTAGCTGGATTTGTGCTGACAGATGGGAGAGCAGCTCCACGTGTCAACAGACTAGTGGAAGCAAAGTTGAGCGCATAAAGTATATAAGCATGACTGCGCCCCCCATGCTAGGGATGGAACATCATTTGGTGAGATACAATTTGACATTGATTGAGTTCTTCTCTCTCTCTCTCTCTCTCTCTCTCTCTCTAAGTATGTGCTAACTTGATCGTCGGAGGGGTTCTCTGGCAACATACCGCCGGGTAGCTCACCGTCGTTGTGTTCTCAGGTTGATCGGATAGACGCAGAGCTTGGACGAAAGGAGTACGGACAGCGACGAATATTTCCACCCCATACAGGAAGTGTGTGTGTGATGACTATATCGTTTAAGAACCTTTGAGTTGTACCCTTAGTTTGGTTGTTTGTGATGAATGGGAATAGCTCATGAAGTGAGATAAAATGAATTGAGATAAAAATGAGATAAAGATAGCATGACTTGTGATATAAAAACTTGGCATGGCATGGCTTGCAACCGAGTTGTAAATGATTTTGTCACCGGTATTGTGTATGTGCATCATATTTATATCTTTGTTAAGATTCATATATTGTGTTAGATTGTTTCTATTGGGCTTGGGCTCACCCTATTTGAAAAAACCATTTTCAGGTGCTGGTGATATGCTTTCACCAAGGACTTACCTGGGGAGAATTGTGCAGCTGAAAGCTCAATTTTATTATTTATGTACTTAACTTTTGTACGGCCAAAGGGTTTTAAATGTATTGGACGGAAAGTCCACTTTTGTTGCAATCAAGAACTATCTTGGAAAGATGTAAGCCTTTAGGGCATTTATTCTTTATTTTGTTTCCAGCTCTATCTCATGCTATGATATATGTTGTAGATTCAGGTACAGACTTATGAATGTATAATTGCATATGTCACTCTCTTGTATAATTGGATCTCATGTAATAGAAGGACTTTATACTCTAAATCTTACTATCATTCACATATTGTCTTGGTTGGTTTATTGTATTATTTTTTGGGCGTGACAAGTAAATCTTTAATAATTCTGATTGGATAACCAAAAAATTATGTTCTGGATAAATTACACCGGTAGTTTTTATATTTTTTCAATTGTGTCATTTTGATCCCTATACTTTTAATTGGCTCAATTTTAGATTTTTTGTCAATTTGGTCAAATTAATAATACTGTTGATGCTTTTGACAAAATATTATCACTGAATTAATTGAAGTTAACTCATTAAGTTGAGTAAACTTAAAAATTTTCCCTTTAAATCATGACACATACCACTTATGTGTTTATTTTTTTATTAAAAAATGCTAACAATTGTATCAATTGAACTAAATTGAGATAAAATCATAAATTAATGATCAAAATATAATCAATTGAAATTACGGACACTAAAATGACGTAAAGATCAAATTACAAGGACTATCAATATAATTTCCCTTTATGTTTTTGTTATAAGTTTGATTTTTCAGTAAAATTAATTTAGAAGTTTACTATAATACTTACGTAAGTCTTTAGCAATCGTCTTATTACACTTTTATTAAACTGGACTATAAGTTTTGAATTGTTATAAATTGATGAGGTTAGGTAAATGTTTTATTTTTGTTATTATTGTTGTTGTTATTGTGGTGGTCGTCGTCATCATCTTTTTTTTTTTTTTTTTTTTTTTTACTTTTAAGAGATTTATTTATTTATTTATTTATTTTTGCTAAAGCTGCTTTGGGTAAATTTCTTTTTTGCCTATTTGGTCCAACTTATCTGAGTTGCTTATAATTCTTGTAGGCACATATTGTTGGTATAGCTTTTGCTTATGTTTGGTTCAATTTTTACTTTTTTTATTAGGCAAGAATAATTTAAATAAGTTGAAAAAAAGTAGATTTCTAAAAACTAGGTGACAGGATTCTTTTAACTTCTATTTTTAGATTATCAACTTTTAATTTATAATAAGTTGTACCAAAAAACACTATTATTATTATTATTATTATTATTATTATTATTATTATTATTATTATTATTATTATTATTATTATTATTATTATTATATTTTTTTGATTGGGCCAAATAAGAATATTTTGTGACCCTAAAAAGTCTTTTATGTGGAAAAAAATGAATTGTTGAAAAGTCTTTAGAGGGATTTTTGTAAACGGAACTCAATTATGTGGAAAAAGAAATGCGTGACTTTTAGAGTCATAGAAATTTTGAAATTTAATTGGAAGCATCAATAATTAGAATTTTGGTGACATATGTCTTTCAGTATTTAAAAAAATCTGCCCCACATGCTTAGATTTGTCACTAACTTTCACAAAAGTTTGCATAGAAAGTCTTCTCAAACATTGGCTAGGAGTTTTAAGCAAATCTTCTGTAATTTTGACTTGAAATTTTCAATGACAATAAAATTATGCATCTAAAATTTTTATATATATTTTTTTTAAATTTGTAATTTAAATTCAATTTTTATATTGTAGGGGGATGAATTGAAATTACAAATTACGTTTTCATGCATTTCTTTATGACATTCAACCTCATTAAGTTTCTATATATTTTTCCATCCATTGATATTAATGAGACATATTATAATTAACTTACATGTAACATTAGGACACAATTAAAAGTGAAATGTTCGAAACAAGTTTTTGGTAAAAGTGTGGACGTTTGACAAGAAAAATATCATGTGTGGCTCATATGTCAATTTTTTGTCAATTTTATTAATGTCAGTGAATGGAAGAGTAACGTTGAAATTTAACGTAAAGTTTAAGAATTTGCTTGTTACAATTTAAAGTGAATGAACTATGTGCAAATGTATTGTGTACACACCGAAAAATATTACATAAGGGTAGATATCATTTTAGTAATAAAAAACACTTAAAATCCACAAGCAAGATACAAAATTTGGGAAGATTCCAAACTCATCACAAAAGTTAGGTTTTTACTCTCAATTTAACTTTCTATTTACTTTTTACTCGTCCAATTGTTCCAAAAGTTCTTTAATTACTTGTTCTACATCAATAATTAACCCTCCACTAAAACTATTTGATAAGTCTTTTGTGATCTTGATTACAAGATTCATTTTTTAAAAATGGCGCATAATGTAATGTTTATAGAAGCATAATTTTTCAAGTAAACTACTATTTAGCAAATAATTACTTAAATTACTTGGAATTATTATTATTATTTTAAGTTATAAACATTATTCTGTAACTTGGGTATTTCGTAAATAAAGAAAAGTGTCGCGTTACAAAATACATAACCACTAGGCCAAATGAAAAGTTACCAAAAGAAAATTGAAAGCTCTTGTAACTATATTAATCTTGGTGAAAATTCTTTAGTAGCAAAAACAAAATTTTAGATGAGTAAATGAAAAAATATTTTTTAAAATTTTAATGGGACAATTGAATCGTGAACACATATCTCGATCATTGTTTGGTTGGTAAAATTTGCATTAAGGTTGTGTCAGATTGAAACCTAACAAAAAAGTTTACTAACACTAGCTCAATCCAACGATATCACTACATAGTAACCACTACCTAACTCAACAATCACATAATACAATCCTCATAATGAGAGAAAAATAAAATATGCTTTTTTTTTCCCCATAAGATTTAAATCCATAACCTTAGATCACTACATAACTATTAGCCCAATGAAAAGCAACCAAAAGAAAAATTGAAACTCTTGTCAATGTATTAATTAATTTATTTTATTATTTTTTTTTTTTACCAAGTGCACTTGTTTGTTTTAATATTTGTATTAATTTTTTTAATATAAAAATAATTTAACAATCCCATCACTTACTATCTCCCATGCTATCATCAAAATAAACATACTTTTACTTAATCCTGTCACGCCCCACTTTTTTTATTACACGAAATCATTACCAATTCCATTAACTTAATTCAATTTCAGAGATAACATGCGGAAATAAACTCATACATTCAATCCGTGGAAATGATTAACAATACTCTCATTCGTATGCAAAGTAAACATTACATGGGCATTCTAAATAAGATGCCCTCAGGCTTACAACATTAAATAATCAAATGAAAGGTGCAACCCTTTTACACATATGGCATTCCGCCTACAACGAAGAGGCCCCGTGGCCAACAAATAAGTAAATCCAACTCTTGCAGCTCAACCTGCTTAATACCTGAAAAAGATTCAACAACGTGGGATGAACATATAGTCCAGTAGAGATCTCAACATGATTCTCAACAATAACAACATTACAGATAGCTATGATCATGCACACTCATTCTCGTACTAGAATAGTAATATGACATTTTATACAAAATATATATATATATATATGAACTTTTCTTGAAAACAACCGTTTCAAACAACGCTACAAGCGATTTATCTTTCCTTATTCCTTTCATTAATTCACATTCCCATTCTTTTATACACAAGCAATTACTTAGGAAATAAATTCACTAAGACCACTACTATTCTCCAATTTCCACACAAACAACAGATGTGCCTTTCTAGAACATATTTCTAAAATATTTGATTCTCTTTACACTTCTAAAAGACAAGGGGTATCAACTGATACATGATTAACACAAGATAATCCATTTACAATTTCATGACACGAATGTCTACATTGCCTATGACACATAGTCTATGGCACAATTCACCTTTCCTTTTATGGCTCAGAACCTGGCCAAATACTTCAACAAGGGTTTCATCTCTTATTAACAATCTTTCCAATTCAACAGGGATAACAAATCAAGTTAAACCTCTCATATAACATAACAAATACACAAGTTGGTATTGTATCAATCACAATCAAATTCACTTCCATACTTCCCAACTGATACACATTTTGGTGATGTATCATATCAAATAGATAAGCATATGAGCTGTATCTCTGCAATAGGCGCGCATATATGCAGCAACCCTGGGTTCATCCCCTATCTTCCCATAATCATTAACCGGTTTAGAGGTACATCCCCCATCTTCCCTTAAACCGTGGAGTACATCCCCTATCTCCTCCCATACACAAGTAATGCATATAAACACAACGTCATATACACAAACAATCAATGGTGTAATGCATACACAACAATTCAACACAGCCGTGTCATCCTCCACCGATGACCAAGGACAAAACCTCTAGATGCAGGTATGTTGTACATCTATTAACAGACTCAATTACCATGAAACCACAAACCCTATAACAAAACTAACATGGCAGTTAAAGATACAACCACCACATATGTGTGTTCAACACTCACATTACAATAATCCAACTCTCATACCTTTTGCCTTCACAAATTCAATTCCCTGGACAATAAGGCCACAACTCATTTTAACCCATTACATTCTTTTCCAAGCCACTCCAATTTAATTATGCAAATTAAGTTATAATCATTAAACTAGGGTTTTCCTCCCTCTTTCTCAATATTGACCTAAAAGGCTCAATTATTAACAACAAACAACAATGATCACATTGAAGACCCAAAACACATAAGTATTTGCCCAACGATCACAACCCCTCTATTAATTTATTAAATCAAATAAAATTAGGGTTTTCTCTCCTTTCAACAACAACATGCTAATTAACACCCCAATTAGCCTAAACCATAACTAATGATAATAAACCCAACTCCAACAGTCAACCCAAGGTTCAACCTCATGATTTTGAATAAATCCAACATGATATACTGTTTTTATGCAATACAAAAACTACCACATGTCTATCTATAGATGGAGTATTGAAAAGAAACAAGGAGAATCCCTACCTCATAGGAGAACCCAAATGGAGAAGATTGACCCGAAATCCAAGTGCTCCAAATCCACAATTCTTCAGATTAAACTGTAGCCCTCACTCTCCTCTACCTTTTTAATAAAGATCTAGGTTAGAAACTCGCTCTAAGTAGATCAAACCTAAGAGAGAAGGTGAGTTGGGGGAAAGAGAACTCGTAACCTAGGGTTTAGAATCTGAAAAGAGGGTGAAAAACTGCCTTAAAAACGCTGAAACACGATTTTATACCCAGCCGCCCCGCTCGAGCGTCAAACTCCCCGCTCGAGCGGACACTCACAGACCCCCGCTCGAGCGGACCAACTCCCGCTCGAGCGTCCAACCTTGAACAAGAAATACTGGATGGGTGTTTTTCCCGCTCGAGCGCCAAAACCCCCGCTCGAGCGGACAAGCAACGACAAGTCCCCGCTCGAGCGTCAAACTCCCCGCTCGAGCGGACAAGCCAAAACCTGGGCACTAGTTTTGGTTCCTAAGCTCAACCAACCTGCAATCAACCTGTGCAAAACATCCTATAACTCAAGAATAAAGAATTAAAGGACAACCACAACAATAATAAGACAATAGAATCTACGGAACATAAGTCCGAATATGATAATCAAATGGAAAAAGACTGGGGTCGCTATAACCTCCCCCCCTTAAAAGAATTTCGTCCCCGAAATTAAGGATACACCAAAACACAAGGCCAACTAATTACTCAATACTAACATTTTCCCCCAATACTAGGAGTGAAACCGTTCTTTCTACAAACCGTCAAGCCACTCTTACCAAGGAAGAGACTCATTAAGGGGATACGTCCCAAAAGACAACACTTATGGTACGAAAATCTCAACAAACCAAACCTTTCCCCGAAACAAAACAACAACCGACTAGTGCTTCAAGCCAAGTCACTATTCAACAACACGATTCCCAAGAAGCTAACTAAAGCAAATCTTATGAGTAAATAATAAGAAAACATTTTCTTGATCAAGAGACATTTCTCAAAGATAGTCAAATTTTCAATGTCAACATTTCAAAATAAATCTTTCATTTTCCATGCAAAGCTCAACAGTTTTGTAACTATTTTTCACAAATACAGTGTTATCCAAAACACAAAATCATCCACTATTTATTTACTAAAAAGATTCATTTAGAATTCCTCAAAATCCTTGATTTAAATCAATTTCACAACAACACCCTTAGGTGGCCCAAACACTAGGACAAAATTTTGTTTTCCAATTCTTTTCAACATACTATTAGCAACAACTATCACTCATACAGTGATACCAAAACCAACACGAGGCATAACATTTCTATAATGATAGTTAATAGAAATAAATACAGTGCTACCAACACATAAGGCATAAGAAATTCATGGTTTTGCAATTTCATCCCGCCTCCCTTTACTTAACCAGTTTAATAACATACACCTGGCCAAACAATAAAATGAGATAACAACTCATATAAAGCATTTTTCACTTCACCACAGATAAGCATATTAGCTATATCATATTAACAACAAATAGAAATATTTCTATTATCAATGAGCACACACATAAGTGATGCTAATGGAGTCCATCCCCTATCTCCTCCCAACAAATCCGGTTTAGAGGTCCATCCCCTATCTTCCCCTAAACCGTGGAGTACATCCCCTATCTCCTCCAAAACAAAATGCATATGCAATGTAATACACACTTGCCATATACATCACATAATCAATACATGAATGTTCTGTATTAATTCAACAGTCAAAATAAATGACTTATTTTCAGTTATACCTAAGCCATTTGCAAGGTCTACAACAATCAAAACTATCCTCAAGGTGATCAATGCCAACTCAAAACACAATACCAATAAGCTGACAAATCAACTCAACAAACTCCACACTCAGTAATCCACACACTGATGTGCCACTCAAATTACTAACCCCAAATACGGAGTTCTCCACACAAATCCCCAAATTTTGGAATCTCATCGGATCTCCTAAAATCAAATCACACCAACATTATTTCTAAGGGATTACCATCCTCCAAAGCTAGATAGAAAGCTTGCTCAACTCCTCAACCGAAAACCGACATGGTCAACTTCAATTACAACAATCTTAATCGCGACGAACAATTTTGGCCAACGCCATTCTCGTTATTTTAGAACACAAACTGTTCTTCCTCTAAAGGATGCTGCCAGTATTCACTCGCAAACCGTACCCAACAATTGATAACCAATCACCACTCAAACACTACCCCTATACAACCGATGGGGTCACCACGAACTAGCTAACTAGCAAAGCTCAAAACACATACCAACAAACAAGTACCATTTTCACTAACCCGAG
Source organism: Camellia oleifera (assembly GCA_022316695.1). Taxonomy (NCBI): domain Eukaryota; kingdom Viridiplantae; phylum Streptophyta; class Magnoliopsida; order Ericales; family Theaceae; genus Camellia; species Camellia oleifera. The sequence continues at coordinate 55,778,607 of CM039310.1, read as the reverse complement.
ATGCAAATCCCACACAACTTGCCAACACCACACACTCTCGAAACCATCACATCTAACACATACGTCCACGGGTTCCCGTTCTCAACAATCAAACTCTAACATGAACAAGATTCACAAACCAACACGTAGTTAACGCAATATACAGTACCAAGCAAGCAACAACGCTAGGATCCTTGATCCCATTAACAACTTCTCAAAATAAATAGAGAGTTCGAAATCTCTTACATACTCCCCAATACATGAGGATTAAACAAACAACACTATGCATATAAATGCGATACATAAGCATGGTGCCTCAGCATCCCTCAGTACACCAATCCACAACAAAATCAATATGCATGATACACCACCGACCAACATCACAAAAAGTCCCTCTCCAAGGTAACACTATAGGGCTAACTAATTAGTCGCCCCTCGCAAAGGACAAGAACGTCTACCATGGCCCAGCTAGCCACAAACAAAACAACCGCCAGACCTTCTACTCAGAGACTGGTCTGAAACTTGAACCTCCCTAAGACCCCATCATCACTAGCAATCGGGGCCTCCACATGGGCCGCTGCCTCAACTAAAGTATAGTAATCCTTCTTCAAGGATCTAGCTACCTTCTCCCGAATATCGAAACACAACCGCCTTTCGAACTCAAAACAACGACGCTCCTCTGTTGTCACCAACTCTGGAGCAAACCTCGACAAACTATCACATAGCATCTCAAACTGTGCCACAGGAGTAGCATCCTAACGCAACTCCAAAAACTGATCTCTCAACCTTTCCCGAGCAGAAGGAGGGAAATACTTGGCCAAAAAGGCCTCGGTAAAAGCAACCCACGTGCCACCCACATTATTCTTAGTCTTCTTCCACCAATAACTCGCATCACTCTTCAACTGAAAAGTCACCAAAGAAACCCTCAACTCCTTATCTTCGACTCTGAGCATATCAAGAGTCTTAGTAATCTGCTCTAACCAATTCTCTGCTTCCAACGATCTAGCCTCCCCCACAAACTCAGGTGGACCGGAGCGAAAGAACTCCTTAGTAAGCTTGAGAGCATGCCTTCTGCCGCCCTCAGTACGAGCTAGGGCGTCTTGCACTGCTCTCACAATCTCACGTGCGACATCCTCGCCGACAGCTGATGCTGCTAACGGCGGGTGCTAAAGGAACTGGCTGTGCCTCTCCCGGCGCTCCTACTACTCAACCGTACCTCTACTCCCTCGTGTAGACATCCTATAAAGCACAAGGTAAATTACACTTAGCGCAAAGCACGATAGCCTTCTCCGAGGCATACACTACCACCAAAAGGTCACAAGACACACTTAGTCTCAAAATTTACATCTCTATTGCATATAAACATCTAAACATGTAAACACATAATCGAATCAAGTCCACAAAGATAGCCACTCATCCCGGAACTCTCAAGGAATTCCTATCAGAAACCACGTTGATCAGGCGCGTTTCCAAAAGGACCTCAAAGCAAGTTCACCGGCTATGAATACTATCCAAGAGACTGAATCCCATGCTCACATAAATGCAACACATAAGTCCTAATTCTCATGGTATCTATATGCAACGTCCTCACTACACGTAGTAAACCCACTGTGGTAAAAACCACTTCCCACGAGCTCAAGGTATTCAAACCTGGTAGCTCTGATACCAAGTTGTCACGCCCCACTTTTTATTACACGAAGTCATTACCAATTCCATTAACTTAATTCAATTTCAGAGATAACATGCGGAAATAAACTCATACATTCAATCCGTAGAAGTGATTAACAATACTCTCATTCGTATGCAAAGTAAATATTACATGAGCATTCTAAATAAGATGCCCTCAGGCTTACAACATTAAATAATCAAATGAAGGGTGCAACCCTTTTTCACATATGGCATTCCGCCTACAACGAAGAGGCCCCGTGGCCAACAAATAAGTAAATCCAACTCTTGCAGCTCAACCTGCTTAATACCTGAAAAAGATTCAACAACGTGGGATGAACATATAGTCCAGTAGGGATCTCAACATGATTCCTCAACAATAACAACATTACAGATAGCTATGATCATGCACACTCATTCTCGTACTAGAATAGTAATATGACATTTTATACAAAATATATATATGTATGAACTTTTCTTGAAAACAACCGTTTCAAACAACGCTACAAGCGATTTATCTTTCCTTATTCCTTTCATTAATTCCCATTCCCATTCTTTTATACATAAGCAATTACTTAGGAAATAAATTCACTAAGACCACTACTATTCTCCAATTTCCACACAAACAACAGATGTGCCTTTCTAGAACATATTTCTAAAATATTTGATTCTCTTTACACTTCTAAAAGACAAGGGGTATCAACTGATACATGATTAACACAAGATAATCCATTTACAATTTCATGACACGAATGTCTACATTGCCTATGACACATAGTCTATGGCACAATTCACCTTTCCTTTTATGGCTCAGAACCTGGCCAAATACTTCAACAAGGGTTTCATCTCTTATTAACAATCTTTCCAATTCAACAGGGATAACAAATCAAGTTAAACCTCTCATATAACATAACAAATACACAAGTTGGTATTGTATCAATCACAATCAAATTCACTTCCATACTTCCCAACTGATACACATTTTGGTGATGTATCATATCAAATAGATAAGCATATGAGCTGTATCTCTGCAATAGGCGCGCATATATGCAGCAACCCTGGGTTCATCCCCTATCTTCCCATAATCATTAACCGGTTTAGAGGTACATCCCCCATCTTCCCCTAAACCGTGGAGTACATCCCCTATCTCCTCCCATACACAAGTAATGCATATAAACACAACGTCATATACACAAACAATCAATGGTGTAATGCATACACAACAATTCAACACAACCGTGTCATCCTCCACCGATGACCAAGGACAAAACCTCTAGATGCAGGTATGTTGTACATCTATTAACAGACTCAATTATCATGAAACCACAAACCCTATAACAAAACTAACATGGCAGTTAAAGATACAACCACCACATATGTGTGTTCAACACTCACATTACAATAATCCAACTCTCATACCTTTTGCCTTCACAAATTCAATTCCCTGGACAATAAGGCCATAACTCATTTTAACCCATTACATTCTTTTCCAAGCCACTCCAATTTAATTATGCAAATTAAGTTATAATCATTAAACTAGGGTTTTCCTCCCTCTTTCTCAATATTGACCTAAAAGGCTCAATTATTAACAACAAACAACAATGATCACATTGAAGACCCAAAACACATAAGTATTTGCCCAACGATCACAACCCCTCTATTAATTTATTAAATCAAATAAAATTAGGGTTTTCTCTCCTTTCAACAACAACATGCTAATTAACACCCCAATTAGCCTAAACCATAACTAATGATAATAAACCCAACTCCAACAGTCAACCCAAGGTTCAACCTCATGATTTTGAATAAATCCAACATGATATACTGTTTTTATGCAATACAAAAACTACCACATGTCTATCTATAGATGGAGTATTGAAAAGAAACAAGGAGAATCCCTACCTCAATAGGAGAACCCAAATGGAGAAGATTGACCCGAAATCCAAGTGCTCCAAATCCACAATTCTTCAGATTAAAATGTAGCCCTCACTCTCCTCTACCTTTTTAATAAAGGATCTAGGTTAGAAACTCACTCTAAGTAGATCAAACCTAAGAGAGAAGGTGAGTTGGGGGAAAGAGAACTCGTAACCTAGGGTTTAGAATCTGAAAAGAGGGTGAAAAACTGCCTTAAAAACGCTGAAACACGATTTTATACCCAGCCGCCCCGCTCGAGCGTCAAACTCCCCGCTCGAGCGGACACTCACAGACCCCCGCTCGAGCGGACCAACTCCCGCTCGAGCGTCCAACCCTGAACAAGAAATACTGGATGGGTGTTTTTCCCGCTCGAGCGCCAAAACCCCCGCTCGAGCGGACAAGCAACGACAAGTCCCCGCTCGAGCGTCAAACTCCCCGCTCGAGCGGACAAGCCAAAACCTGGGCAACTAGTTTTGGTTCCTAAGCTCAACCAACCTGCAATCAACCTGCGCAAAACATCCTATAACTCAAGAATAAAGAATTAAAGGACAACCACAACAATAATAAGACAATAGAATCTACGGAACATAAGTCCGAATATGATAATCAAATGGAAAAAGACCTGGGGTCGCTATAACCTCCCCCCCTTAAAAGAATTTCGTCCCCGAAATTAAGGATACACCAAAACACAAGGCCAACTAATTACTCAATACTAACATTTTCCCCCAATACTAGGAGTGAAACCGTTCTTTCTACAAACCGTCAAGCCACTCTTACCAAGGAAGAGACTCACTAAGGGGATACGTTCCAAAAGACAACACTTAAGGTACGAAAATCTCAACAAACCAAACCTTTCCCCGAAACAAAACAACAACCGACTAGTGCTTCAAGCCAAGTCACTATTCAACAACAAGATTCCCAAGAAGCTAACTAAAGCAAATCTTATGAGTAAATAATAAGAAAACATTTTCTTGATCAAGAGACATTTCTCAAAGATAGTCAAATTTTCAATGTCAACATTTCAAAATAAATCTTTCATTTTCCATGCAAAGCTCAACAGTTTTGTAAATATTTTTCACAAATACAGTGTTATCCAAAACACAAAATCATCCACTGTTTATTTACTAAAAAGATTCATTTAGAATTCCTCAAAATCCTTGATTTAAATCAATTTCACAACAACACCCTTAGGTGGCCCAAACACTAGGACAAAATTTTGTTTTCCAATTCTTTTCAACATACTATTAGCAACAACTATCACTCATACAGTGATACCAAAACCAACACGAGGCATAACATTTCTATAATGATAGTTAATAGAAATAAATACAGTGCTACCAACACATAAGGCATAAGAAATTCATGGTTTTGCAATTTCATCCCGCCTCCCTTTACTTAACCAGTTTAATAACATACACCTGGCCAAACAATAAAATGAGATAACAACTCATATAAAGCATTTTTCACTTCACCACAGATAAGCATATTAGCTATATCATATTAACAACAAATAGAAATATTTCTATTATCAATGAGCACACACATAAGTGATGCTAATGGAGTCCATCCCCTATCTCCTCCCAACAAATCCGGTTTAGAGGTCCATCCCCTATCTTCCCCTAAACCGTGGAGTACATCCCCTATCTCCTCCAAAACAAAATGCATATGCAATGTAATACACACTTGCCATATACATCACATAATCAATACATGAATGTTCTGTATTAATTCAACAGTCAAAATAAATGACTTATTTTCAGTTATACCTAAGCCATTTGCAAGGTCTACAACAATCAAAACTATCCTCAAGGTGATCAATGCCAACTCAAAACACAATACCAATAAGCTGACAAATCAACTCAACAAACTCCACACTCAGTAATCCACACACTGATGTGCCACTCAAATTACTAACCCCAAATACGGAGTTCTCCACACAAATCCCCAAATTTTGGAATCTCATCGGATCTCCTAAAATCAAATCACACCAACATTATTTCTAAGGGATTACCATCCTCCAAGGCTAGATAGAAAGCTTGCTCAACTCCTCAACCGAAAACCGACATGGTCAACTTCAATTACAACAATCTTAATCGCGACGAACAATTTTGGCCAACGCCATTCTCGTTATTTTAGAACACAAACTGTTCTTCCTCTAAAGGATGCTGCCAGTATTCACTCGCAAACCGTACCCAACAATTGATAACCAATCACCACTCAAACACTACCCCTATACAACCGATGGGGTCACCACGAACTAGCTAACTAGCAAAGCTCAAAACACATACCAACAAACAAGTACCATTTCACTAACCCGAGATGCAAATCCCACACAACTTGCCAACACCACACACTCTCGAAACCATCACATCTAACACATACGTCCACGGGTTCCCGTTCTCAACAATCAAACTCTAACATGAACAAGATTCACAAACCAACACGTAGTTAACGCAATATACAGTACCAAGCAAGCAACAACGCTAGGATCCTTGATCCCATTAACAACTTCTCAAAATAAATAGAGAGTTCGAAATCTCTTACATACTCCCCAATACATGAGGATTAAACAAACAACACTATGCATATAAATGCGATACATAAGCATGGTGCCTCAGCATCCCTCAGTACACCAATCCACAACAAAATCAATATACATGATACACCACCGACCAACATCACAAAAAGTCCCTCTCCAAGGTAACGCTATAGGGCTAACTAATTAGTCGCCCCTCGCAAAGGACAAGAACGTCTACCATGACCCAGCTAGCCACAAACAAAACAACCGCCAGACCTTCTACTCAGAGACTGGTCTGAAACTTGAACCTCCCCAAGACCCCATCATCACTAGCAATCGGGGCCTCCACATGGGCCGCTGCCTCAACTAAAGTATAGTAATCCTTCCTCAAGGATCTAGCTACCTTCTCCCGAATATCGAAACACAACCGCCTTTCGAACTCAAAACAACGACGCTCCTCTGTTGTCACCAACTCTGGAGCAAACCTCGACAAACTATCACATAGCATCTCAAACTGTGCCACAGGAGTAGCATCCTAACGCAACTCCAAAAACTGATCTCTCAACCTTTCCCGAGCAGAAGGAGGGAAATACTTGGCCAAAAAGGCCTCGGTAAAAGCAACCCACGTGCCACCCACATTATTCTTAGTCTTCTTCCACCAATAACTCGCATCACTCTTCAACTGAAAAGTCACCAAAGAAACCCTCAACTCCTTATCTTCGACTCTGAGCATATCAAGAGTCTTAGTAATCTGCTCTAACCAATTCTCTGCTTCCAACGATCTAGCCTCCCCCACAAACTCAGGTGGACCGGAGCGAAAGAACTCCTTAGTAAGCTTGAGAGCATGCCTTCTGCCGCCCTCAGTACGAGCTAGGGCGTCTTGCACTGCTCTCACAATCTCACGTGCGACATCCTCGCCGACAGCTGATGCTGCTACGGCGGGTGCTAAAGGAACTGGTGTGCCTCTCCCGGCGCTCCTACTACTCAACCGTCCTCTACTCCCTCGTGTAGACATCCTATAAAGCACAAAGTAAACTACACTTAGCGTAAAACACGATAGCCTTCTCCGAGGCATACACTACCACCAAAAGGTCACAAGACACACTTAGTCTCAAAATTTACATCTCTATTGCATATAAACATCTAAACATGTAAACACATAATCGAATCAAGTCCACAAAGATAGCCACTCATCCCGGAACTCTCAAGGAATTCCTATCAGAAACCACGTTGATCAGGCGCGTTTCCAAAAGGACCTCAAAGCAAGTTCACCGGCTATGAATACTATCCAAGAGACTGAATCCCATGCTCACATAAATGCAACACATAAGTCCTAATTCTCATGGTATCTATATGCAACGTCCTCACTACACGTAGTAAACCCACTGTGGTAAAAACCACTTCCCACGAGCTCAAGGTATTCAAACCTGGTAGCTCTGATACCAAGTTGTCACGCCCCACTTTTTTATTACACGAAAGTCATTACCAATTCCATTAACTTAATTCAATTTCAGAGATAACATGCGGAAATAAACTCATACATTCAATCCGTAGAAGTGATTAACAATACTCTCATTCGTATGCAAAGTAAATATTACATGGGCATTCTAAATAAGATGCCCTCAGGCTTACAACATTAAATAATCAAATGAAGGTGCAACCCTTTTACACATATGGCATTCCGCCTACAACGAAGAGGCCCCGTGGCCAACAAATAAGTAAATCCAACTCTTGCAGCTCAACCTGCTTAATACCTGAAAAAGATTCAACAACGTGGGATGAACATATAGTCCAGTAGGGATCTCAACATGATTCTCAACAATAACAACATTACAGATAGCTATGATCATGCACACTCATTCTCGTACTAGAATAGTAATATGACATTTTATACAAAATATATATATGTATGAACTTTTCTTGAAAACAACCGTTTCAAACAACGCTACAAGCGATTTATCTTTCCTTATTCCTTTCATTAATTCCCATTCCCATTCTTTTATACATAAGCAATTACTTAGGAAATAAATTCACTAAGACCACTACTATTCTCCAATTTCCACACAAACAACAGATGTGCCTTTCTAGAACATATTTCTAAAATATTTGATTCTCTTTACACTTCTAAAAGACAAGGGGTATCAACTGATACATGATTAACACAAGATAATCCATTTACAATTTCATGACACGAATGTCTACATTGCCTATGACACATAGTCTATGGCACAATTCACCTTTCCTTTTATGGCTCAGAACCTGGCCAAATACTTCAACAAGGGTTTCATCTCTTATTAACAATCTTTCCAATTCAACAGGGATAACAAATCAAGTTAAACCTCTCATATAACATAACAAATACACAAGTTGGTATTGTATCAATCACAATCAAATTCACTTCCATACTTCCCAACTGATACACATTTTGGTGATGTATCATATCAAATAGATAAGCATATGAGCTGTATCTCTGCAATAGGCGCGCATATATGCAGCAACCCTGGGTTCATCCCCTATCTTCCCATAATCATTAACCGGTTTAGAGGTACATCCCCCATCTTCCCTTAAACCGTGGAGTACATCCCCTATCTCCTCCCATACACAAGTAATGCATATAAACACAACGTCATATACACAAACAATCAATGGTGTAATGCATACACAACAATTCAACACAACCGTGTCATCCTCCACCGATGACCAAGGACAAAACCTCTAGATGCAGGTATGTTGTACATCTATTAACAGACTCAATTACCATGAAACCACAAACCCTATAACAAAACTAACATGGCAGTTAAAGATACAACCACCACATATGTGTGTTCAACACTCACATTACAATAATCCAACTCTCATACCTTTTGCCTTCACAAATTCAATTCCCTGGACAATAAGGCCACAACTCATTTTAACCCATTACATTCTTTTCCAAGCCACTCCAATTTAATTATGCAAATTAAGTTATAATCATTAAACTAGGGTTTTCCTCCCTCTTTCTCAATATTGACCTAAAAGGCTCAATTATTAACAACAAACAACAATGATCACATTGAAGACCCAAAACACATAAGTATTTGCCCAACGATCACAACCCCTCTATTAATTTATTAAATCAAATAAAATTAGGGTTTTCTCTCCTTTCAACAACAACATGCTAATTAACACCCCAATTAGCCTAAACCATAACTAATGATAATAAACCCAACTCCAACAGTCAACCCAAGGTTCAACCTCATGATTTTGAATAAATCCAACATGATATACTGTTTTTATGCAATACAAAAACTACCACATGTCTATCTATAGATGGAGTATTGAAAAGAAACAAGGAGAATCCCTACCTCATAGGAGAACCCAAATGGAGAAGATTGACCCGAAATCCAAGTGCTCCAAATCCACAATTCTTCAGATTAAACTGTAGCCCTCACTCTCCTCTACCTTTTTAATAAAAGATCTAGGTTAGAAACTCGCTCTAAGTAGATCAAACCTAAGAGAGAAGGTGAGTTGGGGGAAAGAGAACTCGTAACCTAGGGTTTAGAATCTGAAAAGAGGGTGAAAAACTGCCTTAAAAACGCTGAAACACGATTTTATACCCAGCCGCCCCGCTCGAGCGTCAAACTCCCCGCTCGAGCGGACACTCACAGACCCCCGCTCGAGCGGACCAACTCCCGCTCGAGCGTCCAACCTTGAACAAGAAATACTGGATGGGTGTTTTTCCCGCTCGAGCGCCAAAACCCCCGCTCGAGCGGACAAGCAACGACAAGTCCCCGCTCGAGCGTCAAACTCCCCGCTCGAGCGGACAAGCCAAAACCTGGGCACTAGTTTTGGTTCCTAAGCTCAACCAACCTGCAATCAACCTGTGCAAAACATCCTATAACTCAAGAATAAAGAATTAAAGGACAACCACAACAATAATAAGACAATAGAATCTACGGAACATAAGTCCGAATATGATAATCAAATGGAAAAAGACTGGGGTCGCTATAAATCCCCTCACTAATAATCCCACATTAATAATCTCTTCACTAATTACTATCTCACTAACCATCCCATCCAACCTAATCTATCAAACAAACGTGGGTCAAAGATCAAAGTGATAAAAACTTCAACTGCATGTGGAGTTTTTTTTGTTAACAAATTGGACAACGATTTTTTTTTGGTCACACACTATATATCAGAATGTGTTAGTATGTTAGTAGGAAAATGAGACCACATAAAATGATACCAATCTTCTCTCTATATAATTTGAATTCATAATTTTGCTTACAAAATAGTACTACACATCTACTAGGCCTGATTAAATTGGAGAGGAAATATCATTTTAACTCCCAAACTTTCATGCATTTTTTAATTTGACCCCTAGACTTTGATTAATATCAATTTGACACCAAAACTTTCGAAATTTTGATCAATTTGACCCCTGCCATCACATTCTGTCTACAATTGAATAGAATTTGCTGACGTGGCACCAAAATTCATTTGAAATTTTATTTTATCTCCCAAACTATGCCTTAAAAATTAATTTGCCCCCTAAATTAAAAATCAATTTGCCTCCCAAACTATACCTTAAAAATCAATTTGCCCCCCACGTCAGCACATTTCGTCCAGCCAACATGTAAAAAAGCCGCTCGAATCCCTTATGACAATGAATCCTACGTTGAATCGTTTAAATGCTAGGTCGTTCACCTCAAGTGACGCGTTGCGCCTGCCTCCGGGTGTTTCGAAAAGTGAGCAAGGGGCGCCACATCGACACCTTGATGCGGTGAAAAATGGGCAAAGGTTCCCGCTTTTTTTTTTGGACGAGCGCGGGTAAAGAAGCTAGTCCAAGACTATAGGTTTAGGATAGCTACTTGGAATATAGGAACCTTAACTGGTAAGACGATGGAATTGATAAATGTTACGATGAGGACGAGAGTTAGTATAGCTTGCATACAAGAAACTAAGTGGATGAGTGAGAAAGCTTGGGAAATTGAGGATACCGATTTTAAACTATATTATAGTGGTAAGAATAAGCTTGGGAAATTGAGGATACCGATTTTAAACTGTATTATAGTGGTAAGAATAGACGCAGGAATGGGGTAGGAATCATAAATGCCAAGAGTCTTGTAGAGAATGTAATGGCGGTCATTTGGAAAAAGGATAGGATTATGTTAGTTAAACTAGTTATTTGAGGGAATATAGTGAACGTTATTAGTGCATACGCCCCTTAAGTAGGATTAAATGATCAGACTAAGAGGAATTTTTTAGAGCAAATGGATGAGATCTTACAGGAGATACCTGTAGGAGAGAACCAGGTTATAGGTGAAGATTTTAATGGCTATGTAAGCATAGACAAATTAGGGTATGAAAGGGTGCATGGTGAATATGATTTTGGTGACAGAAATGAGGCTGGAGAGAGTATCTTAGATTTTGCGTTGGCTTTTGACCTGGTGGTGGCCAATACTATATATAAGAAGAGGGATGAGCATTTGAAAACCTTTAAGTATAGGTCAGTTAAGAGCCAAATAGATTACTTCTTAGTGAGAAATGTAACGCCCTCAAAATAAACCCATAATATATATAACATTAACATGCATTGATAAAAGAAAACCAATCATTATCTCATTCATCAGAATAATCTTACTAAAATACATTACATGTAATAACGAAAGTAAATACCCTACGGGCTTACATCTTTCCAAGCCAACACTTGGACACAAAATATGAGTACTAACTCATTTACACATTAAGCCCTAGGCTTGAGTTTACATGTAACATCAAAGTAAAACAAAATAAACAACTAATCTAAACAGAGTCTTCAACTCCAAATCCATCTAAGCTAAGTCCTTGGAGGTAGCACATCACCTGAACCTGAAAATGATGTTCCCGTATAGGGTGAGCCACAGCCCAGTAGAAATATACTAAACCAAATATAAGCATTGAATAAAGCAATAGCATTCAATAGATGGAGTACACAAAATAATCAATTACATCATCATTCAGTTTCATGACACTAATGTCTATGACACGTTTCACTTTCCATTATTTATTCAGCTTTCCATTTATACAGATATGGCTCAGAACCTGGCCAAATAACTCAACAGAGATTACATTTCTTATTAACAATAATTCCAATTTAATTGGGATAACAAAATCAAGTTAAACATTTCTTATATCATAATGGATACACATGTTGGTGTTGTATCAACCTCAACTAAAATTCACTTCCATACTTCCCAATTGATACACATTTTAGTGATGTATCAATAACATGTAAAAACACTTCCAAAAATCAATAAGCACACATATTAGTGATGCTAATGGAGTCTATCCCCTATCTCCTCCCAAACAATATCCGGTTTAGGAGTCCATCCCCTATCTCCTCCCAAACCGTGGAGTACATCCCCTATCTCCTCCCAAACAATATGCATATACAATGTATTAAACACTTGTAATATACAATACTCAATTAATACATGTATTTTCTGTATTAATTCAATTGTCAAAATTAATGACTTAACCAATGTGATTAGTTTCAGTTTTTCCTAATCCACATGCGATGTCTACAACAATCACGACTATCCTCCACCGATAGCCCAAAACAGTTATTTCTAAACAGGAAATAAATGTATCAACGAATATAAAATTACATTATCACAGGTGAGTGATTAAATTATCCAACTACACCATTTAAGTTCATAATTCCACAATTTTCCCAAAATTAATTATACAAATTAATTTTTATTACAACAATTAGGGTTTTTCCCCCTTTTCTCAAAATCAACCCTAAGATTCAATTATCCCAATTTAACACATAAACATATGTTGTTTAATAAATGAAAAACCCCTTTTTCAAATTGTAATACAAACCCTAATTTCCCAAAATTACCAAACAACCCCCAACATATCAGAATACCAAAGCTTAGAACAAAACCTATAATAAGGAGTAGGAAATCCCTACCTCGAAATGAAGAACTCAAATGGAGATGATGGAGATGATGACCCAAAACCCAAAGTGCTCCGAATCCTCTCTTTTTTTGATTAGAAGAAAGCCCTCGCGAAGCTCTACCTTTCTTCCAAAGGAACTAGGGTAGAAGGCCACTGGGAGTAGATCAAATCTTAGAGAGAAGGTAAGAGTAGAGAGAGAAACTCTCAAGTGGCGGTTTTTTAAAAGTTAAGAGAGAAAAAGTAGGTCAAAAAGTGATCCTGAAAAGTGAAATCTCGGACTGATGTAATCGACTCCCCGCTCGAGCGTGGAAAGCCCCGCTCAAGCGTCAGAAACAGACTCACGCTCGAGTGTGAAAAGATCCGCTCGAGCGTCGATCGTACACTTCCAGAAGTTTTGCAGGTGAGGGTCCCTGCTCGAGCGTCAAACTCCCCGCTCGAGCGGAGGGACAAAATAAAAGGGGTCACGCTCGAGCGTCAAAACTACCGCTCAACAAAGGGCCCGCTCGAGCGTCAAACTCCCCGCTCGAGCTTGAAGGCCAAAATCTGGGCATCAACTTTTGGTTTCAAAGTACATCCAACCTGTTTCAAACCTGACCAACACAACCCAAGACTCAAATACAAAGAGTAAAGGCTAGAAATGAGAATGATGCAACAAGTCCACGGAACCAAGTCCTGAATACAGTGTACATAGAAAGAGAAAACCGGGATCACTATAGAAAAGTGGACCCGTCTAAAATGCAATGATTGTAAGGTGATTCCTGGAGAAAGCCTGGCCTCTCAACATAGGATTTTGGTACTAGATTTATGTTCTAAAGAGCAATACCAAGCTAGGAAGGATGGTGGGTGTTGTACGATGAGATAGTGGGACCTAAAAGCGAATAGAAATATTTAATAATAGAATGGATAAGGAATGTATTTGGGACTTGGAAGATGATGCTAACACCATGTGGAACTCGATGGCCAATTGTATAAGGAGAATCTCAAGGGAAGTACTTGGAGAGTCGAAAGGAACGAGACCCAACTATAGGGAAACTTAGTGGTGGAGGGAAGAGGTTCAAGCGGTAGTTAAGGCAAAAAAAGAGTGCCTTAGAAAGTGGCAGAAGGATAGAACTGAAGAAAACCTTAAGAGCTATAAATTGGCTAATAAGGAGGTCAAGAAAGTAATGAGAGAGGCTAAGTTGAAAGCTTATGATGACCTATACACTAGACTAGATAGTAAGGAGGGAGAGAAAAGGGTATACAAATTTGCTAAGATACAGGAGAGGAAAACAAGAGATTTTAATCAAGTTAAGTGCATCAAGAGTGAGGATTCTAAGGTATTGGTGAAGGATGAAGAGATTAAGGAAAGATGGAAGAACTATTTTGAAAAACTATTAAATGAGGAATATAGAGGTACGACAATAAGGGAAAAAATAGTCAGTAATATGATAAACCAAGACTATAGGTTCTATTGAGGATTAAGAACTTTGAAGTGGAGATTGCACTTAAGAAGATGAAATCAAATAAGGTTTTAAGACCCGATGATACCCCTATTGAAGCTTGGAAGTGTTTGGGTAAAAAAGGAGTTACTTGGTTGACTAAGTTGTTTAGTAAAATTTTGTTGACTAGAAACATGCCAGATGAGTGGAGGAAGAGTATTTTAGTGCCAATCTATAAAAATAAAGGAGATGTCCAGAATTGCAACAACTATAGAGGAATCAAGTTAATATGTCATATAATGAAAATGTGGGAGAGGGTGATGGAACGCCAATTGCGAGATATAATAGAGGTGTCAGAGAATCAATTTGGGTTTATGCTTGGCAGGTCAACAATGGAAGCGATCTATCTTTTGAGAAGAGTAATAGAAAAAGTATAGAAAAAAGAAAAGAGACATTCATATGATGTTTATCGACCTTGAGAAAGCATATGATAGAGTGCCTCGAGATATAATATGGTGGGTGTTAGAGAAGAAAAGGGTGACAAAAGATTACATTGATATGATTAGGAACATGTATGAAGGGGTGGTGACCACTATTAGATCGCCTACTGGAGAGACAAATGAAATTCCTATCACTGTAGGATTACACCAACAATCTACCTTAAGTCCTTATCTTTTTACTTTAGTTATGAACGAGTTGACGAAAAATATTCAGGATGACGTGCCATGGTGTATGCTTTTTGCAGACAATATCATGCTAGTGGATGAGACTAGAGAATGAGTTAACACAAATTTGAAGATTTGGAGAAAAGCTCTTGAATCTAAAGGATTCCGGATAAGCAGAACTAAGACAGAGTACATGGAGTGTAAATTTAGTAACAGTAACAATGAAAGCAGAGGAGAAGTAAAGATTGAGAACCAAGAACTGCCTAAGAGTGAACATTTTCGTTATTTAGGGTCGATTATCACAACAGTAGGGGAGATTGATGTAGATGTGGCCCATAGGATTAAGGCAAGATGGTGTAAGTGGAGAAGTGCGTCGGGGGTACTGTGCGATAAATGAATACCCACTAGACTAAAAGGCAAGTTCTATAGAACGAATATTAGACCAGCAATGTTGTATAGGACGGAGTGTTGGGTAACCAAGAAACAACATATAGATAAGATGAGTGTAACTAAGATGAGGATGCTACAGTGGATGTGTGACAAGACTAGACAAGAGAAGACATAATTAGGAATGAGTGTGTTCGAAAATGGATAGGAGTAGCACCGATAGAAGATAAGTTGAGAGAGAATCGATTGAGATGGTTTGGTCATATTCAACGGAGACCAACAGAGACAGTAGTGAAGAGATGCGATACTGCAATGGTAGATGGAAGTGTTAGGGGATGAGATAAGCCTAGATTAACGTTGGCTAACGTTGTAAATAGAGATATGGATCTACTTAATTTGACTAACGAAATGGCCTTTGATAGGGCCGCGTGGAGAAAAATGATTCATATAGCCGACCCCATTTGATGGGATTTAAGGCTTGGTTTGGTTTGGTTTGGTTGTGGCCTCACCTTTTTCTGCGCCCCGCCTTTCGGAAAGGGTTGAAAAGAAGGCCTCACAGTTCGGACCCCCGTGGTTCTGAATCTAGTCTCACAAGTGCAATGTGAAACTGATAATCACCAAAGAGTCCGAATCCGGCAAACCTTTTTGGAAAATCGATTTTAAATCAAATAATGCCAAATTTGGACTGTTTTTCCAGATACAGAGTCGCCACCTAAATATTTTATTTTTGGAAAATTTAGAAAACCCTGACTCATGCCGAAGGCCACGTGTCCGTCATCACCAAAGTTGCCTTCGCTCGAGAACTTGGGTACGAGAGGGGAAGGTCATGAAATGAGCACCCCCGCTCGCTCGATCAAAAGATCGGCCTCTACTAATCATGATATGCGTTTTTATAAACATTATGTGTTCTTATTCTGGTTATTAAACTAGCTTTACTATGTGACGCACACAGCCAAATATAGACTGGTCGCAAAACGTGGAACAATTCAACTCGTGTTTATGGTTTGAATTTGCCATCTCAAGTGGGCTTAAAAATGCAGATTTGCCACCAAACATAGTGGACTTAATACAGGATTTGCCACAACAAAGTGGGCTTAAAACTTACATTTGTTGAATCGTTCCAATTCAAACAACAAGCCCTCATCCACAAGCATTCAAGCAGATTAACATTTAAGCACAGAGCATCATGGCAAGCATGCGAAACATGGCATCATGGCAACCACACTCATGCAAGTATGCTAAAACATAAAACTCACCGAGTACTCCAAGCCAAAACAAAAAAAGTAGTTAGAAAGATGCATGGTCCTAACTATGTTAAGTATCTAATGCAACACATGCAATATGCAATTAATAGGCTCGGCCACTAATATGGCATATGAATTGATTTGAACAACATGCGATTGAACACATATTCAAAGAAGTATTGAAACAACGATGCATTTTAAATGATGCACTGAGCCTCGATACATGCAATACAAATGAATGGATGCAAGCATGCGATATGCTAAATGAAATATGTCCTTAATCTAACCATCGAAAACGATTAAATAAAAAGGAGAAATACGTGGGGTTGGAAGACATACACACACGAACGCACACTTATTACAACATTATGCCCTCGCGAAAGAGGGTCCAAATGAATAAGCTAACCAACTAGCTACACTAATTAAGCTAACTATTACAAACCGAAACTAATTAACTATTCTAACTAATTAATTATTACGAAACGAAATCGAATAACTAGTTAAACTAACTAATTATTTACAACACTTAATTAGCTACAACTAATTAATTACAACATGTATTTAAACTAGATATTTAAACGTTAAATAAGCTCAAAATGCAAGGGAGGCTCATGCACACGCTCAATTTCCACCCTAAAAGGCACTGCCTTGCTGCTGAATGCCTCTGTTTGCACATCTGAACACCAAAGAAGCTGTCCACTTCCAGAACACCTCTGCTCCACCTCAAGAACACACTGTGTAAATTTCATTGGTGGCTGACGAGGGGCCTGTCGGCTACCAATGGTGGCCGATCGGCTACCAATGGTGGCCAGTTGGCTACCACTGGTGGCCGGTCGGCCACTGATGACATGAACTCCTCTTTTTGCTGCAACAGAGAGCAGACAGAGCAAAATAGTGTATTCTCACAGATTATTTGCACACTTTGCCTCTCATTTTCATGGGGAGATCAAATAAGGGACAAAATTTGGATTTACAAACCCTCAATCAAGCAATTTCATTACATGGTGGTTTGTGAAACCAATTGTGCCAGTTCAATTAATGCAAAATGAGACCAAAGGACCATCACCCTATCATGCATGATCAAGGGCAATGGAGACCAAGGAAATGGCACATTTCATCACTTTTGAGTATGAAATATCTCGTTTTCCTTGTGTTCGAATTAACGTCCAATTCAAACACATGCAATGCAACACGAAAGATGCTTATCTTGCCTCTTTTACTTGCCAATTTTGTTTACTCATTTTAATTACCAAACCATTCCTTAATCAATTAGTCCATTGGTGAGTGTCTTCTAAAGTGAAAGAAGTGTCAACCAAGGGGTAGTTTAAGGCATGAGGGAAGTTTCATGCCATTGGTAATGAACCCTCAAGGGAGGATTAAACAATTAAGCATCAGCCTCAACCTCAAGCTTAAACAACCCTAAGGTTGAAACAACCCTCAAAACAAATGAAAAAGTAAAGAAATGAGGGAGGTTGCAGAGATTGTATGTGCTGAAATTGAGTGATAAAAACACTAAAAACATGCAACCAACTCACACCAATGATGGTTAATGCCTTAAAACACTAAACTAGTGAAGGAATTAACACTACAACTATGCAAAACAAGACTCAAACAAGCTAACCAGCCCAAAACAGAGCTAACACAGGTTATTTCAGAAGCAAAAACATGCTGGACTTGAGCTAAGTTAAGCTAGAAAAACATGCTAACATGTGAAGCTAACTAGGCATGCAAACAAGACATGAGGAGGGGGAGGGGAGGCTAACTCCTCCAATCTTGGACTTCAAAACAAGTTTTTGCCACTGAAAAACCTCTGAAATTCAGTGGTTAAAAGGCCCAAAAAAGTTGGTTTGAAAATGATGCATAATAGCACAAACGCTTAACAAACAAAAGAGCAAGAAGAGTGGACCATCCCCTAACTCAAAATGACCTCAAACCAACACTTTTCAATCATAAAAATAGAGTTTTTGACAGTTCAAAATCAGCCCAAAAACGGTTTGAAAATATGGCAAAACAAGTTTACAAAACAAGCTTGAAGGACAAGTGTTATACCTCTTGAAGCAAAGGACAATTCTAGGCACAAATGAGGCACTAAATCAAGCCAAGACCACCTTATATAGCTCAAAGAGGGTCCCAAGTAACCTTAGCCCAAAGATAAGGAACTTTGGTTAAGGGTTGATAGGTAAACTAGAAATATATCTCTACTTGTATGCACAAAAGTTCAAGAGAAAGAGAAATCTAGAGAGAGAGACTCCCAAAATTTTTTCAACCTTGAAAACCATAGAGAATGCCCTCTATATATAGAAAAATGAGAGCTCAGGTCAAAAATATCAATATAGGATAGCTGGAGCAGTGTGGAACAACTAGAGGGAAAATATCTGCACAAAAACTGCCTTTTTTGCACCAATGGCCGGTCGGCTATCACTAGTGGCCGACAGCCACCATTGGTGGCCGACAAGAGTCACCCCTGGCCGACACATGACCGTCAAAGCCCATTCATGGCCGACACATGGCCATCAAGCCTCACTAGTGGCCGGAAAGCAAAAACTGGTTTCTGACTCCGACTTCAAACAGGTATATCTCCTTCATCCGGACTCCTTTGTAGGTCATTCTTGAGACTAAATTGAAGCCCCGGAAGTCTTCTTTCCAATGATGGCAACCTCACATCAAAATTTCTAGTGTGCAAAAATATATCCGTATTTTAGTGAAGATTGCTCAGTTTCGGTCTTAACTGGATTGATGCCCAACTTCAACCAGCCATATCTCCCTCATCCGGACTCGGCTTTAGGAGATTCTTGAGTGTAAAATGAAGCCCTGGAAGTTCACTTTCCAATGGTGGTGCCTCATAGCTGAAATCCAAGTGTACAAAAGGATAGGCCTGATTTAGTGAAGCTGCCCAGTTCCCTCTTAACGGTTTATGCCCAACTTCTTCCCCAACTTGGTTTCTTCCCTCTCCTCCAATTTTCTTCAACTCCAAACCTCTAAATAAGGTGTTTTGAAAGATTTTTCAAAGAGTTCCTCTCTCTTTCATTCATTTCCACTTTTCGGTTTATCGAAAAGCGCAACATTTAACGAAATGCGAGTCTCGGAACATCGTAGAAGAATTTTCAAAAATATTTTCAAAGAGAGGGTTTTAAAATCTAAAATTGTTTTGGTCAAAAAACGTTTGGTCCAAAATGGGGTGTAAGGTTGGGATTTGAAGCTCTCTTTACTGAAGAAATCGAACCTTTGCACAACATAGCTTTCACTATCAAATGATCAATCAGTGGTGCCCAAGTGTTAAGGGTAGTCAAAAATGGGGTGTCTATAGTTTGGTCAGCACATTCCGTTCAATTGTTGATGGAATGCAACGGCATGGGCCAAATTGATCAAAATTTCGAAAGTTTGGGTGTAAAATTGATACTAATCAAAATATGGGGGTCAAATTGAAGAATGTGTGAAAGTTTGGAGGGCGAAATAATATTTTCTCTAAATTGGACCATAGTAAGTGAAATACATTGAGAAAAATCCAATCATTTAGGAACTAAATAATAAAAAATATAAATAAATAAATAATTCTATAGTTTAAGAACCAATAATACTTGAGGGTAGAAAGAGTAAAAGTCTTCGATAATCTTAACTTCAAGTCTTCAATAATGTTAAAATTGACTAATAGTCCTCAATAATGTTAAAATTGACCAAGTCCTTGTCAATCCCCATTACACATTTTTATTTTATTCATTCTTTTCTTTCTTTGTTTTTTTCTTTTTCTTTTGAGCTTTCTACAAATCCAAAGTACAAAACAGTCGTAGTCTTTGAACACTCATTGAAACTGTATAGTGTGTAATTATGTAAATTAAACTTGAATAACCTTCACTCCAACCATGGGTTAATTAGTTATATCCATAAATTTTGTGATTTTTCTCTCTTGTAAATTTGGTGTTTGTAATTTTAATTATATTAGTTTTTCTCTCATATACTGTTTGCGAAATACCGGTGACGATGACGATGATGGTGTGATGTTGTCATAATGTTGGAATGTTGGGTCTAGAGAGAAGGTTTGGTTTAATTGTGGATTTAAACTTTTAAATAAATATGTATTTAAAACATATAGTCATGTTAAAGGGTGTATACTATATGCAAATTATGACATGTATGGAGTTGATTACCATAAAAAAATAGTCATATTCACACACCACATTAGATATAACTAAAATAATATCATAATCAACATCATAATGAGTCATAACTAATACCCCAATGTGTATAACTATCCAGGGTTGGCCCTGGGCTAATGCCAATAAAGCTTGTGCCTAGAACTCCCAAATTTTGGCTCAAAATAGGACCCTCAAATTTATTAGTTCTATGTTATATTATAAGTTCAAAGTCCTAATCTTTTTTTATTATTTGAGGGCCAGTGTAACAGGTCCCAAAAAAAAGGGAGCAAATTATCCATAAATCTTTTTTGAAAAATGCGTGTTTTATTTAATCCTAAAACCTTTTAGATAAACCCAAAAGTCCTATACCCATTTATCTTCTTCTCTTTCCCTACACCTTACTTCTTCTCTTTATCTCTCTTCCTCTAATATTAGCGATGACCACGACCACACATTCCTTGTTTTCTTTCTTTTTCTAATCTACAGTCACCGGTGGCCGATGACCACCATGGATTGGGGTTCACCAGCAACCACCGAGCACTGACTCCTTGCTTCACACTTGCTGAGGAAATAAAGTTTTGATGAAGAAGAGTAGATCTACTCAAATCTGATGTAGATCTGAGTAGATCTATGTTAAATCTGACTAGATCTAAACCAAAAATAGTTAGCGGAGGAGTACAACCCTCTCTTTATATATGTTTTCCTTCGATCTGTTAGTTTTTTTACTTTGTCTATACTACATACTTCTATTTTCCTGATATAATAGAGAAATTTTTTTAATTCTAAATAAGTTGTTTTCGAATTTTAATTACAAGCGGTGAAAACTATAAAATTTTACAGTTTCAATTTTTTTGGTGCTAAAAAGATAAATATTTAATAAAATCATGCTTTGAAACTGTAACATTTTACACTTTCAAAACTTGTTTTTCAGTTTAATCAATATTTGAGATTATTTATTTAAACCCTATAAAATTGAAAATAACATTTTTTTTTCTCATTGTAGCTATTTGTTGTTCTTACATTTTATTTTATTTTTTTCTTCGTTTAGTTTGTTAATTTTTGGCAAATTTTGCTATGTTTTTTCACTATAATTTCTCAATTTATTCTTTTTTTTTTTTGGCAATATTCTAGACATTTTGGTGAATCTCCGCCTATATTCTTGATATCTAGCGAACGTTCTAAACATTCCGGTGATGTTCAAAACACTCCGGTGATACTCCGGCAACTTTCCAGTGATGTTAAACATTCCGGCGAGTCTGGTAACCATCTGACGAAAGTTCGGCAATGGTGGATGTAGCAGCGTCTTTAAATTTTTTTTAAAAATTTTTTTTAGATTTTATGATAATAATTAAAAATATGTAAGACTAATTGGTGCAAATATTTTATTTTAGGATTAGATGGGTTTTAAACTATGTGTATGAGACTTACCAGTAAATTCCCCTTTAAAAAATCTTGTTAGGCCCAATTGAAAAAATTTATATATAATCATCATTAGGCCCAATTAAAATTTTATATAATTAGTCCAAACAAATTGAAATATATTTAAATATATATTATATAATGAATCCAAACAGAGTCACATGTAAAGATTTTAATAGAATAAATAACTTTATCTTAATTTTTTTGCCCACTCTCTTTATCATATTTTAATTGAATAGCTTTACCCGAATTTTTTCCCTTAATTTTGTTTGCACTCTCTTTATCATAATTTAATTGAACAATTTTACCTTAATTTTTCTCTAATTTTTTTCAATAATGTGTCTTGCTATCAAATAATCATTTCATTATCAAAGATAAATGGATTATGCCTTGATTATTACTAAACTATAAAACAACAAGACTATATTTTATCTTTTTGAGTCTTCGTAATGATTTTTTCGTATCTTAATATATAAAAATAAATTTTAATGATTATATGTGTCTTGTCCAAGCTCCTCCATGCTTCCTGATTTACCATAAACCTCAATACTTCATCAAACAATAAAAGCAATACTTCATGCCTAAAATATAAAAATAAAGTTTATCTTGTCCAAGCTCCTTCATGCTTCCTGATTTACCATAAGCCTCAATACTTCATCAAACAATAAAAGCAAAAGGATACCTGTATAGCTCTTCCACCATCAAGACATCCCACAGGAAGCATACTAAAAGCTGACCTAGTTAACCCACACCTACAATGAGGACTAGAATGGTTAGCAATCTGTACATCGTGATAAAGAAACAATGTTCAAGAATGTGGCCTCACCAGCCAGAAATTACAAGAGGATGGACCCAAACTGTGGCTGTATGCATTGCTCTACAGGGACACATTAGCAAAATCTCAATCAGTATTGTCAAGATAACAATAATTTCAGTTTAAAAAAAAAAAATTATATATCAAACCGACACTCAACTAAGTTAAAGAAGATAATTGAGATACATATTCAGTGCTTTAGCTTTACAATAGTTGTACTATATATTTATCTTCCAAAATTGCAACAATTAAAGAACCATTAAGTTGATGAATCATACAATGAGATTATGGGAGACAGTAAGTGATCAATGCTTAAGGTGTTAGAGAATCAGTTTAAATTTATGCATGGCAAATCAACCAAGGCAACAATACATTTATTAAGGCAGTTAATAGAAAAGTATTGGGAAAAAAAGGGATATACATATAGTTTTTAAAGTTTCTGAAAAAGCTAGAGGGTGTTGGAAAAAAATAGCATCAGATATATTGATGTGATAAGAGACATGATGAGGGTGTGACTACAACTAGATCACCAAACTAGTGAATTTTAATCGATGTTAAGAGTAAACTTTGAGTCATTACCTAGTTACCTTAGTCAAGGATAAATTAACTAAACACATTCAAGATAATATCCCATGATAAATGTTTTTTTGCAAATGATACTGTTATAGTGGATGACACTAAAGAAGAAAATAACACCAAATTAGAAATCTGAAAAGAAAAACTAGAGTCCAAAATGATTTTAAAGTAGTAATAATAAAACTAAATATGCAGAATGCCACTTTGGTAACAACTAACGGGGAAATAATGAAGTGAATATTAAAAATCATAAGATAGCAAAAGGTGAACATTTTTATTACCTAGGTTTGGTTATTAACAAGAATGGTGAGATTGACGACGATGTGATCCATATAATTAATGTGTATTGGCCCAAGTGGAGGAGTGTATCTAGCTTATTATATCATCTATGAATATTAACAAAATTGAAAGGCAAAGTTTATAGAGAGCTATAAGGCCAACAATGATTTACGGAACAGAATGTTTGGCAATTAAGAAACAACACATTGATGAAATGTGCGTAACTAAGATGAAGATGCTTAGATGGATTTGTGGTAAAACTAAGAAAGATTGAACTTGAAATGAATATATTCATTAAGTGGTTGGAGTAACACCAATTAAAGTTAAATTGAGAGAAAACAAGTGAAGATGATTTGATTATGTAGAACAAAGATCTATAGACGCAATGGTAAGGAAAAGTGATATGATCTCTATAAATGGAAATGTTAAGAGGAAGGAAAGACCTAAACTGACATGGCATGTCGTAATAAAAAAGATTAGTAATTTTTTTGGTTTCACTGAGCATATAACCCTTGATAGAACCAAATGACGAAAAATTATTAATGTAGCTGATCCTACTTGACTGGGACACAAGGTTTAATTTGGTTTGGTATATGTTATTTATTTGCTTTTTTTTTTTCTTTTTTTCTTTATTAAGACCCTAGCCACATCAAGGGTCCCATCTAGGATTTTTGGTACAAGGTATAATCCAAAGGGGTATTATAACAATTAGGTCTAGGATTTATTGATATTTTGCATATGTATCACTTATCAGCCAATCAAAGCTATGAAAGCAAAGAAGAAACTTGCGCATAACTTAAAGTGGCTCTGCTTATTAATCCAAGAAGCAAAGAACCTTGAAATAGCATGCTAGGAACCTGCACCAAATCCCCTGCAGCATTTGGGTTTGATGAAAGCAGCAAGCCAACAGCAAACATAGAAAAAGACAATGTCGCACCAACAAAAGGAACCGCAAGGGAAATATCAACTTTTATCTTTTGGTCAAGGAGAATAGATTTGAACTGCAGGAGCCAAGATTTGACGATTTTTAAGCACTAAAAAATAGGCATATCATAAATTTATGAAAAAATAGAACAGACAGATCATAATTCCAATCAACAAAAGTGAAAAGAAAAGATGAAAAAAAAAAACTCAAAGATATAGGTAGAAAAATTGCATCCATGGATCAAATCAAAAGAGCAAAAAACAGATAACTGTCATAACAAAAAAATGCTTTTACCAAATAGAGTTGATCTCATTTATTGATGGTCATGGGACCATTATCTTATTGATGAAAGAAAATGCTGTTAAATGGCAGACTTGAGATCAATTCAGACTCACTAAAAGTTGATACAACAAATTATTTAAAAAGGGAAAATGCTAACCACTGGCCCATGGGCGGTGTTTAATGTTGGTATGTGTAAAACATACATTAAAATATATAGAGAGAGGGAGAGTGTACGGAAATATATAACATAATAAGAACTTCATTTAAATTAACATCCATCAAGTGATAAGTAGACATAATTACCTGAGTAATTGCACCGAAGCTTCCAAGAGTAATATGAGGAATGAAGAATGGAATGCTTAGTTTTACTTTCTTTGGGAAAGCAGCAAAAAAATGCCCAACTTCCTGTGTCAAATTAATTTCTCATTTACATATTCAAAAGATAACATACTACATGAGTGACTAATTAGGGTGGAATTAACCTTGAGGAGGAGAAAAAATAAGGTGCAGTCTGGTTAAGTAGCATTTAACACTTACCATTTACCATTTTTTGTTTACAGAAAA
The DNA here is from genome assembly GCA_022316695.1 of Camellia oleifera. Classification (NCBI taxonomy): domain Eukaryota; kingdom Viridiplantae; phylum Streptophyta; class Magnoliopsida; order Ericales; family Theaceae; genus Camellia; species Camellia oleifera. The sequence continues at coordinate 55,752,895 of CM039310.1, read as the reverse complement.
TAGGAAACATGTTCATCTTATTTTATTTTATTTTTTTTGCTAAAAACAAATAAAAAACCATGTTTGGTACACACATGTTTTAAAATACCCAAAAACATAAACAAGAAAACATGTTTGGAGATTTGCCGAAGGGTGTGGCCGCCATAGGGGGTGGGAGAGGGAAGCGGGAATGAAAACTTATTTTCAAAACAAGTGAAAACACAAATTTAGTGTTTCCTAAAATTTTGTAAAATTTGAAAATTGTTTCCATTTTTTGGAAATGAAAACAATTGTCAAAACAAAAACAAAAAACAGTACATAACCGAACATATCCTTAAAACATGTTTGGTACCTTTTTTTTAAAAAAAAAAAAATTTTTTTCCAAACAAGGCTCCAAAATAAACACACACACACACACACACACAAAATGAGAAGGAAAAAAAAAAGAAGAAGAAGAAGAAGAAGAAGAAGAAGAAGAAGAAGAAGAAGAAGAAGTGTTTTTAACTTGTTTTGGTGGATTAACAATAAAAGGAAGCCCATTAAACTTCAAACTTTCTTGGGAAAAAACAAAAACATGTTCCTTTTCCTTTTCTTATTTTTTTTTCAAAAAACAAGAAACACACAACGAACCAAACAACAACTTTGTTTGGTTCGTTCTAAAAAAGTACACTTTTTGACTTATTGACTTATATGGGTTGGGTTTGGGTTGGGTTTGATGTGATGTGTTAGAGAGGTGATGTGATTTAAATAAGATGATGTGACTTAAATAGGATAGTGACTTTTTAACTTTTTGTATTATTTAGGTTATGCCAAACTTGGCCTTACAATGCAGAACAAAACAAAGTTATGCAACCAATGAATACAACAAGTGCAAGTCATGGCATTCTCTTTTGTAGCATCCATTATCAGCAATTCAATACATATGCAGCTTCAACAATCTCATGCACAGAATGCACAATGTATACAGTAGGCAGCTAGAGGAAACAATGGCACAGGCATAAAATTTCAAGGATTGCCAACTCGAGATGAGTAATGCTTTCTGTGAAACAACCAAAAGTAAATAACAAAAGCTGTGACATTAGATTAGGATATTTTCATAGTGAATAATGCCTCATGAGTACTTCAGTCCATATATCTGTACACAATAAAAAAACTTGCATAAAGAAAATATAGGAAGTTTAGTCCCCCATTCAACTCCATTATAGAACCAGAAAAGTTCTAAGTAGGTCAGCCAAGACAAAGTGCCACATGATAGCGTTCGATAAATGCTACATGACTAATTGGTTGATGACATTGGAGATTTATTGATGGGGAGAGAAAGATCAAGATACATTTAGCTCACAAAAAGGGAGTTTGGTAGCCCAAAGAATAAGCAGCTTTGCTGCGTCTCTTTTTTTTTTTTCCTTTTTTTTTTTTTTTTTTTTTTTTTTTTTTTGTGGCTAGCAATTGTTCTGCTGTGTATGAAGCATGTTGGCTATTGCTTATAAAAGGGGAGATTGAGGCCAAAACAATGTGATTGCATTGCGCTTTTTTCTTTTTAAACTCTTCTTTTGGTGCTTGTTCTATTGTGCTTTCACATATTCCAATCAAAATAAATGAGATGGCGTCAAAAATAATCATGATGAAATATAGTTTTTGCCTGGCACATTGATACATATAGCTGGTTTTTAAGTGAAAGATCTTAATGAGATGGGTTTTACTAAAATAATTGTTTTAAGATGATTAAAAAACATATGATACGAATACAACATAGTAGAATTTCGTAGAAGGTAAGGCTATCAGGATATGCAATAAAGGACCACCAATTATTTCAACTGGAGAGGGACGAAATACTGAGAATGTGTGCTTAGGACCAGTTTATGATTCTAAGATGAGAAGCAGGTGGCCAAAAAGGGCACATAGCATTAGACAAAGACCTATTATCTAATGGTTCAAGTCAGAAACTTGGACTTTTACCAGATGAAGTGGTTTAAAACAATTAACAATGTCATACAGAGGAGAATGGGAAAGATGGAGGAATGGATGTATATAACTATCTCGTGGGCAACTTCTTCTTTTATTAAAGAAATTTACTTACTAGCCTACAGTTGATAAAGATTAAATGTGGGCTAGTTTAGTGTATAAGCTTAAGGCCTTGTAATCTTATGATAAGAAATTACGGATAAAGAAGGTTAAAGGAACTATTTTCTGCATAAAGCCCAGCACAGGAAATAGTAATACACAAGAAACATTTTTTTCCCCTTAAGAAAAAGCATTCAATTAACTAAATCAACAAAAATATAGAAATTCTTCTTACGTGAAATAGCTGAACCCCCAGAACACCATTTGCCAGGGGCAGAGCAGACTCCACAAATGGGAATAAAATCTGCATATTTGGTGGTTCAATGGCATTTGGATCTGGGAAGTACTTAACTACCTCTGGTGGAAGCCTATTTATCTGCTTCATGAAAAATGCAATGAATGAACACATATACATGGAATAATCTACTCTATAAAAAGGATTTGATAAATGAAAAGGAGTTGTGCCTTGTAGATCGAGCCAGAGTGGCTTCGCTCGAGCGAGCGTTTGTGTCTAGGTACATACCTGAGAGTTGTGTTTCTTGGCTCGAGCGAGCTTTTCTTCACTCGAGCGAGGTCAGTTTCTTGTGTCTGGTCGCTCGAGTGACCAATCCTTCGCTCGAGCGAGCCTGTTTATATCAGTTAGCAGCAGCCGGGGAGAACATCACTTTTTCATCCCCTTTTCTTTTTGAAACCCTAGATACGAGACTCTCTCTCTCTAAACTCACCTTCTCTCTAGATTTTCATCTCCTTCTAGTGTGAATCCATCCTAGGCTCTTTGTAAGAAAGATAGAGGGTGGCTTGGGCTTCGTTCTAATCTGAAGAATAGTGGATTTGGAGCACTTTGATTCCGGGTCATCTTCTCCATTGGAGTTCTCCGTTTGAGGTAGGGATTCTCCTTGTTTCTTTTCAATACTCCATCTATAGATAGACATGTGGTAGTTTTTGTATTGCATGAAAACATTATATCATGTTGGATTTGTTAAAAATCATGAGGTTGAACCTTGGGTTGGTTGTTGGATTTGGGTTTATTATCATCAGTTATGATTTAGGCTAGTTGGGGTGTTAATTAGCATGCTGTTGTTGAAAGGAGAGAAAAACCCTAATTTTATTTGATTTAATAAATTAATAGAGTGGTTTTGATCATTGGGCAAATACTTATGTATTTTGGGTCTTAAATGTGATCATTGTCGTTCGTTGTTGATAATTGAGCCCTTTTAGGTCAATATTGAGAAAGAGGGAGGAAAACCCTAATTTAATGATTATGACTTAATTTGCATAATTAAATTGGAGTGGCTTTGAAAAGAATGTAATGGATTAAAATGAGTTATGGCCTTATTGTCCATGGAATTGAATTTGTGAAAACAAAGGTATGAGAATTGGATTGTTGTAATATGAGTGTTGAACACACATATGTGGAGGTTGTATCTTTAACTACCATGTTAGTTCTGTTGAAGGGTTTGTGATCTCATGTTAATTGAGTCCGTTATTAGATGTACAATATACCTGCATCTAGAGGTTTTGTCCTTGGTCATCGGTAGAGGATGAATTGTCGTGTATACATTACACCATTGTTGATTGAACATCGTATGTGAGAAAATGTTGAGATAATTTATATATGTATACTTGTTAGGGAGGAGAGAGGGGTTGTACTCCAGTGTGTGTGAGAAGATAGGGAATGGACTCCACACACCTATGTGTTCATATATCTTAACACATTGTTTATATCTTAACACATTGTTTATATCATGATAGTTTATGTGCATGTTTTACATATGTTGATTATACCTTGTTGTATTGTGGTTGTTGGTGTTATACCCTGCGCTGATAATCAGAGGTACCGTTACCTTCCAGCTAGCGCCTGGAGAACTGTATGCGCTGATAATCTAAGGTGCCACATCCTTCCAGCTAGCTCCTGGTAAACTGGTAGTTCGTTGTGAGAAGTGTATCTTTGGCTTACTACGCACATAGCTAGTAGAGCAAAGTTTTGTTGTTATTGTTTCAGTGTATCTGGGAACATTGTGGATTGTGTTAGTTACATTTTTGGAGGGCCAAGTTACCTCCTTGGTTGACTATATACATGTTGGTGAGTTGTTATCTCCTTTTTATAAAGGTATGCATGTATAGTTATAATTGAATTGGGAATGAACCAAAATGTCTTTTACCTTTTGGGAGTGTAAAGAAAATCAAACATTTTAGAATTATGTTTTGGAAAGGCACATCTGTTGTAGGTGCGGGAAATGGAAGAGAGTAATGGGCTTAGTGAATCTATTTTCCTAAGTATTTGTTAATGTTATAAAAGATTGGGAACGGGGGTTAATGAAAGGAAAAGGGAAAGATGAATCGCTTATAGCGTTGAATGAAATAGTTGTTTACGAGAAAAGTTTATATATATATATATATATTTTGTATAAACTGTCACATTACTATTCTAGTATCAGAATGAGTGTTCATGATCATAGCTATCTGTAATGTTGTTATTGTTGAGGATCATGTTGAGATCCCTACTGGACTATATGTTCATCCCACGTTGTTGAATCTTTTTCAGGTGTTTAGCAAGATGTGCTACAAGATTTGGATCTTCTTATTTGTTGGCCACGGGGCCTCTTTGTTGTGGGCGGAATGCCATTTGTGTAAAAGGGTTACACCCTTCATTTGATTATTCATTGTTGTAAGCCTGAGGGCAATTTATTTAGAATGCTCATGTTGTATTTAATTTTCATTCGAATGAGAGAGTAGTTGTTCATCACTTCTAATTGAACAATTGAGTTTATTTCCGCATGTTATCTCTGAAATTGAATTAAGTTAAGGAACTTGGTAATGACTTCGAGTAATAAAAAGTGGGGCGTGACAACTAGCAATTAGTAATACCTGAGATGCAATTCCTAGCTCCACCGAGGAACCAATAGTGGGAACAAATAACAATAGAGCAATCACATAAAATTAGAACCAATTCATTTCCTGCATTTTCAGCTACCAAACAGATTTCATTCCCATCATCCTTTCCTAAATTAGATATAACTTTCAAATCAAACACACTAATTAACCAAAAAAACACAAACTATGAGAGATAGAGAGAAAAAATCTCACCCTTGATGAAATAGAAGCGTTGGACTCGTCCGAATCAAAATTGTCGCTGCTCTGTGCTCTCTCTTCCGCCTCGTCCCTCGATGTCGTTGTCGCCAAATTCGAATCGTTTGATGCATTGTTGCTACTTTCTCCGTCATTATCACCATTGTTGTTCGCACTAAAACACCAAGACCTAGCAAAATTCCTATTCAAAACTCGATGCCTCTTCGATACCTCCTTGCACAAAAAACAAAAATTGCCCTTTCGCTCGAACAGTTCAATTCTTTTCCTGGAAGCCCTACTAATGAGACTCCATTGGAGGTTTAGGTTAACGGTTCTGAAACTACAGCTCGTGAGATTTCCCATTGATAGCGGTATATGTCTATGCATATATACGTGACTAAAGGCACGGTGCAAATAATGATAAAATCAAAATGCAATTGAATATAAAATTGTTGGGTTGAAATATAATTTATTTCATTTGTTGCTAAAAATTTAAAGTAAAAATATAAATTAAGGTCTGGTTAATTTTGAAAAGATTTTTTTTTTTTTAATTTGAAACTAAACATTTCCTAATCAACTATTTAAAGTACGGCAAGTAACTCAATCATAAACATTTTGGTTTTATTAACAAACTTTATGATTCTAAAGTATAAACTTCGTATCAACACAAAAATTAAAAATAAAAGCATCCTTACCAAGCAAGTTAAAAAAAAAAAAAATTTATAGATACAAAATAAAACACACAAACCAAAAGTATTGCACATTTGTTAACACGATAATCCAAAAAAAAGTACACCAAACAATGTACAACCAGTGCTTCACAATTACAAAAAAAAAAAAAAAAATCAAATTAAAATTGAATACCAAACAATGCATGCCAGCCAGTGCTCTATAATCTATAAAAAAAAAAATTAAAATTGAAATGTACACCAACCAATACTTTGGGCCTGTTTGGTAACGTTTACGTTTTCAGTTTATATTTACAAAAATTTTATAAACTGGTTTTTGTTTATTTTTTGTTTATTTTTAGAAAAACATAAACAACAAACGCGTTTGGTTTAAACAAAATGTTTTAAAAAATTTACAAATATAAAAAAGAGTGAGAAATGGCAAGTGGTGGCGGGTGGTGGGTGGAGACAAGTGGTGGCGGTGGTGGAAAATAATGACGGGTGGTGGTGGCAGACGATGGTGGTGGAAAATGGTGGCAGGTGGTGGGTGATGGTGGCAGAAGACGGTGGTGGAAAGTGGTGGCAAGTGGCGGGTGGGTGGTGGTGGTGGTGGTGGTGGTGGCGGAAGACGGTGGTGGCGGCGGAAGACGGTGGTGAAAAGTGGTGATGGATTGGTGGATGGTGGTGGCAGGTGGGTGGTGGATGGTGGGTGGTGGTAGGTGGTGGTGGTGATGGGTAGGTGGGTAGGTGACGGTGGCGGGTGGTAACGAGTGGGTGGTGGTGGTGGTAGTGGCGAGTGGTAAGTGGTGGTGGCACGTGGGTGGCGGTTGGGTGGTGAGTGATGGTGGTGATGGCGGGCGGGTGGTGAATGGTGGTGGCGGGTAGGTGGCAGGTGGTGGTGGCGGGCGGTGGATGGTAGTGGCGGGTGGGTGGCAGGTGGGTGGTGGGTGGTGCTAGTAGGTAGTGGTGGTAGTAGTGGCGAGGGATGGGTGATGGTAGCGAGTGGGTGGCAGGTGGCTGGTGGGTGACAGGTGGGTGGTGGTGGGGGGTGGTGGGTGGTGGTGGCAGGTGGGTGGTAAGTGGTGGTGGCAGGTGGTGATGGCAGGTGGGTGAGGGGTGGTGGTGGCGAGTGGTGGGTGGTAGTGGCAGGTGGGTAGTGAGTGGTGGTGGCAGGTGGTGGTGGAGGGTGGGTGGGGGGTAGTGGTGGCGGATGGTGGCTAGTGTTGGGTGGTAAAAAAAAAAAAACTCAAAACTCAGAACGTAAACTCATTTTTTGAGTTTACATTTTTTGGCCAAATTTATAAACTGAGACCATTGATTTATAAATAAAAAATTTACCAAACAAGTTTTTATTTGAGTTTTTTAAATTTTTGTAAATATAAACTGAAAACTGAAAACGTTTGTAATTTAAAAAAAAAAAAATTGATTTTAAACACCAAGCAATGCACACTTGCTAGTGCTATTGCCACAACTCACATTGTAATAGTTCTTTGCAAATTATAAACCCAAAACTACATGAGAAAAAATATAAGGAAAAAAAAAATAACTTGGCTACAAGGTCACATGAGATTTTAAAAAATGTATTCCCAGCACAATCTACACCACATGGAAATAAGAAGAAATCAGGTACAACAACTTACTAATGGTGCAGAGAGACCATATTTATTTTGTTCAAACCTTATGTAACACAACAGATATATAAAATCATGGAAACACCTATGTAAGGACTAAATACTACTGTAAATCTTTTGTCAGGTACATCCCTTTTCTAATCACTGATAAATGTGAACGCATACAGGAAAAGATTTCAACTGTTTAAGCAATTATGGATTTAACAATTATAATAGACCTCATCAGTCAGACAATAAGGTATAATAAACCCTAAAAATATATTATAAAATTCCTTCCACAACATGATAAGGCAGATTGTAAATAGACACTATAATAAAATTCCTTCCACAACATGAGGAGTTTATTCCCAAAACCAACCAACAATACAAAGTTAATGAAATAAAGAACATCTGTAGGTGTCCTAGTGGTGTGAAATCAATAATCTTCTGCACTTTTCAGTGTTTAAATAAACATTTAAAAAAATTTCATATACAAAATTGTAGAAAGCCTACTGTTTTAAGCATTCCCTTTAAGTGAATAAATCTTCCCTCTGTAAAGATGAACCTTGAGAGCAGTCTCAAAATGCAAAGTTCAAAAAATACTATTTTTCCACTTCCAATTGGTGCTGAAATGACCATATTTACATCGGATTGGAAACATGCAGAAAAGCATTCACTCTGCAATGAGTTGAAGTACCTATAAAACAAATACAAATGCATAAACAATACCAATTACACCATGTATAGCAACAGAACAATATTTTAGGCATTGTGGGTCAATTCCCTAAAGAAAATTTAGCGTCATACATTGTTTGGGAGGCACGGTGTAAAGAAAATTTAGTGTATGCCTGTACCTAAAGGCATGGTGTAAAGAAAACAAATGGGAAAAAGGATACTACTCTTTAAAGATAAAAAAAAAAAAAAGTTTGGGAGGCATCCATTGCCACTGGTGGCGACATCATTAGCAGGGAATGAAGAGGATGCGGAGGAGGCACATGTGAGGCGAACAGAGTCGGTGATGGCTTAGGGTAAACAGCAGTGTTGTAAGTGTAGGGAAAGAAGAGAAAAGAGTCAATAGAAGATAGAAGAGGTATGGTGAGAAAGAAGAGAGAAATGGAAATAGTGAGAGAGTGAAAAAAATCTCAACGCTTCACTTTTTAGTTGGGATTATCTAAACCATTCTAACCAAATATAAGAGAGAAATATTTTCAAAATTTGCTATAACTATAAACTGAACTAACTACACAAAAATCACCTAAATGAACATCTATAAATCTAGAAACAATGAATCAAATGTAAAAGTTAAAAAAACGAACTCATCAATAATGAAAATTCAGTGTTTGATTTTTCCTTGGACTTGCAGTACCTTATTCACAAATCACAATAGTATGTTTGAATATAGATATTAGACTTTTCCCAAGTGTACAAAGGTTCTAGAGTTCCAAATAGGAGACGTTGCACATGATAATACATATGTAAGCAAATGCTCCTTCTAACTGAATCGTTTTATCAAGCATTATATATGCAACCAGTTGTGGCTAATACAAAACACATGGAAGGCCAACTCAATAAATAAATAAATAAATAAACAAACATATGGAAGAAGAAATTATTTGAAAACCAACAATGAACAACAATGCGCTGCCAAATAAACCTTGGAGTTTGAATCATATTTAAAATTTTTGAATGAAAAATGAAGAAACTTACGCACTTTAAAACACTATTGCACTGATGGAACACATACTTGGGTGTCCCAGTGGCATAAGTCTGTCTGATAAACCATCATCAGGAGAAGTGTTTTGCGCCCAGGCTTAGTTTCTCCCTGTATTCCAGTCAGTCAACTTCCTATCAGTGCTATAATTTTGATTTCGAACATAATTCTTCATTTAGTTAACTAAAAAATAAAAAAGAGCTACAATTGGTCTACCTTCTCATCATAATGTGTAAATCAAAGAGTTAGGAAACAAAATTAATGTAATAGAGGCAGAAACGGGAGGGGAAAAGGAAAAGTAAAGAATAATCAGTATTTGGAGTTGTAGACATGTTTGAATTTCTACATATTTTTAACAGAATAGAGAACAAAAGGGCAACTTTAAAATTATAAATTTCACGGAGGGCAACAAAAGCTGAAAGAGAAAGAAGAAGAGGAGTGAAACAACAAAATCTGAGAGAAATAACTTACTGGAGTGAGCTCTGATGGAGGAAAGAAGGAAACAACAAAAGCTGAGAGAGAGAAAAGAGAGAGAGTTTTAAATTTGAAATCAAGAAACCTACGCACTTTAAAATACCATTGCACTGATGAAATCAAGAAACTTGTTAATCGCTTGAAGATACAAAGCAAGCAAGAGAGATGTGATATAGGATTTATGGATACAATCATGGAACTAATTTTCTTAAATCAACCTAATGAAAAGTACAATAAAATAGAAGCACAAATGACAATTCAATTAAAGAAGAATGCATGGATAGTTTTTTTTTTTTATTATTATTTAAGCTTTAAATTTTGGTTCCCCCATGACTAAAAGGATATATTATATTAGAAGTCCTATTAAAATTAAGTTGCCAAACTATAAAACAATATGTGCAACATATGGCTTGTGTTGAGCCATGATATCACTATCAATCATCCCACAAAACAACTTGAATTAATGATTGGGATCCATTCCACTAATGTAAAGATGATGATAAGATAAACAAATTTACTTATCACACTATTACTCGTTTGTAAATGGGCATTGGACGTTAAAAAATAAAATTAAATTAATATAACGGTGATATCATATTAAAAAAAATTGATCATATCATTGAATTTTTATTTTGTGGATGATGCAGCCATTTTATTGTTCTTGGTTACATTGTTTTATCAAGAGTTGTGCCTCGTTTGGGAATTCGAACTCAAATTTGGAGGAATTGTTAAATACTCTGTTATCCTCAAATGCTGTACAATTCTATGAACCAAACATCTTTGAGGAAAACAAAAAAGAATAATGAAATTGTGAGTTAACATAGCTGGAAAAAACAAAGGAATTGGTGAACTTGTTTCCTTTCTCTTTGAGTTGATTTTTTGCTAGATGTGTTGTTTCACATTTTTACATCAGATAAAATCGTTACGATAACTATAAAAAATAAAAATTGGTCACAAAATCTAAATCTTTAATATCAAACACAGAAATTGACAATTTTTATACTGGAATGCAATATTTCAAATAAGATAAATTAGAAATCAAGAAATTTATTGAAATCAAAACATCAAATCCAAAAACTGAGAGCGAAGACTCACTGTCTCGAGGATAAGAACCGAACCGAAACTTTGCTGATACAATGATGCTTCCTCGACAATGTTGAAATTTCCTGTTAAAAAAAAAAAAAAAAAATTGTCGAAATTTCAGAGGGAGGGTAACACCATAATAATTGAATCTCATTCTCCAAGCCAAGTCTGGCAATGGTAAGGAAGATCGAAGGTGATGTGATTGTGTGAAACCACATGAAGGCACTTTATGGGTACTTTTTTCCGGGAAAAAATTCGTACACACAATAACATGAATATAAACAACAACAACAATAACATCCAATCGAATATAATCGAATTTCATAATGAACTAAAAAAAACCCCTAAAATTAACCAAACAGCATCAGAAATCGCAATTATTCATATGTAGATACAATTAAAAAATAGACACTGCCCGTCAGAAAGAGAAAGAGAGAGGCAGGACACGATGAACTCAAAAAAAAAACCTAAAATTAACCAAACAGTATCAGAAAATCGCAATAATAAAAAAAACACACACAGCCCAACAGAGAGAGAAGAGGAGAAGTAGAAACCGAGGATTACCTTGCAAGCCGAGTTCGAGAGGCAGAAATCGAGGACTGGAGATTTCCTCACTATCAAGTGAACATCTTCATTTGCTCTATGGCCAGATCTGCATGTCAAGTTTATGTTTAAAAGATGACTATCCAATCTTCAATCATTAATTAAGAAAGATAAATAAACGAAGATTGAGCACATTGATACATTTCTAGTATAGCCATCATCAAAGTATCCAATTCAAATTAAAACCAAAATCAAAATTCGTTATAACCATAAGTATTTTGAAGTTCACCATTTATCATTTAGAAAGTCTAAACATAAATTTATGCCACAACAAAAACAAAAAAACAAAACAAAACAAATTTATACTATCTATCAAGTAAATCAACAACCAACATAAACAACAACCAACCAAACCAACTTTAATCTTCAATAGCTTTCCTAGAACTATATGTTAATATTTTAAATAACAAATTTTAATTGATCTCTAAGTGAGTTACTCGAAGCTTTCCCTGGTCTGAAGTTTACAATCTCATTTTCTAATGGATTTTCACCACCATATATGCACCACAAATACTATAATTTACATCTAATGTAGCGTAACAAATCCCATATTTCTCATATTCAAATGCGGACCTGCTGTAGATTTCCTCACTGTCAAGTGAACATCCTCATTTGCATTATGGCCAGGTCTGCGTGTCAAGTTTATGTTTCAAAGATCACTATTCGGTCTTCAATCATTAATTCAAAAAAATAAATAAATAAAGATAGAGCACATTGATACATTTCTAGTATAGCCATCAAAATATCCAATTCAAAAAATTAAATCTATTCAAGGTTGAAGACTATATGCCACTGTCAAAAGAAGCAAATAATACACTATCAACAATCCCTTGGTATAATACCCTGCATGTTACCAAGCTGTGGGAGATGAATTGGGCCTCTATATGAAGTTTGTCCCAGTGAAGGAAGTGTAGGTAATACTCTAGGAGCTATAGAAGGCAAGGAATTGTAAATGAACCGGTAAAAAATTGTGACAGGGTGGTTTTGTGGGAGAAAATTGAAAGGATGTAGCATTGCCAAAATGTTTAAGTTTGACATCAGAACTTAATTACAAAATTAGCATGCAAAATAATACAGTAGATACTTAAAAAATCAAAAGAAGGAGAAAGGGTATTCAGTCACTGTCCCAAATTCGCATGTTCTTCCTTCCGTGTAGGTTCAAATAGACACATACAATATACAACTCAAAATGTTCACTGTGATCTGATTTCCAATCCATAGTTGTAGCATACATTGTGTTGAGTCTGTATTGGATGTTTAAAACTTATTTTAAAAAATAGTAATAATACTGTACAAAAGTATGAGTTAGTGATTTGTTTGATAATATAAATATTTTTCGTATTTATAATTAGTTACTTATCGATTGAAAAATAAAAAAAAAAGTATGAATAGAGCTGTGGTCTATTTCAAAGCTTTCCCTGAACACATTCTGTTTGAGCATGAAGTGGGTTTTGCACCAACAGCGGCGGTGGTGGTGTTGCAACCATATAGACAAACCAGACATAGCCATAAACTGATCTACTGGAATGCAATAAACTGATCTACGAAATTAGAAATCAATAAATTTATTGAAATTAATTAAAAGAAGTAATAAACTGATCTACGAAAGGAAAGCGAAGACTCACTGTCATTAGGGTAAAAACAAACACAAAGAGAGAATGGGAGAGGTAGAAATCGAACCTTGCGAGTGCGAGTTCGAAGGGAGGGTGGTTGTCGATGCTGAAATTTTTATTCATACGAAACAGATTGATTGGAAAAAAACCTAACTTGGATCATCATCCGTATATCATCACCAACCTGAAAAGGTGAAACAAAGAGAAAAAAGATTCATCAAATACCAGTTTCATTTCAGATACATAAAAATAAAAAGTAAAAAATAAAAAGGTGTTATTTTTTAATGGATAAAGGGAAAGGAGATGTAATGAATCTTTGAACCCAATTTCCCATCTCTCTAAACACTCACTCCCACACCCCTAAGAAAAACCACCATTTCCCAAGTTTGGCTGAGCCTGATTCTCCTGCTGCTGCTGATAGTTCAGAGGCCTCCTGAAGAGCATAATGTGTGGCTCTGGTCGATGGATTGCGTAGTGGACCCATCCTCGGCTCTGCTGTACCCCAATCGCACGCCACTTGTTCTGATACACAAAATCAAATATATGATACCATCAAATTGTTTAATATTGAAATTTGCATAAACAGTGCTCTAAAAATTATCAAAAGTAGACTTAGGAGTTTGCTCATCTCTAGGTCTCAGGTTCAAAAACCTATTAGGTGCTATCAACTCTTGTATTGGGCCAGTCCATACGGAGCTCTGCTCTGGCTTTAAATGGGCCCCCCACTAGTGGACGGTGGGATTGGTCCCCTAGGGATTAGTCGAGGTGCGCGCAAGCTGACCCGGACACCCTGAGTTATCAAAAAAAAAAAAAATTATCAAAAGTAGTGAAAAGTGTTTTGTTTTCTTTATTTTTTTGTCATTTTCTCATAAAACTGACCTACTGGAATGTGAAATTTTAAAAATGTGAAATTTAAATAAAACCAAAATCAAGTAATTTGATTTATTTATCTCATATACCTAATGACAACACATCCAAAATCAAATTTCTATTCCACTCCATTTTCTTTAAACCCTAATTACTTACTTCAGAGAGAAGGTGATTCTTGGGAAGAAGTTTGGGCAAAATCAACAAATCAATAACCAAAGAAGCGAATGTGTGTTCCAAGAGAAACCAAAGAAAAATGTGAAACCCATTTCCACTCCATTTCCAAATCTTTTCCTTTTTTTTTTCCATCAATCCGATGTGGCAGCGCTGACGCCAGTGAGGCGAGAACTACTGCGGCATGGGCTATGTGATCGGAACGCTAGATTTGGACGACTCATCGGCGTCTTGACCTCCTTCCGAATCTTTACAAGATCGATCAGATCAAGCCCTAGATCGAATTCAGCAATGCTATCTGATCTCAGATCGTTTGTGAAGCATAGTAGAGAGAGAGAGAGAGAGAGAGAGAGAGAGAGAGGGAGTTGAGAATAACGTTTGGGTAGAGGCAGGCGTGTGTGTGTGTGTGTGTGTGTGAGAGAGAGAGAGAGAGAGAGAGAGAGAGCAGAGTGTGTTTGGGAGGGAAACAAATTGATCTCAACCGTTATAAATTTATTAGGATTCATCTCAGCCGTTTAATTGAAATGTATCTCTGATACATTTTTGACATAAATTCAAAATGGGCTATGTGATCAAAACGCCAGATCTGGACGACTCATCAGCGTCTTGACCTCCTTGCAAATACAAGATCGATCAGATCAAGCCCTAGATCGAATTCAGCAATGCTATCTGATCTCAGATCGTTTGTGAAGCACGGTAGAGAGAGAGAGAGAGAGAGAGAGAGAGAGAGAGAGAGAAAGAGAGGAGAGTGTGTTTGGGAGGGAAAGAAATTGATCTCAACCGTTATAAATTTATTAGGAATCATCTCAGCCGTTTATTGAAATGTATCTCTGATACATTTTTGACATAAATTCAAAAACCTTTCTCCTTTATTATATAGATATATATGTTGGGGATATTTTCTCTAACAAAATTCAATAAAGACAAAAACCATAGTACATGTAATAAAGAAATAAATAAATGGCATATTTTTGTATTTTTTTTTTTTTTTGTTGGTGATTTTTTATTTATTTATTACAATTTTTTATTTTCAAAGTATGGAGTTTTAATGCACTATATGTCTATGTATATGTATGCATATATATTGGAGATATTTTCTCTAAAAAAATTCAATAATGACAAATATAAATATCAATATATAATAAATAATTGGCATATTTTTTTATTTTTCATGTTAATAGGTTAATTATATTTTTAATGTTTAATGTATGAATTTTGTGTTATTTTGATTTCAAATATTCAAGTTGTGCTAATTTGTTAACAAATATATAAAATATGTTTTAAAATGTTTCAATTTGATTATCTAACCAAATCGTTAAAGTCAATAGTGAATGTATAATTTTGAATATCAAAATGACACATGTTCTGTATTTTAAAAATTAAAAGAGTATTTTATTAAACATATTTCTACTTAAATGACATATATCACTTATTTTTTAAGTTAAAAGTATAACGTAAAAAATAAGTTTTCATATTTGCCATTAGCTTTAACCATGTATATCTTAATAAAGTCTTCATATGATATGATATGAATATATTGTTCAAAAACCTCAATATACTCGTGTAAATTGTGTGTGAAATATAAAACAAAATCAAGCTCATAATGCACAAACCAAATTGATACTAATTTAATTGTTAATTATATAAACTAATTGCAAATTAAACCAATTACAACAACAAATGAATTTGGAAAAAAAAAAAAACAGGCTTACAAAACACTTGCAAAAAGGAAGACGAATGACGAATTAGGTTGAGCATTTCACACTCTCTCTTTAAGACAAAATTGTCATTCTCACGATACTTCAAAATACTAGCCATCGATCTCCAAGAGAAATTCTATTTCCACACACCATTTCATCTTTGTGCACACACTTAATGAAACAAAATTTTAATGACAATTTTATTATGAAGCAAAATGACCATAATGGACATCAAAACACACACTAAATATGAAATCTAAGTTTTCTCTATACACATCTTTTAAAAACGACAATTCTCAGTTCACATCTTTTGAGGAAAAAAATTAAGGTAGCGTTTGGTAGAATTTTAGAATTATGATTTGAGAATAAAGTTGTATTTTGAGTTTGTGAGTTTTGGAATTATGATTTTAGTGTGGAAAATTTTTTTGGTTATGAGTTTTGAAAAGAGTTTTGAATTGAATTTGGAATTTTTGATGTGATATATGATATTTGATTCAAAAACTTACAACTCATAACCAAACACACAACCCAAAATTCTATTCAAAGCTCATTAAAAAAAATTTAAAAATTTTGAAAACATTTTTTATTTAAAATATAAAAAATAACAGGTGCCAATTGCCCAAAAAAAAAAAAATAGCGTTGTTCCAGTCAACCAGCTGGACAATCGAGTAGGCCAAATTTTAAAATTCAAAACCCTGCCTGAAACGAGTTTTCAAAAGTGGGTGTAGAATTAATTTTTGAAAGTTCTATCCAAATACCACACTCAAATATGAGTGTGGAGTTATGATTAGAACTCCACACCAAACACAGCCTAAAACTTCCTTTATTGTTCTTCTTTACTTGCTACACCTTCTATTATCCTCTTGCTTGCTTGGGTAATACTCTAATATTACTTTACTCTCTAGGTTCATAATACTCAACAAAGTATTCAGTTTGTTTGGTTTTGGTTTCCAGAAAACTAAAACCATACAATTAGAAAGAATCTTTTCCCTACGTGTTCCCTTGGACACATGGCATCACTACAATCGATTGCTTAAACCATAAGCCAATCTTGGGGGTGTATAAATACCTACCACTCATCAAAACTCCATGAAAAAGAAATCAATTCGTATCTCTTTCTTAGAGACTCAAGGGGTGTTTTGTCAACATAGTAAAAAGCCAGTTTTTTGTTTTTTTTTAGGTCACATCACCTCTCTATTTTTTTAACACAAAAAAAATAAAAAAGCTAGCTTTTTACCAACTTTCCAAAACACCTCTCACTCATAGGAGCTTGAAGAGCTTTGGAAGAGTGAGAGCTCTTGAAGTCATTTATCTAATCATTTAAAACTTAATTGTTTGATTTGTTTTTAATATAAGAAATTTATCTATTTTTGCTAAGTAAAATCAATGAAAAAAAAGGCATTCGGTTCAATTTTGATTTTATTTTTTATTTTTTATCCAAAGGTCCACACTCTAAAATACTTTGTCCATAAGGATAAGGTCCCGCAAAATGACCAAACTACCAGGTATATATATATGTGTGTGGTATACATGTGAACCAAACCCAACCCCCTATCTCTCTCTTCTCTCCTACGACCAACTATCCCCTCTCTCTCTCTCTATCTCTTGCGATTGTTGTCGTTGCCTCATCATTGTCGCCTCATCGCCGTTCTCCACTCCTCCACTTTTTCAGTTCAACGTCGCTGCAACCGTTGTCGATCTCCTCCTCTGTGGCTTCGGAGACACCATCGTAGCGCTGCCCAGTGCCAACTAATGATCTTTCTCTCTTTTCTTTCTCTCTCCCTGTGATGACGATGGCAACTTAGATTTGGCCCTCCTTTGTGTCATTGGACTTCGCCGCTTCAGATCTGGAGTCGTCGAAGCTTTGGTGGGCGTTCATTCGCTAGTTCACTTCGACTCTACCTCGCAAGTGAACCCCTTATAGTTGGCTTAAGATCTTAGTGGATCGGTTAGCAATCCTTTAATCAACAGCTTGAATTTTTTTGCCTGTTAGAATAGTAGAGAGAGAGTAAATAATATGTACTGTATTCAATGAATTAATCCTATACAACAGAAGGTCTGTATATATAGGTTGACAAAAAGAATCCTACTAGAAACCTAACTATCAGAAAGAGTGTCCTACAAGAAACTTAACTATGGCTATTTCCAAATATATCTAGGAAATTAATACCTAATATAACTAGGAATATATACCATATATACATTAACATCACCCCCTCAAACTCAAGGAGGATAAACATCTTGAGTTTGGAGAGAGAAACCAAAACATGAAATAAAACTAAATAAAATAAAAGACAAATAGATTGCAAAGTCTGAACGGTTAGATGCCTGAGCTAATGCCAGGAGACAGTTTATGGTCATACCGAACCGTTGAAGGAACTGGCCGAAACTAATGCTGGGACAGGAGACACTTTATAGTCATATCGGACTGTTGAAGAAGCTGGCCGAAACTAATACTGGGACCGGAGACAGTTTATGGTCTTGTCCGACTATTGAAAAGAACTGGATGTTGAACCAGCAAGCGTGGCACACACATAACTTATGACACGGTGTTGAATGATGATGGCAACAGATAACTGAGTGCGCTAGAGGACGGCTTTAGGTTGTGCGTCAGAGGAGACAGATTGGATTGTGCGCTAGAGGGGGCAAACGGCTTGGGTGGTTCGCATGGTGTATAACCATGCTCACCATGATATAGATATAATACCCTCTTCAAACTCAAATAAGTTTGAATAGAGAACCTATTTGAGATTGAAACAGAGGGAAAGACAAAGTGGAGAAGAAACACAAAATAAAAAAGCAAAAGGATTATGAGCAATATATATATATATATGATAGAGATATTTGGGGTAGAAATAAACCAGCGGATACAGGAAGAGATCACTACGAAGCGATACTGAAAGGAAAATATGACAATGGAACAGATTGAGGTCCGGCGGGTGGCTAAGGTGTCAAGCCCCGTATTTTATTACTCGAATAACCTTACCAATATTCATTAATTAAGTCCATTTACAAATAACATTTCATCCTTGGATGAAATGATGAATAATTAAATATACATATTCCCTCTCGTTATACAACAATGACATTTACATACAAATAAAATAAATGCCCTGAGGCTTACAATAAAATAAATGCCCTGAGGCTTACAATAAATGCTAATGGAGTCCATCCCCTATCTCCTCCCAAACAAATCCGGTTTAGAGGTCCATCCCCTATCTTCCCCTAAACCGTGGAGTACATCCCCTATCTCCTCCCACACAATATGCAAATGCATGCTCAATCAATACACGTATTTTTTGTATTAATTCAATAGTCAAAACAATGACTTAACCAATATGATTAGTTTCAGTTATCCCTAATCCACATGCAATGTCTACAACAATCACGACTATCCTCCACCGATAGCCCAAAACAGTTATTTCTAGACTGGAAATAAATAAATCAACAATTCGGTAGGCAAGTGATTTAAATTAATCAACTATCCCAATTAATCAATAAATTCCTCAATTTCATGAATTTAACTAATTTCCCCAATTTTCCTTAAATTAATTATACAAATCAATTTATCAAACAACTAGGGTTTTTCCCAAAATTACTAAAATAACCCCAACATATCAAAATACCAAAACTTAGAACAAAACTTATACATTGGAGTAGGAAATCCCTACCTTGAAGAAATTAACCCAAATAGAGAAGACAGAGATGAAGATCCAAAATCGAAAGTGCACCAAATTCACAAACTCTCAGATTAAAACGGAGCCCTCGACTCACACTATCTTTTTAATAAAGCAACTAGGGTAGAAACACACCCTAAATAGATCAAACCTAAGAGAAAAGGTGAGTAGGGAAAGAGAGAAGTCGGACCTTAGGGTTTGGAAACAAAAGAGATAGAAAAAAATGATCAAAACCCGCTGCTGCCTATATAAATTGAACAGGCTCGCTCGAGTGAAGACTTGGTCGCTCGAGCGACCAGACACAAGAAACCTCGCTCGAGCCAAAAACTCGATGCTTCAGGTCTGCAACCCAGAAGCATGCTCGAACGACGGAATGCTCGCTCGAGCGAAGAACTCGAAAACATACACCTCGCTTGCTCGAGCGAAGAAAAGCTCGCTCGAGCGAAGAAACACTACTCTCAGGTCTATACTAGACGCAATCGCTCGCTCGAGCGAAGAAACGCTAGCTCGAGCAACCAGGAACAAAAACAACCCTCGCTCGAGCGACCAAACCCTTGCTCGAGCGACCAACCCAAAAATTGGACAGCAACACTTGGTTTCCGAACCCAACCAACCTGTAGCAAAACCTGCTCAACATATCCTATAACTCAAAACTAAGGAATTAAAGGATAGCAACAACAATACAATAACATTAAACCTACGGAACATAAGTTCGGATACAACATCCCAAAGGAAAAGACCGGGGTCGCTATAACCTCCCCCCCTTAAAAGAATTTCGTCCCCGAAATTAAGCATAAGTTTTCGAAAAGAAGTTTTTCTCAAATTCCAACCATAGAACATTTCAATAATGAACCACTTGACACAATACCGGTCATTTCATCGCTTAACAAGAGGCATCTCACAACATGTACATAAAACAACATATGTTACAACCTGCATCAGTATTATGCATTTTTTTTTTTTTTCAATTTCAACGGTTTTCAATATCATATATTCAATTTCACGATAGAACTCTAATTCAACAATATATTCAACATATTCAATGTTACGCTAAACTTCAATTATGAGGCAAGTTCTAAAATATTTCATTAAACCAAAACATTCTCAATGTTTTCCAACTTAAGACATATATAAAGCTCTTAAGTTCAACAAGATTACAAAATATAAATACAAGATTACAAATCAGTAAACATGTCCGGATACTTCTCGCGGACTTCCAATTCACGTTCCCAAGTGGCTTCCTCCACCCCGTGATGCTTCCACAGAACTTTTACCAAAGGGATGGTTTTGCCTCGCAAAACTTGATCCCGCCTATCCAAGACCCGAACCGGTCTCTCCTCATACGAGACATCCTCGTCAACCACTAAATCGGTCCAATCCAACACATGTGATGGATCCGGCTCATACTTCCGAAGCATACTCACATGAAACACGTCATGTACTCCGAACAACTGCGGTGGCAAAGCTAAACGATAAGCAGCCTCGCCAATCCTCTCAAGAATCTCAAAAGGACCAATAAACCGAGGGGACAACTTCCCGCTCTTCCCAAACCTCATCAATCCCCGTCTAGGTGATATCTTTAGAAAGACGTGATCACCCACCTCAAACACTAAAGGTCTCCTCCTACGGTCGGCATAAGATTTCTGACGACTCTGGGCTGTAACAAGTCTCTTACGGATAAGCTCAACTTTCTCCGTCGTTTCCCTCACCAACTGGGGACCCAATAGAGGTGCATCACCCACCTCGGCCCAACAAACTGGAGATCTACACGGTCGGCCATACAAGGCCTCAAACGGTGCCATACCAATACTAGACTGGAAACTGTTGTTGTAGGCAAACTCCACCAAAGGCAAGTGCCTCTCCCATGACCCACTTAAATCAAGAACACAACCCCGAAGCATATCCTCAAGGATCTGAATAGTACGCTCGGACAGCCCGTCAGTCTGAGGATGATAAGCCGTGCTAAAGGTCAACTTAGTGCCTAAGGCACTCTGCAAACTCTGCCACAACCTAGCAGTAAAACGAGGATCTCTATCTGAGACGATCGTCACTGGGACCCCGTGCAACCTCACTATGTCCCGAATGTACAAGTCGGCAAGATGATCTACCGAATCTCTCACGCGCATAGGAATGAAGTGCGCCCACTTAGTCAACCGGTCTACAACCACCCAAATAGCATCACTACCCTGCTGAGTTCTCGGAAGACCCACAACGAAGTCCATAGTGACATGCTCCCACTTCCACTCGGCAATAGGCAAGGGTTGCAACAAACCCGCTGGCCTTTGATGTTCGGCCTGCACTTGCTGACAAGTAAGACACTTACCCACGAAAGCTGCCACATCTCTCTTCATACCCCGCCACCAAAACTGGCGACCCAAATCCCGATACATCTTAGTACCTCCTGGATGCACCGCAAGGCGCGAATGATGAAACTCTCGGAGTACCTCCTCTCGGCAAGACTTCGGCACAAACAGACGGTCTCGGTATCTCACACTCAGATCGGGATACACCATCAAACCCTTCTCAACCTTCCCACCGGAAATCTTCTCACGGAGGGATTCTACTTCAAGGTCACCTCTCTGAGCCTCTAATACTCGAGTCACAAGTATAGGCTGTGCAACAACAGAAAACAAAGTCGCAGCCTCAACTGATTCGCCCAGAAGCAAATCGAACTCTCCAATTGCACACAACATCTCCCATTCTCGGATGGCTATACTAGCAACGTCACCAACAGATTTCCTGCGAAGGGCATCGGCCACAACATTGGCCTTCCCCGGATGATAATGCAACTCAAAGTCATAATCCTCAATAAACTCCATCCACCTCCTCTGCCTCAAACTCAAGTCTTTCTGTGTAAACAGATATTTCAGACTCTTATGATCCGAGAATACCTCGAACTTCTCACCATAAAGATAATACCTCCAAATCTTCAAGGCAAATATCACAGCTGCTAACTCTAGATCGTGCGTAGGGTAATTTTTCTCATGAATTTTCAACTGACGTGAACCATAGGCAACCACTTTCCCTTCTTGCATTAACACACAACCCAGACCCTCTCGTGAAGCGTCACAATAGACTGCATAACCCAGCCCTCTCTCCGGAATAATCAATACTGGAGCAGTGGTCAGTCTAACTTTCAACTCCTGAAACGACTTTTCACAAGTCTCACTCCATACAAATTTGACTCTCTTCCGAGTCAATCTAGTCAAAGGCGAAGCTAACCTGGAGAAATCTTTCACAAACCGGCGATAATACCCAGCTAATCCCAGAAAACTACGGATCTCAAACACACTCTTAGGCTGTGCCCAGTCTTGCACTGCCTCCGTCTTAGATGTATCAACCGACACCCCTTCTCCAGAAACGACATGGCTTAAGAATTTCACCTCTTCTAGCCAGAACTCACACTTCCCAAACTTAGCATAAAGCTTATGGGCTCTAAGTAACTCAAGCACCACTCGCAAGTGTTCCTCGTGCTCCTCCTCTGAAGGTGAATAAATCAGAATGTCGTCCACAAAGACGACTACAAAACGATCTAAGAATTCTCTGAAGATCCGGTTCATCAAATCCATAAACACTGCCGGTGCATTGGTGAGCCCAAATGGCATCACCAGAAACTCATAGTGGCCATACCGCGTATGGAATGCCGTCTTCGGAATATCCTCCTCCCTGACTCTCAACTGATGATAACCCGATCTCAAGTCTATCTTAGAAAAACAACGGGAACCCTTCAGCTGATCAAACAAATCATCTATACGAGGCATAGGGTACTTATTCTTAACCGTAACCCGATTCAATTTTCGGTAATCTATACACAGTCTCAAAGCACCACCTTTCTTTTTAACAAAGAGGGCCGGTGCTCCCCACGGCGAAACACTAGGACGGATATAACCCTTATCTAGCAATTCCTGGAGTTGAATCTTCAACTCAACTAACTCGGCTAGGGCAAAACGATAAGGTGCCATAGAAATTGGCGCCGTGCCGGGCAGCTCGATGCGGTGGCAAACCAACAAGATCCTCGGGAAAGACGTCTGAGTACTCACAAACCACCC
Organism: Camellia oleifera; assembly: GCA_022316695.1. NCBI lineage: Eukaryota > Viridiplantae > Streptophyta > Magnoliopsida > Ericales > Theaceae > Camellia > Camellia oleifera. The sequence goes on along the minus strand of CM039310.1, from coordinate 55,729,557 downwards.
TTGGCAACACAATCTGAGTCTCATCAACCTCACTAATCGAAAGATTAGCAAGTAGACCACTAAGCTCACTCCGCCTTCGTAAAACATACCCCGGTGGCAAAACACTACCAACCCGGTCCCCCAGAAAATGGAAACACTCTCCGCTAAAGGTACAACAAGTGACCCTTTGACGGTAGCAATCAATCACTGCCCGATATGACGATAACCAGTCCATACCCAAAATAACATCAAAGCCCTTCATAGGCATAACCACAAAAGAAAATGGAATTCTATGATTATCGACCTCTATATCACAACCCCTAACACCTTGTTTCAAGATCAATTCACCCCCAAGAGGTGACACTACACAGATAGGAGACGCTAACTGAGCTAACTCTAACTCCAAAACAGATGCAAATGCAGCAGACACAAAGGAATGAGATGCACTCGTATCAATCAAAACATTAGCAACCGAGTTGCAAAACAAGAAGGTACCTCTCACAACAGATGGAGCCGGTACAAGGTCCTGCGCAGTAACAGCATACACGCGCCCAGATGGTCTCTAATCAACCTGCTCACCCCTAGGAGCATAAGACTGCTGCACAGACTGGGACGATGAAGCCCCCTTATTGGCCCTCGAGGCCTGACCCGACTGAGCTGGCTGCTGACCCTGAGTCTGCCTCAAACCAGATGCACCAGGTGTGCCACCCAACTGCGGGCAATACCTCTTCATGTGCCCTGCCTGACCGCACTGAAAACAAGTGAGCGGCTGGCCTTTACCCTGACTCTGGCTCTGAGATCGAGCCGAAGATGATGCTGCTCTCTGTACTCCTCCCCTTTGAGGACAAATTGGAGACTTGTGGCCCAGCTGGCCACACTTGAAACAAGTAATGTCTCCCTGGCTGCCTTTCCCAGAACTAGCACTCGGTACTGGAAAATTGGATCTAGAAAAGCTACCCTGAGACTGCTGAGGAGTAAAACGTCTCTGCCTCTTGCCATCACCCTGGCCATCCCGACTCCTCTTGGAGCCTTTCTGCCCTTCCTCCTCTTCCTGCATCATGATCTCCGTATGGGCTGCAGCATCAACCAGACGCCCATAATCCCGAATCATTGAACCAACAACTCTCAACTTGAGGCCGCGCCTCAACTTCTTCTCAAACTCAATGCAACGGCATTCCTCAGACGCCACCAACTCAGGTGCAAACCTGGACAAACTAGTGAATGCAGCCTCAAACTCGGCCACTGAAGAACTCGACTGCTTAAGCTAACAGAACTGGTCTCTCAGCTTCTCCCTGACTGCCGGAGATAAGAACCTCTCCTAGAAAGCATTCACAAAAGCCTCCCATGTACCTCCTATACGACCTTTGGTGAACTTCCACCACTGACCCGCAACCCCCTTCAGCTGGAAAGATGCCAAGGCCACCTTCAACCCCTCGTCTTCGATGCCAAGCATCTCAAACGTCTTCGTTGTCTGTTCGAGCCATTCATCTGCCTTAAGCGGCTCTTTTGGATCACCCACAAATTCGTCCGGATTGGACCGGAAGAACTCCCTCTTCAGAAAAGAAGGTCCAGCATCTATAACAACAACTTGGGCTGGATTCGCAGCCCTCAGAATGCCAACTTATTCCCTGAATGCCCCTGCTATCTCTCGGACTAAAGCGCCCATAGCCTGCTGGCCTACTGGCTCGGCCACATTGGCCTGACCAACACCCTCCTGCACCGCCGGAATCTCCTGTACTACTGGAATCTCCTCTGGCACAGGCACTTCCTGCCTACCTGGCCTACCACGCCTACCACATCCTCGTCCTCGTCCTGACATCCTAATACAAGAAACAAAGACGTTAGCACATTAATAAATGTGCCGAAGCTAAACACTCTCGTCCTAATGCATTGGACAACAATAATTCATTCCACGTAAGCACATAATCACATAAGCACCTACGAATTTCATTCCCGGATAATGATAGTCCCAAAGTGTTACTATAGTTCCGGTTGGAAGCAGCAGTGATCAAGTGCCTTTCCAACAAGACTACTAGAAACTCAAGGGTCCAATCAACATTCCAGAAACTACGTTCCATACCCACATAATCACATAAACATGTTATCAAATAAGCATACAACAGTACACTAAGTCTCTATCAAACGAGACGAACCCAATGTAATACTAATCACTTCCCACGTACCCAAAGTATTCAAACCCGGTACGCTCTGATACCAAGTTGTAACGCCGTAAAAATTAACCCATTATATATAACAATGACATGCATTACTAAAAGAAAACAATTCATTATCCCAATCATCAAAGTATTATTAAATAAAGACATTACATGTAACATCAAAATAAATGCCCTACGGGCTTACATCTTTCCAAGCCAACACTTGGACACAAAAATATGAGTTCTAATCTCAAATACAGATAAAGCCCTTGGCTTGAATGTTTACATATAATCTCAAATAAAGACAAATAATTAAAGATAGGTCTTCAAGTCTAAATCCTTCCAAGCTAAGTCCTTGGAGGTAGCTTATCACCTGAACCTGAAAATGATGTTCCCATATAGGGTGAGCCACATCCCAGTAGAAATATACTAAACCAAATATAAGCATTGAATAAAGCAATATCATTCAATAGATGGTTAACCAAAATCATCTCATTATACAGTTTTATAACACTAATATCTAAGACACGTTTCACTTTCCATTATTATCAATATGACTCAGAACCTGGCCAAACTTACAACTGTGAACTATATCATATTCACAATACTTCCAATATCAACAAAACAACTGAGACACAAGCACATATAAAAAACACTTCATACTTCCAAATTGATACACATTTTAGTGTTGTATCAATAACATGTAAAAACACTTCAATATCAATAAGCACACATAAAAGTGATGCTAATGGAGTCCATCCCCTATCTCCTCCCAAACAAATCCGGTTTAGAGGTCCATCCCCTATCTTCCCCTAAACCGTGGAGTACATCCCCTATCTCCTCCCACACAATATGCAAATGCATGCTCAATCAATACACGTATTTTCTGTATTAATTCAATAGTCAAAACAATGACTTAACCAATATGATTAGTTTCAGTTATCCCTAATCCACATGCAATGTCTACAACAATCACGACTATCCTCCACCGATAGCCCAAAACAGTTATTTCTAGACTGGAAATAAATAAATCAACAATTCGGTAGGCAAGTGATTTAAATTAATCAACTATCCCAATTAATCAATAAATTCCTCAATTTCATGAATTTAACTAATTTCCCCAATTTTCCTTAAATTAATTATACAAATCAATTTATCAAACAACTAGGGTTTTTCCCAAAATTACTAAAATACCCCCAACATATCAAAATACCAAAACTTAGAACAAAACTTATACATTGGAGTAGGAAATCCCTACCTCGAAGAAATTAACCCAAATAGAGAAGACGGAGATGAAGATCGAAAATCGACAGTGCTCCAAATTCACAAACTCTCAGATTAAAACGGAGCCCTCGACTCACACTATCTTTTTAATAAAGCAACTAGGGTAGAAACACACCCTAAATAGATCAAACCTAAAAGAAAAGGTGAGTAGGGAAAGAGAGAAGTCGGACCTTAGGGTTTGGAAACAAAAGAGATAGAAAAAATTGATCAAAACTCGCTGCTGCCTATATAAACTGAACAGGCTCGCTCGTGCGAAGACTTGGTCGCTCGAGCGACCAGACACAAGAAACCTCGCTCGAGCGAAGAAAAGCTCGCTCGAGCCAAAAACTCGATGCTTCAGGTCTGCAACCCAGAAGCTCGCTCGAACGACGGAATGCTCGCTCGAGCGAAGAACTCGAAAACATACACCTCGCTCGCTCGAGCGAAGAAACACTGCTCTCAGGTCTATACTAGACGCAATCGCTCGCTCGAGCGAAGAAACCCTGGCTCGAGCCACCAGGAACAAAAACAACCCACGCTCGAGCGACCAAACTCTCGTTCGAGCGACCAACCCAAAAACTGGACAGCAACACTTGGTTTCCGAACCCAACCAACCTGTAGCAAAACCTGCTCAACATATCCTATAACTCAAAACTAAGGAATTAAAGGACAGCAATAACAATACAATAACATTAAACCTACGGAACATAAGTTCGGATACAACATCCCAAAGGAAAAGACCGGGGTCGCTATAATTTATTTTGGCACACAAAATAAATATAACAACACATTCCAAAGATTTTCAACATCTTTATTAAAAATCCTCCAATTTCTAGGTTTTCATACCAAAACCATTCATCTTCAAATATTTGAGAAGATCTCACCAAAACATCTTTCTTTCATCAATATAGTTCAAAAATATAAATTTCTATTTTTAGAAGGAAAAAGAAAATAAACCCACTTTCAAAATCATTCACCTTCTTGAATCAACAATATATTTTTTCAAAACAAATCAAAGGATGGTTTCTAAAATCATTTAGATCATGCAAAAATATATATATAACTCAAAGAAAATCCCTACTTATTAAATATTACCATTTTTTTTTTTATCAAAATCCTCATTTAAATGCAACATGGTAAATTTTCTCCAATAGCCAAAATAGTTATCTCTAACATATTAATTAAAAGATAACAACATGGGTATATAATCCAACATATAACTATAACTTGGAATCTCTCGTGATTCCCAACATTTAGAAACAAATCATATTCCTCGTTTTATCAAATATGAACAACTACACTAGTTTTCATATCACAATCACGTCCGGTAACCTCTCAAGGTCCATTTCTAACCGTGTCGGTTTTATTCCAACAAATACATTAAGTAAAATAATACCGTTAATGCCCAAGAAAAACATCATTTTCTTTCCAAACTCATTCTCCTAGCATTATTCAACTATGACATCCTATATTGATCGAAAGTCCCAAAGTTAAACGTAATTTCTTTGTTTTCTTTAAAAATGCTCTTTTGGCCACAAACCGGTAAAAATTTCAAAACTAATCTAATCGAAGTCCGTTTTTATTCAAATTAAAAACATAACTCTTTCATAACCTTACAATCATATTCCAAGTTTACACTTTCGCAATTTGGGCATCAACTTTTTATTTTTCTCAAAATTTCTCTTTTAAGCAAATAAAACACAAATTTTCCAAAAATTCTAATTAAATTATATACAACTCTAAACTCCATATAATCAAGCAAAAGTGCATAAATATGTGTAGGAAAAATCTCTACTTAACAATTTACACAATATTCTTCAATATCAATTTATTTTTCTCAAAAATAAATTCTAAAACTCAAGGATGAGATAAATATTTCAACCTTAATTTCTCAAAATTATTTCAACCTTAAATTATCTAACCATAATATGATGTAGATATAATCCATACAACTATTAAATTCTATTTTCGGATTTCTTTTACAAAATTAACAACACCAAATGATTTTTCCAAAATCAATCTCAAAATACCAACATTCTTAACATTTTAACATAATTTTTCTTCCAAAAATTACCAAACAAAAATCTGAAAATATACATATATGCAATACCTCTTATAATGATATATTTTCTCAAAATAATACCAACATAGCTTTAATGTAAAAATATGAAGAAAGTCCCTACCTCAAATATGACGAAAAACAAATCTGAAAATGCAAACGTCGCCCGATCATGAATCCGAGAACACCATTGCGAAGATTACGACGAGTTCTCCAACTTTCATTTACAACATTTTTGTAAAATCTCACTCTAAGGACTCTCACTCTAAGCTCAAAGCTTGAGCAACAATGGAGGAAAATAAAAGAGAGAGAGAAACGGACAGGAAGAGAGAGAAGCAGAGAGTGGTCTGCCAACCCAACCAAATGAAAATGGAAGAAAAGAAAGGGAAAAGAATGATGGGCAAGACAAAAATGGAGGCCACCCACATGGGTGTGTCTCCCAAAGTTTGATTCTTTTCTTAAAAATATATATATATATATAATTTTTGCAATAATAATTCAAAATTTTATAATATAAATTATAAAATGATATAATTTTTCTCACCACAAAATATAATATTTTTGTACATCACAAAATATAATATTTTGCTCATTTCACAATAATACATGTTTCATTCTTTATAAAATATATAATTTTTCACCGTATGGTACACATCATAAATTTAACTTTTAAATATTTATTATAACCCTATATAATAAATAACAACAACTCCCAAGGTGGTTACTACCAATCATATAATTAAAAATGACCAAATAATTAAACATGAATCACAAACAAATTCAAATTAAATTGAATCTAAATCATGGGTCTCATCCATAAGTGAAACATGGTCCAATTATATACTAAAATAGACTCAACTAATTTATCTCAAATCATGGTCTAAACATTAAAAATTAAATAACAAATTTCTGCTATAATTTAAACTGAACACTAATCAGTCCGTGAATTTTCATAACATAAATACTCATCAACAAATTCTGAAATTTTTACCCAACGTGCTAGACTCGTATGTGAACAACATACAAAAATTTCATAATTTTCTGAGATCGGTAACTATTTTTAAAAAATACAAAACCGAACTGTTTTCGCACAGAATTTCCACAGCACTCAAATTCAAAAATTTGCTCAATTAAATTATGCAATGGCTATTTAAAAAAAAAAAAAAATTCTGGGTCAATACATAAGGCAAGGTTGCCGCCCGCCGGTAAGGCGAAGAACACCAAGAGCTTAACCTATAGCTCTAATACCATGTAAGAATAGTAGAGAGAGACTAAATAATATGTATTGTATTCAATGAATTAATCCTATACAATAAAAGGCCTGCATATATAGGTTGAGAAAGAGAATCCTATTAGAAACCTAAATATGAGAAAGAGTATCCTGCAAGAAACCTAACTATGACTATTCCCAAATATATCTAGAAAATCAATACCTAATATATCTAGGAATATATACCATATATATTAACATTGCCAATTCGCTTTTTCTCATGTCTCTGTTCGTACCGGATCTTACTCTGACGAACTCATCAAAACTGCCACGAGTTCGATATATAGACACACATAATACGTGTGACGCCCTCAAAATTAACCCATTATATATATAACAATGACATGCATTACTAAAAGAAAACAATTCATTATCCCAATCATCAGAGTATTATTAAATAAAGACATTACATGTAACATCAAAATAAATGCCCTACGGGCTTACATCTTTCCAAGCCAATACTTGGACACAAAAATATGAGTTCTAATCTCAAATACAGATAAAGCCCTTGGCTTGAATGTTTACATATAATCTCAAATAAAGACAAATAATTAAAGATAGGTCTTCAAGTCTAAATCCTTCCAAGCTAAGTCCTTGGAGGTAGCTTATCACCTGAACCTGAAAATGTTGTTCCCATATAGGGTGAGCCACAGCCCAGTAGAACTATACTAAACCAAATATAAGCATTGAATAAAGCAATAGCATTCAATAGATGGTTAACCAAAATCATCTCATTATACAGTCATCTCATTATACAGTCTTATAACACTAAGATCTAAGACACGTTTTACTTTCCATTATCATCAATATGACTCAGAACCTGGCCAAATTTACCACTGTGAACTATATATCATATTCACATTACTTCCAATATCAACAAAACAACTGAGACACAAGCTCATATCAAAACACTTCATACTTCCAAATTGATACACATTTTAGTGCTGTATCAATAACATGTAAAAACACTTCAATATCAATAAGCACACATAAAAGTGATGCTAATGGAGTCCATCCCCTATCTCCTCCCAAACAAAATCCGGTTTAGAGGTCCATCCCCTATCTTCCCCTAAACTGTGGAGTACATCCCCTATCTCCTCCCACACAATATGCAAATGCATGCTCAATCAATACACGTATTTTCTGTATTAATTCAATAGTCAAAACAATGACTTAACCAATATGATTAGTTTCAATTATCCCTAATCCACATGCAATTTCTACAACAATCACGACTATCCTCCACCGATAGCCCAAAACAGTTATTTCTAAACAAGAAATAAAATAAATCAACAATTCGGTAGGCAAGTGATTTAAATTAATCAACTATCCCAATTAATCAATAAATTCCTCAATTTCATGAATTTAACTATTTTCCCCTATTTTCCTTAAATTAATTATACAAATCAATTTATCAAATAACTAGGGTTTTTCCCAAAATTACTAATATACCCCCAACATATCAAAATACCAAAACTTAGAACAAAACTTATACATTGGAGTAGGAAATCCCTACCTCGAAGAAATTAACCCAAATGGAGAAGACGGAGATGAAGATCCAAAATCAAAAGTGCTCCAAATTCACAAACTCTCAGATTAAAACGGAGCCCTCGACTTACACTATCTTTTTAATAAAGCAACTAGGGTAGAAACACACCCTAAATAGATCAAACCTAAGAGAAAATGTGAGTAGGAAAAGAGAGAAGTCGGACCTTAGGGTTTGGAAACAAAAGAGATAGAAAAATTGATCAAAAACCCGTTGCTGCCTATATAAACTGAACAGGCTCGCTCGAGCGAAGACTTGGTCGCTCGAGCGACCAGACACAAGAAACCTCGCTCGAGCAAAGAAAAGCTCGCTCGAGCCAAGAATGCAATGCTTCAGGTCTGCAACCCAGAAGCATGCTCGAGCGACAGAATGCTCGCTCGAGCGAAGAACTCGAAAACAAACACCTCGCTCACTCCAGCGAAGAAAATCTCGCTCGAGCGAAGAAACACTGCTCTCAGGTCTATACTAAACGCAATCGCTCGCTCAAGCAAAGAAACCCTGGCTCGAGCCACCCGAAACAAAAACAACCCTCGCTCGAGCGACCAACCCAAAAACTGGACAGCAACACTTGGTTTCCGAACCCAACCAACCTGTAGCAAAACCTGTTCAACATATCCAATAACTCAAAACTAAGGAATTAAAGGACAGCAACAACAATACAATGACATTGAACCTACGAAACATAAGTCCGGATACAACATCCCAAAGGAAAAGACCGGGATCGCTATAACCTCCCCCCCTTAAAAGAATTTCGTCCCCGAAATTAAGCATAAGTTTTCGAAAACAAGTTTTTCTCAAATTCCAACCATAGAACATTTCAATAATGAACCACTTGACACAATACCGGTCATTTCATCTCTTAACAAGAGGCATCTTACAACATGTACATAAAACAACATATGTTACCACCTGCATCAGTATTATGCATTTTTTTTTTTCTTTCTTTCAATGTCAACAGTTTTCAATAACATATATTCAATTTCACGATAGAACTCTAATTCAACAACATATTCAACATATTCAATGTTACAATAAACTTTCATTATGAGGCAAGTTCCAAAATATTTCATTAAACTAAAACATTCTCAATGTTTTCCAACATAAGACATATATAAAGCTCTTAAGTTCAACAAGATTACAAAATATAAATACAAGATCACAACTCAGTAAACATGTCCGGATACTTCTCGCGGACTTCCAATTCATGTTCCCAAGTGGCTTCCTCCACCCCGTGATGCTTCCACAGAACTTTTACCAAAGGGATGGTTTTGCCTCGCAAAACTTGATCCCGCCTATCCAAGACCCGAACCGGTCTCTCCTCATACGAGACATTCTCGTCAACCACTAAATCGGTCCAATCCAACACATGTGATGAATCCGGCTCATACTTCCAAAGCATACTCACATGAAACACGTCATGTACTCCGGACAACTGCGGTGACAAAGCTAAACGATAAGCAGCCTCGCCAATCCTCTCAAGGATCTCAAAAGGACCAATAAACCGAGGGAACAACTTCCCGTTCTTCCCAAACCTCATCAATCCCCGTCTAGGCGATATCTTCAGAAAGACATGATCACCCACCTCAAACACTAAAGGTCTCCTCCTACGGTCGGCATAAGATTTCTGACGACTCTGGGCTGTAACAAGTCTCTTACGGATAAGCTCAACTTTCTCTGTCGTTTCCCTCACCAACTCTGGACCCAATAGAGGTGCATCATCCACCTCGGCCCAACAAACAGGAGATCTACATGGTCGGCCATACAAGGCCTCAAACGGTGCCATACCAATACTAGACTGGAAACTGTTGTTGTAGGCAAACTCCACCAAAGGCAAGTGCCTCTCCCACGACCCACTTAAATCAAGAACACAACCCCGAAGCATATCCTCAAGGATCTGAATAGTACGCTCGGACTGCCCGTCAGTCTGAGGATGATAAGTCGTGCTAAAGGTCAACTTAGTGCCTAAGGCACTCTGCAAACTCTGCCACAACCTAGCAGTAAAACGAGGATCTCTATCTGAGACGATCGTCACTGGGACCCCGTGCAACCTCACTATGTCCCGAATGTACAAGTCGGCAAGATGATCTACCGAATCTCTCACGCGCATAGGAATGAAGTGCGCCGACTTAGTCAACCGGTCTACAACCACCCAAATAGCATCACTACCCCGCTGAGTTCTCGGAAGACCCACAACGAAGTCCATAGTGACATGCTCCCACTTCCACTCGGCAATAGGCAAGGTTTGCAACAAACCCGCTGGCCTTTGATGTTCGGCCTTCACTTGCTGACAAGTAAGACACTTAGACACAAAAGCTGCCACATCTCTCTTCATACCCCGCCACCAAAACTGGCGACTCAAATCCCGATACGTCTTAATACCTCCTGGATGCACCGCAAGGCGCGAATGATGAAACTCTCGGAGCACCTCCTCTCGGCAAGACTCCGGTACAAACAGACGATCTCGGTATCTCACACTCAGGTCGGGATACACCGTCAAACCCTTCTCAGCCTTCCCACCGGAAATCTTCTCACGGAGGGATTCTACCTCAAGGTCACCTCTCTGAGCCTCTAATACTCGAGTCACAAGTGTAGGCTGTGCAACAACAGAAAACAAAGTCGCAGCCTCAACTGAGTCATCCAGAAGTAAATTGAACTCTCCAATTGCACCCAACATCTCCCATTCTCGGATGGCTATACTAGCAACGTCACCTACAGATTTCCTGTTAAGGGCATCGGCCACAACATTGGCCTTCCCGGGATGATAATGCAACTCCAAGTCATAATCCTCAATAAACTCCATCCACTTCCTCTGCCTCAAATTCAAGTCTTTCTGTGTAAACAGATATTTTAGACTCTTATGATCCGAGAATACTTCGAACTTCTCACCATAAAGATAATGCCTCCAAATATTCAAGGCAAATATCACAGCTGCTAACTCTAGATCGTGTGTAGGGTAATTTTTCTCATGAATTTTCAACTGACGTGAACCATAGGCAACCACTTTCCCTTCTTGCATTAACACACAACCCAGACCCTCTCGTGAAGCGTCACAATAGACTGCATAACCCAACCCTCTCTCCGAAATAATCAATACTGGAGCGGTGGTCAGTCTAACTTTCAACTCCTGAAACGACTTTTCACAAGTCTCACTCCATACAAATTTGACTCCCTTCCGAGTCAATCTAGTCAAAGGCGAAGCTAACCTGGAGAAATCTTTCACAAACCGGCGATAATACTGAGCTAATCCCGGAAAACTACGGATCTCAAACACACTCTTAGGCTGTGCCCAGTCTTGCACTGCCTCCGTCTTAGATGTATCAACCGACACCCCTTCCCCAGAAACGACATGGCTTAAGAATTTCACCTCTTCTAGCCAGAACTCACACTTCCCAAACTTAGCATAAAGTTTATGGGTTCTAAGTAACTCCAGCACCACTCGCAAGTGTTCCTTGTGCTCCTCCTCTGAAGGTGAATAAATCAAAATGTCGTCCACAAAGACGACTACAAAACGATCTAAGAATTCTCTGAAGATCTGGTTCATCAAATCCATAAACACTGCCGGTGCATTGGTGAGCCCAAATGGCATCACCAAAAACTCATAGTGGCCATACCGCGTACGGAATGCCGTCTTCGGAATATCCTCCTCCCTGACTCTCAACTGATGATAACCCGATCTCAAGTCTATCTTCGAAAAACAACGGGAACCCTTCAGCTGATCAAACAAATCATCTATACGAGGCATAGGGTACTTATTCTTAACCGTAACCCGATTCAATTTCCGGTAATCTATACACAGTCTCAAAGCACCACCTTTCTTTTTAACAAAGAGGGCCGGTGCTTCCCACGGCGAAACACTAGGACGGATATAGTCCTTATCTAACAACTCCTGGAGCTAAATCTTCAACTCAACTAACTCAACTGGGGCAAAACGATAAGGTGCCATAGAAATTGGCGCCGTGCCGGGCACTAGGTCAATAGAGAACTCAATCTCTCGATGCGGTGGCAAACCAACAAGATCCTCGGGAAAGACGTCCGAGTACTTACAAACCACCCTTGGCAACACAATCTGAGTCTCATCAACCTCACTAATAGAAAGATTAGCAAGTAGACCACTAAGCTCACTCCGCCCTCGTGAAACATACCCCGGTGGCAAAACACTACCAACCCGGTCCCCCAGAAAATGGAAACACTCTCCGCTAACGGTACAACATGTGACCCTCTGACGGTAGCAATCAATAACTGCCCGGTATGACGATAACCAGTCCATACCCAAAATAACATCAAAGCCCTTCATAGGCATAACTACAAAAGAAAATGGGATTCTATGATCATCGGCCTCTATATCACAACCCCTAACACCTTGTTTCAAGATCAATTCACCCCCAAGAGGTGACACTACACAGATAGGAGACGCTAACTGAGCTAACTCCAACTCCAAAACAGATGCAAATGCAGCAGACACAAAGGAATGAGATGCACCCGTATCAATCAAAACATTAGCAACCGAGTTGCAAAACAAGAAGGTACCTCTCACAACCGATGGAGCCGGTACAAGGTCCTGCGCAGTAACAGCGTACACGCGCCCAGATGATCTCTGATCAACCTGCTCACCCCTAGGAGCATAAGACTGCTGCACAGACTAGGACGATGAAGCCCCCTGATTGGCCCTCGAGGCCTGACCCGACTGAGCTGGCTGCTGACCCTGAGTCTGCCTCAAACCAGATGCACCAGGTGTGCCACCCAACTGCGGGCAATACCTCTTCATGTGCCCTGCCTGACCGCACTGAAAACAAGTGAGCGGCTGGCCTCTACCCTGACTCTGGCTCTGAGATCGAGCCGAAGAAGATGCTGTTCTCTGCCCTCCTCCCCTTTGAGGACAAATTGGAGACTTGTGGCCTAGCTGGCCACACTTGAAACAAGTAATGTCTCCCTGGCTGCCTTTCCCAGAACTAGCACTCGGTACTGGAAAAGTGGATCTTGAAAAGCTACCATGAGACTGCTGAGGAGTAAAACCTCTCTGCCTCTTGCCATCACCCTGCCATCCTGACTCCTCTTGGAGCCTTTCTGCCCTTCCTCATCTTCCTGCATCATGATCTCCGTATGGGCTGCAGCATCAACCAGACGCCCATAATCCCGAATCATAGACCCAACAATTCTCAACTTGAGGCCGCACCTCAACTTCTTCTCAAACTCAATGCAACGGCGTTCCTCAGACGCCACCAACTCAAGTGCAAACCTGGACAAACTAGCGAATGCAGCCTCAAACTCGGCCATTGAAGAACTCGACTGCTTCAGCTGACAGAACTGGTCTCTCAGCTTCTCCCTGACTGCTGGAGATAAGAATCTCTCCTGGAAAGCATTCACAAAAGCCTCCCATGTACCTCCTATACGACCTTTGGTGAACTTCCACCACTGACGCTCATCCCCCTTCAGCTGGAAAGATGCCAAGGCCACCTTCAACCCCTCGTCTTCGATGCCAAGCATCTCAAACGTCTTCGTTATCTGTTCGAGCCATTCATCTGCCTTAAGCGGCTCTTTTGGATCACCCACAAATTCGTCCGGATTGGACTGGAAGAACTCCCTCTTCAGAAAAGAAGGTCCAGCATCTGTAACAACAACTTGGGCTGGATTCGCAGCCCTCAGAATGCCAACTGATTCCCTGAATGCCCCTGCTATCTCTCTGGCTAAAACGCCCATAGCCTGCTGGCCTACTGGCTCGGCCACATTGGCCTGACCAACACCCTCCTGCACTGCCGGAATCTCCTGTACTACTGGAATCTCCTCTTGCACAGGCACTTCCGGCCTACCCGGCCTACCACGCCTACCGCGTCCTCGTCTTCGTCCTGACATCCTAATACAAGAAACAAAGACGTTAGCACATTAATAAATGTGCCGAAACTAAACACTCTCGTCCTAATGCATTGGACAACAATAATTCATTCCACGTAAGCACATAATCACATAAGCACCTACGAATTTCATTCCCGAATAATGATAGTCCCAAAGTGTTACTATAGTTCCGGTTGGAAGCAGCAGTGATCAAGTGCCATTCCAACAAGACTACTAGAAACTCAAGGGTCCAATCAACATTCCAGAAACTACGTTCCATACCCACATAATCACATAAACATGTTATCAAATAAGCATATAACAGTACACTAAGTCTCTATCAAACGAGACGAACCCAATGTGATACTAATCACTTCCCACGTACCCAAAGTATTCAAACCCAACTTCGCTCTGATACCAAGTTGTAACGCCCTCAAAACTAACCCATTATATATATATATATATATAACAATGACATGCATTACTAAAAGAAAACAATTCATTATCCCAATCATCAGAGTATTATTAAATAAAGACATTACATGTAACATCAAAATAAATACCCTACGGGCTTACATCATTCCAAGCCAACACTTGGACACAAAAATATGAGTTCTAATCTCAAATACAGATAAAGCCCTTGGCTTGAATGTTTACATATAATCTCAAATAAAGACAAATAATTAAAGATAGGTCTTCAAGTCTAAATCCTTCCAAGCTAAGTCCTTGGAGGTAGCTTATCACCTGAACCTGAAAACGATGTTCCCAAATAGGGTGAGCCACAACCCAGTAGAAATATACTAAACCAAATATAAGCATTGAATAAAGCAATAGCATTCAATAGATGGTTAACCAAAATCATCTCATTATACAGTCATCTCATTATACAGTCTTATAACACTAAGATCTAAGACACGTTTTACTTTCCATTATTATCAATATGACTCAGAACCTGGCCAAACTTACCACTGTGAACTATATATCATATTCACATTACTTCCGATATCAACAAAACAACTGAGACATAAGCTCATATCAAAACACTTCATGCTTCCAAATTGATACACATTTTAGTGCTGTATCAATAACATGTAAAAACACTTCAATATCAATAAGCACACATAAAAGTGATGCTAATGGAGTCCATCCCCTATCTCCTCCCAAACAAAATCCGGTTTAGAGGTCCATCCCCTATCTTCCCCTAAACCGTGGAGTACATCCCCTATCTCCTCCCACACAATATGCAAATGCATGCTCAATCAATACACGTATTTTCTGTATTAATTCAATGGTCAAAACAATGACCTAACCAATATGATTAGTTTCAATTATCCCTAATCCACATGCAATGTCTACAACAATCACGACTATCCTCCACCGATAGCCCAAAACAGTTATTTCTAAACAAGAAATAAAATAAATCAACAATTCGGTAGGCAAGTGATTTAAATTAATCAACTATCCCAATTAATCAATAAATTCCTCAATTTCATGAATTTAACTATTTTCCCCAATTTTCCTTAAATTAATTATACAAATCAATTTATCAAATAACTGGGGTTTTTTCCAAAATTACTAAAATACCCCCAACATATCAAAATACCAAAACTTAGAACAAAACTTATACATTGGAGCAGAAAATCCCTACCTCGAAGAAATTAACCCAAATGGAGAAGACGGAGATGAAGATCCAAAATCAAAAGTGCTCCAAATTCACAAACTCTCAGATTAAAACGGAGCTCTCGACTCACACTATCTTTTTAATAAAGCAACTAGGGTAGAAACACACCCTAAATAGATCAAACCTAAGAGAAAAGGTGAGTAGGAAAAGAGAGAAGTCGGACCTTAGGGTTTGGAAACAAAAGAGATAGAAAAATTGATCAAAAACCCGCTGCTGCCTATATAAACTGAACAGGCTCGCTCGAGCGAAGACTTGGTCGCTCGAGCGACCAGACACAAGAAACCTCGCTCGAGCGAAGAAAAGCTCGCTCGAGCCAAGAATGCAATGCTTCAGGTCTGCAACCCAGAAGCATGCTCGAGCGACAGAATGCTCGCTCGAGCGAAGAACTCGAAAACATACACCTCGCTCGCTCGAGCGATGAAAATCTCGCTCGAGTGAAGAAACACTGCTCTCAGGTCTATACTAGACGCAATCGCTCGCTCAAGTGAAGAAACCCTGGCTCGAGCCACCCGAAACAAAAACAACCCTCACTCGAGCGACCAAACCCTCGCTCGAGCGACTAACCCAAAAACTGGACAGCAACACTTGGTTTCCGAACCCAACCAACCTGTAGCAAAAACTGTTCAACATATCCTATAACTCAAAACTAAGGAATTAAAGGACAGCAACAATAATACAATAACATTGAACCTACGAAACGTAAGTCCTGATACAACATCCCAAAGGAAAAGACCGGGCTCGCTATAATACGCATTAATGAGCTAAGTTTGTTGTATTTTATTTTATTTTTGGGGTTTTAATTATTGAAAATTGTGAAAGTCACTGATTGATCATATTTCTAATAGAATTTCTTGTGATCATGTAGGTTGAATAGAACATTTGCATGTTTGCAAAGAAAGGCATGACTCCAGTACAGATCAGAGTCATTCTTCGTGACTCTAACGGTATTCCTTTGGTTAAGAAACTATAAATTGATAAATATTGAGAGAGAGAGAGAGAGAGAGAGAGAGAGAGAGAGAGAGACATGTGAGGAGATTGCAATAGATTAAAACCAAAAAAGAAAAAAAAAAGGAACACATAAGATCTCTCTCTCCCATCTCTTTTAGTTTTTAATTTTTTTTTTATACATTTGAGCTCAGTATTAGATCTGTTGTTGATAAAGATGATGATGATATGTTGTTGTTTTTTTTCTTTTTCTTTTTTTCTTCTTCTTTATTTTCTATTGTTGATAGTTGATTGTTGGTTTTTTTGTTGTTGATGATGATGATGATGAAACATATTGCAACAGACAAGAGGAGAGAGAAAAAGATTCCAACAAATAGATAAAAAGATTCCAACAAATAGGGGATTCATGAACAAATGTTTTTAACAGATAGAAAAAAAATTAAATAGATAATTTTTTTGAATAGTGGATTGATCTGTTCAAAATGAGAATGAACAGATAAGTTAAAAATAAGAATTTCAATAGATAGAGAAAGAAAGAAAAGAGAGATGTAAAAATTAAATAGAAAGGAAAAAAATTGAATAGATAGTCAAAAAAATTGAACAAGTATGGAAAAAATTGAACAAATAAGGGAAAAAATTTGAATAGATAAAAAATAATTTAAATAGATAGATATAAATTTAAACAAATAGTAAAAAAAAGTCAACAGATAAATTAAGAGGTAAAATTGGAAACAAAATGTCATTTAAAACAATAAAAAGGATTTCTCTCCAAATTATTTCACAAATAGTGGACCTCTCACCAACCAAAAAAAAAAAAAATGCACTAGATCTAATGCCTTAAACACTCTCCAAATTGGATTTATCACCAATTTTCTTTGAAAAAAATAGTATTTTAGCCATTAAATTAAATATAAGTGTACATAAAATGTCTAAAATATATTTTTTGAGTTTAATGATTAAAATATAATATTTTTTCCATTGTAACGAAAATAGACAAATAGTTTAAATTGAGAATAAATAAAAAATTAGAACTTAAATCGACAAAATAAAAAAATTAAGATGAATTTTGTTATAGATTTTTATAATTTTGTTCAATAAAGCCTTTTATAAAAATAAAAAAAAATTTCAACCACATATATTGATTATTATTTTACAAAGACCTCGTTTGGGAAGTTAGTTATTTTAGTTGGCTTTTTGATTATTTTAACTTGACTAAAAAGTTGCGTTTGAGAAGTTGATTGTTCTATTTTTTTTTAATTAATTTTTTTTGTAGTTGATTTGATGGTTATGAGAGAAAAAATAAAATGATTATGGTTTGAATGTGACATTTTGTCTTATTGACTATTTTAGTATATTTTGTCTTTATTGTTTATTTTAGCTTTTAACCTACTCCCCAAAACAACCCCCCAAAAATTAGTAATGCTATGTACAGAGGACCAAACACAGAACCCAACATATAAATTGTTCATCTGGCCAGACAATGGGGTGGTCAATCAGCCAGAGTTTGTCGACCGCGGCTATCATCTTGTCAACCACAGTTGTCATCTTGTCGATCGTGACCAGAGTTTGTCAACCGTGACTATCATTTTGTCAACCGCGACTGTTATTTTGTCGATCGCGACTATTATCTTGTCAACCGCAGTTGTCATCTTGTCGACAACGACTATCATCTTGTCAACCGTGGTTGTTATCTTGTCAACCGCGACTATTATCTTCTCGTCCAGTCGACCACCCCGACATCCGGATGAACAATTTTTGTATTTGATTCTGTATTTGGTTCTCTTCGTGCGTAGCATTATTGCCCCTAAAATGGGGTATGAGGTTGCTACTGTGCTCTTGACACAACAGTAGCTGTTGTGCCTCAATTTGAGGCTTATTGTAGACTTATTTTTATGATTCGAATCGTTCACTTTGTGGAATTTATCGAGTAGTTCATACATATAAAAAATTATATTAATCGGATAACAATTGTTACGTGATCAGATCCAAATTTTTTAAACTACTTTAATAATAAATATAATTCAATCACATAATTACTAATATTCAATTAATATTATTTTTTAATATGTTCAAAATGCACGACGAATCTTACAGAATAAACAATTCAAATTACAAAATCATAATAAATCTCAAATTAAAACACAACCGTTATTGGCCTTGTTTGGTAGGGTTTATTTCTAGCTTATTTCAGCTTTTAGCTTAATTTAAGCTATTTTGATGTGTTTGGTTCAGCTTATAGCTTTTTGTAAGTCAAAAATCAACTTATTCTTTGAGTGGGGGAGGAGAAGCTTAATTTATAAGTCAAAAATCAGCTTATATTCACAATTATAAGCTATAAGCTATTAGACTATAAGTTGTAATCACTTTCCCACAACTCTACCAAACAGGCCAATTGCTGTGTCTCAGGGCAACATAACCAGTGTAAAGGCTCAAATTTCAGCATTCGGATCCTCTAATCAATTGGCGCAATCATGTAGAGTTGGGAGAGCGGGAATGAATTGCCGCCTCCAGGGCTGAGACAGAGAGAGGGAGACTTTCCCAAAAACCCAATTGCGACTCATCTCTGTTCCGTCAAAATACCCAAAAAATTAAAAACCAAAATAATCAAAAAGGCCCACCCAAACCCAAAGCGCGTGTGGCGTGTTCTTTCTTCTCCTTGGAGCGATGAGCTCCTCTGTAGCTCCTCTTCTTCTTGTTTTCTCTCTCTCATTCTTGCCCTCTATCCTTTCATGATCAAGCGATGATCCTACATTCAAAGGTACTTTTTACTTCACATCTCTTTCTCTACTCAAACCCTATCTCTGTGTGAGTCTGTGTTTTTTTTTTTTGAATTGATTTGTAGAGATTTTAGGGTTATGTTGTGCAGTTTTTGTTTAATTGATTTGGTGTAGAGATTTAATCAATCGCGATCTTCAAGCTGTAGAATATAGGCGATTCATTTTTTATTTTATTTTATTTTTTTGGTATGCTAATAGTTCAATTTGTAATTTGTGAGTGCATTTGCAATATGGGTTGTATGTATAATTATTATTGATTTTTGAATAAAGATCCTTCTTGAATTCCTCTCAATAATTGTACTTTGTTTTTCTCATACACACTTACGCTAGAGATAAGCGTCTTCTAACCATTGTAAGACTTTAATGCCTGACTTGACGAATGATATTGTAGGCTATATAACTGCTAGGTTAGGGTCACACATTAGAGTCTTTAAGGAATTGGGCAAGTATCACAATTATCACCCACAACTAATTAGATAAATAATTAATTAAATAAGCAGGTAATATATATATTGATAAATACAAGGGTTAAATTCATTTTACCCCATGTGGTTGGGGCTTGGAGATCTCCATATGATTCAAATATAGTCAGAAAACCGCATGTGGTTTTGGCCTAAAGTGTTATTGTTAGTTTTCCAATCCAAACTAACGGAAGGTGCAATACACACACCATTTTTTAGAGTGAGTTTGGTTTTTTGAAAAATTAAAGTGAAATTAAGACAACAAAAAAACAAATTTACCTCCATTTTCTCCAAATTTAAAATTAGATTAATATGTTAATTAAATTAAATAAATTAAAATATTATTAAGAATTGATCTAAAATATAAAATATAATGAAGAATTGATTTAAAATAAAATAAAATAAAATATAAATAAATAGTAATTAAGAATTGAACTAAAATATAATTAAATTAAAATTAGATTAATATGTTAGGAATTATAATAAATAATTAAATATTTAGGATTAATTATGATATAAAATATAATTAAATTAAAATTTGAATAACAAGTTTAGAATTACAATAAATAATCAAGAATTTATAATTGATTGTGATTTAATTAAATTAATGTTAGACATTATAAATTATGTGTATTAGAGCGGAGAGAGAAAGAAAATGACAAAAAAATATAGGGTTTGAGGGTATTATAGACATTTTACATTTATAGTTAACGGTGTTAACGGTTGCACTTTAATTCAAAACCATATGGGGGCTTTCTGGCTATATTTGAACGATAAGGGGGTCAAGTGCTCTAGCCTCAAAGCACAAGGAGGTAAAATGAATTTAACCCTAAATACAATACAGCGCTATAGGGGCCACATGGAAGGGATAGAGAAAGAAAGAGGAGGATCAAGGATGAAAGGGAGTCTGGAGGATCTTTAAGGAGGAAGAGATAGCCATTCAATAGAAGAAGAAGAGTGAGGGGAAGAACCTCAAGAAGAAAAGGAAGGAAAAGTAAAAGAGATTCATAAAAATGAAATGTTTAGAAACAATCTGTTTATTAGTAGATAAGTCAATGCTAGGATATATATTCTTAAGCCATCAACATTTTCTCTATGGTAAGTTGAGTACGCAGAAGTCTCTAATCTTCTTCTTTCTAGGGTTCTTTGTATTTACCTTTCATGAATTCTAAAGGAATGGAATCGAGAAATATATGGTAAATGTACCTAATGTTAACCCCAAGGGTTTGGCCTAGTGGGTGTAGCTTAGGGGTGTGCTCCCTTCCAGATCTTAAGTTCAACTTCCACTAAGTGCTATCAACTCCTTGGGGCCACGCCCGCGGGTTCTCCTCGAGATTTGTCCAATCCACATGGAGGGAGTGCTTTGCGTGGGTCTCGGGATTAGTCGAGGTGTGAGTAAGTTGGCTTGGACACAGGTCATCAACAAATAAAAATGTGCCCAATGTTCTATTATCTTAAACAAAATTTTGAAAAGTTGGCTAATAGACGGAATTTAGATAAAGATGCTATTTCCTTTATGTCTGAAACCTTGGTATAGGTCTAAGTCACGGTTCTATTTCATAGCATAAATATTGTTAAGTGCTCTATGATATGAAAACATATGAAGTACGGACACCTCTCCAAGGCTTGCGTATCTGTGTTGGACACATGTCAGACACGCTATGGACATGTGTCCGACTCTCTCCTGAGAGTGTTCCTTTTTTTTTTGAATTTTTTGCAGCCGGACACATTCCGGACACGTTCAGACACGTTTCGAACATTGCGAGGTGCAAAACATAATTTCAGAAACTTGAAGTGCGGTCAAATTGTAAAAAACAAAATTAAAACAATCAACCCAATTTGGAACCCTGCAATCGAACTGATTGAAGAGAGGAGACAAGAGAATGGGTTTGTCACTGCTCGTTGCGCGCTACTCACTGGCATATCGAAGGTAAGTACTTCGATTCTCTTCTTCTTCTTGTTCGTTCGATCTTCTTTTTCTCTTCTTCTTGTTCGATCTTCTTCGAGTTTTTCGATCTATCTCTCTGTCGCTCTCTGTTTTTCTTCTCTCTCTCTTTTTTCTTCGCTGTCTCTATCTCTATCACTCTCTTTTTCTCTTATTTTATTTTTTTGCTGAATGTAAGGCTTCTCTCTCTCTCTCTTTCTTTTTCTTTTTTTTTTTCTTTTTTTCCCTTTAATGTAAGGCTTTTCTCTCTCTCTCTTATTATTATTATTATTATTATTATTATTATTATTATTATTATTATTTTGTTAGCTGATTAATTTTTTATAATTTTATTTGATAGAACAAATTAATTTTATTCGAAGAAAAAAATTATAGTTGATATTGCTGAAATTATTAATTTTAATATTGTGTTTATTAATTTTATTATAGGAACCAATTTTTTATTTTGAAATATAAAATGTTTTTTTTATATATAATTTTAATAGTGTCATTTTGTATTTTTTATTACCTTTCAATATATATATTTATAATTTTATGACATAATAAATAAATTCAATTATATATATTGAATGTGTCCCCAGCGTGTCGTGTTCTCTATTTTTAAAATTTTGCGTGTCTGCGTCTTCGTGTCATGTCCCGTGTCTGTGTCCGTGCTTCATAGATGAAAACAAACAAGTTTGTGATGTTGAATTGGACTTTCGATAGACAGGATAAAATCGAAAAATACAATATACATGTGGCTATGTGCGCCACATGGTAGGAATAGAGAAAGAAGGAGGACCAAGGATGAAAGGTAGTATGTAGCCATTCAGTAGAAGAAGATAGTGAGGAGAAGAAACACAAGAAGAAAAAGAAGGAAAAGGAAAGAGAATTCATCAAAAAGAAATGTCTATAAACAAAACATTTATTAGTAGACAAGTCAATGCTAGGGTATATGCTAAGATGCAAGGACATGGAAACGAGACGTAGTGATTTCAAAAAAATGAAGACACAGACACGGTGGGGACATGACAATAAAAATTAATTATATATATATATATATGTAGATTAATATTACATCCACAAACAATTAAAATTAACAAAAACTAGTCTAATACTAATGCAAAATAATTTAAAAAATCATTCTTCTTTTTTGTGATAAATAAAGTTTATTGCTCATGGCATCAAGATGACGGAAAAAATACAAAAAGTGCCCCGAAAAGGGGAAAGACTGCATAACCAATCAAATCATTCAAGAAATCAAAAAAACAAACAAATCCAGGTCTACCCTCACTGAAACCTGTCACGCCCCGAATTTTAATTACACGAAAACATTACCAAAGCCTGTAAATTTAGGTCCATATTTTTTTTTTCTACATACACAAATATCTATTACACTTGAGTAACAGAAATACGATAATACATGTTCCCTCTCTCAATGAATACAACAACAATAATACATGCCAATGCTTCTGCCGCGAAGCTACAAATAAATGAATACAAATACAAATCCACTTCTTTTACAACTACCATGAAGTTATACAAATGACTAAAGAACTCCGTACATCTTCGATCAAATAATCCAAACATTCTTCCTGTAAAAGATACAACAACAACGGGGTGAGCACTAATGCCCAGTAGGAATCTCACAGTTCTAAATCAATAACTAACACACAGATAAAAATGATCATGCATGCTGGGTGATACCATATAGTAGGGTGACATTTCATAATCTCAAAATATCATAAGTAAGGTATCTTTTTCTCAAAAACAATTTAACCACTTGTAAGAAAAACCTTCAGCCATAAAAAAAAATCATCCCTTAACTTTAAAGAAAACCATAGATCCTTGTGAAACAATCGTATTTAAGAAACAACATCATTTAAAGGTTAATAACCCATTTCCCAAATTATTTCTCATTTAACTTCCATTTTTAATGTTTCTCTTTTCTTTCATTATACTCTTTTACTCTTCATTTTTAACTTAAAACCCCATGACTTCAAGTTCAAGTTCCTTTTTGATTTGCCAACAATTCTCCTATACTCAATTCACCCCGTTAATTACACCCGCAAAGTCTCACTTCAAGATAACACAATGTTAATAAACCCTTCCAAGCCAATCCTTTATTTAATTAAGGAACAACTCTCACAATTTACCTTTATTAACACAACTACTTCGTTAAGTTTATCATCATAGTCTATAATCCTCATATCTATTTTTTTTTTTTTTTTTTGTTCCCATTATTTACAAATAATGCCCATGCACATTTCCTCTTTAAACCAAATTACACATCAATATGAAATTTTAGAAATTCATCGCAAGCAACAAATAACATCATCAACTCAACGTACCTCTTAACACATAGCTCAACACAATCCACCTTTTGCCGACTTACTACGGCGGGATAGCGGGCACCCAATTCATAACAATTTCCACCTTTCGCCGGCTACCATACGGCAGGAAGTGAACTTCCAAAACGTTTTCATAAAAGCCATTTTCTTTCAAAAACCATTTTTGCAATTAACTTCCATGTTCTATAGAGAATTCTCACAAAGTATGAAAATAATTATGCTTTTTCCTCAACACAAAAGTAAATGTAAATGCAATGCTATGCCAAGAGTAATCAATGAGGAAAAACATTCATTTCAATGCATTGTTTTAAAATCACCATGTTCTCAATGTCACCATGTGATCTCATCAAATTTCAAACTTCCATCATTAATTTTAAAGGGGCGGTAAATACGACACTGTTAATCCCTAGGCTGGTTACTGCAACTAGGCTCAACAAGCACTACCAAACTGTCATTTTTACCAGTGCTAACCGGAAGGCTCGACACCTATCCGCGCGGCTTTCGGGTCTTTCACCCTGGACACTCATGGCCAACTTATCAAATCAACTACACCCCCTATCCGGACTTACCACGTATTTACCCCATTCACATTTCCATCATTCTCATACAAGTCATCTCCATGAAAACCACTTTCTTTCAAAAATCATTTTTCAACCTTTTAAAACCACCATGCACAATAATAAATGAAATGATGTGCAAATGCAACAATTTTCATGGTTCATAATATTCCTTCTCAAGTCAACCATATATCATCAATTTCTTCATTTCATAAGTCATAGCAACATGATCCCATCAAGGACTACACATGAAGTTTTCAAGCCATTTCACTAACTCAATATATATATATATATAAAAGATTACCATACTTGCAAAACACATTATGGAAATTTACATCCATCCATCTTCTATTCAAAGAAAGAAAAGAGTTTTATGAACATTTCCATGTTCCCCGAAAATCTCTAAATCTTTAGTGTTTTCACCAAAAACCCAACATTATCCATCCCCATAAGAAACCCCATTAAATCATCCACTTGAGTTTCAAAATAACTAAGCAAACACACTAGGAATTTAATAAAATGATTTGAGATTAAACCCATTTTGGAAACTCTACATTTTAAATCACAAAGACCAAAATCAACATGATTCAACTCAACACCATTAAATATAATTCAAGAGAACTTCTTAAATCCCATTTCCACATTCCATAGCTGAGTTTATATCATCTACATCATTAAGAAATCATTTCCCCCAATTTCCCTTCTCATTATAACATGATTTACAATGCTCCTACAAAGTTCATTCGCAAATTTTAAACATAATTTTCAAACATAACCAAATTCCAATTAAACTTGTACACATATAATTCAACCTACCAATTTCATGATTCAACTTTCAATTTCGGCCAAATCATTGATTATCATCAAAAATCAACCTAGGGTTTCAAGAAAAACCTAGAAATTTCAAGAAAAATCCAAATTTCTTAACCCATTACTTTTTGTTCCAATCTTTCCATTTATTATAAACCCTAGGTCCATAATCCATAAACCATAATCTAAATCCCATAATAGAACCCCAACATTTCAAACCCTAACTCCAAAATTTCATGATTTACACTATATGCCCAAAATATAGATTTTGCATTTATATACTCTAAAATACCACAAATCTATCTATCAATGTAAGCATTGAAGAAGAACTAAGACCCCTATCTCAAGATTCAAGCAAGAAAAGCAAGCTTTGAAAAGAATCCTCCATAAATTCGAATTTCAATCGATTGAAAATGTTGACCCTCTCTTGTTCTCCATCCTTGATGCAAGAACCATGGTGGATTGTTGACAAAAGTGGAGGAAATCAAGGTTTTGGGAGCTAGGGTTTCGGACATGGAAGAGGGGAGAAGAAGAGAGGAAAAGAAAATGTAAGAAATGGGCCAAAAATCCCGTTTTTTTAGCTGCTGTCCCGCACAGCCCGCACGTGCGGTGCCATTCCCCGCTCGTGCAGCTCTGCTTCCAGCACAGATGTGAAAACTTCAAACGGGTATAACTCTCTCATCGGGATTCTGTTCTAGGTCGTTCTTGTGTCCAAATTGAAGCCCCGGAAATAAAATTTCCAATGGTTCTAACCTCACATCGAAATTCAAAGTGTGGAAAAAGAAAAGGGCAAAAGAGTGACGGCTGATCGTAGGTAAATTATTCGAATTAAAGTTTTTGGTCCAATCTTGCTTTACCATCATATTACCACCTCAATCAATACCCCAAAATAAAATAAGGAGGTTCCAAATACACTAATAAAAATGCCAAAAACGAATCCACGTGCCTCAAAAATTCAAACTCAACTAGGCGACCCGCTCGAGCGCCCAACCTTGCGCTCGAGCGTTCAGACCAACAAAGCCGTCCGCTCAAGCGTCAACTCCTCCGCTCGAGCGGAGATTCACAACTCCCAGAATCTCGGGCCATCTGCAAAAATACCAGGAACCCCACAAGTCCACTCGAGCGTCAACTCCCCCGCTCGAGCGGAAGGAAAAATGTCTAGATCGTTACAAAACCCAACTATACAAAACTACCAAAAACCTATTCTCCAACCACAAGACAGATCGAGCCACCCCCTGAAAAATACGGCGATTCTGTTCCAATCAAACCAGCCACATTAAGCACAATGGGGCCATGGCCCAAGCCTTTCGCTGCCTCCCAATCTGATCTCCTTCCCAACTCCAGAGGATCGCCATCACCTCCCTTTGCTGATCCCAAGCAATTCCAAAAGTAGAGAAGATAAGCACCCACAAACGATAAGCCAAAGGACAATGGATAAGCAAGTGATTCAGAGACTTTGCATTACCATAACATATACAACACTAGTTTCCTAGAAAATAACGATGGTGAACCAAATTATCAATATTAAGAATCCGATCAAAAGCTGCCGTCCACACAAAAAATGACACCTTAGATGAATACCTATAACCCAAACACGATGCCAAGGAAACTCCCCTTTCACACCACTAGACAAAGCCCGGTAGAACGACAACATCGAGAAAACACCTTTTTGCACCTGACCCCCCCACACCAAGACGTCCTCCCTCACCCCCCTAAACTCGCACCTCGTACAATAAACTCAGTAAATCCACCAATTGCCCAACCTCTCAATCCTGAACCTGCTGGCACAATATAATATCCCAAACCACCGCACCTCCAACTCCATCTAGATAAGACGCCACCACAGCGTCTCGATCAATGGCAATCTGAAAAATTAATGGAAAACAAGACTGCAAAGAAACCTCACCACACCATTGACATCTATTAAGTATTTAAATTTAAGCAAAAAGTAATAGTCATTCAACATCCAACATGCATAAAAAGAACTAAGAAAAGGGGATAAAAACTAGTTGGGGTGTTCCTTGAAAAAGAAGTAATTAAATAAAGGGACACACGAGTTCCCTCTGTGTTCCTCTCTTCGACACCGCTACAACACATATTTTGGAGTATTGGTGCTTCATAGGGTATATGTTTTTGAGCTAATTAGATTCATGTATTTGATTATTTATTTATTGGAATTAATGTTATGTTCATGCTTTATTATTTGAAATGTTTTCATCTAAGAAGCAGGGACATAGACACGGATACGCCGACACGATAATTTTTCAAAATTTCAAGACACGGAATGTTGAGGGATACATGAAAAAAATAATGTTTTTATATATTTATGTCATATATATTACAATATTTATGAATTTAGAAAATACTAAATCAATATTGTGTAGATGTTGCTAGGGGTCTGGGCTGTGTGGAGAGTGTGGTGGGCTTTGTGGAGTAGGAGTTCGTCTAGCCCAACCCAGGAGGTAGTGCTTCAGGCAAGCCCAGTAACACCAACCCGAATCTCAATCTGGTCTTTGCAACGCTGCGTGACGGGATTGGGTATTGCCCGAGTGTTAATGCGATGGGAGTGTCGGTGGAGGATACGCCACTTCACAAGGGTGTTGCCGGTGGTCAGCCAATGGGCATGTTGCCGTCATATCCTGCTCAGTTGCATCAGATTGATGTCATGACGGAGGGGCAGAGCTGTGATGAGAGGGGTTGCAAGGTCCGGCGTGATGCAGTGGTTACGCAGGTGGAAGGTCGCTGGGCTGATGTGGCAGATGAATTGGCCTTGGTGGTTCGACCAGAGGTACCCTGTAGCAGGGAAGTTGGGGTGGATGCTGGGGAGGAGGATGATGCATCGGTGACAGAAACAGAGTTTCAGGGGGAGGGCTGTTCGAGCCTAGAGGAGGTTTCGCATTGGGTTCTTTCTCATATCAATGAGGTGAGCCAATTTTGGGGGGTTTCTTTTGAAGGGCATGAGGAAGAGGCACTGAAATTATTTTCTGCAATAGAGGAATCATGGAGGGATGGGGCTCCTACTCGAGATGTGGTGGAGCCTGTGAAACACAATGGAAAGCGTGTTAGGGAATTATGGAAACTGGAGTGTTCCATAAATTATGATCGGCAAAAGGGTGGGGATGGGCGAGACACTAGAAAGGGTTGCAAAAATCAGTTATTGTTGCAATGCGGTTAAAAATTTTGTCATGGAATGTGCGTGGATTAAATGATAGGGGCAAGAGAGGGTTGGTTAAGTCTGTACTCCATAGTGCACGGGTAGATGTGGTGTGTCTTCAGGAGACTAAGATGGAGTGTTTAGGGGGGGAGATTCTTAGGGAGTTGTGGGGTGGTCGGTTTGTGGATTGGACGTATTTGCCTGCTCTAGGGGTGGCCGGAGAAGTTCTTCTCTGTTGGGATAGGAGGGTGGTGGTCAAAGAGGAGGAAGAGGTGGGGGTTTTTTCAATTTCTTGTTTATTTTGGTGTGTTGAGGATGATTTCAAGTGGGCTTTTACAGGGGTATATGGGCCGGTTAGTGGATGGGAGCGGCTTAGTTTTTGGGAGGAGCTGCAATGCATTGCTTATCGGTGGGGGGTTCCATGGTGTGTAGGTGGCGATTTTAATGCGGTGAGGAGTCCGAAGGAGAAGTTAGGTGCAACTTCAGTGGTGGCTTCTATGCGGGCGTTCTCTTCTTTAATTGATGATCTGGATTTGGTAGATTTACCGTTGCAGGGTGGTGCCTATACATGGTCTGGGGGAGGAGCAATGTCTCGGCTTGATAGATTCTTGGTAACAGGGGAGTGGGAGGAGTAGTTCTCTCAGATGACTCAAATTTGGTTGTCTCGCCCAGTATCAAATCATTGGCCAGTTTTATTGGATAGTGGAGGTATCAGGAGCGGACCGATTCCATTTCGGTTTGAGAATATGTGGTTGCAATCTAAGGGTTTTAAGGAGCGGGTGAAGGGTTGGTGGGACAGTTATTCTGTTTCAAGCTTGCCAAGTTGTCGTCTGGCATAGAAACTGAAACTTCTCAAATCCGATTTGAAGATGTGGAATAGGGAAGTGTTTAGGTGTTTGGAGGTCCATTCGGTCAATGTGGTCGCTGTGTTGCAGGAGTTGGATGTGTTAGAGGCTACGGGGGGATTATCTGAAACAGATCTCGCTCGTCGAGATGGGGCCCGTGCGGAATTTGGTCACATTGCCCGTATGGAGGAGATTAGTTTTTGACAGAAATCTTGATGCTTGTGGCTCAAGGATGGGGATCGAAACACAAAGTTTTTCCATTGTGTGGCTAATGCTCATCGATGGGTGAACTAGATAGGCAGATTATGAGTGAATGGTGTGGTGCTGTCATCGTCCGAGGAGATTACGACAGGTATTGTCAGTTTCTACGAGCATTTATTTCAGGATGAGGATGAGGTGTGGAGGCCAGGCCTCGATGGTGTTATTTTTGATACTATTTTAGAGGCAGACAGTTGCTTCTTGGAACGACCTTTTGTAGGAGAGGAGTTGTTCGAGGCTTTACAGAGTATGCCTGGGGATAAGGCACCAAGTCCAGATGGTTTTTCGATAGCTTTTTTCCAGCAATGTTGGGGGGTGGTGAAGACAGATGTGCTGGCTATGTTTGCGCAGTTTCATCAGTCAGGGGAGTTTGAACGCAGCCTCAACGCCACGTTTATTGCTTTGATTTCAAAGAAGGGTGGGGGTGGTGGATATTAGGGACTTTCGGCCTATCAGTCTATTGGGTACTGTGTACAAGCTTTTGGTAAAAGTGTTAGTGAATCGGTTACAAGGTGTGTTGGAAGGGGTGGTTTCCAAGTCTCAGAATGCTTTTGTGGGTGGTCAGCAAATTCTGGATGCGGTCCTAGTGGCAAATGAATGTGTGGACTCTAGACTTCGGCAAGGACATGAAGGGCTTATTTGTAAATTTGATATAGAGAAGGCTTATGATAAGGTCAATTGGCAGTTTTTATTGAATATGTTGCACAGATTGGGTTTTGGGGATCGATGGAGGAGGTGGATTCATTTCTGTATATCTACGGTGCAAATGTCAATCCTTGTTAATGGGTCTCCAGCAGGTTTCTTTCCTACTTCTAGAGGGTTATGGCAAGGGGATCCATTATCTCCTTTGTTGTTCATTTTGGTGGAGGCATTCGGGCGTTTGTTGTCTCGAGCAGTGCAAGGAGGCCTGTTGCAGGGGTTCGCTGTGGAAGTGGATTCAGTCCCTTTGATGATTTCCCATTTGTTTTATGCGGACGACGCGCTTATTTTTTATGGTGCGGATGTTACTCAGATTGGTGCGGCCGACGCGCTTGTTTTTTGCGGTGTGTGTTGTTGTGTTTTGAGGCAGTTCCAGGCCTTCGGGTGAATTTAGCAAAGTCGGAATTGATTCCAGTGGGTGAGGTGGAGATGACACCGGTGTTGGTAGCTATTCTGGGGTGTAAGGTGACGTCTCTTCCAATTTCATATTTGGGGTTACCTCTCGGGACGTCCTTCAAGGCGAAGAGTGTTTGGGATGGGGTGGTGGAGCTTGTGCAATGGCGATTGGCTAGGTGGAAGCGGCAGTATTTATCAAAAGGTGGTAGACTCACGTTGATTAAGAGTGTCTTATCCAGCATTCCAACTTACTTTATGTCTGTTCATGTCATTACGGTGTCAGTGGCAAAGCGGATTGAGAAGTTACAGATGGATTTCCTATGGGGCAATGGGGAGGGGGGTTCTTATCCTCTGGTGGCTTGGGATCGGATTTGTCGTCCTAGGGTCAATGGGGGTCTGAGGATTCGGAGGCTGGTCATGTTTAATGTGGCTTTATTGGGAAAATGGTTGTGGCGTTTTGTGGCGGAGAGAGACCGTCTTTGGAGGAGGGTAGTGGTGGCAAAATTTGGTGAGGGGAGGGGAGGGTGGTGTTTTGGGCGGGTGGTCCAATCACATGGCCATGAAGTGTGGAAAGGGATTTGGTTGGGGTGGGAGGAGTTCTGGGGGAGGGTTAAATTGAAGGTTGGAGTGGGGGATAGAGTTCAGTTTTGGCAGGATAGGTGGTGTGGTGACTTGTCTTTGGAAGTGTGGTTCCCTTTGATTTTTCGAATTGCCGCTAATCCGAAGGTGACGGTGGATGCTGTGCGGTCTGGTTGAGGGGACTCGACTGTTTGGAATGTGCACTTGCGTCGCAATGTCCAGGATTGGGAGCAAGACCAGTTGTTGGCGTTGTTGGGTTTTTTATATGAGTTACTTGTTGGTGGGTTGGGGCTAGATGCTTTGGTGTGGGATTGCCCTAGGGCTAGAGGAAAGTTTTCTGTTTCGTCATTTTATAATGTGCTTGTTCATGAGGAGGCTGTTGTTTTCCCTTTGTGATGTGTTTGGGTGTTAGGTACGTCGTCCAAGGTGGCCTTTTTTGTGTGGATGGCCATGTGGGGATGTATTTTCACTTTGGATAATTTTATTCGTCGTGGCCACATTTTGGTCAATTGGTGTTGCTTGTGCTGCGCTGATGCGAAGTTGGTGGATTATTTGTTGGTTCATTGTCCGGTCGTTTCTCGTCTTTGGATGCTTGTTGTTGCAACCTTTGGCTTGGTTTGGGTACAGCCGAATTCAGTTAAGGCAGTTTTGCAAAGTTGGGCTGGGGGTTGTGTTGGGTGGCGGCGTCGGAAGGCGTGGATGCTTGCCTCTCATTGTCTTCTCTGGATGGTTTAGTTGGAGCGTAATAGGCGTGTTTTCCACGGGGTAGCTCATCCGGTTCCTTGGTTAGAAAGACACCTCCTTATGGTTTTGTATAGTTGGATGACATGTTCGGTTAATCTTGATGTTTTGGCTTTTGTAGATTTTGTGGAGGATTTGATTTGTTAAGTCCGTGTGCCTTGGGGGGCTTTCAGTTTTGTATTTCTTTGCATCATCTTGATGTTTTTCTAATAAAGTTTGGTTATTTATAAAAAAAAGAAAAAGAAAAAAAAACTAGTGTTCTATTTTTTTTAAAAAAAATTTTTATTGGATATGATCTATTTTGTTTATTTTTTTTCTTGGATTGGTTTGCAATATAGTTTTTTCCTCATCATGCTTTGACATGATGGGCTTGATTTTTAAGCCTGCTTGATGTAGTCCAAGTAGAAAGCCATGCACAATGAATTGGGTCTGTGGCAATTTAGAATAAAACACCCACAAAGCCCATAACAATGTACGACAGACCAACAAAAAGATAGCCTACCCCATTAAGTGGAAAAATATAAAAAATGATTATGAACCAAGGATGCCTCTGTCGAAGAAGACGAAGTTGAACTAGGTAAGTGTGCTTCTTCTATACTGTTATTGTCTCTTGTGTGACTTCTTCCTTCATCTCTTTCTCTGTGAATCACAGATCTAGAGTTCCTACAGGTAGCATGAACAAAATCAGTGATTTTTTATTTTATTTTTGGCCATCATCGTGTCTGAGAAGTGTTCGGAGAGTGTTGGAGGTGTGTCCAGCAACTAAAAGAAGTGAACAAAAGTGGGATACAAGAGAGGGCATCTCTGACATGTGTTTGTCGTGTGTTCGAACTTGTCTGTGTCCTAGACGTGTTAGACACTAATACGTTAGGCTAGACGGAGTGCATGTGCTTCATAGGTTTTCATATATAATGGATGTGATTCATGAGATGAATGTTTTAACCTCATGGTTATATTAAATGTGCATTATGTAGGTAAAGGAGTTTCATTTACATGAGATCTCCCAAGTTTTGTAACTTGGAAATTTCACAGTTGTTAATAGAATCAGGGTCTCTATTAGGTCAACAACAACGTAATTAACTTTTATATGGGTGGTTGGGCTTGTCCAACTAGAACATGACATTTTCAGAATATGTCACTTCAAAGGCTGAGTTTGTGGTTGATTTGAGCAGAGTTTTAAAAGGCTTTCCTGAGGCTCACCTTGATGCTCGCCTTGCCTCGAGGCTAAGGTAAAACGCATTAAGGCTTTGATTTTTAGCCATTACTCCCCAAAGGCTTGCGCATCATAGTTTGAGATATGCGTCTTAGGTGCGCTTTGTACGCTTTTTGTGCATAAGCATGTGAGGAGTACGAACATGCAGAGGTTGCCTTGGGCTTTTGTTGAACTTAGTGTATTAGATTGTTTAAACTTAAAAAAATAAAAAGAATCCCTTTTTGCAACTTTTTACAACTATATTCTATAGGAAAAATTAAGTAAAGGATCAATTAGGAAAAAAACACAGTTAACGATCAAGTGAGAAGCTCAATTACTAAAGTTAAGAATATCAATTTCACTTTCAGTGAAGGAAAACTTCCTTCTATGCAGTAAAATGTTCAATGCCTTAAGGCAAAAAGTATTTACACCTTTATATTTAATTTTGTTTTTATTTTTTTACTATTTTAAAATATTTAATTTATTCACTAAATATTAAAATTTGAAATTTGAGATGCTTAAGCCTCAACGCCTTGAGGCTTGCGCCTCGCCTCATTAGGGTAAAACGCCTTGAGGTATGCATTTGCTTTTAAAAACCTTGGATTCGAGTAATGTGGTGCGGGAAATACTAATTTAAGGGATGTGTTACATGATGTCTATCATGGAATTCCTAGAACACGTCATTTCTTTTCTATCTCAGTTTTGCTACTTACTTCCAATGTTCCCTTTTTTCGTTGGTAATATATATATTTTTTTTGATAATTAATTATCTCTAAATGTTAATAATACAGGCATTGATTTGGAAAATCCAGTTATTGATGTCACTCCATCTCCCCTCACCGGTTATACATCATCTTCTCATGGTTCCAAAGATGTTTTATTGTGTGAATGCGTTCAAGTTGCTGGTCAGTCAAGATTGGAACTTGGGAGTTATGCCAGTGCATATCAGGTTAAATTGGTCCCATCTGCAGTAATTCCTGAGAGACTACACAACAAAATTCAGATTTGTTTTCACCACTAAGTGAAACGTCCTTGAATTTTGACTCTTTAACTCCCACCCTCTGTCTCTCCCTAATACTCTACATTACATGGACTCGGGTACAAGTGTTGGGTGTGGGTATGTATCTAGGGGTCGGACTCGGCAAACCTCTAAATGAGGGATACGCGAGTACGTCTAAAAGGTATCATCTCCTTGCATTTCCTACTTGCAAGACCATTGGGCCCACTTTTAGGCCCAATTTTGATAATCCGAACCGTTCATATTTTTAGATTTTTTTAGTATATCATACCTGTAAAAAATCAAGTTGATCGGATATCAGAAAGTATGTGCTCGGAAAACTAGAACTAAAAACTATTTTTTTAAAGAATTTAATAAACAGTTTTCTGAACACATGCTTTCTGATATCCGATCAACTTGATTTTTTACAAGTATGATATACTGAACAAATCTTAAAATATGAACGGTTCGGATTATCAAAATTGGGCCTAAAAGTGGGCCCAATGGCCCTGCAAGTAGGAAATGCAAAGAGGAAATGCAAGGAGGGGATCCTAATTCTTTTCTGATAAAGTTACAATAATTTATGGCTCAAAATGATTACTTATTTTTATGATGATGCTACGCGTTTTTAGTTAAAAAATATTGAATAAAAATTATATATAACGTTATTAAAAAAATGAATAATTTATTTTCCATGGATATAAGTTAAATTCCAACACCTTAATTAATATTAGTCCCAAACATGAGAAGCTCATGTAAGACCATCTCCAATGTTGCATCTAATATTTCACAAATTTAAATTTGATGAAAAATGGCAATTGTTTAACCTATAAACCTTTCATCAAACTCATATCAAATGAGGGATGAATCAAAACTTTCATCAAATGGAGGCTTTCATCTTTCATCAAATTTAAATTGTTATCGTTAGGCCAGACATCCTCCTAGATGTCCACCCACGAGCAACTTTGATAGCCTTTTTTGTTCATCTCCGGACAACCTCCAGGACATCCGCCTGGATGTCCCCCCGGACAACCGGGGATGTGAAAAAATCTGATGAAAATTCTAGTTTTAGTATTGGAGTGATGGTATCATACCCCTGTTGTGTCGTGTTGACACGGGTACCTCTCAAAATACAAAGAGTCCGTGTAACATAGCTGATACTTCAACGCTATAGTTATGTTGATTGAAAATAGTATCTCACATAGGAAGTGTTTTGTAGTAATGCTTCACGTGGTTTATGTCAATGTGAAACCGATGAATGGAAAACTGTCCACAAGGAGCTTTGGAGCTCTGTAATGTCACCTTATGAGGACAGATATGTTGATGTGAAGTTTGTTGATAAAATTGCTGGTTATGTGATGGTAATAGTTGATAAAGGTCAGGGATTCATCTCCTGGTGCTTGGGTTTAATTTATCCCTATCTGTCTCCCTCCATCTTTTGATGCTTGTCTTTGGCTTTTGTGGTTTGTGCAGAGTTTCAAAGATGGCGTCTCTTTTGTCTTGCTTTTGGTTTTGTTTTATTGTTGTTGGCACCAGTGGTCAGCAGTTGGGTTCCCTTCTATTATAGCAGTTCAATGGCTGTTAGAGTTTTTCTTGTCATTATTATCCTTCTGTTTCAGGTATTTGGATTTGATGTGCATTGTATAGTAGTCTTTTTTTTAAAGAAAAAAAAATATGTTGCCTTTTATTTTACTTTGTATTCTCGTATGGTGCTACTTATTCTTCGTAAGGTTTCAATTTCTATCACATAACGAAAATCAAAGTTGTTGGCCTGTTTAGTTGTACAGAAATCTTGAAATGTTTTCGACATGAAACCTTTGCAACCTTTGACAAAAATCTGGTTGTAGAAAATACTGGCATTCACTGGTAATATTGGCAATATGATCCATAATAACCAAAAATCTTATAACCTCTGTGGATTTTATATTTTCATGGTCTCCCCAAACGAGAAGAAATGATGAGAAATAAAAATAGGGCTTAGATTTTTGTCCTTCTCCAGCTTTAGAATTAAATGATGAAGAGGATGGAAAAGTCTTGTTTCTGTATTGCATAATTTAGAGTGGCATTTCTTGAAGATACAATGAGTAATAGTTGTTTAACGTTGACCAATTAATGTTCCTGTAAAGAGTGATCTGATCTGGGTCCATGGTGCCAAAAAGAAAAGAGGAAGGTCAAGCATGGCATAGGATTGGAACTATAAAAAAAAAAAAGGAAAAAAAAAAGAAAAAAAAAAAAGAAAAAAGAGTGACATAGGATGGGGTGGTGACAAATTACATGATTGCTTCAGACTTAATCAAGAATATGGATTGGAATAGAGTGCATAGGAGAAAACAAATTCGTGTACCTGAAGCCAGTTATTTGGGGCCAAGTGATGTTGAAGAACTAGAAAAGAAGAATAGTAATACCGAAGAAAGAGAATAAACCACACAGAAAACAAAAACAAACCCTCAAATACTCAAATACAACTCTCAATTTTCAATACTCATTCAATGTTGAATAATCCTCCAACATAAAGGTCTAGTTACCCTTCTTATGAGACAGAAACTTAGCATTATGACTTATGTTAGATTCATTATTCTTCAATTGAGTTTTTATTACTGGCTGAATTGTTGGTGATAGGGAATATATTTGATTCTTCTTCTTATTAGTTTGATTTGGTGCAATGAATTTCCGGATTTGTTTGGATATTGATTATTGAATATATTTGATTTTGCTTTGGAACTATTTCCCTTCTCTCCTCTTTTCGTACTCTTCTTACTTCTCTTCTCTTCCTCTTTCTCCTTCTTTATCATTCTTCTAGTGCTACGCTTGTTGGAGCATGGGTTTACTATGATTTTGTATGCAAGTGCTATAAATTTGTAAAACATTTTACTGCCTAGTTTCATATGTTACTTCTGAATTTATTGATGAAATATCTCATTGGACTGCTGCTGAAATTGGTTTAGGGGATGAAATTATTACCAACTGGATCTGGGAGGAAAAATGTCTTCTACCTCACTTTATATGGTTCGGTGATAAGTGCTTTTCTGCTTTAGTATTGCGATGTTAGGATCTTTTTTTTGGTGTTTGATATCTTATGGAATTGACTTACGTTTGATGTCAGTTTGGAGCTGGATCCTTCCTGTTACATCACTTTTCAATGTTGGTCAATTCAATTCTTGTCAATTTTGGGCTGAGTGAAGAGATGCACAACCCTGTATGTCTTACTACCATTATGTTTATATAATGAAGACTTGTTTACCCAAATAATTGGCTTCATTTGGTCTGGAATGTACTGTATTTCAATTTTTTAGTGATGTAGTATAATAAATAGATAAGAGTCTGTTAAATAGCTTCTTAGTTGTAGTATATAAACAGGTGATGTATTACCCAGTGTACTTAGTTTTGGAATAAAGAATATATATTGTGATTGGAGTAGAGCGGGAGCTTCTATATACACACACCATTTCCTCTCTATACAAATCCTTCTCAATACACACACTAAAAAAATAAATCCTAATATATTTGACTCACTACACACACCTATCATTCCACATATACCCCCAAATGTAAATCATACACACACACACCTCCTCTCACACACACACCCGTCTGTCACCCCTCTCGCACACACACCCATCTGAGAACCCCTCACACACACACACCTATCTCTCACACTCTCCACCGTTCCTCCCCAAAAGCTTCATCCATCCATCTGTGTGATTGAAGTATTGGCATTGAAGGGCATTGAAGAGCATTGAAATTTTCACATTTTAGGTTAGTTTACACAGATTAGAATCTTCTCATTCCTATTTTATTTGTAATGTAGGGTTAATTTTTACCATTTTCGAAATTTTTAGTCCACCAATGTAAGTGATTGCCGTGTTTCCTCATTCGGAATTGGTTATTCGAATTTTTTGTTTTTGTTCGGCATTAGAGTTCCGAAATTTCTACTTCTATTCGGCACTATAGTTCCGAAAATATTTACTTGGTTCGGCTTTCAAGTGCCGAAAATAAATTTTTTTTTTCGGTTTTCAACTTCCGAATAGTAGCTATAATTTCGGACAACAACTTCCGAACATAATAGGTATTTTCGGACAACAACTTCCGAACAAAATTTTTTTTTTCCTTCTTAATTAAAACACTTAATTATAACACTCATTACACACACTCTCTCATTATAATTTAAAACACTTATTATTTACACACACACTCATTACACACACTCTCATTAATTTTACACACACACTCATTACACACACACTTATAATTTAAAACACTCTCATTAATTTTACACACTCTGTTTATTTACACACACACTCATTACACACACTTAGTATTTTTTGCAGATAATATGGATTCTGAATATCAACAACGTGTCCCACCTACTGCTTCAAATAGACGACGTCGTGAATTGGATGTAGACCATGAACGGGGACGAGGGCGTGGGCGAGGACGAGGTCAAGGTCGTGGTCGAGGTCGTGATCCAGTTTCGGTAGAATATGATATTCCCAGTGCCAGTCAAAGTGGGGGCCGAAGGCAAAGACGAGTTGAAGGTTATGATATGCCTGACATTGCTGTGGAGGATACCTCTTTACCTGATTCTCCTCCTGTCCAGGAAGAGTACCTTACTCATGCTTTTCCAGGTGGACCAACTGATCCGTCAATACTGCGGAGTTTCAATAGTGATGTGGTTGCAACTATTTGGCACGGGGAGGTAAACATTCCTCAATAATACTAAAATTCATTTGTATATGAGTTTTTTTTTTTTTTTTTTTTTTTTGTGTTGTATGGTAGTTTGTAATGAGATATCATTTGCGTTGTAGGAACGAGGGCCCCTAAAGTGTCATAATCACTCTTCCAAGATCCTTGCATGGCTATGGTGGTTAGTAGAGAACAACACCAGATTCAAAGCCATTATTGAGCAGTCTGGACTATCGCAGTTAGCTCGTTGCACTTATCGGTTCGTCAACAAGCTTCTAATCTCATGTTTTGTTGAGAGATGGCAACCTAAGACGAACACATTTCACATGACAGTTGGTGAGATGACCTTGACCCTGGATGATGTTGGCACTATTCTTGGCCTTCCCATTGTAGGCAAATCAATCAGCATACCAGATGTGACAGATCATCATGGAGTTACATTACTCGTTTATGGCTTGGGGATTACTGAACGTGCAGCACATGAAGAGGTTTCTTCTGCTGGTGGCAATTCAGTCAGGCTTGAATGGTTGCGAAGTCAGTTTGCTGGTGTCATAGATTCAGACCCCGAGGAGGCTATACAGTGCGCTGCAAGAGCTTATTTGTTGTTTCTGTTGGGATGTACACTCTTCAGTGACAAGAGTGGCGGCAGGGTTCCCGTTGTTTACCTCGGTTTGT
Source organism: Camellia oleifera (assembly GCA_022316695.1). Lineage (NCBI taxonomy): Eukaryota > Viridiplantae > Streptophyta > Magnoliopsida > Ericales > Theaceae > Camellia > Camellia oleifera. The sequence goes on along the minus strand of CM039310.1, from coordinate 55,689,730 downwards.
TGATGGATTTGGGATCCATACATACTTATGCCTGGGGTGCTGCTGCATTAGCATTTTTATATAGACAGTTGGGGTTTGCTAGCCGGTCTGGGGTTAAGCAGATGGGTGGTTATATGACTCTTTTGGAGGCGTGGATTTATGAGCATTTCCGAGCATTCCGACCTCATCAGAACATGGGCTACAATGAAGACATGCCACACGTGTACCATTGGGCATCTAGGAGAGAGGCGGGTTCCTACATTGACCATTTGAAATCTTTTCGAGCCGAGCTTGACAGTTTAGTAGCTACTAATGTAAGTTTACTCATCCTGCAATAATTTTAACACTTCCATTTATCTTACCCTTTATGTACTTTAATGCAAAAACACTTTACGTTTACAGGTTATTTGGGATCCATACCACAGCTGCAGAGACCGACATCCATGTAACCCGGTTACGTTCTACCATGGATGCTTAAAGTGCTTAGACGTTGTCGAACCCTATCATCCAGATAGAGTTTTGAGGCAGTTTGGCAGGGTTCAAACCATCCCAGATGCACCGCTAGCTCCCAGTCGTGGTGCACGAGGCAACATATCTGCACAATATACAGTCATGTACAGATACTTGGATAGGATCTAGGAGGCTTGGGATAACCACGTGTTGTCTGAGCAACGGAGGAGCACACTAGTTCGTCAGCCTTGGCAATGTGTACCGGGTTACATGGATTGGTATAAGAATATCACGCACCTATATGTCGAGCACACTGATGAACCGCGTGTCCATGACCATCAGGATTTCAGCGAACATGCAGATGTAATCTATTATCCTCTCTTATGCATATGTAACTTACTTTTTTTTTTTCTGATATGTTCCCTAAAATGTGATATTCTTTTCAAATGTAGCGTATTGCACATGCACTGCAGATTTCACATCCTATTATTGACGCTGGTTATCAGGAGGGGATTCGCCATCCTTATCGACTTTACCAGGCTATCGAGAGTATGACACATGTTCTTGAAGGTCAGCACATTGACGAAGCTGGACCTAGTTCTGCTGGAGGTCGCTTTCCATCTTCGATATTGACATACAGTCGTAGGCCTAGGCGTAGGCATACAGCTGATTCGTGACATGTTATGTTGTTACATGTTATTTTGTTAGTTGATGAATATTTTTTGGTGTTTTTTGTAAGATGACATTGTTGTAATGGTAACAGTGGTTAATATTTTCTTATTAGAATGGAATGGCAACAATGGTATTGTAATGACATTGTAATGACATTTTATTATTAGAATGGAATGGTAACAATGGTCGTTGATTTTGTAAATGATATTTTCTTATTACAATGGAATGGTAACAATGGTCGATAACATTCAATCCACATTGCAAAACATAACACATCAACATCAAAAACACATCCATTAATTTCTTCCATAATTGTAACATTGTCAAATGCATACATGTGTCATGCGACATCAACAACATCAAAAGTCTCTCGAGTAGCTACATTATCATGAATAATGTCCTTGAAATGTTGAATGCGACGCACATATGCATCATCCCAGTCCACAGCGCAAGGGTGACGGTATTTTCTCCAATTAGTGGCAATAGGAGGAACTGGATGGCCTGGCTGCAACAAAACCTGCACCAAATATCAATTGACTTAGTGGTCATACCTCATAACTTCTTGTACATGCACAAACCCAATTGATAAGTTTCTGTTATACCTGGACGAAATGATTTCCATTGACAAACCCAATGGCAATCTCACGTCTATCAAGTTGAGGTACTGGCACTGTTGTAAGAGGTAAAAAGGTGAGACATTGCTGTAAAGACAAGTGGTATAACACAAGATTGTAGCACGATGCAACAAGATGCCCCATATCTGGCATAGTCATCCAATGTGAGTATCCAGGACTGTCTTCAAAGTATGACAATATGCTTGTCAATTCTTCAAACCTTTCATAGGACCCATAAAGTGTAATGTATTCCTCTTTGTGTGTGTGCAGCTCACCCAATAGGTCACGCCTAACCTGAGCCCAATCATCTTCTGTATGACCAATTGAAGCAGCTATAGCCCTGAAACCACAATTCCCATCTGCAGTTACATCCTTGACAAACTTAATGTATGGTTTTAACCCAGGAGGGAAAGCATCAACATATGCACCAGGTTTCACTGTTCTAGTAATGTATGCCTTCCCTTTCGGGTTCACCTTCTCCTTTCCCTTAACAGGTCGCTTCTTCTTGGTTTGCAAAGTAGAAGCTAATGTAGTGATTTGAGTGTCCCTAGGTGAGAAGGAATCATGTCCAGATTGCACTAACTCAAATGCACACGGGTCATGACGGGTAGAAACATTGATCTTCTTATGATCCCGAGGACGTGTTTTAGGCTTCACCTCTGGCTCAACAAGAAAAGTGCTTCCCGGATATACAATCTCTTTCAACTTCTTCCAAAGCTCCAATCGCATGGTTCTATCACTTTCATTAAACTTGTTCACAAACAACTCTACTTCTATATGACAAGTCACCTCTGTTTCCTCTTCTTTCTTGCATATGGAGATATGAAGTTGCCTCCACTGTGAGTGTATGGTAGCAAGTGGTATAGGACGATCTTGTCTGATGTAGTCAGCAATCTCATGGGCGCAAGGTAAACCATGAGTGTGGCGAAGGACGCATCCACAAGCTTCAACATCAATACCAATGGAATTGGCTCTCTTACTCTCGACAAGCAAATACTCCAATGCAGAGATAGACACATTCCCCCGTAGCTCTCTGAATTGAGAAGGTTTAAATTGATGTTGCACAACAGTTAGACTTTTCTCAAATGAAGCCTTGATATCAGTGTGTTGCAACTCAAGCAGACTGTGTATTTTCTCAAATGATGCCTGAAATGAAACTTGACATGAACCCAATTGTCTTTTAAGTTTTGCATGTGCACTCTCAGCCCTGTTCAATTCAATGTAAGTCAAGTTAAAATCAAGTACATGGCACTTATTAATAACATACTTGGCCAATTCACCCAATAAGTGTTGCATCTGTGATCTTCTAGCTCTCTGTACCACCCTATTTCGATGGCGTACATTGTAAATGGTTTTAAGTGTGCTTACATTGAGGGCATCTCGTTGTTTCAAGGTTACTAGGATTTCTTTTGGCCGAACCATGCTCTTTGACATATCCATTAACAATGCTTTCTCATCCTTTGATAGCCTCCCCGCATATGAATGTCCCTCGAGGTGCTCCGCAGGTGGATGATTATGAAATCCGCATACTACGGTCAATGTCCATTCATCGTGTGTGGTAAACCTGTGAGCCCTCATATCAAAAGGACAACCACACTTCTTCGTACTAGTTATTCTTGATGTATTGTTGCCATCATGTTTTAACTTCTTTATTGCTCTATATTGGCCACTCCTCTCACAAGCAAGATACATCCTGGGTCTTTTTTTCCCTCCACCATAGTCTGATGTTTTGATTACAATGACCAAACTATTTCTTTTTCCAACTTCACGTACCCAGTTGAGCAATTCATCCTTACTTTTGAATACCTACAAAGTTAAATAAATATTATCAAACATTTACATTTGGTGAGCAATTCGAAACATAATCGTTATAATTTCGTAGACTGAACCTGTTCAGTTGTGAATTGAGTGGTGTAATCTAACACAAAATCCGCGCAAACCTGACTTCCTTGAGTTGACACATATTCCTGCATGTTTTGTATAACATTACAAATTTTTAATGGCATTATAAAGATTAATTTGAAATTTGAAACTGTAAATTTGGTATGCAGTATGCAAATTTGGAATATAAAATGGAAAAAAAAAATTACTTCATTCGAAAGTAGTTGTCTGAATTTTTTTTCAAATTTCGGAAGTTGAATGTTGTAAAAGTTAACTTTGTTCCGACAACAACTTCTGAATTTAAATACATTGTTCGGACAACAACTTCCGAAATTTATTACTTTGTTCGGACATCAACTTCCAAAAATACATAATTATTTCAGTAGTAGATTTCCGAACCAAATAACACAATTCGGCTCTGGTTATCCGAACGACGCCGGGAAAAAAAAAAATTCAACTCACATTTCCTTCGCTCTGCTTCACATGAACACTTATTTGCTGATTTTCAGAAGGCAAATCCTCCATAACAATGATGTTTTCCCTATGAATGACGAAGGTTGATGAACTTGGAAATGCCAAAGCCCTTTGGTTTCACTTCTAGCTCAATGAACATCATATACAGAAATTGATAGAAGGAGTGAAACCAATTTGGACAACCTTCGTCATTCACAAATTGATAGAAGAAGTGAAACCAATGGTGTCACTAGCTACACACGATGCAACACTGATGCAAACACTGCCCAAGAACTCTGAGGTGTGCATTGAGATGTTTTCAATTAACAATGGTATCTAAAATAGTAATTTCACTTAGGGATAAAAATTGTAATAAAATTAAATATCATTAAGTGTGTGTATTGAGAGGATTATGTGTGTGTATATAGAAGCTCCCGAGTAGAGCTTAGTTTCTCTCTTTAGCCCTTGGGGGTTTTACCCCTAATTGGGGCATTTGTCTTCTCTCTCTCAATTTGTTCTTGATTTGGCATTTGGATTTCATTATTTGGTATCAGAGCATAGGATCTTGTACTTCATTGTTTCTAATTGTACATAGAGCTCGTCAATTAGAAAGGAGCAACATACCTGACTCTGGATCTAAACCCTAATTCTTGGGTGCGAACCCTAGATCATTTCACCAGAAGTTGCCATCATAAGTGTGATTGATTTGATTCGAAGCCATAGATTTAACAATGCAATCAAGAGTTGACCCTAGATTTGGTAGTCGCGACTTGCTTTTGGACCTTTCGCGTTGGTGATTCAACATCGCAGCAAGATCTTGAAGCCTTCATTTGAGTTCAGATCTCAGTTCGAAGCCTTCATTTGTTTGAATATGTCAGGAAACCAGGGAATGACCATCTCTCTCTGAAGTCTAAGTGGAAATTACGATTTGACCAGATTGCTTCGTTGACTCCACCAGACGATCGAGGGATTTTTTTGTTGTTCAGTTGTTCTGGGTCGCATCTGGTTCGAAGTTCAAACCCATCGCGATTTGAAGACCCATTGCAAAATCGAAGTTGCTATTGTTCATCACGATTGCAACCTAGCTCTTTGATTGAGTTTGCGTTTGCTGGAGTTCCTGAAACTTCTTATTGAGTCAAGTTCTCAGTCTTCGAATTCGACTGGTCTTGCGATTTCAATTTGGCCTTGCGATCTGACTTGCAAGATGAGATTCGATCTGGGTTTGGTCCTTCGACTCCAGTTTGTCCCTGAATTAGGTATCACAACTCTTTGTGAACCAACTCCCTTGAACTCCATGTACGACTTCGATTCTACATCATGGGTTTGAAGCTGTGAGTTGACTTCGACAATCAATTGCAAGTTGCGATTCAACCCTCTACAACAAGTTGCTGTCAGGAGTAGTGAACTCATCTTCTTTTGAAGTTGCAACTGCAGATTACCAAAAAAATCAACTCAAAGATTTAATCTCATAGTTCAGAAGTGATTCAAGATCTGACCTGGTTATGTTTTTCAAGTTGATCGACATAACTCAATTCAATTCTGGTATGTTTGAGTCAGTTTTCTTCTCAATTGGAATTGTCTTGAATCAATTCGCGATGTGGCTATCTTATTCTTGATTCTTGTTCTTGGATTGGATCTTTGATTATTTGTTGCTATATACTGCTATGAATGGATATTGAATTGAGTTGTCCTCAATTGTGAAATTGGGTCTGAAACTGTGATCTCTGTAATCGGCATATCTAGACTGTTTGTGGGTCATATTGGGTTGTTTGGTTATGGCTAATCGGGATAGAGGTCGTCGAGATGGCCGTGGTAGAGCTCATGCTCCGACTTTGGGTGAAGAAACTGAGATGAAGTTCTCAATTGGAAGGGACATTGATGCTAATCCAAATCAAAATTCATAATAAAAAAGATGAGTTAAAGCAAATGAGTGGATGACTTGTCACATCGCAAGTCGCCATTGAAATATTTGACAGCTTTAAAGAAATTATTTGAAGTTTATCGTCAGGACTCTTTCATACCTCTTTACAAAGTTGTTTTGAGTTGAGTAGGTTGTGTCTTGTGTGCTCAGTTCACATTTGTGTCAAGGGAGGAAAGAAAGAACTCATGTAGTGCCGAATTCCAGCTCGTGATCAACTACTCTCATGGTTTTGCCTAGTGGATACATCGTCCATCCTATCATTGTGTCAATCTTCTTAGCTTTGCTTTGGAAGATGTCATTTGCCAACCATTGGTCTCATTCCAACAGAATGAGTACTCTTCTGCACGAGTATGCAGGTTAGAGGTGAAGGGGTTTGGAAAAGGGGGTCTATCTGAGTTTTTTAGCGAGAGGATATGGACACACAGGTAGGTCGTTTTGCACACCAAAAATAAATCCTTACTAAGACCTTAATTCAATAGAATAGTGGTTTCGTTTGGGTATCGATCCACAGGGACTTAAAAGCTAAGTTGTTTAAATTTTAGATTAATTCTTAAATCAATTAAAAAGAAGAAAAGAAGAATTTTGAATGAGCTTAATTAAATTAAACAAATAAATATAATTAAACTAGTATCAATCAAATAGAAGAGACTCAAGGTTTCGAATCCACCATAACCTTGTAATCAATGAATTGTAACAGTTTACAGATTTATTATTCAACTCAACTATGATCCGTTAGTGACTACAAGTCCCGATAGTATCGTCTAGAGGATAATTGGTAGTTTAACGATTAACATAGACTATCTAGTATTAGCACAAATCGTCTCTCCTAGCATAGACTATCTTAACCGAATAAAAGCAAATCAATGAAAACTGTTGTATAAGTGTGCAATTAGAATCACAGAAACTAAGAAGATGTGTCAGATAGAAAGATTCAAAACAAAGTAATAATATAGAAAAGCCTTAATCTTATACAATTGTTGAATCAATAATAAAAACCCCAAACTAAATACAAAACATTGTTACTTGACTAGAGTTTCATCCAAACCCTAAGAGGAGAGCTCCTTAGCTGCACTTGTCTTCGTAGCCTCCGCCTTCTCTCTCTAAAATCAAGAACAATCCTAATAATGAATAGGGTTTTATATTTATAGACATTAGGAACCTTCTAAGTAATACCCAAGAGGTTAGAATTTCCCAAAATGAAAGGAAAATTCGGATGTAATTATTCTCAGCTTTTTAGGCTCATCTTGTTGGCCTGTTTTGACCTATTAAAAGTCAGAATTTGAAAATTCCTATTTCGCCCAAAATCGTAGCCCTTTGAGTTATCTTTCCAATGCTGCTTGAATCACTTAAATCTGATATCGGACGAAAGAGATACATCCGAAACTGAAGGCTGTGCAGAGTGACTTCTATAGCAGGATTGTAACAATTTTTACTTTTCTTTCTTCAAATCTCATGGGTTGGGCTTTTATTACTTGATTAAAATTATTTAGATTCTTCTAGGCCTTCTGAGTTGAGTTTGAGCTTGGTCTTAGATTTCAAATATGAAATTAAGTCCAATTTCTACTCATAAACTTGAGTGACCTGCACATACACAAACTACTAAAATCATCAAGTAACAATGATTAAAGGACCTAACATGTATACTTTCAGGGGCTTAAATGTATACATTTTGGCAATTGTCACACACAAAATTTTAAGAAGCGGCCGCAACCATTACGTAACGTCGTTACATAACAGTTGTGGTGGTTACCGCCACCCGTTACGGCCGTTATAGCTGTGTGACGGAAATTCACATGTGTAACGGCCGTTTCGGTCTTACATAACAGCTGTAACGGTACCGTAACCGTAACCGTCCGTTAGACACCGTTACATTACACCCAAGGTTTCAAAATGTGGCGTTATGTAACGGTTGCCGTGGTAGGCACCACGCGTTACCCTTGCTTTTGCTATGTGATTGAGATTCACAGGTGTGTCGGCCGTTGTGATTGCTGTAGCGGTCATAATGGTGCCGTAATGGCCTGTTACGCATTGTTATGTAAAAAAAAAAAAAAAAAAGAGCTGAAAATAGGGAAGGAGGGATAGAGAGAAGAAAAAAAAGAGCTAAAAATGGGGAAAGAGGGATAGAGAGAAGAGGGAAGATGGAGGAGTAAGAGATAGAGAGAGGAGGGAAGATGAAGAAAATGTTATTGATTTGTTGAAGCTGTAAGACATATGTTATTCTATTTGGCTGCTATCACTCAACCATTTTATTTGTGTGTCTATCTATATATTGTTTGAAAATAATAATAATAAGTGTGGTCATTATCTATTTGGCTTGATTAAAATATACATATATATATATATATGTATATTTAGGCTCTTATTTATTCTCTTATTTTTTGTCATTGTTTATTTTATATATAATAGTTAGTGATTGATTTTTTTGTAAAATATCTAGAAAGCATAACACCCATAATTATATATTAATACATATTTTATACTTGTCAATTTTTTTTGATTAGTTTATTTTATTTTTCTTTATAGGTTATCCAAAAAGAGAATGAATATTCAAGTGATCCCAAAAAAAAAAAAAAAAAAAAAAAATCTTTATAATTTATTTTTTAATTTTTATATGATTACATTAGCATGTATAATTTATTTTTTAAAAATATTCTAGTTAAAATTTGCATATACCTCCACAAGTACAATAATTAAAAAATAATTTTATACATTTAAGTTCAATAATTTTTTTTTTGCCACAAGCGTAATATGGATTTATGACATATAAAGTCATTAATTATTTAAAAAAATGTAAAAAACTCAGTTTATAGTGATTTAAAAATGTGAAATATATTGGATTATACTTAAAAATTTACAAAAATTGATCAATATTTATTTTAAAACTCAATAAATATGATTATGGAAAAAAAAATATGCGTATCGGTAAGTTTTTTTCAAATTGTGCGAAAAATAAAAAAATTTACGGTTCCGGTTACCGCAACCATTATGCTACGGACTCTACACCCCGCAACCGCGCCACCACCATCGTTACGGTGACCGCAACCGCTTTTCAGAACCTTGACAGCACCTATTCCTTACATATTGTTACATGAGTAGTATTACATCACCTATTTATATACTACAACTAATAAGCTATTTAACAAACACTTAGTCTATTTATTATACTACATATAGATTATATATATTCTAAACCCTACCCTGCTTTTGAAGTATGACAAATTTCCATTGTGCAACCCTTTAACTGAAACTCAACAAAATGATTAGATAAATGTTAACTCATCTAAGAGCTTAAACTGTTGGAGACAGTGGTGACTTAACTATTTATAAATTATCCTCAACAAGCCCCTCACATATGGCCAAACTCTCCTCCAAAAGCAGGCCAAAGAGGTGCAAGTATTATAATTATCGGGTAAGTGATGAGGTTAAAAGACATGATCTATTACATGCTCTAGTACCATGATAAATTGTTGACAAGCAACTCTTCCTGTCCTTCAACATGATCCTTAAAGTTTTATGTTGTCGTAGCAACTTTTCTGGCTGCCATAATACTCATCGTCAGTAAAAGAGTGGAAAGTAATCAAAGAAGGATACAGTTTCCCAGAGATTAGAAAAAAAAGAAATGCAAGTACATGTGTTTCATGAAAAGAAACAAGAAGAAAACATTCCTAATTAAAGAAGAATACATTTGCATGTGTTGTATTACATTTGTTCGCAAGAACTAATTTAGCCCCTTGAACACACTCCACCCGTGCTTCTTGGACAAAAATAATCCCCCATAATAACCACTGAAGTCCAATAAAAAATTACCACAACGTCCTCGTTCTCTTACATTACACCGAACAAAAGACAAAAGGAATAGAGACTTGAGACTCCAGCCTTGATACTATACCTTGAGGTATCTTACCTTATGTCTTCCACCCTATGAAGCATGCATACGGGTATGAGTATGGGTATGTCGATACGGTAAAATCTAAAAAAAGTAAATCATGGGTATAACTAGGTATGTTAGTAAGAAAAGATTTATTTTTAATTTAGAGTTGTGCAAAAATTAGGTAAATGGTTTAGTTGGTTAAGATATAACGTATAATTTACATGTAATACCAAAAGTAAGGTATAAAGCAAAATTAAATGTCATTATATTAAATAATTGACAAAGCAAAGCTTAATTTTAAAATCAATACATAAAAAATCCAATGAAATTGAATTCACCTTTGTATAAAAGAAAATATTATTCTGGCTGCAGTATGACTTCGGTATATACTAGGTGACTCTAGGGAATGACAAATTAAGAAAAGAAATTTAGGTATGTGCTTTGTATACTTGATATGTATGCAGAACAACAATGCAAAGTACTAGTACTCGATACGGGTATAGCATGTTTGTCAAAGTACCTATACTTCATTGTTCCACCCAATGCTATGGAACTTACCTGTTTGTTGTCCATAAGAGAGACTTGCAAACCCTCTTTTGAGCAATCAACTCTAATCATCTCCCATCCTTTGTATTATTCAGAGCTATTGTATTGCTCCACTCAGGTCTTGAAGCATCCCCCTCTTTTGTTCCTTCTCGAGCACACATTTCTTGGCAATCAAAGCTTCCCCTTTTGAGAACAAAGACCACCTCCTTTTCACAACCACCAAAGATACCCCATAGAGCTGAAAAATGACCATATAACGAGGGGTGATTGTTTAGTAGAATAAGGCCTGACTCTTTTCACAAGGTCTATTAGAATAAAAAGAATAAGCCCCCGAAAGCAAACACACCAAAGCTTGATGGCACTAAGGACCATTTTGACAAAATGCAGCTCTTATGTCTTCAACCATGAATAGGGCTTGATTGTTGCGATAGTGTGTAACCCATTTTGCTTTCTATTCCTAGCTTGAATAAAACAAACCACTTCTTCTCATCCCATCAGGAACTAGCCTAGTACAAAGTCTATTGTGTAGAATGTTCAAAAAATTATCCAAATTGTTTAACCCGAATGACCAGACTAGAGCATCATCGGATGGTTTTGAAATTAGTTACGGTTTGTCGTGGGTGAAGTTTTTAATTTTTTCAATCAACTGGTTAGATGTCAGGTCTACTGTCCAGAAATCCGCCAGGCCTCGTTTGGGAACAGGCTATTTTAGTAACTTTTTGACTTTTTACGAAAAGATGTGCAGAAAAGTAGAGAGGGTGATGTGACAACTTATAGTAACTTTTTGGCTTTTTCGCTAAAATAGCCACTCCCCAAACGAGTCCTAATATTATCTTATCTCTAAAGACTAGACCTATCTAAAAAAAGACTAGACCTATGTGCTACCCTTTGCCCTTTTACCTATAGTCATATCTAAGTCTTCTCTCTCTCCCATCATATCACTCAGAGTCACTTTTTTTTGTGTTTGTCTTTTGTTCTCTCCTTCGGAAGCCATTATCTGATGAATGAAGATCTGTGAAGCACGGGTACTCCAAAAATGGTGCCGTACGAGTAACGGGTACTTACTGGGTGCGGGTGCGGGTGCGGGTGCGGGTACGTGTACCGGTATGATTGCACGTGTACCGGATATGCTAAATACATGCTAGGTGTGGCAGATATGTTTGGGTACATTGTGGGTACGGGCTGGGTATGGTTTTGGTACAGCGTGGTAATATTTTTTTTTTTGCAGCTACAAAATTTGTTGCAGCCTTTATTATTCTTCTTTCAACTTTGAAAATCATTAGGTAATTTGTTTTCAACATTCTTTACCCATGAGTCATGGCTATGCTCTCTTTTGCATCCTGTTTTAGACAATCAAAAAAGAAAAAGAAAAAGAAAAAGAAAGAATTATATAACTTTTTAGACAAGTTGTTCTCCTTTTAGTTTTGATATTGAAACTTTGATTTGTATGTTGGATGTTTAACTATAAATAATAAATAAATAAAAAAAATTGATGTTCCCCAACTGTATCCGTATCCTACTTTTTAAAGAATTTGACGTAACGGCGTACCCTTATCGTACCCTTACTCGTATCCATACGTGCACCTGTGCTTCCTAGATGAAGATCATCGCTTTTAGTCTCCCAAAATCTTCTTACCATATGCAATCTCTCAAGGTTTCTCTTCTCTCCATCTTGTTGCATCATTAATACTAGACAACTGTAGTCCAAGCTACTGTTGCAAGATGGAGGTAGTGGCAAGTTGTGATAAGATGGAGGCAGAGACGGTATTCACTCTTTTTTGTTGAACTGCCTTACCCTCATCCTGTCTATCACTCTTCAATCTCCCTCTAGTCTCCACTAGCCAATCTTCGCAGTCTCATCTCTCACCCCCTTTCCCTCTTCGGTCTTCCTTGCCTTTACAATTGATTTTTTTTTCTTAGGCTTGTGGTTGATTGCAAGAAAAAAAAAAGACAAAAATGAACCACCCAATAGACCCGCCCGAAAACGATTGCAATCCGAATGACACATTTGGTCTAGTTTTTTTCCTAGTGTTCAGTCAAAGGCGGATGCTTGTGCTTCCCACTTGAAAGGACCAGTTTGTGTGACAAGCCAATGCAACCCCGTACCAATCCAACCCCTGAACACACTCTTGTCGTAACCCAACAGTTACTCAAGAGCCGAAATGGTTGGGATTTCCCAAACCCACTACCTTCTGCCTAGGCAATGTGGCACATTTCTCTCCATGCGCCTGTCCTATTGCTAGGGGACTTACCCAATGCACCTGACCAAACTGATCCGACCTGACCCAACATGCTATGGACGGTTTCGTGAAGTTGCATGGTTGGCGGTGGGTTGGAAGTGTAGATTCTTTATATTTTTGGTTGGCTCTCGGAATGTGGAAAAAAAACAATGATTGGACCCTGAACCATCCTATTTATGTGCATGTATACAGGATATTCATTACACGTGCCATTGTGTCTTTGGAAATTGAGATCACACTTATCTTTTTTACTTTTCAATCTGACATCCATCTTTTTAAATTTTTAATTACAATTTCATTCTCTTTCTTCTTAAATGACTTTACTGTTTCTCTTTCTTCTCAATCGACTCATATTTAAAATCTATCACTCTCTTTTCTTCTTAAATGGTATTATTTAATTCTCTCTTTTTTTTTTTCAAATGACTTGTAGTATTTGAAATATCTCTCTCTCTCTCTCTCCCTCTCTCTCTCCCTCTCTCTCCCCCTTAAATAGTATTGTTTAATTTTTTCTCTTTCTTTTTCATTCTCTTTCTACATCTAACACATACACAATCTCTCTCTAACTTGCATCTCATCTCTCTCTCTCTCTCTCTCTCTCTCTCTCTCAACGATGCAATCAAACAAAGAACCCAAATGTTGTACTTGTAGAAACTAAGGTAGCGTTTGGTAGAGTTTTCTAAATATGATTTGAGAATAGGAGTTGTATTTTGAGTTTGTGAGTTTTAGAATTATGATTTGAGTGTGGAAAATTTGTTTGGTGAATGAGTTTTGAAAAGAGTTTGGATTAAGTGGGAAATTTTTGATGTCACATATAATATTTGATACAAAAACTTACAATTCATAACCAAACACACAACTCAAAATTCTATTCAAAACTCATAAAAAAATTTAAAAAATTCCGAATTTTTTTTATTGAAAATATAAAAAATAACAGGTGCCAATTGTATATAAAAAAAAATTGCATTGTACCGGTCAATCGGAAGGACTACCGGCCAGACGTCCGGGGGACGACTGGTTAGCCTAAATTTTCTCGCCTTCGACAGAGTTTTCAAAAGTGGATGTGAAATTAATTTTTGAAAACGGTAACCAAACATCACGCGCAAATTAAGAGGTAGAAATACATTTTCAAAACTCTTCCAAACAGAGCCTAAGGTATTGAAGCGTATTGATTTGGTGTTCTTTGAATTATTTTTAAACCCTCCCTTTGAAATCCCCTACACTTAGATCTCCATCACTGCTCTCCCTCTCTAATTTATGATTTTTATGTATTCATCATATGGTTGAGGTTGATTTGGGTCAGATCAAACAGTGCTACTCCTCAACGCTTTTTGTTTTTGTTAGATCTACGTATGTGCGGAGAGAGTATGCGGGTCTTGAAGCTGACCGAAAGCCACATTTAAACTGGAGGAAGAAAATTGGTCGATTTTGAAAGGAGATTCGGTCAAAATGGGATGGTCAGTTTTGGAATCCGAAATGGTCGGTGTATACACAAATTTCTTGTCTGCAAAAACAAAGACAGAAAAATAGAGTAACAAATATAAGTTTATTGATTTAAAATAAAATGAGTACAATCTCTAATGAAATTTCTAATCAAAGAAAATCCTTTGATTCTTCTCTTCAGTAAGTTGCTTCGAGGGCTTGATAGCTTGTTCCCGAATTGAGTGGTGAAATCTCCTCCAAGTAACGCGAAGAAGACCGTGAGGGCTTGATAGGTTTTTCCTAAATCAGGTTTGTAGAATCCCCTCCAATTTAGTAGAAGACGACAATATGTTTGATGGCAAACTTTGATTTAAATCTTCGAACTTTATGTTTTATGGAGATTGATCGGCTTTGGTGAAGAAACCTCGGGGCTTTAGGCTTGAATCCGATGGAGCTTTCTCTTGCTTGATGTAAATTTTTGTCTCTACAACTTGATTTACGTATGTAGAATTTGTATGAAAAATTTTGGTAGAGATCACCCCAATTTATAGGAATGGATGGAGGAGAGTCTTAATAGACTTTAACTTATTCGATAATTATCTCTGATTTATTTAGAGATAAATACCAAAATATCACTTTAATGGTGTGCCATAATTTTTATTGGCTTGACCACCTCAATATGACAAGTGACTTAATTTGATTAGTCAAAAACTTATTTGCTGCATCACTATGACTTAATTTGATTAGTCAAAAACTTATTTGCTGCATCATTATGACTTAATTTGATTAGTCAAAGACTTATTGCATTATTTTAACACATGGCAATATTTAGTTTGATCACCATGTAATCTTGATTTGAGACCAATTAGACAAGTGGCAAGATTTGATTTGCCAATAATTGTGCCATATTTTGTAGGCCTTTGTAGTACATGGCAATTGGTAATTGGCTAAAGTTTCCCAGGCTTACAGTTGGTTCAGGTGATGGCTTATGGACAAACTTGGGCCGACTCGACCCGTGAACACTCTTACCTGTGGCACTTTCTTGTCCTTTTGTCTATTCATATTTGAACTAGATGACAATTGTTATGCACTAACAATGCATGCCTTTTTGCCAAGCAAACCCATGTATTGACCACGTGTGACCCTCCATTATCCTCCTCGTTCAGTGAATGCTATCACCTCTGAAAAATCTAGAAACCCTAGATATTGATTTGTGATTATGTACCAATTTTAAGCAAAATATAACAATCCCAATCAAACAATCAAGAGAAAGAGACACAAAGATTTTACGTGGAAAAACCACAATTGGACACCTTCCAATTGTGATAAAAAAACCACGGGCAACTGCCACAAGACAATCCACTAAGAAGAATTAAAGGAATTACATAGGTATACTCTCAATTATCTAGCGAATCCACAACGCCTAATTGAACCAACCTCTATGTCCCTCTTCCAACCCCATCTTCAGCACGGAATTGTCTTTCTGATGAGCCACTCCGGATTCCACCAAAGCTTCAGGCTCGAATTGTTCAGAATTCACAACTGAAGAACAACTCTCTCTTTTGTGTATAACAAACTAATCTTTGATGTACTCTCTTTAAACCATGAGTTGAATACTCAATAAAACATCAAAGAAAATAACAAAATATCCCCAGATATAAACCTTTAAGAACCAAAAAGAAGATCTGGAGGACTTCAATCAATCACTTAGTTTTGGGAGAAAACCAAGTATTTATAGAGAACTAAAAGTAATCCTAGATTGGGAAGAAAACAAACTCCTTGAGAAATCCGGATTCTGAGGCTCGCTCGAGCGAAGCTTTCCTGGCTCGAGGGAGGAGAGTAATTTTCATGATTTCTACTAGTGCCTTGGCTCGAGCGACGGATCCTTGGCTCGAGCGAGGAATACACTTCTTCAGGTTTTTGTATGGACGCAATCCTTGGCTCGAGCAAGAACTCCTTGGATCGAGCGAGCAAACCTTCGCTCGAGCGAGCTCTTCTTGGCTCGAGCGACCAATGGCAGACATGCAATTTTGAATGCAATTTTGCATTTTGCTTCGGCCGCGAGCTGACCGGGCAGCTCGACCCCCGTAATAATCAGCGAAGTGGCAATCTTGAAAGCATTAACATCACAAACTTCTCTGCATGGCTCGATTCGGGTTTGGATTTGCACCTAATAAACTCATAGCCTCACTGAAATAAAAGTGCGAAAATAAATACATCTGAAAGGAGTTTTGTCAAACGGGGTTGCCAAGAATAAAAACCTAACAACCTCCAATCATTGTATGGTACATACACAAACCTTCAACCATCATGCACTTGAAGACCCCAATTCCGTCCAAAGAGGGATCTCAAAAGCTAAGGATTTACCTCCACTATTACAATCGTTAGAAATTGTCTTGTGTAATCTTCGACAAGAAGCCTAGCCCAACGATATTGACATCTTTGCTTGTGTCCTTGTCAACCCTTAGAACACTTCCACAAACACCTTAACAACCACCTCATTCTATAGGTGTAGTAACAGCCTAGGAAGCGAACCCAATGGCCTTTGGACCACCATTTCCATGACAACACTCTCCCACCAGAGACCACCAGTCAGAAGAACTCAACTTTTTTCATTCAAAACCCCTTTTCGCCTCCTCTTTTGATGGCAACAAAATAAATAAAAAAGATCTTTAACATCAAACCCAACTTTGGTTGAGACCTTCCAAGGGTGATTAGCACATTCGTTGTAGAGGGGATGCCCCAATACTAGTCCACTACCCTCCCCATCAAACCTCTTTCCAAGAAATGTACGGCTTCCTTGGCATCAATAGAATTCACTACTTTCTTTTCCCCTTGTAACCTTAGTCTAGAAGGGCTTTGATTTGGTGGCCAATACACCATTTTAGGCACCTGCATAAAGGATCAACCTCTTTCACCTTGGCTGGTTCCTTCTACACCTTGAGTTTCGACAACTTCGTAGCCACTTCCCTCAAAGAGGACGCCCTTTATTCTTTGGCAAGAAGACCACCATTTCCTACCTTTACCAACCAAAATGCAAAGGAATCTCCCCCCAGTATGAAGGAACTAACATCCATACGACTACCTTGTCACAAAATCCTTCTGTAAAATCCTTCTCACCTTCACTACCCATTAGTTGGTTAATGACTTCACATAACCAATCTAACTTCTCATGCTTCAGTCTGACCTAGTGATTCAAGTTTCGCTTTCTCTCTGAGCATCAGGAAGTGACCATCTCCATGTCTATCATCTTCCTCTTCAATGGCAATCTTAGACAATCCCAACTAAAGAGCTACGTTACACGGACTCTTTGTATTTTGAGAGGTACCCATGTCGGCACGACACGACACGAGTATGGGTGGGGAATACAGCTAAATACAACCGGATACGGTTGATTTTCTTTTCTATTTTTCACAGCAACAACAATGAAGGAGAGAAACATGGCTCGCGATCTCATCGTCGTCGTCATTTGTCATCTCCGTCTTTTGTATTCATCTTCGTTGATGGTTGCTAAGGGTATATTAAAAGGTTTGGTGCATTTGGGCTTATATAGGATAGACTTTGGTTTGTTAATAAAATGGGCCTTATAATAAAAATTATAAGGTTATTGGGCTGGTTGGCTTTTACATGAGCTTCTCATGTTTGGGCCTAATACTGATTAAGTTGGGATTTAACTTATACCCATAAAAAATCAATTATTCATTTTTTTAAAATAATGTTATATATATATTTTATTCAATATTTTTTAACTACAAATGTGTAGCATCATCATAAAAATATGTAGTCATTCTAAGCCATAAATTATTGTAACTTTATCAGAAAAATACATAATATTTTTTTAACACATCCATGTTTGGCCATATCGGCTTACCCGTGTCTAATTTTTGGCTACTTTTTAGATGTACCCGGGTATCCCTCACTTAGAGGTTTGCCGAGTCCGAGCCTTAGATACATATCTACACCCGACACCCGTACCTGAGTCCATGTAACGTAGCTAAGGAGTGACTCTCCTTGCTGAAACCTTCATTGCTTCTCTCAATTTAGTGCATTTCTTTTATCTAATGAAAATCAATAATATTGAAATTGATTATATCTAATCTTGTATAAAGACAATAATCTAGCACCTTTAACGGTCCTTATTATCTCTGTGTTAGCCCACTTACATCTATTATAAATTTCATCATTTTTTTGGCCACTTTTGAAAGCATTTATTTATTTTCTTCTACTACGACTTGAATCCCATTTTTATTGTTTTTCAAAAAGGAAAAATGGTGCATATGGCATGCGCTCAAAATTTCAGTCTCAAGGATTCATAACCAAAAACACCACAAAGCCTCGTAACCTGTTCGTAGCCACAAAGCCTCATAAACAAGTTCATGACCAATCACCCCAAGTTTGACCACCACAAAGCCTCACAAGTAATTTCATGATTCATAATCAAGACCAAATGGCTTGATAATTGCAAGACCATAGAATTAGCGTTTTTTTATTACAGATTCAATTTTCAACTATGTCCTTTATTTGTTTAAACTATTTACCTTGTTTGGTTACAGGTTTCTATTTTTGTACTACTTGGGATTGTCGTTGCAGGAGCTGCCCTAGGGTATTGGATGGTGTGGAAATTTGTTATTGCAGAAGATGGAAGTGTGGATGTTGGCGTAGCTCAATTTGTGAAATGGGCCATGCGCGTCATTGCAGCCACATTTATCTTCCAGGTGGCTATTGTGTTCATGTTAATAAATAGTGTGATAATTCTCCCCTTGCGTATCTCTGTACCAAACGGAAATCAGTGTGCAATTTGCTTTGCATTCCTGCAATTTCCTCCTACTCTCAGAATTGTATTATTTCTGAATTTTTTTCTTCTTATTTTCTGTCAGAGTACTCTTGATACTCCTTTGGCAATGGGAGCATTGGCTTCTTGTTTGTCAATCTGCTTTCTTATCACTTCCTTCAAGTGGAATGGTCCAGAGTAAGTTACTTGCACCATTTTTTCCCTACTATCCCCTTGCATCATGCTGGTGGACTGGTTCATTATTGTACCAAATATATGTTCATATAATTGATGCTTAACTCAATTTATTCAACTTATTAAATCCAAAACAAATAGATCTTATTAGCTTTTTGAGTTTTGTCTATTGGGATGTTGCAATCCATTTTGGACTAGTCAAAATGGGTGGTATGCTTGATTTAATATATGAATGGTCATGAATATTGATTGAAGAGAGATCTGCTCAGTTGATAGAACAGATTTAAAAAATCTTTCGTTGCTTAGTTTAACACTATCTTAACTAATTATTTGTATGTAGTTCTACCATTACTTTTGGGAATTCAATTTATTCTGCAAATGGGAATCCTTGGCGGGGTAGAGGACGAGCAAATGTAAGACAAAATCGTGCTGAATTTCTCAGCAGGTCAGGGATGGTGGCTTCACGGGGAACACTGTGGAACAGCCCAAGGAGCTCTTCTGGTTGGTCTGACTCTCCTGTTAAAGGTACACACTTTTGTTAAACTCTGCATTTTCTGTCCCTAATATTTGTTTTATCTGTTGAAACATTTTTTCTAAAAAGATTTAAGCTTCTGCAGAGCATTTTATTTCCCTCTTATTTTCCTTTGACATCATGGATCACATCCATAGTTACCATGTAAAACTCCCCATCATATCTCTTATGAACATGAACATGCAAGGGCTAGGATGTTTTTTTTAAGCAACATGTTTTGAAAAATAGGCAAGGATCACTACATCGGCGCCTTAGTGCAATGAAAAATAAGAAAAGGTCCTTATGTTTTCTTGGATGAGCACCTGTAAAGAAATTAGCCCATGATTGTTGGTTTACATTAGCAACTTGGAAAAGGGAACATTGATAGAGAAAACTATAGAATTAGTAGATTCAATGATTAGAAGGAAAGTATAACATGCGTACAAGAAACTAAGTGAGTAGCTGAGAAAGTAAACGAAATAGAAAAAACTCGGTACAACATTTTGTATGCTGGAAATATTGGTTAGTAGATAGATTTTTGTGAGTCTTGTGTGGTTGGGTGTTAGGACGCGTGGATCCTGATTTGTTTACCCTTTTTGATTTCCTTGATGACATAATTGGCTAGCGCTCCTTTTTATGGGGACATTTTTGTATCTTTAGCATCTTCTTGATGCTCTTCTTCAATAAAATTTATTTATCAAAAAAAAAAAGAAAAAAAAGAAAAAAGAAAAAAAAAGACGTAGAAATGGTGTAGCTAAGCATCTGAAAAATAAGGTAGTAATAGTTATGAGAATAAGTTACATAATAATATTAATTAATATTGTAACTGGAGAGTGTAATTAGCGCCTATGCGCCCAAATAGGATTGGAGAAACATATTAAAAGGAAATTTTGGGATCAACTGGATGAGTTAATACAACAAATATTTGTGGAGAGAATAATTATAGGTGGAGATTTCAATGGTTATGTCTGACAATATAAGCAAGTGCACGAGAGGATTCAGGGTGGATATGGTTTTGGTGATCGAAATGAGGGCGGAGAGAACATCTTAGATTTTGTAGTAGCATTTAATCATGTAGTAACCAACAACTTTTTAAAAAAGGAGGGTTAAGCACATAACTTTTAAAAATGGGTCAAATAAGGGTTGGATAGATCATTTTCTTGTAAGAAAAATATACCGCTGAATATGTAAAGGTTTCAATGTTATTTCCAAAGGAAGTTAATGGTACAAAGTAGGCTATTAATATTCAATATATAGTATTATATACAATAATAAAGAGCAAAATCAAAGCGGGAAATATATTAAAAACTCATGACTAGATGTGAAATCTAAAAATTGAGAAATTGAGGATGAAGTGTTTAAATAAGTAACGCGGGGTTTGAAAGGTGTTACTAATAACATGTGGAATACAATAGCATAATGCATTGAAAGAATATCAGAAGTAGTGCCATGGAGAGTCTAAGGGAAAAGCTCCTATATCTAAATATATTTGGTGGTTGAATAGTGAGATATAAGCCATAGTAAAAGAGGATAGAAATGGGAATAATTTTAAGACATAAGTTGACCAATAAGGAGGTTGGATGAGGAGATTAAGAAAAAGTCATGATATTTTGAGAAATTGTCAAGTGAAAATCATTTTGAAAACTTGGAAGGAGAGGAATATGATAGCCTTGATGGAACTAGAGAATATAAGTTTTATCATCGAACTAAGAGAGTTTGAGGTGGAATTTGCATTAAAAAAAAGATGAAATAAGGCAAGGCATTAGATTTATCAAAAAATATAAATAAATAAATAAATAAATAAGGCAAGGCATTAGCACTAGATTGTATCCCTATTGAGGCTTGGAAATGCTCAGGTAAGTAGTTGTCTGGTTAACAAAATTCTTTAATAAGATTCTAATGACTAGGAAAATGACTGATGAGTAGAGAGAGTATTTTAAAACCTATATATAGAAATAAATGAGATATCGAAAATTGCAACAATTATAAGTTGATAAGTCAATACAATAAAATTGTTGGTGAGAATGATTGAGCATCGCTTGAGAGTTATAGCAGTAGTGTTAGAGAATCTGTTTGGATTTATGTTTGGTAGATCAAATATGGAAACACAATTTTTACTAAGAAGATTAATAGAGAAGTACAAAGAGAAGATGAAGGATCTAAATATGGATTTCATAGATTTAAAAAAAAAAAAACTTGCGATAGGGTGCCTAAAGATATAATCTAGGAAGCACGGATACGGATACGAGATACGGATATGGCGATATGACAAAATATAAGGCCAATGATGCTTTATGGGACAAAATATTGGGCAACTAAAACACATGTCAATAAAATGAGTGTAGTTGAGTTGAAGTTGCTTAGATGGATGTGTGGTAAGACTAAGAAAGATAGAATTAGAAATAAATATATTCTTGAAATGGTAGGAGTAACACTGATTGAAAGATAAGTTGAGAGAGAATAGGTTAAGATGGTTTGATCATTTACAATGAAGAAATGTAGATGCAACGGCAAGGAAGAGTGATATGATTTCTATAAATAAAAAGTTGGGGGAAGGGGAGGACTTAAACTAACATGGGATATAGTCGTAAAAAAAGATATGAATGTATTTCATTTATTTGAACTTGTAGGCACCAATAGAGCAAAATGGCAAAAAATGATTGACGTGGATTGGGAAACAATGCTTAGATTGGATTGGTTTGGAAGCAGGAATTGGAAACTGAAACTTCATCCAAAAATATTATGGAAAATGCGAAACATTAGGTGATGTAAAGATTGAATAGGTTGAATAAAAAGAAGAGTAAAGTTTGAATAGGGTATTTGTAAGAAAAATTTATCAAGAAACTTAGGGGTGGTTTAGGATGATCTAAATATGTGCACTTTTTGACTTTTTACGAAAAGATGTGTAGAAAAGTAGAGAGGTGATGTGATGGAAAAAAGATAAAAAAAAAAGTGTGTACTTATTAGTACACCCTAAACAAGGCCTTAAAAATAGCAATGTAAATTATTTTTATATTTTCATGATTAATTAAAATACTACTACTACTACTACTACTACTACTACTACTACTACTACCACCACCACCCAATATCTATGGAAACTTATTAGAGCAATCATATATTATTGTTGAAAAATAGTATTTGCGAGTATACAAAGATGGTAAAAATTATGAGAAGTGCATTTCTAGGGAGTTTTTGGAACATTTTTTTGAAAGAGTTTCTCGCAATCTTGTTCAAATTGAGTTGGATTTTTTCCCTTCATATGTAAATTGTGCTTGAATTCTTGGATTGTTTTGGAGATGTTTTCTAGAGGTTTTCCTTAAAATTTCATGAGAGTTTTGTGTCCGTTCCCGAAATGAGTTTACAAGGAAACAAGTTTCCTCTCTCAAGAGATTTCCTAGTCTCGCTTTATCCCTCTTTATTTTCTTTCTTTCCCCTTGTATGTGGTTATTGCTGTCACTAGAAATGTGTACAAAGAAAGTAAGAAGTTGTGGAGGTTTTTTGGACGAGAGAAAGCAAAAGATTGTGGCAGCTTGTTTATTACAGAATGTATGGTGGTGGCAGTAGTGTCTGGTTGAGTATGAAAGTGGTGAAAGAGGGTGTTTAGTTGGGTTTCCGAGATTGTGATTAAATTGCATGTCCGAGATTGCAGTCCAGACAGGTGATGTGATAGGCATGCAATTCGACAGTCCCTTTCAATGTATGTTGCATGAGTAATCGCAAAATTATGTTTCTCTATCTTAATGAAGTATGTATGATGGTTTCTATGGAGCATGGAGCATTAAATGAGATGTGTGATGTGAAATTTTTAGCAAAATTGGATGTAGACATACTAGGACATGACAATATCTAACAAGAAATATTTTATGGGGGAGAAGTCTACGTGTTTAATAAATTTATCCAAATTTGCGCATTAGTAGTTGCACAAATTAGGAATTAAAGATTAACAAACAGCAAGTGTTTCTTTAAAACGGTTTCTACTTTCTTTATATCTTTATGTTTACAATAATATTCTTTTTTGTATATTAGAAGCGGGGTTCATGCCTGACTTGGCAAGGTAAATGTTCAGTTTCTTTTGAAATATCTCATGTTCTTGACATTTATTGGCTGTGTTGCCTGATATGATGTCAGTGTCAGAGCTCCTATGATCTACTGTTCATTATTCATGGTTTGGTTTTGACCGTGATATTGTAATCATAATAAAAATGAAATGAACAAAGTGGGTTTTTGGTTAGGAGGATTAATCTTGTTGAGGATGTTTCATGCACACTCTTTCCAAAAATGTCTATAAATTACAATGGTCCTCATGTAAATTATACTATATATAGCATTGGTATTGACCTTTAATTCATGCTTCATTAGTTTGTTTTTGGCTGTTGCAGGTATGATATCTCTGACCACTGGGAGGGTGACAAGAAATCAACAGGGTTACTATTCAACATTCCATAGGACACCCAACAGAAAGAAGTTTTCAAAAAAAGAGTGGGAGAATTTCACTCAGGAATCTACCCGACATGTTGTGGCTGAGTTAGCATCCTCTCCAAAATTCACTGATTGGATTATTAAGCATGCTGACAGGATACAACTCCTTCCAGATGATAGTTCAGATAACACAATTGGAAGTGGCTCAGATTCCACATATGAGAATCTTGTAGAAAGTGGCGATCGATTTAGTTTGTTTAAATGGTAGCTGCGATGTTAGAGTAGGAAATTAGTTACTTGTAGCAGTACAATGAGGTAGAGGCTAGGAATGGTGCTCATTTAATTTTTCTTTTCCTTTGTTTTAGGTTTACTTTTAATACATCATATTATGTCATTAAGCAATTGTGTCCGATCTTTTGAAATCTAATCATGTTATAGTGCCTTCTCTTTCTATGCCTCTTCCTACCAAATACTTTTGATGGTTGCATAAAAGAGTATTGTTAAGTGTTCTAACTCTCATTTTCAGTTTTAACCCACTTATTCAATCACCCACAAAAAGGGCAGCACACTCGTGCAGTTTCAACCTCCGTTTGCATTTGTTTATCTATTTTAGTTCAAGTTGGTGCATATGTTATGTTTGTTTCTATCACAAATCTATAATGCTATAGTTGGAAGGCCTAGAAAGGAATCTCATCTATGAAGCTAGTTTTGGTAAATTTTAAGCACAGTTTCCATTCTTCATGTGAATAATTTTAAGGGCTAATTACATTTTTGGCGATTGGCATTCATGTCTTAATAGATAGACTTATTACCTACTAGTTCATATGATAATTAACTTTTTTTTTATAAAAAAAAAAAACATCACTAATTGTTAGTTTTTAGCAAAAAATTGAAAAATTTATAACAGAAAGTCATTTATTGTTAGTTTTTAGCAATAGATTTAGAAAATGTTTACAAAAAAGTCACTAATTATGAGTTTTTAGCGACAATGTTGATAGGATAAACTTTTAACGATGAATTGATAGGACTTCATGGAAATTACGTCCAATTACTAGGACTTGTTGGTAATTGACCTTTATACTTTTAGTGGGACTTAGAAAACAAAGTACATTTTAGTGGGGAATTTATCTTGATTGCAATAGGGTTGGGAAGAAAGAAAATAAAAAATAAAAAATGAAGTATGGAATTTATCCCTTGAATTGACTAAACTATCCTTCCCTTTTGTTCTTTCCTCTCTGTTCTCTTCCATTTGAACTTTGGTTGCTTGGCAGTTCCTGCTAGCCACCATTGCCATGCCCTCCCTTGTTACCCCCAAGCCTTCTCCTACTCATCCTTGCAACCCTAGTCATTTCCATCATTTCCTGTCATCCCTACCATTGTTACGCCTGATTGCCACCTTGTTGCTTCTATCAGTCTTAACTCTTTCCCTTTTCACCTAAGCCCTCACCATCACAACTACCCTTTCCTATGAACCCTAACCATCTCAGCTACTTGAACCTCTTAGCTTCTCTCTGTCGCAATCTCACACCTCTACCCGTTATTGCTGGGAAACATGTTCGATGAGTGTTACTTATGCTAAGATGTACAGGGTAAATTTGTGTGTGGTTGTCACTCTTGTCACTTACATCACACATAATTATAGCTTGCCCTAGAAGTTCCATAGCAATAGATGTAACAGTAAGGAAAGAATTGTATAAAATGAAATTGAATGCTTAAAAAGGATTTATACAATTGATCAAATTTATCCCAAAGTTTAGTTTGGTTTGATTTATTTGTTCATATGACCAATTGGTGCAAATCCTAGATTTTCCATAGATCTTTAACTTTTACAACTTAAAAACAAGTGTATGAACATGTAATTATGGATCAATCTTTGTGAGGCACCTAGAAGGTGCATATGATGCAACAATGTGCTTGAAGTTACGATGTACTATGTTTAAAATTATAACTTAAACATATTGAGTCACACTCGAGTTATGACTCACCGAGTAACTCATTGGGTCATTGGAGTTATGACAGAATGAGATCATATCATATTTTGAGAACATTGTGCTATAATTTTGTGCACATCTCATCATCATAATTAGAGAGGGTATAAATTGCGCACACTTTTTTGGGTTGCACATTATCGATTTTTCCTATAATGACAAGTTCTTTATATGAACTAGTGGTGGGTGTCATGTCGTGTTAGGTTGTATTCGTGTTGTTTCATTTTGGGTTTGTATAAGAATTATTTCAACACTAACTTAACATGTTTATTAATTCGTATTTTTGAGTCATGTTATTTTTTGTATGTGTCCAGCTCATGTCGTATTAACATATCATATCAATTTTTTTTACCTTAATTAGTTAACAAACTTAGTGTAAAGATCAATTATTGGATGAAATTATTCATAAAAATATTTGCTTTCAATTCATTTTTTTTGTGCTTAATTTACAAAATTAAATCCTATTATTATATATTTTTATTAGATTAAAATAGTAGGAAAAAAACATTATCTTCAATTAAGGAAAAAAAAAATTGTCCTTAAAATCTCTACTTTACATACTTTTTAATCATTTAGATGGAGTTACATAAGTAATTCAAAAATGTCATGGTACCATTTAGTAGAAATAACATTAAAATATGTAAATAATTATTTATAAAACAGGTATATCAATTTCATTTTATACAAGTTTAATACTAACTTAACCTGTTTAATACTCATATAATTGGATTGTGTCATATTTGTATTTGTGTCGGAAGATGGACAAGTTAACTTGTTTAACTCTTGGGTACCTATTATGGGATGCCTGAGTCAAATTTGTGATCTATAGACTATATGAAATAGACACAACTAACATGTCTACTCCTATTGTATTCCACAGGAGTTTTGTTATAGCATCTCTAATAGAGATGTTAAATTTGTGTGTCAAGTGCTTATTAATTTAGAGAGAAAATTGGTGCTCTCATGGATGTGTTAAGGTGTGTTATGTGAGGGTAGAGTCCAATTGAATGAGTTAAATATATAGAGTATTAGTGGATAAAATTTCAAAAAATTCAACTAGAAAGACAAAGAAAGAAAGTAAATTACACCATTAATCCCTGTTGTTTAAGCCAATTAATTTTCACTCTAATCCCCGTAGTCTTAATTTGAACATTTGAATCTCATACTTTCATTTTTGTTGCAATATTGTCCGCTTGTCATGTGCCTTTTATTTTTTGGATGGAAAAATAACTCGTGTACAACTTAAGAGGCTAAAGTGGAATTCAAAAGAAACAATAGAGACCATTGGTATAGTTTATTCAATTTCTTTTCTTGGGTTGAAATTGCTAAAAATCTCATGTGTGTTGCACGTGGTAGTTTTACGTATAAAATTTCAACGGTATGTGATAGAATGATTAGACTGTAACAGAATTAAAAATATAAAGTTAAAATTGAAATTATGAGGACCAAACTGAACTTTGCTCATCCTAGATATACCAATGGTATAACTTACCTAAAAAAAGTTAATTGGTAACTTGGCCAGCCAAAGGGCTGTCACAATTAATGAAACTACACAGTGGCTGACAATGTTAAAGCGAAAGACAACATGTCCACTAGGACAGAAAAAAATGGAAAAGATTAGGTAACTATTAATTTATGACACTAACTACCTTCTTAACAATTTCTAAGTTCCAAAATGCAATCATTTAGGAAAGGGAAAAGAAAAAAGACAGGAAAAATGAAAATAAATACAACTTAGATATGCATATTATAAGCCAAATTGAAAACATAGTTGATGAGTAATTACAGATGAAACTAAGGAGCATAAAAGGCTATTAGTGAAGAGAGATGCAAAACAAAAACAACAAATCAATTATTGATCAACAAAAGAAATCATCAAGAAGTGTGCTCTACTTCAAATATCACAATAAGGGCATAATCTAATCATTTTGATAATATATTTTCTCCTTACTCCAAGTGCGTTCCACAACAATTTTATGGTTGAGTAATACAAGACTTAAGTTGTTTTGTACAAAGTTTGAGTGGCCTTGTGATAAAAAAAGGTCAGCAATGCTAGGTATCATGAAAAACTTTTCATGAAAATAATCATGAAAGTTTTGTGACCCTTGGATTACACTTAGAATAAAGCACCACACACTAATCAAGGTAATCTAAGGATCATAAATTTTTCATGATCATTTTCATGAAAAAATTTTCATGATCCCTAACTTTTCCCAAAAAAGGTAAAGTTGCAATTTTTCCTATTTGCATTAGAAACTAACTTCCATTTATATTCTTATGCATTACACACACAGATATATATATAAATATATATTATTAGTGAGTTAGAGTATATAGGATAAGATTGTTGCATCTCTATGAAACAAAAAAATTACACGTTTCTTCCACATGTTGTCGTTCATTGGAGATTACAAACCAATGCTTGCATTGGCTTAAGAAGACACAATGACGGAATTGCGCTATTGCTTTTCCTTGCATTGCAGCCTTCAAATACTTTCTCCAAGTTATTAGAATACACAATATATTTACTACGAACAATTTATAATTGACTTTGTATGAGCTATCTTCTTCCAAACCTTATTTGATCTCTTCCCGTGTTGACGCATTTTTACACCAAAAATCCTTACGAGCCATTCTTCTTTCCTTCGAATAATGTAACTTCCAATCAACAAACCAAGCAATACTCCACACCCATATCCCATCAACACAGCTTCCCAACCAAAGCCATCAAATTTGAACTTAAAATTGTGACTAAATGAGGATGGTAAAGTTGGTAATTCTGCTATCTGGATATTCCCACAATTATTTGACAATGGAAACCCACACAAGCCTAGATTTCCCTCATATAAAGTGCTTAGAAATGTTTCAAATTGCCCACCTCATGGTATAAGTCCCGTTAGATTGTTTTGTGAGAAATTAAGAACTTCAAGGAATGTCAACTTAGTCAGTTGCTGAGGAATCTCTCTAGAGAGTTTCTTTTGGGATAGATCCAAGGACTTGAGCTTAGTTAGATTCTCCAAGGACACTGGAACGAGGACTGTGAGGCCATTACCTGAAAAATTTAGGACACAGAGGGCTTTAAGTCTTCCAAAGGATATTGGAATATTTCCATAAAACTTGTTGTGCGAGAAATCAACAGCTTTGAAGATGGTGATGATCCTTATGAGTTCCATTTCCAATCCTTTATTCATTATGGTTACCGAATAATAACAATAATTGTTGCCCATATAATTTAAGGAGGATTTGTCTTCATCCATCATCATTGAATGCATGCTCTCAAAGAATTTTGATGGCAAAGTTCCTGTAAAATCATTGTGAGACACGTCAATGATATGCAAATTGGTGAAGGCTAATCTCTTCCTTGGTTGCCCTATCAGACCATGGAATTTATTATCTCGCAAGAAAATAACCTTCAATTGGGGCAGCTTCTCTAACCAAAATGGAAAAGCATCTTCTATGAAATTATGACCCAGATTCAAAATTTCTAGGTTCATGCAATTCGCCAATGATCTTGGAAGCACCCCTTGCAATCCATTGTGGCTAATGTCAAGTTCCTGTAACATGCTTGCGTATCCAAATGTTTGAGGGATGCTACCACGGAAATTGTTTCTTTGCAAATTTAACAAGGTTAAATTTCCATTGAAGTTTCCCAAACAGGTAGGAATTAATCCGGCAAATTGGTTATTGGACAGATCGAGATATCTAAGAGAATGAAGATTGCAGAGTGAATTGAGTTCTTCATTTAGGTGGTTGTTTGAAAGGTCTAGCACGTTCAACAATTCGTTTCGGGTTTTCAAAGATTCAGGAATTTTACTTATGTTGCAAGACGACAATCGTAATGTCGTAATGTTTCGGAAAGAGGAGAGAGTGGAGTTGGTGGTGGTCAATGATAGACCACTGTTTGAAAGATCCAAAGAATCCAAATATTCAAGCTTTGCAAACGTGTCCAGCTTAATAATGTCACGTGAGGTTTGTAAGCGATCTCGGAATCGTACCAGAGAAATTGCAGCGTTGGAGGTATAGCGACTCCAAGTTTTTAAGATGGCCGATTGAAGATGTGTAACGCCCTCAAAATTAAACCCATTTAAACATAAAACAAGGCATGCATTATTAAAAGAAAAACATTATATTATTTAAATCATCAAAGTATTATGAAATAAAACATCAAAACAAATGCCCTACGGGCTTACATCTTGCCAAGCCAACACTTGGACACAATTTCATGAGTTCTAACTCAAAACAAATAAAGCCCTAGGCTTGAATGTTTACATAATTCAAATCAAACAACTAAAACAAATAAAACAAGTCTTCAAGTCGAAATCCTCACAAGCTAAGTCTTTGGAGGTAGTGAACCACCTGAACCTAAAAATAAAGTTCCCATATAGGGTGAGCCACAGCCCAGTAGAGAAATACTAAACCAAGCATAAGAATTAACTAAAGCAGTAGTATCCGATACATTTGTAACACAAGATAATCAATTTACAATTTATTGACACGAACGTCTACGTTGTCTATGACACATGGCCTATGACACCTTTTACTTTCCACTTACACAGACATGGCTCAGAACCTGGCCAAACAAACCAACAAGGATAACAAATCAGGTTAAACCTTTCATATAATATAATAAACACACATGCTGGTGTTATATCAATCTCAATCAAATTCACTTCCATACTTCCCAACTGATACACATGGTGGTGATGTATCATATCAACAACAAATAGAAATATTTCTATTATCAATAAGCACACACATAAGTCATGCTACTGGAGTCCATCCCCTATCTCCTCCCAACAAGTCCGGTTTAGAGGTCCATCCCCTATCTTCCCCTAAACCGTGGAGTTCATCCCCTATCTCCTCCAAAACCAAATGCATATGCAACATAATCATTACTTGACATACACAACACATAATCAATACACGAATATTCTGTATTAATTCAACAGTCAAATAAATGACTCAATTTCAGTTATACCTAAGCCGCATGCAAGGTCTACAACAATCAATGGCTATCCTCCACCGATAGCCCAAAACAATTATTTCTAAACAAGAAATAAATATAACAACACAATGAAATTTCATCATTCTCATAGGTAAGTATTTAAACTACCCAATTACATAGTTAAATCACTAAGTTTCCTAATCTCATGAATTAAACCCAATATCACAATATTCCCTTAAATTAATTATATAAATTAATATATGACAAACCCTAAGGTTTCTCCCAAAATTACCAAACTACCCCCACATACCAAAATACCACCACTTAGGATTAAAACGTATAAATGGAGTAGGAAATCCCTACCTCGAAGAAATAACTCAAAAAGAGGGAAGATGAAGACGATGCCCAAACTTCAAAGTGCTCCAAACCAACAATTGCTCAGATTAAATGAAAGCCCTCACTCTCCTCTATCTTATTTGTGAAGGAACTAGGGTAGAAATCCACTCTAGATAGATCAATCCTAGGAGAGAAGGTGAGTTGGGAGAGAGAGAACTCGTAACCTAGGGTTTCATAAACTGAAAGAAGCTGAAAATATGATCTGAAACACGCTGCTGCGTATTTAAACAAAATAGGCTCGCTCGAGCGAAGACCCGGTCGCTCGAGCGACCAGACACAGAAAATCCTCGCTCGAGCCAAGAAAGGCTCGCTCGAGCGAAGAACAAAACAGTTCGCTCGAGCGAAGATAAGCTCGCTCGAGCCAGCGAACACTGCTCTCAGGTCAAGTACTGGACGCAATCCTCGCTCGAGCCAAGAAAGGCTCGCTCGAGCGACGGACCAAAAACAAAATCCTCGCTCGAGCGAAGAGAAGCTCGCTCGAGCGACCAAGCAGAAAACTGGTCATCAACACTTGGTTTCTAAACCCAACCAACCTGTAATCAACCTGCCCAAGAAATCCCATAACTCACAACTGAAGAAATAAAGGACAACAACAACAACAATATGACAACGGAATCCACGGAACATAAGTCCGGATACAATAATCAAATGGGAAAAGACCGGGGTCGCTATAAGATGGGAATTGACCATTGATCAAGTTATTCCCTCCAAGAGCTAACATTCTTAGTTTCTTGAGGTTTCCAAGCGATGTCGGAATGGTACAGAAAGGTCGAGGTGTTGAAGGTGAACAAGATTGAAGAGGCTGCTGTTTGGATGGATGGTACCATATAGGCAGTTACAAAAGAGGTCGAGGCCAATGACATGAGAAGTGCTGTTATCACATGTGACCCCATCCCATGCACAACAATCTGTACCCTCTTTCCAATTATCAGTGATTGGAGCAGAATAATCAGAGCAATTGAAAGAAACAAAGCAATTGAAGGAAAAAAGTTGCTTAAATTGGAGCAAAGCAGTGCTCTCGTCATTATGGCAAAGATGTGCAGAAGAAGAAGAGAAGCAGAAAATTAGGGAATACAGGAGGAT
The DNA here is from genome assembly GCA_022316695.1 of Camellia oleifera. Classification (NCBI taxonomy): domain Eukaryota; kingdom Viridiplantae; phylum Streptophyta; class Magnoliopsida; order Ericales; family Theaceae; genus Camellia; species Camellia oleifera. The sequence continues at coordinate 55,657,373 of CM039310.1, read as the reverse complement.
ACATATTGTGAGTTGATAATTGGATAGTAAGAAACCCATTCTTACACCAGTGTTGGGTGGTAGAGAGGGAATGCTTCTTTTATATGCACTCTCCAATTTATAACTTAATAAATAATTCAATAATCAAAAAATATAAACTGAAAATTGTCATTGTATAGTCTCACATAATAATAATAATATTATTATTATTTTTTTTTTTTTTTTGAGAACAATAGTCTCACATATTATCATTGTATTAATTTAATGGACTCCATCACTCGGTCAATTTTATTACTAATATAAAGATAATATATAAGATGATAAATTACTTTTAGTAAATAAATGTAATTAGTATTCAGCAAAGCATTATTAAAAGTAATGAGTTCCAACATTGGCTCATTTTTATTACTAATAATATAATGCTAACATTTGAGGTGATATATAAGTTTTAGTAAATAAATGAAATCATCATTATATTATGAATAAAATTGTATTTGAATCATGAATTGGTAAAGGAATTTGAAAAAAGAAAGACAAATATAAGAGAAATACAAATAAAATATAAGCTAAATTTTTTATCCACGTTCTCACATTTTCGTTTTCTTTTTCAAATTAATATTTAAATTCATAACCAAACATGATTTAAAAATATTTTTATTTTATTTTCATTGTTTTTTATAAATGATTTGGCCATTTTCCAAACAGTGCCTAAATAAAGGACTCACAATACTGTTCTAATTTGGTGCTTTATGTCAATAGCAAGCTTGACTAAATAAAAAAATCCGCGTTGATTCTTCGGCATGATGGGCTTCGGATCTCCTGTACCCATCTTCTGTCTCGTTCATCTTAGGCTACCATGTCGTGAATCTTGAAATCATAAATGGGATAGAAAATGTGTACAAAAAATGGGTATAGGTGATCTGAGGCCAGTACTATGGACTTGGAATTATTAGATTGTCCTAATTATATTAATATACACACACTACTAACATCAAAGAGTAAAATATATAACTAAGGCCCTGTTTGATTAACATATATAATGTCATGTTTGTTTTTAACGATGAAAGGCTGGATTAGATTAGTAGTAAGAAAAGGTTTATAAAATTATTTTTATTTTGGCAAATTGTGAAATGAAGAAATAATCTAATGTATATAAAATAATTAATAATTTAATTTACTATTGAGGGTTTTAGATATTTTAAGTGCTAGTAAATCATTCTTAATCATCATGAGTGATTCCTCATTTTCCATTTAATTTTCATAGGGTTTTTTGATTTTCTAAAATTAATAGATTTAATATTATTACCCATAATAACACATTCACAAAATAATATTCTGGATCAGATTTCTAAACGGATCGAGCCTTCTTCAAACAAAAAATAACAAACTATATAAGCTTTAACTATATTTTTAAAAACAAAAAATGATTCAAAACCATAATTTTTATAAATAAAACTAATAAATAATATAATATGATATTTTTGCAATTATAAATTACCATTAGGCGCTTTTTTGCTTGAAACAAAGGACTGAAAAATGACATATTATTTCGTATGAATTTTTTCAATAAAAATTATATATATATATATATAACATTATGTTTTGTGAAAACCTTTAAAATTTTGTACATCTTTATTGAAGACAGGGATGGAAAAATGTGTACTGGGAGAATTCAAGAAGAAAGTTTCTTACAAGATGTTCATTGGTGCAAATCCTCTCCTCTCAACCAACATAATAAATAAAGTAACAGGTTGGATTCTCTCAAGTTGGCGAGAGTAGTTGCGCTTAATGAGATCGTTTTGGGGGTAATCTCGATAATTTAAATTGTTATTTTTTTTTAAATTTATTGAGTAAATATTCATATAAAAAATCAAAATAATTAGACATTGGTAGTTAATAGTTATATATTTGAATTACATTTATCATAAAAAAAATAGACGACAAATATAATTTCAAGAATAATCATCAATTTTTTTTGTAATGTAAATATTATTCAAAAATATAGCTATTGATGTGCAATCACGGTAATGAATTTTGCATTCAACGAATCTTCAAAAGTGAGCGGTTTGAATATATTATCAAGATCAATCTTAAAGGAGACGCACCAAACCCGAATTATTCTATTAAGTTAGATGACTAACTTGAGGAAATTCAAATCGAAAATTAATAATTGTAAAGCCACCAAAAGAAAAATTGAAAGCTTTTGTCACTGTATTAGTCCTGTAATTTTCAACTAACGTTGGTTCTTTGAAATTTCATCTCATATTTAGTGGATGATTTGGTCCTCGAATATTGTTTGAATTGATCTAGATTTCATTTCACAAATTAGTGGAAATATGTTGGAATTTAATTGGAAGCTTCACAAATTAGAATTTTTTTTTTTTTGGGGGGGTCATAAATCGTTGAGTAATATTACTAACTTGATTTTATTAATAAAACTTAGGCGTCTACCTTGATATTATCTATAAGCTTTAAGTTAATCTTTAATAATCTTGATTGGATAACCATAAATGATGTTTTTCTATAAGTTTGATTTTTCAGTAAAATTAATTTAGAAGTCTACTATAAGGCTTAAGTAAGTCTTTAGTAATCCTCGCATCATAACGATAAAATTAAATAGAACCCCGTATTACACTTTTATTAAACTGGACTACAAGCATTGAATGGTTACAAATTGATGAGGTTTGGTAAATGTTTTGTTGTTGTTGTTGTTGTTTTTGGTATTTTTTTGACTTTAGGTGAATTTTTTTTTTTTTCTCCTGAAAATGCTTTTAGTAAATTTCTTTTTTACTTATTTGGTGCAGCCTGTCTGAGCTGCTTATAGTTTTTTTTTTTTATTCTAGAAGACTATATGTGCCAGACTATTTAGTATATCTTCTGCTTATGTTTGGTACGACTTTTTCTTATAATTTATTAGAAAGAAATAATTTAAATAAGTTGAAAAAAAAATTAATTTCTAAAAGTTGAATGACGATTGATTTTGGCTTCTATTTTCAAATTACTAGTTTTTAATTTATAATAAATTGTACTAAACAACACTATTATTATTATTATTATTATTATTATTATTATTATTATTATTATTATTATTACAAAAATATTATCAAATTGATTTCTTAGTTTTTGATTTTTTAACTTAAAGAAGAAGAAAAGAAACCAAGAAATTTATTTTTAATATTTTTTTTGATTGGGCCAAATAAGAATCTTTATTGACCGTAATTACAAGTCTTTGTTTGTGGAAAAATTTGGATTGTTGAAAAGTTTAGAGGGATTCTTCTAAACGAAATTCAGTTATGTGGAAAAAGAAATGCATGACTGAGTCATAAAAAAATTGGAATTTAATTAAAAGTATCAAAAATTAAAATTTTTGTGACATGAGTCTTTCAATATTTAAAAACTGACCCCACATGCCTTTGATTTGTCACTAACTTTAATAAAAGTCTTCACAAATTTTGACTAAAAGTTTTAAGCAAGTCTTCTTTCATCTAAACTTGACATCTTCAATGATAATAAAGTTATGCATCTAAAATTTTTATATAGATTTTTTTTTTAATGTGTAATTTAAATTTAATTTTTATATTGTAGGGGAACGAATTGAAATAAAAATTACGTTTTTTAGGTATTTTTTTTATGACATTCAGCCTTATTAAATTGTTATATATCTGTAACGCCCCAAATATTCCAACATTCATTAAAGAACAATAGCAACTTTCCAACCTTTACATCATTAATCGACAAGGTTTGTACAAAATAGTTCCACAAGCGAATTATACATTCAATGATATCAAATACATGAATCTATAGCATGTTGAACATCAAGTCCCAAAAATAAATAAAATGCCCTTAAGGGCTTACATATTCCAAGGCTGAAACCTGGTTACACAAAATATAGTTTCACAAACCCATACATTTATAGCCCTTGGCTAGCAAAATAAACCACAACAAAATAAGAGTTGTTTACTCTCCACAAAATATGTCCATGCCCTTAACTCGACGGGATCACCACATCTTTTCCTGCACGAAAATCCCATAGGGGTGAGCTTAAAGCCCAGTAGAGAATTCTTAACAAAGTATATACATTTTATACAAGTCCAAAGAAATGAAATGCGTATGTCATGCTATGCTCTTTTGAAAGAAAATCACATTCTTCTCATCTTTTGAAAACCATCATGCTCAATGATATTATGATATCTTCAACAAATTTAAAGTTTATCAATTTAATACAAGGGGCGGTAAATATGACTCAGGTAATCCCTAGATTGGTGTCTGCAAGTAGGCATAACTAGTACTACCAAAAACCCCACTTTACCGGTTGCTAACCGGAAGGGAAGTGGTACCTCCTCCGCGCGTGTGTAGACGTCCCCGAACGCATCCCGGGGGAAAGGGAGTGCGAGTCCCCCCCGTTCTGGTTCGATATTGGGTCACTACAGTTCGAAGGACTCAAATGTCACGATTCTTAATCTTGAACCAAAGAGTCCAAATCCGGCAAATCGTTTTGAGAAAACAGATTTTTTTTTGAAAGAAGTGCCAAACATGGACTGCTTTGCCAGATACAGAGTCGCCACCTAAATATTTTATAATGGAAAATTTAGGAAACCCTGACTCGGTGCCAAAGGCCACGTGTCCGTCATCACCAAAATTGCCTCGGCTCGGGAACTTGGGTACGATTGGGGAAGGTCACTTCGTGAGCACCCCCGCTCGCCCGGTCAAAGACTGGCCTCTACTAACCATGATATCTGATTTTGAAAACATTGTGAGTTCTTATTCCGGTTATTAGCCTAGGTTACTATGTGATGCGCACAACATACAAGTATAGACCGAATCGCCTGAATTAGAACTAAACATTTCATGTTTGTTTGTTTGAAAATGGTTTGATGGTGCTACCCGCAAGTAGGCTAAGACGTGGATTTGCCACCCTCGGGTGGGCTTAGAAAATATGATTTTGCCACTATCTAGTGGGCTTAAAACAAGCATTTGATGAATTGTCCCAATTCAGATAACTCAACCTCCACCCACAGGCATTCAAGGCAGTTATATCACGTAAGCATTTAGCCTCATGGTAAGCATGCTATCATGGCAGTCACTCACACGCATGCAAGGATGCTAAAGCATAAAACTCACCGAGTACTCCAAGCCAAAACAGAAACTCATTAGAAATCATGCATGATCCTAAGTATACAGAAATGCCTGATGCAACACATACAAAGATGCAAACTATAGCAGGCTCGGCTATCCTAAACATGGCATATGAAATGCTACAATTATCACGTACTCAATTTGGAATTGAAATACAAATGCAGTTTGTATGATGCGCCGAGCCCGGTGCGTGCAAAACAGATGAATGATGCAAACATGCTGTCATACTGTATGCTAATTGAAATATGCCCTATATCTAACCATCATAAGCGGGTAAATAAAAGGGAAGAAAGACGTGGGGTTGGAAGACATACATCACACTCACGCACACTTATTACAATTCTGCCCTCGCGCAGAGGGTCCGAATAAAGAATACAGTCCGAATAAAAGAATAATACAGTCCGAATAAATATACAGATTCCTAATTAATTATCAAATTAAATAAGAAAAACTGTAAACTGGCATGCAAGCCAGGGGCTGCCTTGACTCCGCTCCGGATAATGAAATGATGCATGTTGGGCTGCTTTGTGCGGAAATCCACCGGGATGCCCCAATTAGCCTCTGTTTGCGGCGTTTCTCGAAATGCGTGCCAAGTCCCGAAAAGTTGCCGATTCTTCATTTTGCTGCAACAGAGAGCAGGAAAGGGGCATAGCAATGTATTTCACAAATATATGCATGCCTCGATCCTCGTGCCACCAATCACGCATACCGATGCATGATGGTCGAGGAGCCGAATTGCACAACTCAATATAGGATGAATGCAGGTGAATGTTACAACAAAACCTAACTCCATCATGGGTAATCCGGAGTGTCGGGGACTTGGGAATTGAGACCCGTTCCGTCACTCGGAGTATGGAACACGCCTCGTTTCCCGTGCTCGGGCTAACTCCTATCCCGAACACGACACAATATGCATGATATGCATGAATGCAACTAAAATACAATCCTAGCATGCACAATGCTATGAAAATGAGATGCCTCGAAATGCGTGCACGCGGGCACGCAAACCGAGGCGATGATCCTAAGGCATAAAACGGCATACGCAATGCAAAATGGACTTACACTAACATGAGTGGACCTCGGCCACACTCACATAAGAAGCCGTCGGATAAAAGTGAAGTGCCTCAAAATGCGTGCACACGGGCACGCAAACTGAGGCAATGGCACACGGAATGCAATGATGCTAAAACGACATACAGAATGCAAAATGGGCTTACACTAACATGAGAGAGCCTCAGCCACACTCACATAAGAGGCCGTCGGATAAAAGTGAAGTGCCTCGAAATGCGTGCACACAGGCACGCAAACCGAGGCAATGGCATACGTAATGCAATGATGCTAAAATGACATACAGAATGCAAAATGGACTTACACTAACATGAGAGAGCCTCAGCCACACTCACATAAGAGGCCGTGAGATGAAAATGAGATGCCTCGAAATGCGTGCCCACGGGCACGCAAACCGAGGCAATGGCATTAAGGCATGAAATGACATAGAAAGTAATATGCAAACATGCCAATGGAATTTCAGCACTGAAATATGGGGGAAAACAGTCCCGAAAGATGGCGAAATGACACCAAATGCGAGGAATGGTCCCGAAATGCGAATTTAGGCACCCGAAATGGCCTACAGCCATACTAAATATGCGTAATTGGTACATGACATGCAAAACAGTAGCAAGGCAGCCCTAAAATAGCATTTTTTACAGTATAAGACATGGCGAAATAGTGAGCATAGATAGGACAACAATGGCATGCAAAAATGGGGGCCAAGAGAGGGGTATTGAAACAAGTGATGTATGCGATGCTCAAACTGAAAATTTTCCTTCTACAACACTGATGAGGGACTAAAAATATCCACATTTACAGTAGATGACATCCCTCAAATCAGTATGCAAACTTGCTAAAAATGTCATGCAAGAATGAAGCCAACAAAGGCTAGAACATGAGGTATGCCAAACATTCATCAAACAGCCTTGGACCCTTAACAAAACATGACAAGAAGGCCAAAATGTGACTCTTTCCAGACCTGATCATGGCCGAAAACAGAAGAAAAATAGGCCTAACAAAGCATGCAAAATGAGGGCCAAAGAGGGGTATAATGACAAGTATAACATGGAGACCCCCAATGAAGTTGATCCCTTCTACAATGTTGTAGAGGGACATAAAATAAGCCTACTCACAGTTCATGAAATGCTCCAAAACAGATCGCATAGAGGCTAAACAGATCATGCAAATTTACGGTAAATATGAGAGATTATGAAGCAATTGCATGATAGAGAGGCCAAACAGGGTTGAGCCCTTCTTCAATATTGAAGAGAGGGTCAAAATAGGCCCACTCACAGTTTATATCAGGCTCAGAAATAGATCACACATTAACTAAAAAAAGCATGCAAGATATTGACATATAAAATGATATTGAAGCAAGTGCATCATAGAGGGCTCAAACAGGGTCGAGCCCTTAAACAAACATGTAGAATAGCTCAAAAGAAGGCCCCTTTCAGTTAGGGCCGGAGTATAAAACAGTGAGCAAGTAGGGTAGAGGAATGGTGCAAAAAAAAGTGCCAAAAGAGGGTGATTGATACTTACCCTTGAAGATCACACTCTTGTTGCTTCTTGGCTCAAGTTTGCTGCTCCCCTCTGAAAAACCCTTCCTTGCAGCTGGAATGGAGTGGTGGTAGTAGAGCTTGAAGATGATGAAGAAATGGAGCCTAAACTTGAAGATTTGAGAGAAAAATGGAGAGATAGAGATAGATATCAATGTATATCCTTGAGAGAGATTTTCCAACCCTTCTACAAGAGCTGGGAGGCCAGCTATATTGGCAAGAAAATCGGAGAAAAGGTGGGCAAAAGGTGCTTTAGTTGCAGGTGGCCGGCCGGCTGGAAATGGTGGCCGGCCGGCAAGGTAAATAGAAGAAAAATAAGAGAGCTGGTCGTCCATGAAGCCCCAGAAGTTAGCTTTCCAATGCCGCAAACCTTGCATTAAAATTCCTCCTGTAGAAAAAGTTATGCCAGTTTCCGTAAAGCCGCGCAAATTCAGTCCAACCGGACTTCAACCAACCATATCTCCTCCCCCCGGATTTGGACTTAGGAGATTCTTGAGTGTTAAATGAAGCCCCGGAAGTAAGCTTTCCAATGGTGGTGGCCTCACATTTTAATTACTCTTGTGCAAAGAGTTACGGCCATTTCGGTGAAGCCGCGCAGACTTTTCTCCTTCCCGGATTCATGCTGAACCACTTTTGACCAAGCAGAAAGCTGGTTGCTGAGAAAATTGCTGGGATCCCACCCTCCAGTGACCTTCCTTATGATAAAACAGAGGTACCTACCAAAAATGAACAAAAACCGATGCAAAACGAATGCTCGGGGGCCAAAACACGCAGTTCGGGATCCCGAAAACCGGCCGTTAAGCACCAGAAGTGGTGTTTGGCCACGAAGTGGGTATCTAAGACCCCAGTGTCCCTCAAAAGGGAGTAAATGAGATGTATGCCAAAAACCGGAGGAATCAGAGATGGCTGGGTGGTCCCGAACCGAGGCACACAGCCTGACGGCTCCAAAAACCAGGAACCGGGCTCCGAAATGGGCAAAATGGCCTATGGCCACGAAATGTAGCCCACGGCCACTAAGAGATAGTCTACGGGACCTCTCCCTCTCCTCAGGAAAGAAAACAGAGAAAATCGAGTCCAGTTCGCAAACCGAGACAAGGCACAGAAGAGAGTTCGGAAGTCCGGAGGCAGGGCGCACGGCCGCGACTCTAAGACTTCTGAACGAGCACAATATGCAACATCACCGAGCGCTCAATCGGTGACGTCTGAGTCTTAAGGTCAGTCAAAAATGGGGTGTCTACAGCGTGTTTTCGGTCTTTCACCCTGAACACTCAGGGCAACTTAATCAATTCCATCTACACCTTCTATCTGAACTTACCAACGTATTTACTCCAAAACATTTCAATAAATTTCATTTCTCAACATTTCTTTCTCAATGCAAGTTTCAAATCCCAAATTCAATGTTTAAAATTAGCAAGGTATTTAAGGTGTTCATGCAACAATTATCCATGCAATGAAATGATCAATCGAGTATTGGGGTGATTATCCATACGATGCATCGTCCTACCATTCAAGAACTTTCTCACAAACTCTCTGTTTGTGATCACAATTTCCACTTTTCTTTCCAATACATTTCCACATATATAACATATGTATTTATATAGCTATCAAAATGTAGCAACAATTCCACGTCTCATGTATTCTCAACCTTTTGTTATTTCATGATTATGTACATATATACTTAAACAATAGATTCCAAAGAAAATCCACTAATTCACATATACTAACAAAATTGACATTTTGCATCCAATATCATGAAATTTCCACTTGAACATTTATTTAACACAAATAAATCCATAGTTTCTCAACATCCACCAAAACCCCCAAATTTCTAGGTTTTTCACCCAAACGATGCATTTCTTTATTTCTTGGTATAATCTCACCAAAAACATCATTCTTAAATCAATGTGATTCAGCTTCTTAAGAACATCTTTTAAAGAGAGCAAGAGATAAACCCATTTTTCAAAACCACTAATTTCTTGAGCCAAAAACAAATTTTTTAAATCAAACAAGGAAGAAAATCCCGAAATTGATCAAAACTTGCAAAAATGTATATATAACTCCAAGAAAAATCCCTAGCTCAAGTTTGAAGGAGATTGAGAAAAAAGCCCCAAGATCAACGGTGATGAAACCTGATCTGTTAGGTTTTTATTATTGGCAACCCCGTTTGACAAAACTCTTTTGAGTTGTAATTTTATTCGCATTTTTATTTCAGTGAGGCCTTGAGTTTATTAGATGCGAATCCAAATCCGGAATCGAGCTTTGCGAAGACGTTTGTGATGTTAATGCTTTCAAGATTGCCACTTCGCTGATTATTACGGGGGTCGAGCTGCCCGGTCAGCTCGCGGCCGAAGCAAAATTCAAATTTGCATTCAAAATTGCATGTCAGCCGTTGCTCGCTCGAGCCAAGGAGTGCTCGCTCGAGCTAAGGCTTGCTCGCTCGAGCCAAGGAATGCTCGCTCGATCCAAGGATTGCGTCCATACAAAAACCTGAAGAAAGTGATTGGTCGCTCGAGCCAAGGATCCGTCGCTCGAGCGAAGGCACTAGTAGAAATCACGAAATTTACTCTCCTCGCTCGAGCCAGGAAAGCCTCGCTCGAGCGAGCCTCAGAATCCGGATTTCTCAAGGAGTTTGATTTCTTTCCAATCTTGGATTACTTTTGGTTCTCTATAAATACTTGGTTTTCTCCCAAAACTAAGTAATTGATTGAAGTCCTCCAGATCTTCTTTTTGGTTCTAAAAGGTTTATATCTGGGGATATTTTATTTTTCTTTGATGTCTTATTGAGTATTCAACTCATGATCTGAAAAGGCTACATCAAAGGTTTTGTTTGTTACACAAAAGAGAGAGTTGTTCTTCAGTTGTGGATTCTGAAGAATTCGGTCTGAAGCTTCGGTGGTGGAATCCGGAGTGGCTCATCAGAAAGACAATTCCGTGGTGAAGATGGGGTTGGAAGAGGCACATAGAGGTTGGTTCAATTAAGCGTTGTGGATTCGCTAGATAATTGAGAGTGATACCTGTGTAATTCCTTTATATCTTCTTAGTGGATTGTTCTGGTGGCTGTGGCCCGTGGTTTTTTTATCACAATTGGAAGGTGTCCAATTGTGGTTTTTCCACGTAAAATCTTTGTGTCTCTTTCTCTTGATTGTTTGATTGGGATTTTTATATTCTGCTTAAAATTGATACATAATCACAAATCAACATCTAGGAGGTTTCTAGATTTTTCATGATCTTCACCGTACACAATGAAGCTCTAGCTTAGCTCTCCAACTTTAATCAAGGAACTAACGTCAAAATGTTTATGGATTTGGAGAAATCAAAGATTGAGTGGGTGTTGATGTAGGAAATATAGAGAGAAGGAGGAGAAAAGACTTTTTAGAGAGAGAGTGACATACAAACAATGAGATACACACAGCCCAAGGAAAGAAGAAAAGCTGAATTTCGGACTCTGCCCGTCCCGCACGTACGGCACTTGCCCCCGTACGTGCGGAGCGTGCTTTTCGCATGTGCGGCACTGATCCCTGTATGTGTGACACTCCCCCGCACCTCCCTTTCACACCTGCCTTTTAAGTAGAATGCAACCCAAAATTTTCCCTATTTCCTGCACGTACGGCCCTGGTCCTTCAATCCCGAATTTTCTCGGCTCGATTCCAGACACTCCGAGCTCGACCATGAACTCTCCGAAACAAGTGAAATCAAACCCGAAATAAACAAGGACTAGAATTTTGAGAAAAACCTCCGAACGCAACATACCCAAAGAAAACAAGGTTTCAAGTCAAACCGACATTCCAACAAAATAAACCCAAGGTTAAACGAGGGAAAAAATAGAACGAGTAGCGCACCCGATCATCACAATATCTTTCCATTCATCTGATATTAATGAGACATGGTATTATAATTAACTTACGTGTCGAATGGATCAGAGAAGGTAGGGTTCCCCTACAAACCATTTGAGTTAAAATTGATTATTGTTTCTATACAGTTCAAACTATCTATGGAGTATTAAGTATCAAAATTTGAATATTTATAGAAGAGAAATAAGAAACCTTTTCTTGTCTTTTCTTTCTACCACAGTAATGGAATAAACAAATTAAAAACTTGTTCATTTTTTTCTCTTCAATTTCTATAGGGTTGAATGAAAATTCTAATGAAAAAAAACTTTGATAACGAGGTGGAAAGCTTATCTATTGATGATGAGCTCTATAGCGATGAAGAAAAAAAAATGTTGAAACTTATGAGGAGGTTGATAATGGTGTTCCCCGTTGTAACATTAGGACACAATTAGAAGTGAAATGTTCAAAATAAGTTTTTTGGTGAAAGGGTAGACGTTTGACAAGAAAAATATAGTTCATTTGTCAATTTTTGTCAATTTCATTAATGTCAATGGATGAAAATTTAACTTAAAGTTTAAAAATATGCGTGTTACAATTGAAAGTGAATGAACTAGGTGCAAATGTATTGTGTATGCAGCGAAAAATATTACATAAGGCTAGATATTAGAAGAACCTTGAATATACAAGGTTGACATGAAATTTGGAAGGATTCCAAGCTTGTCACTAAAGTTACATTTTTACTCTCAATTTGTCTTTTTCTTTACCTTTTACTCATCCAGTTATTTCAAAAATTCTTTAACTACTTGTTCTACATTAATAATTAACCCTCCACTAAAACTATTTGATGAGTCTTTTGTGATCCTGATTACAAGTCCCCTAACCCGATACTCACTGGTCATATATACATAATAAAATTTAAGGGTTTCAGGCCATAAATTCATTTATGAATCTTTTAGGTCATTAGGTCCAATTTTGAATTTGTTGAAATCAACTTATCTGTCTATCTGTTAAAATCAACCTATCTTTTGAAATCAACCTATTTGCTTATCTGTTGAAATACACCAAACTAACTATCTGTTAGAAATGTGACACATGTCATCCATTCAAGAACCTACCTATTGAATATCACACATTTCTCTACTTTACCACTTCCATCTACTACTGCCGATCACCAGTGCCGGCTGCTGACAACAGCGACTTTTCCGACCAATTTTGTAACGCCCCGAAAATATTCCAACATGAACTACCCACATTAATAAACATTCACTAGAACAATGACAATAATCCTCCCATTTCATATCTTTAATAAATAAGTTTAATACAAAAGTTCTACCTGCGGCATACACTCACAACATAAATGAATACATGAATCTACAGCACGTGGAACATCTAATCTCAAAAAAACAAATAAATGCCCTTAAGGGCTTACATCTTCCAAGGCAATAGCCCGATTGCACAAAATGGTCTCTCGGACCCATACACATTAGCCCTTGGCTTTACAAAATCCACAACAAAATAAAAGAGCTATTTACTTTTCACAAGAATATCCATGCCCTCAGTTCGGCGGGATCACCACATCTTTACTTGCACCAAAATCCCATAGGGGTGAGCATAAAGCCCAATAGAGATATCCTTAACAAAGTATATGTATTTATGTAAGATATCCAATATAAATGCAAATGCAAATGCCATACAATGCCATTTCAAAATTTTCACATGCCATGCTTTTCTTGAAAATCACCATGCTTCATCAACATATTTACAATCTCATCAATTTTCAAACTTCCATTTTTATTTTATTTTATTTTATTTTATATCACAAGGGGCGGTAAATATGACACTGGTAATCCCTAGGCTGGAGTCTGCAAGTAGACTCTGCGAGTACTACCAAACTGTCATTTTTACTGGTATTAACCAAAAGGCTCGACACCTATCTGCGCGGTTTTCTGGTCTTTCACCATGGACACTCATGCCAACTTATGAAATTCATCTACACCCCCTAACCGGACTTACCACCGTATTTACCCCATAACACAACTCATAGTTCTCATTACAACATCATTTTGTTTCATGAAATAAATATCTTCAATCGAAAGTTACAATGCAAAAGCAATAATTGAATGAATATGCAATGTCATGATCTTTCCATATTTTCAGTCACAATGACTCATTCTCAATGAAGTTTCAAGTTTCTTTTCAAAAACAATTTCCATGATATGCACAACTTAGGTAATGCCAATACAATACTTAACCACATAACTGCATGTCTCTCTACATGGTCCATAACTACTACTAACCTTCCACAGAGGTTCAAAGTTTACATTTTTCTCCTTTCCATGCCATTCCATCAATAGCCAAACAATCATTAACAAATACCATGTGCAACAATAAAACCACATTTCATGCTCTTTCAACAATTTAACCATTTCAAACTATAACAATGTAGAAACATCACCCTCATTTTTCCAAAATCTTTCATATATAGTAAAGAAATTCTCCATCAACATTTATGTGTGCATGGTTGTGTAAATAAACATTTCTCATTCTCTTGCCTAGGAAATTGCTTTAGAGCTCTAAACTGGCATTAAATTGTCTTTTTCTTCCCTTTGTTTTGTCTTTTTTTTTTTTTTTTTTTTTTTTTTTTTTTTTTTTTTTTTTGAAAGGGGTTGCCAGCTCAGTAGAGCTGCTATTAGAGCAGCTCTACTAGAGCTCTCAATCAGTGCCGCTCTTGCCTAACATGGCACCGACAACACAAATAAAGACATGCATATATAGTTGTATCTATATGTATAATCTCAACATAGGTCCTCAACCCTTTTCTTTTAAGAAATCCCCAAATTTCTAGGGTTTTTACCAAAAATCCAAACACTTCCTCATCTCCATTTTGAAACCACACACATACATCAATCTTTACTCATATGGATCAACATTTTCACAAAATCTTTTAAAAGAGATTAGGACGAGTTTTCCTTCAAATAAAATCAACAACTTCTTGAGCCATAGAACCCATTTTCAAAATACAAGGAGGAGTTTACAAAATCAACTAAAACTTACATAAACACACATATAACTCAAAGGAAATACCCTACCTCAAGCTTGTTGATGAAAGATGAGATGAAACCTTAAACTTTGAAAATGTTGATGCAGATCTACACCACTTCAAGGTAGTTCTAAAGATGTATTACAATGTTGATGAAGACACCATGGATAAATCTTTGATGGATGATGAAGGATCAAGAGTTTAACTCTTGTTTTCGGGTAGAGATATAGAGAGAAGGGAGAGAGATATATTTTAGAGAGAGAGAGAGGTGATGAAAATGATATACAAACAGCCCCAAAAGAAAATAAAAATAGAGCCTCGGATCTGGGCTCTCTCGCACATACGAAGCCTATTCCCACACGTGCAGCGTGTGCCTCCCGCATGTGCGGCACCTCCCTGCACCTCCTCACGCACGTGCATTTTTAGCAGTATGCACTGCCTAGCCTCCCCTGCTTCCCGCACGTGCGGCTTGTCCTCCGGCACGTGCAGCCCTGACCCAACAGCCTAGAAAAATCCCGATTTAACTCCCGGGCACTCCGAACCGAACCGAGCACTACCCGGAACAGGTGAAATTCCACACCAAACAAGACAAGAGTAAGGACTAAATTTTGAGAATTATTTCCAGATGTTTCAAACCCAAAGAGAGCGAGAAGAGAATGGAGTGAAAACGAAAGAAAAAGAAAGAAAACAAGACTCGGTCATCACAAATTTTATGGCAATTGTTTTTAGCTTGTCCTTATCGCCAAATAAAATTTTATCTTGGATCTAATGTCTTATATCCCTTTGGGATAGGCTTTTCACCAATTTTCTCTAAAATTTATTTTTAAAAAATGGTGTGTAATCTAATGTTTATTATAAAAGCATAATTTTAAGTAAGCTACTATTTATAAAATAATTACTTAAATTACTTGGAAGTAGTTTATTTATTTTTTTTTTAAGTTATAAACATTATTTTGTAACCTAGGTTTTTCGTAAACAAAGAAAAGTGTCACGCCACAAAGTAATGCTATATAACCACTAGGCCGAATAAAAAGTAACCAAAAGAAAAATTGAAAGCTCTTGTAACTGTATTAATCATGGTGAAAATTCTTGAGTAACAAAAAAAAAATTTCAGATGGGAAAATAGAAAAATAATTTTTAAAACAATCATTAGTGGGGCAATTGAATCGTCAACAAATCATTTCTTTCTTTTTTTTTCTTTCTTCTTCTTCTTTTTTTTTTTTTTTTTTTTTTGATGACCAGGTGTCTGGGTTAGTTTACTCGCACTTCGACTAATTTTGGGACCTATGTGCAAATCTCAAG
The DNA here is from genome assembly GCA_022316695.1 of Camellia oleifera. NCBI lineage: Eukaryota > Viridiplantae > Streptophyta > Magnoliopsida > Ericales > Theaceae > Camellia > Camellia oleifera. Next base: position 55,641,480 of record CM039310.1, on the reverse strand, counting down.
TAGTGCCCACGGGCATGGCCCCAAACAGTTGATAGCACCTAATGGGAGTTGAACCTGAGATTTGGAGGTAGCACACCTCCAGGCCACAAGCTGCACCCACTAGCCAACCCCCTAGGGTTGTCAACACATAACTTGATCGTTGTTTGATTGATGAAATTTGTATTAAGATGTTGTCGATTGAAGCCTAACATAAAAGTTTGCTAACACTAGCCCAATCCAACAATCAACATAGTAACCACACCTTATCCAACAATCACATAATACAACCCTCGCTATGAGAGAAAAATAAAATGTGTTAAATTTCTCCTCATAGGATTTAAACCCATACCCTTCGACCACTAAATAACCATTAGGCCAAATGAAAAGCAACCAAAAGAAAAATTGAAAGCTCTTCTCAATGTATTAATCTTAGAATTTTCAACTAATAATGATTGGTTCTTGGAAATTTCCTCACATATTTAGCTTAAATAAAGGATCCACGTAGGAGCTCTTGTGGATGATTTGTGTTATGATAATAGAAAGAGACAAAGAGAGAAAACTTTGTATTATATTAAATGAATAATGTGAGTGAATACAAAGCTCTTTTATATAGGAGAAGAAGAAGCTAAGTATAGAAACTCTATCAATAGTAATACACAATATGGTAATATAAATATATACAGCTAACAACCCGCCTTAAGCTCAGGGTGGTAATGTAGATATCAACTTGAGCTTGGAAAGTAAGGCAGAAAAGCATCTTGGAGAATGAACCTTAGGGAAGATGTTGGCTATTTGATCGGCAAAGATAACAAAGATAAGACGAACAGTACCAATAGTAACATGCTACCATATGAAGTGATAGTCAATCTTAATATGCTTAGTGCGATCATAGAAAACATCATTATGAGCAATCTGAATAGCACTCTGATTGTTACAATAGAGGTTAGTAGTAGCAGAATGAGAAACCATACCAGAAAGAAGCCGATGAAGCTAACAAACTCCTGAGTAGTATAAAAAAGAGACAATACTCAGCCTTAGTACTAGAATGAGCAATAAGAGCTTGCTTCTTGCTACACCAGGAAATGAGGGAGTTATCCAAGAAGAAGCAAAATCCTGTAGCAGAACGGTGGTCAGTAGGATCCCCTGCCCAAATTGCATCAAAAAAGGCGTGTAACTATAGAGAAAAGTGTGTTGAGTAGTGAAGACCATGAAACATAATTCCTTTGAGATAGCGCTAAATGTGAACCAGAGCATCATAGTGCAGAAAGCGATGTGTAGCCATGAACTGACTAACAAAGTGAATAGTATAGGCAATGTCTGGACGAGTAACTATGAGATAGACAAGACTATCAACTAGCTGGCGATATAAAGCAGCATCCAAGAATAGGTGACCGTCAAGAGGTGTTAGACAAGTCTGAGAATCAACTAGGGTAAGAGCAGTCTTACAATCGGTAAGACCAGCACGGGCCAAAAGATCAGAGGTATACTTGGTCTGGGTGAAAAAGTAACCAGAAAGATCATGAGAAATTTCCAAGCCGAAGAAGTAGCTAAGCAAACCCAAATATCTCATCTCAAATTGGCGACTACAGAACTATTTGAGACTGGTGATATCTACTGTGTCATCTCCAGTGACGATCATATCATCCACATAGGAAAAAAGAAGAATAATAACACACTCTATCTTACGTATAAATAGAGCATAATCATAGGCACTAGAGGAGAATCCAAAGTTACAAATGGTAGAACTGAACTTGGTAAACCAGTCACGAGGAGCTTGTTTCAAACCATACAAATCACAGTGAAGTTTACAGACTTTGGTGGACAAAATTAAGGAACTGAGATGAGTCTCCATATAAACTTCCTCAATGAGATCACCATTGAGAAAGGCGTTCTTGATATCTATCTAACAAAGACTCCAATGGAAGTAGCAACGGCAAGTAGGTTGTGAACTGAAGTAAGATGAGCAATAGGAGCAAATGTTTCCTCATAATCAATTCCATATTTTTTAGTAAACCCCCGGGTAACAAGACAAACTTTGTAATGCTCAATGGAACCATCAGAATGTGTTTTGATCTCGTAAACCCATTTGCAACTAACAACACTCTTTCCAGGTATGAGTTTTATCTAAAGCCTACATTTCATCAATCATAGCTTGTTGCCAAAGAAGGTTAGAACAAACCTCTTAATCAAAAGTTGGTTTATGAGAAGAAAAAGTAGTAGAACCAACAATGAAATCATGAAGAAGGACAGAAGGTTATGTTACCCAAGTGGAATGACTAAGAGGTACCTTTGGTACAGAAGATGTAATGCGCTAAAATAATTCTACATGAACTACCCATATCAATAAACATTCACTACACAATGACAATAATCCTTCCATCTTCACATATATAATAAATGGGTTCAACACAAAAGTTCCACATGCGGTATACATTCACAACATAATAGAATACATGAATCTATAGCATGTGAAACATCTAATCTCAAAACAATAAAATGCCCTTAAGGGCTTACATCTTCCAAGGCAATGGCCCGGTCACACAAAATGGTCTCTTGGACCCAAACACATTAGCCCTTGGCTTACAAAAAGATCACAACAAAAGTAAGAGCTATGTACTATTTACAATTATCCGCACCCTCAACTTGGCGGGATCACCACGTCTTTACCTGCACCAAAGTCCCATAGGGGTGAGCATAAAGCCCAGTAGAGAATTCTAACAAAGTATATACAGTTATGCAATTCTCAATAAAGATGCAAATGTCAATGCCATGCCATGCTCTTTTAAAGAAATTTCATTTCATGCTCTTCTTGAAGATTTCGATTTTTCCAATAAAAGCTTGTAAACTCAACACATTTCAAACTTCCAATTTTAATCAATAGTAGCGGTAAATACAACACTGGTAATCCCTAGGCTGGTGTCTACAAGTAGACTCTATGAGTACTATCGAACTGTCATTTTTACCGTTATTAACCGGAAGGCTCGACACCTATCTGCGCGGTTTTCTGGTCTTTCATCATGGACACTCAGGCCAACTTATCAAATTCATATACACCCCCTAACCGGACTTACCACCGTATTTACCCCATACACAGTTCCATAGTTCTTATCACAACGTTATTTTCTTTCATGACATAAATATCTTCAATCGAAATTTACAATGCAAAAATAATAATTGAATGAATATGCAATGCAATGATTTACCATATCTGTAACATTTCCCTATTTTCAAAGTCTCTACAATAATGTTAATAATTACATCTTCCATTACCTCTTTTCAATGCTCTTCCCCAAGATAACCATATGTTATCTACACTTAGCCACAATTCGCCTTTCACAATTCTTAGCAATATAGTCTCATCATGACTACATGTAATGTTTTTCAAACATTAATTCTCACAATCCATAATGCACAACAATTATCATCTTCCACTTAAATATTTCCATACATTCAACAATAGTTTAAAAAATTAAGTCCTCCACTCTTTTATATTAAGGAAACTATCATTTCATTATATCACATGGTGAAATCCACACTCATTTACTTATTTAAACACAAGAAAAGAAGAATTTCATAGTTTTTCTCATGTTTTAAAAAACTCCCCAATTTCTAGGGTTTTCATCAAAACCCAACAATCCTCCCATTTCATGGTAAAACCCATTCAAAACCATATTTTTCTTAAATTTAGCACAAAGAACATTCTCATGGATAAAAAGGAAGTTGAGATTTAAAACCCCTCTTTCAAAACTCCCTTTCTCTCTCTTCATTTAGTGCAAGATTAATGTTAACACAACAACCTCATGGAAGCTTTAAAATCAACATTTATGAAGCAAAACATGTATATATGACTCAAGAATTCCCTACCTCAAGCTTGATGAAGGAGATGATGAAACCCTAGCTTCAAGATGGAGTATTCTTCAATTCCTCCTACACCAAGAGAAGTCCAAGCTAGATCTTCAAGATTAAGGAGAGATGATGATGTTCTAGATCCAAGGATTTGCAAGGAATCAAGGTGATTAAATGTTTTGGTTAGGGTTTTCTAGAGAGAAAGAGGAGAGAAATGAAGTATAGAGTGAGAGAAAAAGCCCCAAAATGTTATACAACTTCGGCTAAAAGGGTAAAAAAAATAGAGATTTGGACTGCCCGTCTGCTGCACGTGCGGCGCCCCTCCCCGTACATGCGGAGCGCCCCTTCTAGCAAGTGCGGCCTTCATCCCCGCACGTACGGGGCACCTCTCCTGTACCTCTCTCCACTCGTGCATTTTAGACAGAATGCAGCTCAAGCTTCCCCTGAATTTCGCACATAAGGCCCACACGCCGCACGTGCGGCCCAAGACCACCACATGTGCGACCCTGGCCCAGCAGCCCAGAAAAATCTGTTCCGGTCTTCGGGCACTCCGGACTTGACCTCACGCTCTCCAGGACTAACAAAAATTGACACCGAACCAAACAAGAGAAAGAACTCTAATCTAGAGAACCATTTTTCGGATGTTTCAAGTCAAACGAAGATAAAATGAGAGTGAAAAAAGAAAGAAAATAAAGGAAACAAGGACCCGGTCATCACAGAAGATGATGTAGTGGAATCAAAGGATGCACGAGGCTCATTGTAAGAGGGAATAAAGACATGACTATAAGGTGGAGCAGAAGCAGAACCAAGATCAGGGAGTGGAGCAGCAGGACCAGGAGGCGAAGCAAAATCCTCATGATGGGCTGGAGTCATCACATCGGAAGTGGTTTCTGTATCAAGCTCATCAAACAAAAGAGAAGGATCTATAAAGAATGGTGTAGTAGGAGGAGTGGACAAATGAAACTCAGATATAGAGAAGAACATCTTGTGTGTGACGCCCCGATATTTTTAACCCATTTTATAATTATGAATCCTTTAATTAAGTTCCACTTCCATGATATGAAGCAAGAGTTAAAAGAAAATTAATTGAAGCATAGCCATTCCCAAGTCCAATGTTTATCTCTTCTCATTAGATTTTTCAAAGAGGTTACATTTCAACTTTACAGCATTAGTGTTCAAATTAATAATACATGATAATTCAAGAAATAAAATAAATACAACAAAGTTCCCAAAGAGGGCTTTACACCTTTCAAGGCTAGGGCCTTGATTACACACAAATGGAATTCTATCCCAAACACATAAGCTCGATGGTTGTAAACACATAGAATATCAAAATGAGCTTTCGTGCTCCATTCAAAACATTTCCACAACTTTGACACTTGGGCAGAGTCACACCATCAAGTCTTGAAAAAATGTTGATTTAGGGTGAGCTAATGCCCAGTAGGAATACTATTAATAGGGTATGTAAATGACTGAAATGCATATGATCATGCCATGCACATCTATGATAAATTCATGTTTATCTCTTTTTAAAATCAATGATATCCAATGCACAATTTCCATTCAAAACTTGTCATAAAAAATGAGGCGGTAAATACGCAATGACGTCCCAAGCAAGAGCCGCAAAATCATACATATATATAGATTTTTGTACTAAAAATATCCCTATATTTGCCGGCTATTAATACGGAAGGGCAATGGGCACCCAAAATCATTCATTTTTTCACTCTTACTGGCTATTAACACGGTAGGACCAGTGGACACCCAAAAATATTTTCCCACATTTGTCCCGTGATAAGCTCAAGATAGGACAATTGGGCACCTTGACCCCTCACGTGGGTACCAATACAATACTCATTACATTTCCAAAACCCGACTTAACTACCCGGACTCATACGCTATTTACTATGTAACCAAATTCATGAATAATGGAATATGATGCATGAGTATGTAAATATCTCAATTTACCTATGCTTCATTCAATGCTTCAATAAGGAATTAACATAACCAAAGGGTAAATTACACTTTACACTCTTGCACTTTGCACCAAATCTCACTTTGGCCCCTACACATGAAATCATGACAGTCAACCCCTGCACTTCTGGTGAAATCCCACTTTGGTCCCCGCACATGAAATTGTGACAGTCAACCGCTGTACTTTTGGTAAAATCTCACTTTGGTCCTTACACAAGTATCAATATCCCATTTTTATTGCTCAATTGTTTAAATCTTTAACAGAATCTAGTCATGTGATTAGAATGTGACTATGATACGAGGGTAAGGAAAATCATCTACATTTTCTATCAATACACACTTTTCCCAAAATTTATATTAAAATATGATTGTATTAGGCTAAAACAAAACGGAGATTGTGAACAATTAAGAAGATGAACTAGGGTTTTGCATAAATTATAATCACAAAACTGTATTTTTCACAGTAACGTAGTTTTCTGTCTATTCATCTTTCTTTCTCATTGATTTCTTTGTCGCATTTTTTTTTTTAATTTCAAAATCTCCACTTTCTTACATTTTCGTCCCAATTTTTGCCATACAAATATATATATATATATTGTATTATACAAACTCTCATGTGCTTATCATGTAGGACAAAGTGTATTGGTGGGAAATATGGATGATTTGCCTCTCTTACCTTCATTTCATAGTCACATTTTTGTCACATGACTAGATTTTGTTAAAGATTTAAAAATTAAATAATAGAATAGGGACATTGACACTTGTGTAGGGACCAAAGTGGGATTTGAGTAAAACTGTAGGGAGTTGACTGTCACAATTTAATGTCTAGGAACAAAGTGGGATTTGACAAAAAGTGCAGGGGGCTGACTGTCATTATTTAATTTGTAGGGGCAAAAGTGAAATTTGGTACAAAATATGACAGGTAAATTACACTTTTCACTCTTGCACTTTGTATCAAATCTCATTTTGGACTCTACACATGAAATCATGACAGTTAACCCTCTACACTTCTGGTCAAATACCACTTTAGTCCCTACACATGAAATCGTGACAGTCAACCCCTACACTTTTACTCAAATCTCAGTTTGGTCTCTACACAAGTGTCAATGTCCCTCTTCTATTACTTCATTTTTAAATTTTTAATAAAATCTAGTCATGTGACAAAAATGTGACTACAAAATGAGAATAAAAGAGGAAAATCATTCATGTTTTCCACCAATAAATTTTGCCTTGCGTGATAAGCACATGAGAGTTATATAATAGTTATATGGTAAAAATTGGGGTGAAAAGGCAAGAAAGTAGAGCTTTTGAAATATAAAAAAAAAATGCGACAAAGAAATCAAAGAGAAAAAAAGATGAATAGATGAAAGATTGTATTACCGTAAAAAATAGAGTTTCATGATTCCAATTTATGCAAAATCCTAGTTCATCTTCCTTATTTTTCACAATCTGCGTTTTGTTTTAACCTAATACAATCATATTTTGATGTAAATTTTGGGATAAAATGTGTATTGGTGAAAATATAGATAATTTCCTTTCTTACCCTCTTGTCGTAGTTACATTCTTATCACATAACTAAATTCTGTTAAAGATTTAAATAATTGAGTAACAGAAAGGAGACATTGACACTTGCATAGGGATCAAAGTAAGATTTGACCAAAAGTACAGGGGATTGACTGTCACAATTTTATGTACAGGGACCAAAGTAGGATTTGACCAAAAGTACAGAGGGTTGACTGTCATAATTTTATATGTAAGAGCCACAGTAAGATTTGCTACAAAGTGCATAGATGCAAAGTGTAATTTATCCAAATATAAGGACACAAGGAGTGATTTACCCTTTATTCTAATAAAATTGACAACGGTCTTAAATGTAAAAGTCTTACTATTTCGCTTTGTTAGGTCCCGTTATTGTCAAATCCGGAGACAAAACTTTGTGCTTAATAAAAATGTAATTTTTATTTTTTTTGTTCTTCCCGCTCGAGCGGGGACATGTGCGCTCGAGCGGAGATTGGAGGAACTCAGTATCTTGACAGGGCTGCAGAAGTACTGAAGAATGTGATTTCACGCTCGAGCGGAAGAGGAAGCGCTCGAGCGTACCTCAGTTTAATTACACACAGTTTTTGGCCAGTCCGCTCGAGCGGAGAGTGGAGCGCTCGAGCGAAGATCGCGAGTTTCAGAATCCGGATTGGCTTCAAGTGATTGATTTCTTTCAGATCTGGGACTCCTTTTGGTTTTCTATAAATAGGTAGTTTTCTCCTAAAACTAATGGAACTTTTTTTTCAAGATCTGATTCAAGAATTCTAGAGTTTGGTTTGAAGTTTTTTTCTGAGAGTTTGATGAGTTTTCTTTGATGTTCTTGAGAGAGTTCTAAACTCATGAGTTAAGATTCATACATCAAAGAGTTTGATACTACATATTCAAGAGTGTTCTCTTCGATGGAATCCGAAGATCAACACGTAAAGTTTCAAAAGGCATTTGATTCTTTACATAGTCGTTAATTCGACAAGTGAAGTTGTGGTGTGGAATCAACTTCAGAATCAGTTCCGTGACGAAGGCGTGGTGAAAGAGTTACAGAAGATTCAGAGACAAATTGACTGGGTTGGGTAATCTGTATGGTTTCTTTGTAACCTTGTAGTCCTTCAGTAGTGGATTGATTAGTGGCGGTTCGCCCGTGGTTTTTTATTACAATTGAAGGTTCTTCAATTGTGGTTTTTCCACGTAAAAAATCGTTTGTGTCAATTTATTATTTATTCCTAAAAACAAAAAAACTAAAATCACTCTCGTAAGTGCTTGATGATTTTAGATTAAGTGTTTTGGAATTTTTGGGATTTGGAATATTTTAATCTTTATCTAATCACGAATCACATAGGATTTTCAATTGGTATCAGAGCGGGTCACTCTTTGTTTTATCAAAAACTTTGTTTTTTTCAAAAACTATAGGAGTGTGATTTTGTGTGACTAGTATCATGGATTCTATTCGTGAAGGTAACTCGACTCATAGACCGCCTTTACTAGACGGTACAAACTATTCTTATTGGAAAGTTCGTATGAGAGCATTTTTAAAATCCATCGATGAGAAAGTTTGGCATTGCGTAATCTTTGGGTGGAGTGAACCTACTTCATGTATAATGAGATGATTTTGGTTAACCATCTATTGAATGCTATTGCTTTATTCAATGCTTATATTTGGTTTAGTATATTTCTACTGGGCCGTGGCTCACCCTATATGGGAACATCATTTTCAGGTTCAGGTGATAAGCTACCTCCAAGGACTTAGCTTGGAAGGATTTAGACTTGAAGACCTATCTTTAATTATTTGTCTTTAGTTGAGATTATATGTAAACATTCAAGCCAAGGGCTTTATCTGTATTTGAGATTAGAACTCATATTTTTGTGTCCAAGTTTGGCTTGGAAAGATGTAAGCCCGTAGGGCATTTATTTTGATGTTACATGTAATGTCTTTATTTAATAATACTCTGATGATTGGGATAATGAATTGTTTTCTTTTAGTAATACATGTCACTGTTATATATATAATGGGTTAATTTTGAGGGCGTTACAACTTGGTATCAGAGCGTACCGGGTTTGAATACTTTGGGTACGTGGGAAGTGATTAGTATCACATTGGGTTCGTCTCGTTTGATAAAGACTTAGTGTACTGTTGTATGCTTATTTGATAACATGTTTATGTGATTATGTGGGTATGGAACGTAGTTTCTGGAATGTTGATTGGACCCTTGAGTTTCTAGTAGTCTTGTTGGAAAGGCACTTGATCACTGCTGCTTCCAACCGGAACTATAGCAACACTTTGGGACTATCATTATTCAGGAATGAAATTCGTAGGTGCTTATGTGATTATGTGCTTACGTGGAATGAATTATTGTTGTCCAATGCATTAGGACGAGAGTGTTTAGCTTCGGCACATTTATTAATGTGCTAACGTCTTTCTTTCTTGTATTAGGATGTCAGGACGAGGACGAGGACGCGGTAGGCGTGGTAGGCCAGGTAGGCAGGAAGTGCCTGTGCCAGAGGAGATTCCAGTAGTACAGGAGATTCCGGCAATGCAGGAGGGTGTTGGTCAGGCCAATGTGACCGAGCCAGTAGGCCAGCAGGCTATGGGCGCTTTAGCCCGAGAGATAGCAGGGTCATTCAGGGAATCAGTTGGCATTCTGAGGGCTGCGAATCCAGCCCAAGTTGTTGTTACAGATGCTGGACCTTCTTTTCTGAAGAGGGAGTTCTTCCGGTCCAATCCGGACGAATTTGTGGGTGATCCAAAAGAGCCGCTTAAGGCAGATGAATGGCTCGAATAGACAACGAAGACGTTTGAGATGCTTGGCATCGAAGACGAGGGGTTGAAGGTGACCTTGGCATCTTTCCAACTGAAGGGGGATGCGGGTCAGTGGTGGAAGTTCACCAAAGGTCGTATAGGAGGTACATGGGAGGCTTTTGTGAATGCTTTCGAAGAGAGATTCTTATCTCCGACAGTCAGGGAGAAGCTGAGAGACCAGTTCTGTCAACTGAAGCAGTCGAGTTCTTCAGTGGCCGAGTTTAAGGCTGCATTCACTAGTTTGTCCAGGTTTGCACCTGAATTGGTGGCGTCTGAAGAACGCCGTTGCATTGAGTTTGAGAAGAAGTTGAGGCGCGGCCTCAAGTTGAGAATTGTTGGGTCTATGATTCGGGATTATGGGCGTCTGGTTGATGCTGCAGCCCATACAGAGATCATGATGCAGGAAGAGGAGGAAGGGCAGAAAGGCTCCAAGAGGAGTCAGGATGGCCAGAGTGATGGCAAGAGGCAGAGAGGTTTTACTCCTCAGCAGTCTCAGGGTAGGTTTTCTAGATCCACTTTTCCAGTACCGAGTGCTAGTTCTGGGAAAGGCAGCCAGGGAGACATTACTTGTTTCAAGTGTGGCCAGCTGGGCCACAAGTCTCCAGTTTGTCCTCAGAGGGGAGGAGGGCAGAGAACAGCATCTTCTTCGGCTCGATCTCAGAGCCAGAGTTAAGGTAGAGGCCAGCCGCTCACTTGTTTTCAGTGCAGTCAGGCAGGGCACATGAAGAGGTATTGCCCGCAATTGGGTGGCACACCTGGTGCATCTGGTTTGAGGCAGACTCAGGGACAGCAGCTAGCTCAGTCGGGTCAGGCCTCGAGGGCCAATCAGGGGGCTTCATCGTCCCAGTCTGTGCAGCAGTCTTATGCTCTTAGGGGTGAGCAGGTTGATCAGAGATCATCTGGGCGCGTGTATGCTGTTACTGCGGAGGACCTTGTACCGGCTCCATCGGTTGTGAGAGGTACCTTCTTGTTTTGCAACTCGGTTGCTAATGTTTTGATTGATACGGGTGCATCTCATTCCTTTGTGTCTGCTGCATTTTCATCTGTTTTGGAGTTGGAGTTAGCTCAGTTAGCGTCTCCTATCTGTGTAGTGTCACCTCTTGGGGGTGAATTGATCTTGAAACAAGGTGTTAGGGGTTGTGATATAGAGGTCGATGATCATAGAATCCCATTTTCTTTTGTAGTTATGCCTATGAAGGGCTTTGATGTTATTTTGGGTATGGATTGGTTATCGTCATACCGGGCAGTTATTGATTGCTACCGTCAGAGGGTCACATGTTGTACCGTTAGCGGAGAGTGTTTCCATTTTCTGGGGGACCGGGTTGGTAGTGTTTTGCCACCGGGGTATGTTTCACGAGGGCGGAGTGAGCTTAGTGGTCTACTTGCTAATCTTTCGATTAGTGAAGTTGATGAGACTCAGATTGTGTTGCCAAGGGTGGTTTGTGAGTACTCGGACGTCTTTCCCGAGGATCTTGTTGGTTTGCCACCACATCGAGAGATTGAGTTCTCTATTGACCTAGTGCCCGGCACGGTGCCAATTTCTATGTCACCTTATCGTTTTGCCCCAGCCGAGTTAGTTGAGTTGAAGATTCAGCTCCAGGAGTTGTTAGATAAGGGCTATATCCGTCCTAGTGTTTTGCCATGGGGAGCACCGGCCCTCTTTGTTAAAAAGAAAGGTGGTGCTTTGAGACTGTGTATAGATTACCGGAAATTGAATCGGGTTACGGTTAAGAATAAGTACCCTATGCCTCGTATAGATGATTTGTTTGATCAACTGAAGGGTTCCCGTTGTTTTTCGAAGATAGACTTGAGATCGGGTTATCATCAGTTGAGAGTCAGGGAGGAGGATATTCCGAAGACGGCATTCCGTACGCGGTATGGTCACTATGAGTTTCTGGTGATGCCATTTGGGCTCACCAATGCACCGGCAGTGTTTATGGATTTGATGAACCGGATCTTCAGAGAATTCTTAGATCGTTTTGTAGTCGCCTTTGTGGACGACATTTTGATTTATTCACCTTCAGAGGAGGAGCACGAGGAACACTTGCGAGTGGTGCTTGAGTTACTTAGAACCCATAAGCTTTATGCTAAGTTTGGGAAGTGTGAGTTCTGGCTAGAAGAGGTGAAATTCTTAGGCCATGTCGTTTCTGGGGAAGGGGTGTCGGTTGATACATCTAAGACAGAGGCAGTGCAAGACTGGGCACAGCCTAAGAGTGTGTTTGAGATCCGTAGTTTTCTGGGATTAGCTGGGTATTATCGCCGGTTTGTGAAAGATTTCTCCAGGTTAGCTTCGCCTTTGACTAGATTGACTCGGAAGGGAGTCAAATTTGTATGGAGTGAGACTTGTGAAAAGTCGTTTCAGGAGTTGAAAGTTAGACTGACCACTGCTCCAGTATTGATTATTCCGGAGAGAGGGTTGGGTTATGCAGTCTATTGTGACGCTTCACGAGAGGGTCTGGGTTGTGTGTTAATGCAAGAAGGGAAAGTGGTTGCCTATGGTTCACGTTAGTTGAAAATTCATGAGAAAAATTACCCTACGCACGATCTAGAGTTAGCAGCCGTGATATTTGCCTTGAAGATTTGGAGGCATTATCTTTATGGTGAGAAGTTCGAGGTATTCTCGGATCACAAGAGTCTGAAATATCTGTTTACACAGAAAGACTTGAATTTGAGGCAGAGGCGGTGGATGGAGTTTATTGAGGATTATGACTTCGAGTTGCATTATCATCCGGGGAAGGCCAATGTTGTGGCCGATGCCCTTAGCAGGAAATCTGTTGGTGACGTTGCTAGTATAGCCATCCGAGAATGGGAGATGTTGGGTGCAATTGGAGAGTTCGATTTGCTTCTGGGCGACTCAGTTGAGGCTGAGGCTTTGTTTTCTGTTGTTGCACAGCCTACACTTGTGACTCGAGTATTAGAGGCTCAGAGAGGTGACCTTGAGGTAAAATCCCTCCGTGAGAAGATTTCTATAGCGATCCCGGTTTTCCCTTCATTTTTTTTTTAATTGTATTCCGAACTCGGTTCCGTAGATGTGTTGTTGTCTTATTCCCGTTTCCATCCTTTACTCTTTGTATATATACAATGTATAGAAGACTAATGCTAATACATTGAATGTGATGGATTTATTATGAATGAATCTTAGAGATGCATTATGTATCTATTATGAATATGTAAGATACATTAATTTATATAATGAATTCATTAATATAGAGGATGCATTATGTATCATGAATGTATGAGATACATTAATCAATTTAATGAAGTTCATTGAATGAATAACTTGAGAGTTTCTCTCTCTCCCTACACACCTTCTCTCTTGGTTTTCATCTCTCTCTAGTGTAAATCTATACTAAGTCCTTTGTAAGAAAGGTAGAGTGGGTTGAGGGATTCTTTTTAATCTGAAAGTTTGGCGATTTGGAGCACTTTGGTTTTTGGCCTTCATCTTCTCCATTTGGTCTCTCTATTTGAGGTAGGGATTTCTTTGTTCTTTTTCAATACTCCGTCAATAGATAGACATGTGGTAATTTTGTATTGCATGAAAATCATATCCGTGTTGGATTTGTTTGAAAATCATGAGGGGAACCAAGGGTTGGTTGTTTGAGAATGGTTTTGTTATCATTGACTATGGTTTGGACTAATTAGAGAGTAAAATTAGCATGTTATTGTTGAAAGAAGAGAAAGCCCTAAATTATATTTTGATTTGGTAAAATAAAAAGGGTTTATGGTTGAACAATGTTGGTAAATTTCTATTGTTAATATGAGTTGTGTAGAAGGTGTTAACAGTTAAGGCAATAATTATGGTATTGGGGTTATTTTGAAATGAACGTATTGAATCAAGTTGGGTTATGGCTTATTATTCATGGAATTGATTTTGTTAAATGAAGAGAATGTAATTGGTTTTGTGAAAAGGGAAAAGTGTTTTTGGAATAAGTGATGGATCATGTTGAGATCCCTACTGGACTATATGTTCATCCCACGTTGTTGAATCTTTTTCAGGTGTTTAGCAGGGTGTGCTACAAGATTTGGATCTTCTTATTTGTTGGCCACGGGGCCTCTTTGTTGTAGGCGCAATGCCATATATGTAAAAGGGTTGCACCCTTCATTTGATTATTTATTGTTGTAAGCCTGAGGGCAATTTATTTAGAATGCTCATGTTGTATTTAACTTTCATTCGAATGAGAGAATTGTTGTTCATCACTTTTAATTGAACATTTGAGTTTATTTCCGCATGTTATCTCTGAAATTGAATTAAACTAATGAATTTGGTAATGATTTCGAGTAATAAAAAGTGGGGCGTGACAATTTCCGGTGGGAAGGTTGAGAAGGGTTTGACGGTGTATCCCGACCTGAGTGTGAGATACCGAGATCGTCTATTTGTGCCGGAGTCTTGCCGAGAGGAGGTACTCCGAGAGTTTCATCATTCGCGCCTTGCGGTGCATCCAGGAGGTACTAAGATGTACCAGGATTTGAGTCGCCAGTTTTGGTGGCGGGATATGAAGAGAGATGTGGCAGCTTTCGTATCTAAGTGTCTTACTTGTCAGCAAGTGAAGGCCGAACATCAAAGGCCAGAGGGTTTGTTGCAACCCTTGCCTATTGCCGAGTGGAAGTGGGAGCATGTCACTATGGACTTCGTTGTGGGTCTTCCGAGAACTCAGCGGGGTAGTGATGCTATTTGGGTGGTTGTAGACCGGTTGACTAAGTCGGCGCAATTCATTCCTATGCGCGTGAGAGATTCGGTAGATCATCTTGCCGACTTGTACATTCGGGACATAGTGAGGTTACACGAGGTCCCAGTGACGATCGTCTCAGATAGAGATCCTCGTTTTACTGCTAGGTTGTGGCAGAGTTTGCAGAGTGCCTTAGGCACTAAGTTGACCTTTAGCACGGCTTATCATCCTCAGACTGATGGGCAGTCCGAGCGTACTATTCAGATCCTTGAGGATATGCTTCAGGGTTGTGTTCTTGATTTCAGTGGGTCGTGGGAGAGGCACTTGCCTTTGGTGGAGTTTGCCTACAACAACAGTTTCCAGTCTAGTATTGGATGGCACCGTTTGAGGCCTTGTATGGCCGACCGTCTAGATCTCCTGTTTGTTGGGCCGAGGTGGGTGATGCACCTCTATTGGGTCCGGAGGTGGTGAGGGAAACGACAGAGAAAGTTGAGCTTATCCGTAAGAGACTTGTTACAGCCCAGAGTCGTCAGAAATCTTATGCCGACCGTAGGAGGAGACCTTTAGTGTTTGAGGTGGGTGATCATGTCTTTCTGAAGATATCACCTAGACGGGGACTGATGAGGTTTGGGAAGAGCGGGAAGTTGTCCCCTCGGTTTATTGGTCCTTTTGAGATCCTTGAAAGGATTGGCGAGGCTGCTTATCGTTTAGCTTTGCCACCGCAGTTGTCCGGAGTACATGACGTGTTTCATGTGAGTATGCTTCGGAAGTATGAGCCGGATTCATCACATGTGTTGGATTGGACCGATTTAGTGGTTGACGAGGATGTCTCGTATGAGGAGAGACCGGTTCGGGTCTTGGATAGGCGGGATCAAGTTTTGCGAGGCAAAACCATCCCTTTGGTAAAAGTTCTGTGGAAGCATCACGGGGTGGAGGAAGCCACTTGGGAATGTGAATTGGAAGTCCGCGAGAAATATCCGGACATGTTTACTGATTTGTAATCTTGTCTTTATATTTTGTAATCTTGTTGAACTTAAGAGCTTTATATATGTCTTAAGTTGGAAAACATTGAGAATGTTTTAGTTTAATGAACTATTTTGGAACTTGCCTCATAATGGAAGTTTAGCGTAACATTGAATATGTTGAATATATTGTTGAATTAGAGTTCTATCGTGAAATTGAATATATGTTATTGAAAACTGTTGAAATTAAAAGAAAAAAAAATGCATAATACTGATGCAGGTTGTAACATATGTTGTTTTATGTACATGTTGTAAGATGCCTCTTGTTAAGAGATGAAATGACCGGTATTGTGTCAAGTGGTTCATTATTGAAATGTTCTATGGTTGGAATTTGAGAAAAACTTGTTTTCGAAAACTTATGCTTAATTTCAGGGACGAAATTCTTTTAAGGGGGGGAGGTTATAGTGACCCCGGTCTTTTCCTTTGGGATGTTGTATCCGGACTTATGTTTCATAGGTTCAATGTTATTGTATTGTTGTTGCTGTCCTTTAATTCCTTAGTTTTGAGTTATAGGATATGTTGAGCAGGTTTTGCTACAGGTTGGTTGGGTTCGGAAACCAAGTGTTGCTGTCCAGTTTTTGGGTTGGTCGCTCGAGCGAGGGTTTGGTCGCTCGAGCGAGGGTTGTTTTTGTTTCGGGTGGCTCGAGCCAGGGTTTCTTCGCTCGAGCGAGCGATTGCGTCTAGTATAGACCTGAGAGCAGTGTTTCTTCGCTCGAGCGAGCATTCTGTCGCTCGAGCATGCTTCTGGGTTGCAGACCTGAAGCACTGCATTCTTGGCTCGAGCGAGGTTTCTTGTGTCTGGTCGCTCGAGCGACCAAGTCTTCGCTCGAGCGAGCCTGTTCAGTTTATATAGGCAGCAGCGGGTTTTTTGATCAGTTTTTCTATCTCTTTTGTTTCCAAACCCTAAGGTCCGACTTCTCTCTTTCCCTACTCACCTTTTCTCTTAGGTTTGATCTATTTAGGGTGTGTTTCTACCCTAGTTGCTTTATTAAAAAGATAGTGTGAGTCGAGGGCTCCGTTTTAATCTGAGAGTTTGTGAATTTGGAGCACTTTTGATTTTGGATCTTCATCTCCGTCTTCTCCATTTGGGTTAATTTCTTCGAGGTAGGGATTTCCTACTCCAATGTATAAGTTTTGTTCTAAGTTTTGGTATTTTGATATGTTGGGGGTATATTAGTAATTTTGGGAAAAACCCTAGTTGTTTGATAAATTGATTTGTATGATTAATTTAAGGAAAATTGGGGAAAATAGTTAAATGCATGAAATTGAGGAATTTATTGATTAATTGGGATAGTTGATTAATTTAAATCACTTGCCTACCGAATTGTTGATTTATTTTATTTCTTGTTTAGAAATAACTGTTTTGGGCTACCGGTGGAGGATAGTCGTGATTGTTGTAGACATTGCATGTGGATTAGGGATAATTGAAACTAATCATATTGGTTAAGTCATTGTTTTGACTATTGAATTAATACAGAAAATACGTGTATTGAATGAGCATGCATTTGCATATTGTGTGGGAGGAGATAGGGGATGTACTCCACGGTTTAGGGGAAGATAGGGGATGGACCTCTAAACCAGATAGGGGATGGACTCCATTAGCATCACTTTTATGTGTGCTTATTGATATTGAAGTGTTTTTACATGTTATTGATACAGCACTAAAATGTGTATCAATTTGGAAGTATGAAGTGTTTTTTATATGAGCTTGTGTCTCAGTTGTTTTGTTGATATTGGAAGTAATGTGAATATGATATATAGTTCACAGTGGTAAGTTTGGCCAGGTTCTGAGTCATATTGATAATAATGGAAAGTAAAACGTGTCTTAGATCTTAGTGTTATAAGACTGTATAATGAGATGATTTTGGTTAACCATCTATTGAATGCTATTGCTTTATTCAATGCTTATATTTGGTTTAGTATATTTCTACTGGGCCGTGGCTAACCCTATATGGGAACATCATTTTCAGGTTCAGGTGATAAGCTACCTCCAAGGACTTAGCTTGGAAGGATTTAGACTTGAAGACCTATCTTTAATTATTTGTCTTTATTTGAGATTATATGTAAACATTCAAGCCAAGGACTTTATCTGTATTTGAGATTAGAACTCATATTTTTGTGTCCAAGTGTTGGCTTGGAAAGATGTAAGCCCGTAGGGCATTTATTTTGATGTTACATGTAATGTCTTTATTTAATAATGCTCTGATGATTGGGATAATGAATTGTTTTCTTTTAGTAATGCATGTCACTGTTATATATATAATGGGTTAATTTTGAGGGCGTTACACTATGAATGTCAAGGTTTTGGCCATATGTCCCTTGAATGCCCTTCAAAAAAGAATCGGAAGAAAGTCTACACCGTAACTTGGGATGATGAAAGCGAGTCGGAGCAAGAATCCGAAGAACCTGAATCTGGTGAAGATGGGGATAGTGCTTTCATGGCATTTTGGGCGAAGGTCTCTCAACCTCTTCCAAAGCATTTGGAATCAGCTCGTGGTCAAAACTTGCATTATGCTCCCACCTTTGATGGGACTAACTATCTGTATTGGAAAATCAGAATGAGGGCTTTTCTGAGAGCTTTTGAACCAGAAGGTTGGCAAGCCATTGAAGAAGATACAGAAAGTGCAGATAATCCGGGCAATCAGAGAGCCCTGATCACTATTCGTGGTGCAATCTCCAATGAAGAACAGCAACGGGTTGTTCACTGCACAAAGGCTAAAGATGCATGGGAAATTCTGAGCCACTTCCATGAAGGAAGAGATCCACCTCCACCACCATCCAGCAACTTATCTGTCTTGGTTGCTAGAGTGGACGAGGTCAAGAAGAATGAGGAGCAAAGAGAGGATGATGAACTATCTGAAGACATTGATGAGATCAATGGCGAAGAACTACAACAAGCTTACGAGAAGCTGTATGAGGAATCTCTGAATTTGTCTAAAACCAACGACAAACTCTCTCTCAAGCTCAAAACATGTGAGAGTGAGAATGTCCATCTCAAAGGAGAACTCTTGACAGCAAAACAGAATGTCATCAAGATCTCAAGTGACAGGCAAGACGTATGTGGAAAACTTCTATCCTGTGAAACTGAAAGGAATGAACTTCTGAAGGTGTATTCCACATATGAAGAAAAGCTTGAAAGACTTGAGCTGTCACAAGCTGCATTGGAAGAGAAAGTCAGACAGAAAGATGAAGAACTCCGTATTGCTAGAGCAACAATTGCCATGTGGAACAAAGGTTCCAGATCTCTAGAAGACATACTCGGGTCTCAACAAATGGGTTCTGACAAAAGAGGGCTAGGCTATGGTGCGACAGCTCACAAAGGACAGGCCTCTACTTCACATAACTTGAAGACTCAAGCAAAGGGCAAATTGAAGATAGACCAGGTTGATCCTTCTCTTCATCATGCAAAAGCAGGTAAGATCAACAAAAAGGAGGTAAAACCTATTTTTATTTGTCATCACTGTGGTAGGTATGGCCACATTCGTCCTTACTGTTTTGAACTATTTGGTAAGGTGTCTCAAAAGGGTAGAAATTCTAACACTTTTTGGGTTAGGAGACAACCTTACATGTCTAGGCAGAACACCAAGACTAAAAAGATTTGGGTTAGAAAAGATGATTTGACTTGTTTTGTTGCTCACACTGCTCTAAAAGCACGTGACTCACATGTGGTATCTAGATAGTGGGTGCTCTCGTCATATGTCCGGTAACAAATCCTACTTCACTTCTCTTGAAAAATATGAAGGAGGAATTGTTACCTTTGGATATGGCGGCACTTCTAGAGTCATTGGTAAGGGTTCTATAAGTGTTGCTGGTCTTCCCAAGCTAGATAATGCCTTACTTGTTGATGGCCTTAAAGCAAATCTTTTGAGCATTAGTCAAATGTGTGATTCCCATCATGAAGTATTGTTTTCAAAAGATAAATGTGAAATTTTGGATAAAAAGGGAAATACTGTTTTACATGGGGTTCGCACATCTGATAACTGCTATGGGATTCTTACTACTAATGATCTCACTTGTCATTCTGCCATCATAAGTAACATTGATCTGTGGCATCAAAGATTAGGTCACATGAATTTCAAAGACCTAACTAAGATAGCCAACAAAGAGCTTGTGAGAGGAGTTCCTAAACTGGGTAAGAATTTGAGCCATGTGTGTGGACCATGTCAGCTTGGCAAGCAAACCCGTGCTCCTCATAAAAAAGTGAACAGCTTTACAACCAAACGTCCTCTTGAATTGGTTCACATGGATTTAATGGGTCCTACTCGCACTGAAAGCATTGGAGGTAAAAGATACATTTTTTTAACTGTTGATAATTTTACTCGATTCTCATGGGTAAATTTTTTAAGGGAAAAATCTGATACGTTTAATGCTTTCCAGACTTTAGTCCTTAAAATCCAAAATGAACAGGGTGTTTCCATTGGGCATATCATAAGAATCCGAACTGATCATGGTCGTGAATTTGAAAATAGTTCGTTTTCGGATTTTTCTAATATGCATGGAATCAAGCATGAGTTTTCTGCACCTATTACTCCACAACAAAATGGAGTGGTTGAGAGGAAGAACAAAGTTGTTCAAGAAATGGCTAGGGTCATGCTCCTTAGTAAGAGTCTTCCTCCAAAGTTTTGGGCCGAAGCCCTAAATACTGCTGTTTATGTCATAAATCGTGTGTATTTAAGGTCTGGCACTTTACAAACTCCTTATGAATTGTGGAAGGGTTTGAAACCTAATGTAAAATACTTCAAAACTTTTGGGAGTAAGTGTTACATCTTTAAAGATAGAGAGCCTTTGGGCAAATTTGACTCTCGAAGTGATGAAGGTATTTTCCTAGGGTATTCAACCAACAGTAGGGCTTTTCAAGTCTATAACCTGCGAACTTCATCATTAATGGAATCTATCAATGTGGTTATAGATGACACAGGTTCTCCTACTCCGGCATCAAATGAGGATGACAATGGTGGGTTTCCAATTTTGAATACTGAACCACAAATTCAAGGAGATGCTGCGGCTCAATCACAAGAAATTGTTACAGCACCATCCTCACAGGTAAGTTCAAGTCCAAAGAGTGCTCAAAAAGACAGCACTCCTGTTCCTCCGGTCACCCAAAGTCCTGAACTTAAACCATCAGCAAGGGTGAAACTGAATCATCCAGCTCAACAGGTGATTGGGAGTGTTTCAGATCGAATGAAAACCCGAAGACAGATTCGGGATGAGGTATCACATATGTGTTATGTTTCATTAATTGAACCTAAGAATTTTAAAGAAGCCTTGCTAGATGATAGTTGGGTCAATGCTATGCATGAAGAATTAGGTCAATTTGAACGTAACAAAGTTTGGACTCTTGTTCCCAGACCTAGAGACATGAATGTGATAGGTACCAAGTGGATCTTTAAAAATAAATCTGATGAGAATGGTACTGTTGTGAGGAATAAAGCTAGGTTGGTTGCTCAAGGCTACACACAAGTAGAGGGTATTGACTATGATAAGACGTTTTCCCCAGTTGCACGTCTTGAATCCATTCGTATTTTACTTGGTGTTGCATGTTTCCTTGGCTTTAAATTGTTTCAAATGGATGTGAAAAGTGTTTTTCTGAATGGGTACTTAAAAGAAGAGGCATATGTTGAGCAACCAAAAGGGTTTGAGGACCCTAAATGTCCTAATCATGTCTACAAGTTAGACAAGGCTTTGTATGGGTTGAAACAAGCGCCTCGGGCTTGGTATGATAGGCTTACTACCTTTCTTCTTGATAATGATTTTCAAAGGGGTAGTGTGGATAAGACCTTATTTGTGAAACATACTAAGTCTCATATTCTTGTTGCTCAGATATATGTTGATGATATTGTGTTTGGTTCCACTGCTGATCATCTTGTAAAATATTTTTCGGATTGCATGACACATGAGTTTGAGATGAGCATGATGGGAGAGTTGTCTTATTTTTTGGGTCTCCAAATTAAACAGTCTCCTTCGGGTATATTTGTTTCTCAGTCTAAGTATGCTAAAAATCTTGTGTCAAAGTTTGGTCTTGAGTCTGCCAAACATGCACGCACTCCCATGAGCACCAGTCTTCACCTTTTCGAAGATTCCTCTGGTATTGATGTCGATCCTACCCTTTATAGGAGTATGATAGGGAGTCTTTTGTATCTCACAGCTAGTCGTCCTGATATTTCCTTCAGTGTCAGTGTTTGTGCTCGTTACCAAGCCAGTCCTAAAGAGTCTCACCTTCTTGCGGTAAAACGCATCATCAACTATGTTAATGGGACCTTGGGGTATGGGGTTTGGTTTTCCACTGATACTACAGCCGAAATTACTGGTTTTTCTGATGCCGACTGGGCAGGGTGTGCTGATGATAGGAAAAGTACATCCGGGGGGTGTTTTTACCTTGGGAATAATCTGGTTTCTTGGCATAGTAAAAAGCAAAATGTTATCTCTCTGTCTACTGCTGAGGCTGAATACATTGTTGCAGGGAGTTGTTGTGCCCAAATGTTGTGGATGAAGCAAATGCTTCATGATTATGGAATAGAACAGAACACTCTCACTCTTTTCTGTGATAACACAAGTGCCATAAATATTTCAAAAAATCTAGTCCAACACACTCGCACCAAACATATTGACATCCGTCATCATTTTATTCGAGAGTTAGTGGACGAAGGCCTTGTTGTTTTGGAACATGTTTCTACTGAGCATCAAAAAGCTGATATTTTTACAAAACCCCTTGATCTTCTTCGATTTGAGTTTTTTAGAAAGACCTTGGGTGTAATGACTCAATAACTAGGTTGTATCCTGTTTTTCATGTGAGGTGAGTGTGAGTGGTTGACTTACTGTTCTTGGATGTGATAATCTCATTATGATTGAGTTCTGATTTCTTTGCATTAAATTTTATATAAACACCGCTTATGTTGCATACAAGATCTTTTTCATCTTTGTTCATAGCTCATTCTGAATGCTCACACTCATTTATTTCATGATCTCATTCTGTACACATCCTTGAGATAAACTGTTGCAGGGGTTTCCGCACAAGTGATCAAAGTTCTCTATGGACCACTGACAGTGTTTCTTGTACTCTTTCAGAGGAATTGACCTATACTAGTATATCATGGGTGATGTTAAGTCTCTTAACCATCTACCATCTTATTTCACTTCCATGGTTTTTCCCTCAGTACATGATTTTCGGGTATTAGGAAAAGGCTACCTCAGAGGCACCAACCAGGCCATAATTATTATTTCATTCTTCTCTGGTTTGGACTCCATACTCTTGAGCATGTATGCCACCAGTGAGTGCCCACAAGAAAGAAAAGTGTTAAAAATAAAAAAATAAAAAAAATAAGGTATCATTGTCTGAGGGGGAGCTTCCGCATTTACTCAACAAATACCCCGTGATTCCTAGTGGTTTGACTTTTCTTTGTGATGGTCAGTTACTCTTGTTGGAGGTCCAGCCATCAGATCACTACGAGGATTAACTCTAGCTTTGTGGCTCTCAAGGATTGCACACACACACATTCTTTATATGAGCTCTCTTGTGTGTTTTTGAGTTATGCATTCTCATGATGCGTATGGCTTTGATTTAATACTATCTGTTTTATTCATGATCTGGTGTTTCATCTCTTTTCTCAAAATTTTTCAGGACTTATGATTGATGGATTCTCGTGTTCTCAGGGTATAGTCTGACACCTGATCATCTTGCTTGTCACAGGACTTCCTAGGTGCTTTTATTTAAAAAAAAAAAAATGTTTTCCGCTCGAGCGGACTGTTCTACGCTCGAGCGTAGTTTTCACTCTTGCAGCAGTTTGGCAGTTCTGAGAGATGGTTTTTAGCACTCGAGCGTTCCTTTTAGTGCTCGAGCGGGAGTCAGTTTTCATTTATGTACGCTCGAGCGGTACTCATCACGCTCGAGCGGACCAATTTCATCTTTATTCCCTCTCTCGACTCTTCAAGTCATTTTTTTCCCTCTTTTCATTCTCTCGATATAGGGTTTTTTTCGTGTGGCTTGCATTGTGGTCGATTTCCTTCTCTTCCTTCATCCTTCTTGCCGATTTGCTCTCTGGTAAGTTTGTTCTTCTCTTATTTTCCTTCTTTCCTGTAATTTCGGCCAATGGGTGTTGGGTTTTTGAGTTTTCATTTCGTGTTTGGGTTTTTGAGTTTGTGGATTCTTCACGCATACACTCTCACTGTTTCTGATAGTATTTTAATCTGGTAATCTTCATTTTTTTTTTTTTTGTGTTTTGTGTGTCATTTGAATTAGGGTTTTACTTTGTGCCTTTTTATCTCTATTGTTTGTCTTTGGGTTTGAGTTCACTGTGCTTGATTGTGGGTATGGTTGTTTGGGTCTCTGTTGCATTGTTTTGATTTCTCTCATGATTAATCCTTATGCTTTGCTATTCATCTCTCATATTGTGTTTAGTAGTTATGATTTCATCAATATAATGCTACTTCTTTCATGTTTACCCTGTTTCCTGCCCTTATCTATTATGCTTTGTGATATTGTTTCTTGTTACTAATAATTTGTTGGTCTTGGTTTGGTTTGGTTTTTTTATAAGTCTTTTGAATCCCGTACAGTACATTTAGAGAGGAATGTTCAGGCAGATACTTTTGAATCTATTCACATTCGTCCGTTGTTTGATCCTCTCGGTGGTTATCTTGTTTTGTCCTTTTCCGGGCGTCAGAACCTCGATTGGGTTCGAGAGTTTTATTGTAATATGGAGGGGATTCATGATTATGAGCCATCTTTTACCACTTGGGTTAGGTCTAAAGCCATTTCTGTCACCCCTGCCTTGATTCGTTCACTCCTTCACATTGAGCAGGGCTTTCCAGAGTACTACCCTTTCCCCGTTCCCGACCGCCCTACATGTAATTTTGATGATGTTGCCAAGGAGTTGTGTGGCGTTGCTCGCCATTGGCCTAAAGGCGGTTTGATTAAACAGTTTGAACTTCTTCCGGAGTTCAGACTGCTTAATCTGATCATCTGCGCCAACATAATTGTGACCACCCATTCCTCCGAGGTCAAACAAGACCAAGGTTTCATTTTGACTTCCATCGCCCGACACCGGTCTATTGATCTCGCTTCTCTTATCATCAAAAAGATGATCGGTGCACATGGGCATAAGCAGCTAGGCCTTCCCTACGGTTGTTTGATAAACCGTCTTTTGTTTGACCTTGGCACTCTTGTTTTAGACGATGATGAGTTTGCTTTCCCTTCGCGTCATTTTACCAAGAAAACTGTGTCTCAAAGTCGAGCCCATATTAGGGGGGAGTCGTCCAGGGTTGGTCCATCTACAGGGATTGCTGCTGGTCTTGCTGAGGAGGTTGAGTATGATGCCGCTGATGCCGGTGATGGTGATGAGGCTCCTGTTCCTCCTCCAGATTTTTCTATTCAGTTTCAGCGGTTTGCGGAGACTGTGACCAGACGATTGGATTTTCTCGATGCACGCTTTGATGCATTTGATGGACGTCTTGGCCAGATGGAGTAGACCCTCGATCATCTTGTTCATCTCCTTCAGTCTCAGCAGCCTCCACCTTCTGATATCTGATTTATGCTTCCCAGACAAAAAGGGGAAGAATTTTGTACATTTGGACAGACAGAATTTGTGTGGACCTTTGGAGTTTTTGACATTTGGAGTTTTTGGTACATTTGGACAGAATTTGTGGACATTTGGAATTTTTGGACAGAGTTTTTGGACTTTGGAGTTTTTGGTACATTTGGACAAAATTTGTGGACATTTGGAATTTTTGGACAGAGTTTTTGGACTATTGGACATGTTTTGGTTTCATTGGTGGTACATTTCTTCATTTTTGTTTTTTGGTTCATATTATTTTGTGATGCTTGGATATTCTGAACATTGTGGATATTATGTGAACATTGTGGATATTATGTTGATATTGTGGATATTATGTTTTATCTATTTCATTTTATATTCTTCCACAGTTTTGTTTGGTATGTTGAATGATATTTCACAGGTATGCAAAGTTGAAGGGATGTGTTGAACATGAATGTCAAAGTTTCATAACTGTGTTCTTGATCAAGTTGGTTGGTTTATTGAGTTTTGAGAGGTTGTTTTTTTCTTGTTTTCACTCCAGTCTAGTGCGTGTGTTTAAGGAACAATGGTTAGATAGGTTTTGTCCGGGGAATTGACAAAGGGGGAGATTGTTAGGTCCCGTTATTGTCAAATCCGGAGACAAAACTTTGTGCTTAATAAAAATGTAATTTTTATTTTTTTTGTTCTTCCCGCTCGAGCGGGGACATGTGCGCTCGAGCGGAGATTGAAGGAACTCAGTATCTTGACAGGGCTGTAGAAGTACTGAAGAATGTGATTTCATGCTCGAGCGGAAGAGGAAGCGCTCGAGCGTACCTCAGTTTAATTACACACAGTTTTTGGCCAGTCCGCTCGAGCGGAGATCGCGAGTTTCAGAATCCAGATTGGCTTCAAGTGATTGATTTCTTTCAGATCTGGGACTCCTTTTGGTTTTCTATAAATAGGTAGTTTTCTCCTAAAACTAATGGAACTTTTTTTTCAAGATCTGATTCAAGAATTCTAGAGTTTGGTTTGAAGTTTTCTTCTGAGAGTTTGATGAGTTTTCTTTGATGTTCTTGAGAGAGTTCTAAACTCATGAGTTACGATTCATACATCAAAGAGTTTGATACTACATATTCAAGAGTGTTCTCTTCGGTGGAATCCGAAGATCAACACGTAAAGTTTCAAAAGGCGTTTGATTCTTTACGTAGTTGTTAATTCGACAAGTGAAGTTGTGGTGTGGAATCAACTTCAGAATCAGTTCCGTGACGAAGGTGTGGTGAAAGAGTTACAGAAGATTCAGAGACAAATTGACTGGGTTGGGTAATTTGTATGGTTTCTTTGTAACCTTGTAGTCCTTCAGTAGTGGATTGGTTAGTGGCGGTTCGCCCGTAATTTTTGATTACAATTGAAGGTTCTTCAATTGTGGTTTTTCCACATAAAAAATCGTTTGTGTCGATTTATTATTTATTCCTAAAAACAAACAAACTAAAATCACTCTCGTAAGTGCTTGATGATTTTAGATTGAGTGTTTTGGAATTTTTGGGATTTGGAATATTTTAATCTTTATCTAATCACGAATCACATAGGATTTTCACGCTTGTTGAGGGAGGCCATGATTTTATTGGCAAATTTGTTGCATACATTTGGATATATATTGTTCAACCTTTTTACATAATTAAATTTCAATTTAGTCTAGTTTGTCATGATATTGATATGAATACAATAATAATATATAATCAAATTTTTATTTAAAAAAATAATATGTAATTCAAATTTATAATAAATGTAACTCCAACTATAAGAATTGAATCAGAACTACATATTAAAATTTTAGACATAATGTTTTGGCACTTAGCTTTCTTAGTGCAAATTATTTACTACCCATTGAAAAAAAAGAAAAAAAAAAAAAAAAAAAAGAAGAAGAAGAAGAAGAAGAAGAAAAGAAGGTAATTATTCAAACTTGACAAATATTTGATTTGGTAGTAGCAGTTTATAGAAGATGACTTACAAGTCTTTGTGATACTGTGTTAGGTCTTGGGTACCTATTGCCGTAGTCTTCCTGACTTAAAAAGTCTTGGGCAAGTCTTCGGTAATCTCCCCTTCAAGTCTTCGGTAATCATACTTTTTATTTTCATAATTTAACTCAAATTTCATTTTAGATCTTATAATTTTAATTTGATCTTTATATTTTAAATCTAATTTTAATTTAATCATTCTGTTTAAATTTTTGTTAATTTTGTCTATGTTTATACCTTAAAAAATTGACAAGTGTCTTAAAATTATTAATTTTAACTTTTAATTTAGACGGAAGAATCATATTGAAACTAGACTTAATGTGTAAGAGCGTCTCCAATGATTTGTCATGGGAGCTACTATTGCTATAATAAAACAGTAGCAGTACTCCAATGGTGAATATGACAGCTGACAAAAATAGCAAATGTCAAAACTTGTGTCAAATTTGACACAAGCTTTAATAGCTGCCATATTCACCAATTCAGACAAAACCAACCATTTCCCTCCCTCTCTCCCTCCCTCCCGCTCTCCCGCCTAGCAGTTGGTTGTCTCGAAGACATCAGTTTCTGTGTTTGGTTCTGCCAAAAAGACATCTAATCAATAGAACATCATTGCTATAATTCTACCATTTTCCACTATTTATTGTCAAATTATAGCATTTGTCATTGGAGGTGCTCTAAGGAACAAATTATTCAAACTAAATTTATAAGAATTAAAGTGAAATTTAAATCGAACTACATGAGTTAAAAAGTGTAATTAACCCAATCAATAATAATAAAATTTGACTAAATTATACTTCAGACTAAAAAATATTACTCAATTTTACTTTGATTAAAAGAATCTTAAATTATTGAATTTTTGTCAATGTGGTCTTATTAGAAGCTATTGTCAAATTCTAATAAGGACTATCCCCCATTCTCGAAAATTGGGTAAAATTAACTAAAGTTAACTCTTGGGTGACTTTCTGCAGGTTCGTTTGGATGAATTATCATATTAAATCTTATATTTAATTAGAATATTAAAAAAATTAATAAATGTTTAAAAGATTATTTTGTCCTTTTGAATATTTTTACTTAGTAATAATAATACTAAATAGGACTCACTACTAGAAAACAGGGCTTTTGAGTCGGCAGAGTGCCGTCGCAAATAGCACATTTGCCGACGCAAAAACGTTTTTGCGACGGCGTTTCGACGGCAACTCAAGGGTCGAAAATGGTGGAGTCGCAAATGTTTTTGAGTCGGCATATCAAAAAGTTTTATTTTTTTGAGACGGCAGCTTGCCGACTCAAAAAGTGGTTCAATGTTTTAAGAAATTTAACCCATAATTTTCTTATTGAGGCGCCTCCCAAGTTTCGAACCCACTCCATTTGGAAGCTTTGACCGGACCCAAACTCACCGCACTAAATCCACTTCACCACTCTACCTCTTTCAGATATTAATTGAGATATTTATTATTTATAGTATATACACTCAATATTAATATAAAAGTATATCTATAAATATATATACATATAATTATAATTTCATTATTATGATATTCGAACAAATTATCTTGATATACAAATAAATAAAGCAGAATGCTTAATTACATGTATCGCACAAATTAAATTTATTTTTTTATTTTTATTTTTATTTTTTATCGATCTGATTGATGTCTTAATATTAATTTATATTTAATTTTTTATTTAACATTAAATTATTTATTATCAAAATATTCATATTTAATTTAAATTTTTTATGCCTATATACACTATTTATGAATAATTAAAAATAATAATATTAAAGAAATACTAATACTCTACATAATTAATTTATGTATTTTCTTCTTAATCCAATCACAACATATTTATATTTAATCTTTTAAATAAATTTTGTATAATTCTATTTCTACATATTTTTATTATCCAAATAAAAATAAAATAAAATAATTAGAATCACTTTTAGTTTTATATTACTAATTCTCTTTTAATTTAACTATTATTTTTAATATCGAAATGAGTATTAAATATAATATATTTATTAAATATAATCAAGTAAATATATATATCTTGGTTATAAAATATTTTTTTTTGCTACGGCATCTGTTGTCGACACAAAAAGATATAATTTTTTGCTTCGGCACAAATTTGCCAACTCAAAAGGTATATGCCGACGCAAAAAGTCTATCTTTTGAGTCGGTAAATTCAACCGACTCAAATAATGCTATCAAATATTAATTTTTTGTGTCGGCCAACGGTGCCGACTCTAAAGGTTTGGTATTTGCGTCGGTAACTCTGTGCCGTCTCAAAAAGACTACCTTTTGCGACGGTAAAATTTGCCGACTCAAAAAAACCGACTCAAAAGGCCCTATTTTTAGTAGTGACTTATAAATTTTATTTTATTTTTTTGACTAAAACATATAAAAAAAAATTAAATAAATAGAAGGTTGAGACTTTTAAATTATATTTTATTTTACTAAGTGTAATATATAACATTAAAAAGAACATCAATAAAAATTACAAGTACTAAGCTAAATATGAAACAAAAAGTCAAAACTTCCGAAGACAATGAATGCATCAAACACCAGTTGGAGAGCTAACCTTGTTTTATTAGTTTGATGTTTGCTACCAAGACATTTTCTTTATGCCCATCGATGGACCTCGACATATTAATCTACAAAAAACAATACGAGAAATTAAAAAAAAAAAAAAAAAAACTCATATACAGAACGGGGCAACCCGTGAGAGTACATCTGTCTCTTACTTGGGCAAATGACCTATTTCTTGGTTAGTTGGGGCACTTTCAAATTCAAAAAACATTAACAAATATACTTTTAAGTTAAAATTTAGGGACAAATATATATGCACCTTTGGTTATAATTTTTGTGTCTTTAGTTATGATTTATTGTGCTATTACTTACGCCACATTGTGATCTTGGTTATGTCATTAATTTAGTTATGATTCAAGAATTGTTTGGTTACATACCTCATGTGATGTTTGTTATAATTTAATTTAATTTTTTTAATTATAATTCTCATAGTATTGAGTTATACCATTTGTGATAATTAAACTCACAAATAACAAAAATAACTTGCATATTGTAAATGGAGACAAATGTCTATTTTTGTACTTTTAAATTGCTTTTATATTAAAATTTTGGATAGATAGTTATATGTGTCTGTCTGTCCACTTTCAAATTATAAAAATAAGAAAACATTTGTATATTTACATATTTTTTAAATTTAAAAAATAGGAAAGTTAAGCTGGAAAAAAATTGACCCAAAAAAAAATGAAAACAAAAGGGGAAAAAAAAAGGGGGAAAAAGAAAAAGAGCAACAATCTCATAGAACATGAAAGTGGGAGAAGTAGAAAACTATCCCATCCACAAAGGAACAAAGTGAAAGGTGTGTCTTTTGATGTTTCAATGTGATGCACATTGGATTTGAAATTAATAATAAAAGAATTTAAAAAATGTATGACTTTGTAGAAAGTCTTTTCATAAATTTGCAATATTGTGGTGCGAATGGGTCTCTAGACCTGACGTGTGGGTTGGTTGATGGAAATTGTCTGTCCCCTTTTTCTATTTATTCACATAGACTTTAGAAAGTAAAAAAAGCATACAAAGAGTGTTCATACACTATTGTGAGACCTATTTCAAAATCAATAGGAAAAGAAAGAAAGAATAACTGCTGGACTTTTACTTAAATGATGATTTCTTATTTGCTACGATTAATTTTATTTTTAAAAACAGATAAAGAGTGTTTTTTTTTTTTTTTCAATTTTATTGTAAAAAATATAAAAATGAGATTTTTTGTGACAAAAAAATTAGTCCTGAAAATATATTTTTTCTTCTTACTTTTTTCTCTCAAACATTAATTTGTTGTAATTATGGATGAATTGTTCAAATTTTGAAATCACCTTTTCCACCATCAAATTAGGTTTTAACATTTACTGATTTATATAATCATCTTCAATTGGACTACAAGAACTGAAATAAAAAAATTTAAAAATTAGATAGATGAAACTAATAGTTTAAAAATGAATGGAAAAAGTGATGTAGTTTAGGTCAGTCTGATGTAGTTCAAGCTACAACACCACTGTGATTTGAAGGTCAATTTGCTCTGCTCTCTCTATTTCTCTTTCTATACCCCTCTCTTGCTTCTGGCTGTTTCCATTCATTGCTTCTAATATATGATCATCTATGATATTCATCAGGTAATGTTGAGGCCTTGTTTACAATACAAACAAACAAAAGGAAATTTCAAAATTAATTTAACCCACAGATTTTCATGGATTTGTAGGTTGAAATTTAAAGCAAAGGTGTTTGAATAAGAATGTATCACTGCTAAGAAATCTAATAGACATAGATGAAAATGTAAATACGAGTATCAAACAACTTTATATTTAGTCCATATATATTGTTTGCTTGTGATGAACGAAGTCTAATTTCATACTCACCCAACCACCAAATACTATTAGTGAGTAAAACTGATGAAAAAGTCTATGGAATTGGTAAATATAGTTACAGTGCTTTTAAAGTTTTTTTTTTTATTTTTTGAAACTTAGCTTTTGATTTGTTTTGCATTTTGTTGGGTTTGAGTAGGGCTAGAGGCGGGTCATCTCTATCTATTATGTATGCTAGGTATTTGATAAAATGCCGCAATGGAATAATAGTGCCTACCTTTTTCTTTATTGGTTTGTTCTATTTTTCTATTTTTATTTATTTATTTATTTATTTTTATTCAAAAAATTGTTGTCCATGAATTTAATGCACAGTTTGAAATGTTTAATAATGTGATTAGAGGAAATTCAACATTTATGTACACCCTTTTTTTTGTTGAATCTAAAGACATAATTGAAGAACATTTATCATCAACATTAAAACTTTGAAACATTCCACCCTTTTAACTAGTTTAGCAACCATAAAGCAAATTCCCCAATACATATCTTCATATCATTGAAACCAATCTCAAATCACCAACAACCAAACCTTCAAAATCATAGGGACAAATCCAAAAAATAGTATATTATACTGGAGATTTTTCTTATCTATTATGTAATACTTAAATTTAACCATGGAGTTTAGACCATATAATGGACTGTGGGTTCCTATATTCTTTGCTACCTTTGTTTGTTTGGCTTTGGTGATGCTTTATGGAAGTTTAGGTGTTGTTGGGTTTGGTGTGTTTAGAGTGAACCTGATATATATTTTTTTGGATTCCCTCAAGTGATTTATCTTATCTATACATATATTTGTTTGGATTCCCTCCATCATTTAACAATTTGGGAATACTGTTTGTTTTTGTAAAGAAGTTGGCTGGCTTATACTTTTTGTTTCCAAAACTTAAACTTCATGAAATTTGAAACCAATAAGAATTGAATTTGAAGGCCTTGGCATCTGAACTGATGGAGGATGCCCATAATGCGTGAAGCCTCTGTTGTGAAGTTGACTTGATAGTTTTTTTGTTTTAATGAAATAAAAGAAGTCTCTCTTTGGGCACAGAAGGCTTGGATCACTGTCACAGATTATACAATCCTATTTGACCAAGACAACTAAAAGATCTAAAGGAAAATACATGTATCTTTGCTTATTTTTAAATAAAATATGCTTGGTTCAATAAATTGTAAAATGTTTTTGGTTAATACATACATATATACGTAGTCATGGGTAAACTCACATCTTTTTTATTGGTATTCCTTGTGATTTTTCATAACTAATACTAACAAATATTGATTTATCTTCACTTTTTGCATATTTTCTGCAGCTTGGTTTTTGATTACCTGAAACAGCTGTTTGTCACATTATCTTGGTTCACAATGGATTTGCAGAATACATTTTAATTTTTGTTAGTATTCCCAAATGATCTTTTGCTGGATTATGCATGCCTTGGTTGCTTGCTTACATGTTCTAAGCCCTTTAGATGTCTTCAGGCATATCTAATCTTAGAGATCAACCTGCAATGCTTAAAGAACAATACCAAGAGCTAATGCAAAAAAATTTTTGCTGGGTTTAAAAGAAACAGAAAACAGAGGAATAAAACAGAGGGGTGGGTTTTATCATAATGCAGGATTATTTGTTGTTGCTGGTATGGGGCGGGTTTCTTTGCTACCTTTGTTTGTTTGGCTTTGGTGATGCTTTATGGAAGCTTAGGTGTTGTTGGGTTTGGTGTGTTTAGAGTGAACCTGGTATATATGGGGCTATTTCATTTGTGTGTAATTTCTTTATATCTTTTTATTTCCTTCCTCTTGTTGTGGTTGGTATCTCTTGCCAACCTTTTTTGTTTCTCTTGGTCGAGCTTGCACATGATACTTATGCTTATTCAATCATTTTTATTGCAGGAAATAAGATAATATGAAAGCATCAAACAATGGACGTCATTTCTCGATTTGAACATTTTTCATGAAGGTCTTTATAAAATGGCGTCATGAGTAGTACTTTTGAGTACTATTGTCATGTGACAAGTTTATGTGTACCTTTTGGATGATGGTGTGGCAATTAGTTTGCTAGAAATATTTGATCTATTTTGGTATGACAAGTTTATGTAATGAACCTTTTAATTAAGGTGTTTTGGATTTATTGGGATTTTGAAAATGCAAACTCTTTTACTTTTTACAATCATTGAGTATTGAGCCATTAGAATAAAATAGTGCTTTTATAGATATATAATGTGAGTAGGGATAAGTGAGAGACAACAATTAATGGTTAGCAAATCATTGAAAATTTCAAGCTATATATTATTGGCAATTGAATAGTAAACATAGCCTATAACCGCAGTTAATAGCCATCGCCGCAAATAAAATTTAGAAAAAATCTATGGCTATAGCGACAGTGTAAAACTGATGGAATAGAGTCAACATATAGTAGCGGTTCACAAAACGTCGCAAAAGCAAAGGATATAGCAGCAGTCAACCCGTCGTTATAAAGTTATCAAGTAATGGTTAAATTTAAAATATAGCGACATTTATAATTGTCGCTACATCAACCGCTGCAATAAAAATAATTATACTAGCGTTTGTCGAAAACGTCACTATAAGGCTATGCCGACTGGGCTATTGCGGCGGTTTGGCCGCCAATATTTCAACCGCGGGTAAAGGTATTCTTCTTTTTAGCGACTCTTTTTCCTGCTTTTAGCGGCAATTTTGGCCGCT
Organism: Camellia oleifera; assembly: GCA_022316695.1. Lineage (NCBI taxonomy): Eukaryota > Viridiplantae > Streptophyta > Magnoliopsida > Ericales > Theaceae > Camellia > Camellia oleifera. Next base: position 55,607,015 of record CM039310.1, on the reverse strand, counting down.
GCTATAAGTGAATTTTTTTGTTGTTGGGGACAAATATATATACACCTTTGGTTATAATTTTTATGTCTTTTGTTATGATCTATTGTACTGTTACTTATGACACATTGTGATGTTGGTTATGTCATTATTTTGATTATGATTCAAGAGTTGTTTGGTTATATACCTCATGTGATGTTTGGCTATAATTTAATTCATTTTTTTTTTAAATTATGATTCTCATAGTATTGAGTTGTGCCATTTCTGATAATTAAACTTACAAATGACATAAATAACTTGCAAATTGTAAATGGAGACAAATATTTCTATTTTTGTACTTTTGTATTAAAATTTTGGATGGATAGATAGTTATATGTGTCTATCTGTCCACTTTCAAATTATAAAAATGGGAACAAATTTGTATACTTACATATTCTTTTAATTTAAAAAATAGTAAAGTTAAGCTGGAAAAAAATTGACCCCAACAAAAAAATGGAAAAAAAAAAAAAAAAAAAAAGGAAAAAGAAAAAGGGCAACAATCTGGTAGAACATGAAAGTTACTGGGAGAAGTAGAAAGCTATCCCATCCACAAAGGAACAAAGTGAAAGGTGTGTCTTTTGATGTTTCAATGTGCAACACATTGGATTTGAAATTAATAATAAAAGAATTTAAAAATGTAAGACTTTGTAGAAAGTCTTTTCATAAATTTGCAGTATGGTGGTGGGAATGGGTCTCTCGACCCGACGTGTGGGTTGGTTGATGGAAATTGTCTGTCTCCATTTTCTACTTATTCACACAGATTTTAAAAAGCAAAAAAAATAGGCAAAGAGTGTTCATACATTGAGAAAGAGAATAATTACTGGACTTTTGCTTAAATGATTATTTCCTGTTTGCGAAGATTAATTTCATTTTTAAAAATAGATAAAGTGTGTTCATTTTTTTTTTCAATTTTATTGTAAAAAATATAATGATGACATTTTTTGTAACAAAAAAATTAGTCCTGAAAATATATTTTTTTCTTCTAACTTTTTTCTCTCAAACATTAATTTGTTGTAATTATGGATGAATTGTTCAAATTTTGAAATCACCTTTTCCACCATCAAATTAGGTTTTAACATTTATTGATTTATATAATCATCTTCAATTGGACTATAAGGACTGAAATAAAAAAATTTAAAAACTAGATAGATGAAATTAATAGTTTAAAAATGAATAGAAAAAGTGATGTAGTTTACGAATAAAATGAAATTAACCCAAGGTTCTATTCTGGCCTTGTTGGAGGTTTGATATTAATTGGGTCTACTTAGCAGACTAAAATGGCAGCCCATACAAATTTAACTCCAATTGTCCAAAAACTGGACAGCCCAATGACGTTTCAAAATCAATTCAATTCGCCTTGAAATTAGAGTAATGCTAGAAACCCTAAAAGATTTATCAAAATTTCTACCAAATGTCTCACATGAGTGTGAGACTTGCATGGAACCCACATGGTGTGGGTCCCACACGCATTTGAGATATTTGGTTGAAATTTTGGTAAATCTTTTGAGGTCTTTAGCATTTTCTTTGAAATTAAAACCCATTGTAGCACTGTTGTTTGGGATAATTATCGCCAGTCTTATGGACTGAATTTATTTAAGTTTTTAATGAATTTTTGTTATACATATTTAAGTGTTGTTTTGATAGTGAGAAAATTTTAGAACGTTTTGATATATATTTTGTATTTGTGGAATAATGGTTTGATACTAGTAATGATACTGAGAAATTTATTAAAGTGATAAATAATTCAAACATTTTGATTTTTGTTTGTAATTTTGATTTATTTTTAATTTATTTGTTTTACGTTATATTGAAATATGATGTAAAAGTATAAGCAATTAAATTGTATTTTTAAAGATATTTTTATAGTGATAAATTTATCATTAAGAATTAAGAGCATGATGGGGTGTTTAATAATCTAATTCAGCTATTAAAACTGAAAATATTAAATGATTTCTTAATTAAGCTAGTTTGATTGTACATGTAAAATATCACTTAAATTAAGTCTCACTTATAAAAAAATCTAAAATTGAGTTAAACAAAAAAAACCTACTCTTTAATTATCACTTAACACGCTAAGGTCATGTTTGTTTTGATGGACATGAGCTTGAGATTTGACTAATAGTCCAATAAAATTATGAATCCGATATTTGGTTAAACAATTGAAGTACCGATTAACAATCCATTCAAATATGTTATCCCACATATGATGAACTATTCAATCCCACAGATGGGGGTGTGATATAAATTGGAGGACTAAATCAAAGTCTGAATTATTGGTCCATCCTTATAATCCTAGCTCAATCCAAACATATGATAGGATACACAATCCAAAGGGATTCGTAATCTTAGGATTATTAGTCATGGGAATGCTAATCCAACCTAATCCAGTCCGCCTAAACAAACATGACCTAAGTGATTTAGGTCTAGAAAAATTATTTCTGAAAGCCTACCCACTTTTGCTGCTCTTCTCTCACGGTTTGGTTGCTCCCCTAAGGAATTCAATTTCATCTATTGAGGCATGCAAAGGCAAGATAGAAAAATACTATTTGGATTTACCTTGCATGCATATATATGGATACATTTTTTGTGAGTTTTTTTTTCTTCTTCTTCTTTTTATTATTATTTTTTTATATATATGTATTAAATTGCGTATGTTAGTATATATGCATATATATATATATATATATATGTGTTTGTGAAATTTTTTATTATGTCTTTATCTTAATTTTTAGTTTTCAATTTTATCAAATAGGTGTTTGATAAAACTGAGAATTGAAATTAAAAATTAAGTGTAGAAAAATGAATGTTGAATTTTTTAAATGAAAAGTTATTTGATAAAATTTTAAGTGTTTAACTAAAAATAAATTGTTTGATATATATGTTTAAATTTAAAATTTATTATTTTTCGATTGTATATTTCAATTTTTATATTGTAATAATGGTAGTGATGGTGATAATGGTATGATGGTGATGGTGGTGGTGGTGGTGGTAGTACGACAGCGCCATGGTAGCGTTGATGATGGTTGTAGAGGTGGCATCGTGGTGGTGGTAGTGGTGAGTTTATAATGGTATATATCGATACTTATATTTAATATTTAAAATTTAGTTAGAATTAAGTAAGTTTCATTTGATTTAAAATTTTCTTAAATTTTAACTTACACTTTAAGAGTAACTTAAAATTTTGTGTGATATCAATTATAGTTATCAAACAAATTTAATCGATTATTTCTTAATGCATTTAGTTGTAAAAGTAATTGAATTGTATTTTTAAGATATTTTTATAGTGATAAATTTATCATTAAAATCAAGAGTAGGCGGTGTTTGATAATCTGATTCAGCACTTAAAACTGAATGTATTAAGTGATAATCAATTAAGCTCGTTTTATAATCATAATTGACATCACTTAAAAATTTAAGATGCCTCTTAAAATATAGGTTAAAACTTAAGAAAATTTAAGTCATTTGAAATTTGTTTAATTCTGATTGAATTTATAAATACTAAACCATCGATATATACTATTATAAAACTCACCATCACTATCACCACCATCATACTACCGCCGTTGCCGCCACCATCACTATGCCACTGCCACCACTGCTACCACTATCACCACTACTACCACCACCGTCATCACCACTGCTACCACCACCGGCATCACCATTATCATTGTTGCCATAAGCAGCACTATCATTTTATTACCACCATTATCGCTACCGCCACTACCACTACTACCATCATGCCACCGCTACCACTACTACTGCTGTCGCCGCAGCCGTCGCCGTAGCCGCCGCCGCCGTCCCACCTTGCCACCACTACCACTACTAGCACTATTGTTACCACCGCCACCGCCACCACCACTACCATCATATCACCGCCACTACTACCACTGCCACCATCACAATATAAAAATTAAAAAATATAATTTAAAAATAACAAATTTCAAATTTGATTTTATACACATCAAATAATTTATTTTTGTGATGACCGGTGCGTATTTTGCTTTGCTCTCTTGAGGTGATGTTGAAATTCTTGTTGTTAAATGTCGGGTTTAAAAGCGTGTTTTTGTCAACGATTGGACTTGTTACTTTCGAGGACTTCTCCTCAAAATTTTTGCCCTTGTTTGTTTCAATTACGGGTTTTTACTCGTTGCGGAGGGTGCGGGGTTCACTCCGGAGTGTCGGGGGAGAAGCCGAGGATTTTTCCGGGCTGGGGACCAAGGCTGCACGTGTGGAGCCTTGGGCCGCAGGTGCGGAAGAGGGGCACATGCCGGAGACCAGGCCGCACGTGCGGGAAGCTAGGTTTTGTGCTAGGAGCACACTGCTAAAAAGGTAGGTATGTGAGTTGTGGTGCAGAGAGAAGCCGCATGTGCGGGAGGTCGCTTCACACATACGGGAGTAGGCGCCGCACATGCGGCCAGGCACGTTTTCTGCTCCGTTTTTCGTGCTTTTCAGCTATATTTTGCACTTTTTGGCCCTTTTTCCTCCATTTCTGATTGTATCACTCTCTCTACATTATTTCTCTCTTTTTCTCTCATCTCTCTCTACCCAAACCCACAAAACATTTCATCTTCTTTGATCTCAAGAAATCCATTGGGATTTTGATGCTAGTCCCTTATACCAAAATGATGAGCGTGTCGAGGGCTTCGTCTTGACCGGTGGAGATAGTATTTCGGCGAGGTCGATTTTTGGGCTCTTTCTCCTCTTCTCTCTTGAGGTAGGGATTTTCTTTATTTTCTTCAATGCTTCACCTATAGATAGACATGTGGTATGTTCATATTGCATAAAAACCTTGATGTTTTGGATTTCTTTTGAAAATCATGAATGGGGGTTTAAAATGGGTTGTGTGAGGTTATAAATTGGGAGTTTATTTTTGTTGGATTAATTTTGAGTAATAGTTTAGCTTGTTTATGTAAAGAGGGAAATGAAGCCCTAATTTTTAATTAATTTGCTCATTCGTCAAAAAAAGGGGTTTTTATTGTGAGTTAAGCATGTTATGAAACTAGAGATTTAAATGATGAAATTATCATGTTATGAATTAAGGATTTGATTATTGACTTGGGAATAACTTGTGATTAAACCGGGTTCTCATAAATTTTAGTATTTAACTTGTGTTGAGTTGATTTTAGTTAAGTCTAACAAATTGATAAGTTGTTAATTGTTAAAAAGGAATTTAGTCATGAGATTTGAATGTTGTGGTGTTACACTACCGTTAGATAGAAATTGAGGAAATATTAACCTTGTTAGTTATGATTGAAATCATTTATCTAAAATGAAAGAATGTGAGTTGGTCATACTCCCTAGTGAAAAGAAACTAAATGAATTGAGGCAAAGGGTGGAGAAGATTAATGTAGAAGGAAAAGACAATTGATTTTGCAAATGGAAGGATGAAATGCTAACATTGTGGGAGTTTCAGAAATTGACTTGGGGTTGAATCACGAATATTTAAATTCATCATTGTTATAATTGGATCTAAAGTCCCACGTGAATTATTGTTGTTAATGTGTAAGTTGAATACATTTTGCTTAGAGGTTTTGTCCTTGGTCATCGGTGGAGGATGACATTGTTGTGTTGAATGGTCTATGTGTATGCATTACACTTGTTGATTGTGTGGTATCATGTGTGATGATTGGTGATGTGTGCGTTGCGCTGATAATCAGAGGTACCACTCCCTTCCAGCTAGCGCCTGGTAAATTGGCTGTGTATGTTGCGCTGATAATCAGAGGTGCCACTCCCTTCCAGCTAGCGCCTGGCAAATTGGTTGTGTGTGCTGTGCTGATAATCAGAGGTACCACTTCCTTCCAGCTAGCACCTGGTAAATTGGTTGTGTGTGTTGCACTGATAATCAGAGGTACCATTCCCTTCCAGCTAGCGCCTGGTAAATTGGCAGAGGTACCATTCCCTTCCAGCTTGTGCCTGGTAAATTGGCAGTGCATTTGTAGAGAGATGTGTCATTGGCTTATCATGTTTCGGGCATGAAGAGCAGGGATTATTTACCATTGTTGTCTCAGTTGACTGTGTGTCATTGTGTTATGGTGATTGTGAATTTATAAGATTGACTTGTCTCATGTGTTGAGTAGATGTTTTTAGATATGTTTGGACGTGTTGAAAGTGGTTGAAGGAGTTGCCTACCAATAATTAGTTATTGAAAATATCTCTTGAATCGAACTTAAAAGTTGAGAATGTGATGAACGTGTGGAGTTAGACTTGGGTTATACAATGGGTTATAAATGATGAGAGGGAAATCGGAATTGGTGATCGTGCTTTACAAAAAAAAATAATAAAACGGATATTATGTGTTATTTGGTCACAATTGGAAAATAAGGTAATGTGTAAGAATTGTTCATATGGAAATGGGTGGTAAATGTGGAACTTGGTGTTGTTAAATAACTGAATGATTTTGAGAAAAGTACGTATGTATGTATAGTTTGGTTATAAAATGTCACATTATTTATATGGTATGAGATTAGCATTCATGATCATAGCTATCTGTAAGTCGTTATTGTTAAGGATCATGTTCATATCCCTACTGGACTTTATGTTCATCCCACGTTGTTGAATCTTTTTCAGGTGATTATCAGGATGTGCCACAAGATTTCGGATCTCCCTTATTTGTTGGCCACGGGGCCTCTTTATGTGTATGCAGAATGCCACTGATGTAAAGGGTTAAACCCTTCCTCTTGATTTAAATGATGTAAGCCCACGGGCAATTTATTTAATAGTGCCTACATGTTGCATTCATTTTTACCGAATTATTAATACAATGAGCTTCTGTATGCTATCTCTGAAATTGAATTACATTAATGGCTTTGGTAATGAATTTCGAGTAATAAAAAGTGGGGCGTGACAATTTTTAATTCAGAACTTAAAATTTTATCAAATAACTTTTCATTATTCAATTTTAAATCAGGGAGCCACTTCGGCTCAGTCAGTGCAGCAGGCATATACTCCGAGAGATGAGCAGGTTGATCAGAGGCCACAGGGGCACATGTATGTTGTTACCGCGCTAGAGCAGTTGTCGAGATCCTCAGTTGTGAGAGGTATTTTTGTTGTGTGTAATTCTTTGGCTAATGTGTTGATAGATATGGGTACGTCCCATTCATTCATATCTGCTGCATTCGAGTTTGCATTGGGGTTAGAGATGGCACAGTTAGCGTCTCCGCTCAAGGTTGAGTCACCAGTTGAGGGTACCGTTGATTTAGACCGGGGGTGTCGCGGTTGTGAGATAGAGGTTGTCAAGTTTCGATGTTATTCTAGGCATGGATTGGTTATCTTCGTATTGAGCTGTGATTGATTGTTATTGTCAGAGAGTTACGGTGTGCAGTTCGGGTGGGGATTGCTTCTATTTTCTAGGGTATTGGGTCGATAGGGTCTTGTCACCAGTTTTTGACCCTCGTAGTAAAAACAAGCTTAGTGGCCTTCTTGCTACTCTCTTGCATAGTAAGAGTGACGGGGTCCGTGTTGAGTTGCCAATGGTAGTTCGTGAATATCCAGACGTATTTCCCAAGGATCTTACTAGTTTGCCACCCTACCGGGAGATCGAGTTCACCATCGACTCAGTGCCAGGCACGATATCGATTTCCATGGCGCCATATAGATTTGTACCTGCCGAATTGCACAAGTTGAAGATTCAACCCCAAGAGCTTTTAGACAAGGTGTAGACGTCCCCAAACGCATCCCGGGGAAAGGAGTGCGAGTCCCCCCCGTTCTGGTTCGATATTGGGTCTACTACAGTTCGAAGGACTCAAATGTCACGGTTCATAATCTCGAACCAAAGAGTCCAAATCCGGCAAATCGTTTTGAAAACAGATTTTTTTTGAAAGAAGTGCCAAACATGGACTGCTTTGCCAGATACAGAGTCACCACCTAAATATTTTTTTTTATGGGAAATTTAGGAAACCCTGACTCGGTGCCAAAGGCCACGTGTCCGTCATCACCAAAGTTGCCTCGGCTCGGGAACTTGGGTACGATTGGGGAAGGTCACTTCGTGAGCACCCCCGCTCGCCCGGTCAAAGACCGGCCTCTACTAACCATGATATTTGTTTTTGAAAACATTGTGAGTTCTTATTCCGGTTATTAGCCTAGGTTACTATGTGATGCGCACAACATACAAGTATAGACTGGGTCGCCTGATTTGGAACAAAACATTTCATGTTTGTTTGTTTGAAAATGGTTTGATGGTGCTACCCGCAGGTAGGCTAAGACGTGGATTTGCCACCCTCGGGTGGGCTTAGAAAACATGATTTTGCCACTATCTAGTGGGCTTAAAACAAACATTTGATGAATTGTCCAATCCAAGTAACTCAACCTCCATCCACAGGCATCCAAGGCAGTTATATCACGTAAGCATTTAGCCTCATGGTAAGCATGCTATTCATGGCAGTCACTCACACGCATGCAAGGATGCTAAAGCATAAAACTCACCGAGTACTCCAAGCCAAAACAGAAGCTCATTAGAAATCATGCATGATCCTAAATATACTGTAATGCCTAATGCAACACATGCAAAATGCAACTATAGCAGGCTCGACTATTCTAAACATGGCATATGAAATGCTACAGCTATCAAGTATTCAATTTGGAATTGAAATACAAATGCAGTTTGTATGATGCGCCGAGCCCGGTGCGTGCAAAACAGATGAATGATACAAACATGTTGTCATACTGTATACTAATCGAAATATGCCCTATATCTAACCATCATAAGCGGGTAAATAAAAGGGAAGAAAGACGTGGGGTTGGAAGACATACATCACACTCACCCACACTTATTACAATTATGCCATCGCGCAGAGGGTCCGAATAAATAATACAGTCCGAAATAAAAGAATAATACAGTCCGAAATATACAGATTCCTAATTAATTATCAAATTAAATAAGAAAAACTGTAAACTGGCATGCAAGCCAGGGGCTGCCTTGACTCCGCTCCGGATAATGAAATGATGCAAGTTGGGTTGCCTTTTGCGGAGATCCACTGGGATGCCCCAATTAGCCTCTGTTTGCGATGTTTCTCGAAATGTGTGCCAGACTCCGGAAAGTTGCTGATTCTTCATTTTGCTGCAACAGAGAGCAGGAAAGGGGCATAGCAATGTATTTCACAAATATATGCATGCCTCGATCCTCGTGCCACCAATCACGCATACCGATGCATGATGGCCGAGGAGCCGAATTGCACAACTCAATATAGGATGAATGCAGATGAATGTTACAACAAAACCTAACTCCATCATGGGTAATCCGGAGTGTCGGCGACTTGGGAATTGAGACCCGTTCCGTCACTCAGAGTACGAAACGTGTCTCGTTTCTCGTGCCCGGGCTAACTCCTATCCCGAACACGATGCAATATGCATGATATGCATGAAATGCAACTAATATGCAATCCTAACATACACAATGTTATGGAAATGAGATGTCTCGAAATGCGTGCATACGGGCACGCAAATCGAGGAAATGATCCTAAGGCATAAGATGGCATACGTAATGCAATTGGACTTATACTAACACGAGTGGACCTCAGCCGCACTCACGTAAGAGGCCGTCGGATAAAAGCGAAGTGCCTCGAAATGCGTGCACACGGGCATGCAAACCGAGGCAATGGCATAAAGGCATGAAGTGACATGAGATATGATATACAATGAGACTAAAAATGAGATGTCTCGAAATGCGTGCCCACGGGCACGCAAACCGAGAAAATGGCATACGGAATGCAATAGGACTGAAATGAGATATGTGATGCAATATGGGCTTATACCAACATGAGTGAGCCTCAGCCACACTCACACAGGAGGCCAATAGATGAAAAGTGAAGTGCCTCGAAATGCGTGCACACGGGCACGCAAACCGAGACAATGGCATACGCAATGCAATGAGACTGAAATGACATACAGAATGCAAAATGGACTTACACTAACATGAGTGAGCCTCAGCCACACTCACATAAGAGGTCGATGAATGAAAATGAAGTGCCTCGAAATGCGTGCACGCGGGCACGCAAACCGAGGCAATGATACTAAAGCATGAAATGGCACTCCAAATGCAAATTGGACTTATACTAACATGAGAGGGCCTCAGCCACACTCACATAAGAGGCCGTGAGATGAAAATGAGGCGCCTCGAAATGCGTGCACACGGGCACGCAAACCGAGGCGATGTATTTAAGCATGAAATGACGTAGAAAATGATATGCAAACATACCAATGAAATTTCAGCACTGAAATGTGGGGGAAAACAGTCCCGAAACATGGCAAAGATGCACCCGAAGCATGGAACGTTCCCGAAATGCGATATTAGGCGCCCGAAATGGCCTACAGCCATACTAAACATGCATAATTGGTACATGACATGCAAAACAGTAGCAAGGCAGCCCCAAAATATCATTTTTTACAGTACGAAGCATCTCGAAATAATGAGCATAGATACGACAACAATGGCATGCAAAAATGGGGGCCAAGAGAGGGGTATTGAAACCAGTGATGTATACGATGCTCAAACTGAAAAATTTCCTTCTACAACACTGATGAGAGACTAAAAATATGGACATTTACAGTAGATGACAACCCTCAAATCAGTATGCAAACTTGCTAAAAATGTCATGCAAGAATGAAGCCAACAAGGGCTAGAACATGAGGTATGCCATACATTCATCAAACAGCCTTGGACCCTTAACAAAACATGACAAGAAGGCCAAAATATGGACATTTTTAGTACTGCTCATGGCCGAAAACAGAAGCTAGATAGGCCTAAAAAGCATGCAAAAATGGGAGTCAAAGAGGGGTATAAAGACAAGCATAACATGGAGACCCCCAAAAAGGTTGATCCCTTCTACAATGTTGTAGAGGGACACAAAATAAGCTTATTCACAGTTCATGACATGCTCCAAAACAGACTACATGTAGGTCAAACAAATCATGCAAATTTACGGTAAATATGAGAGATTATGAAGCAAGTGCATGATAGAGAGTCCAAAAAGGGTTAAGCCCTTCTTCAATATTGAAGAGGGGCTCAAAATAGGCCCACTAACAGTTTACATTATGCTCGAAAACAGATCACTCATAGGCTAGATAAAGCATGCAAAAACAAGGGTAAAACATGGATTTAAAGCAAGTGGCATATGGAACATGAAAGCAAGGTTGAGCCCTTCTTCAATGTTGAAGAGGGGCTCAAAATAAGCACAATATCAGTTCATGAGATGTTCCATATCAGACTACACATAGGCCAAATATTCAATGCAAAATAATGGCATATAAGAGGATATTGAAACAAGTGTAAGATGGAGGGCTCAAACAGGGTTGAGCCCTTGAACAAACATGAAGAATAGCTCAAAATAGACCTAGTTTCAGTTCTGGTCGGAGCCCAAAACAATGAGCAAATAAACTTAAGAAATGAAGCAAAAATGAGCTCAAAAGAGGGTGAAGTGTACTTACCCTTGAAGATCAAGACTTTGGTTGCTTCTTGGACCAAATTTGTTGCCTCTTAGCTGCTGGAAAGCCTCTCCTTGCTGCTAGAATGGATTAGTAGTGGTGGTGCTTGGAGATGATGAAGAAATGGCCCTAAAACTTGAAGAAAATGGAGTTGTATGTATATGTATGCTCCAATCAACACTTGTGGCTTCTTCTCTTGAGTTGGGAGGACACTAAAATGTGCAAGAGAGGAAGGGAGGAATCCTTGCAAAAGGGGAGGGAAATGAGCTCTATATTTCCCTCCAAAGGGGTCCCCCGGAGAAGATATTTTTGGGGGAAAATCAAAGCACAGTTGGAATGCACACATCCCAAGGAAACAGGCCGGCTAGCCACCTTTATTGGAGGTGGCCGGCCGGCCACCCCCCATGGCCGGTCGGCCAAGGGCAAAAATGGAAAGTGACAATTTCTGGCCGGCCACCAAAGGTTGGTGTCCTCCCGTGTGTGTACAACAAGACCCTATGGTTGGAAATTGGCAACTCTGAACTAGGAGAAACAACAATCCACTTTTAGGAGAGGCTCAAAAATGAAAGAAGGAATTACTGGCCGGCCATGTGTTTTTAGGGTCCTCCCATGTGTGTACAACACAAATATGTGGTTTCGGCTCGAAGAAAATGGCCCTAGGGTGTTCAACATTAGCCCGGAAGTGAGAAAAACGGGCGCCGGGGGGCACCGGAAAAGCATAACTGGTTGCTGAGACAATTGCTGGCCTCCCACCCTCCAGTAACCTTCCTGGTGATAAAACAGAGGTACCTGCCAAAAATGAAAAAAAAAACCGATGCAAAACGAATGCTCGGGGACCAGAACACGCAGTTCGGGATCCCGAAAACCGGCCGTTAAGCACCGAAAGTGGTGTTTGGCCACGAAGTGGGTATCTAAGACCCCAGTGTCCCTCGTTATGATAAAACAGAGGTATCTGCCAAAAATGAACAAAAACCGATGCAAAACGAATGCTCGGGGACCAGAACACGCAGTTCGGGGTCCCGAAAATAGGCTGTTAAGCACCGAAAGTGGCATTCGGCCACGAAGTGGGTATTTAAAACCCCCAGTGTCCCTTGAAATGGAGTAAATAAGATGCATGCCAAAAACCGGAGGAATCGGAGATGGATGAGTGGTCCCGAACCGAGGCACACGGCCTGACGGCTCTGAAAACCGGGAACCGGGCTCCAAAATGGGCAAAATGGCCTACGGCCACGAAATATAGCCCACGGCCACTGAGAGATAGTCTATGGGACCTCTCCCTCCCCTCAGGAAAGAAAACAGAGAAAACCGAGTTTGGTTCGCAAACCGAGGCAAGGCACAGAAGAGAGTTCGGAAGTCCGGAGGCAGGGCACACGGCCGCGACTCTGAGACTTCTGAACGAGCACAATATGCAACATCACCGAGCGCTCAATCAGTGACGTCTGAGTCTTAAGGTCGGTCAAAAATGGGGTGTCTACAGTTGCCCCTCTTTGACAGAACTCGGAAGTCAAGAAGTGACGGGAGTGAATGTCAAAGCCTAGAGACGACCCATTTTTGACAAGGCCGAAGACTTAGACAAACATACAAGATAAACAGAGATATGTGCCCACAGGCAGGAGGGGCAAAATGCAAAGCGACATGCACAGAGCCAAATGATCATGCAAATGCAGCAAGCTGTAATGAAGCAAGTATTCACAAATAGATGCAACAGTTTTAAGCAAGAATGCAAAGCAACAACTACATTTCATGCAGTTAGGAATGCGGAGAATCATTCAATTCTCATCGCGTCTCGCACGGAGAAGATACGATACCTGCGCGATTCGTCTGGTCGCACCAGCCTCAAATGAACCGTACATACAATATCGTGTCTGCAAAAGAGAGAAATTCAACAAGAACAATATGCTAACAACATATATTCAATGTGATTCCTGTAGTTCTGAAAGTTCAACACTCGCAGTGTCGGCGAGTGAATGCATAAAGCAGTGTGATACAGGTAAGGTGCGCAAGATAGCACGATAAAATGCATGCACAATCCAAGTAATGTGCACAAAATAGTGCGATGCGCAAAATAGCGCGAGTGAAATGTAATGCACTAACAAGTACAGGTGAGACGAGCAAGATAGCGCAAATGATACAATGCACAAAATAGTGCGATAAGTTAAATAGCGTGAGTGATTTGAAATGTACAAGATAGTGCGATGTGATACGCAAAGCACAGGACAGTGCGATTGAGGTGCGCAAAATAGCGCGAATGATACAATGCACAAAATAGTGCGATACGCTAAACAGCGCGATTGATTTGAAATGCACAAGATAATGCGATGTGATATGCAAAGCACAGGACAGTGCGATTGAGGTGCGCAAAATAGCGCGAATGATAACTGCACAAAACAGTGCGATTGAGGTGCGCAAAATAGCGCAAATGTAAACTGCACAAAATAGTGCGAATGAGGTGCGCAAAATAACGCGATTGATTTTGAAATGCACAAGATAGTGCGATACGCTAAACAGCGCGATACGCTAAACAACGCGAGTGATTTGAAATGCACAAGACAGTGCGATACGCTAAACAGCGCGATTGATATGCAATGCACAAGATAGTGCGAGTGAGATACAAACACAAGATGCACAAGACAGTGCGAGCGAGATAAAATGCACAAGAAAATGCGATAAAATGCATCTTCCATGCAAGTATGAGGGCATTTTCTATGCAATAGATACAAGCATTTTCTATGCAAGAATCATAACGATACGCGGCATGCATGCAACAATGTGTATGAAAGTCCACATTCTATGCAATAGAGGAGCATTAAATATGTACTCTGGTGCCTCTTATTTGCTTCTTAGAGGACTTCACAACACACTCAGTTCAAAAAGGGCACACCCTGTTCAAATTGGCGAGAGATAACATCTGCATGTAAAACCCTCGGGTGTTGCTTGGACTATCATTCTGACTTGAAGCAGGCTTACACTTGAGGTAGAGGCGCACTCACACTTCGGTAGTATTAACAAGGCCTAAAGAGGTACATCCGGAATACAATCACGGAACTTGCTGAAGGTGAAACTCACTCAGATGCTTCGATTTTCCTTCTTTTCTTTTGCTTTGCAGTCCGGAACCTAAATAGCTTCAAATAGGTCCTTGTTTTACTATTCTGACATGACCTGGGTTGAACCCTCCAGTTTTATGAAAGAATCAATTCTGTTTTGCACAAATGTGGAGAATGGCACGGCACTCGGAGCACAAAACGATTTTATTTTTGAAATTGAGAGATGAGTTTTCGACCAGGTATTGAGCCTACGACTGAACACAGCAAAACGACTCAACAAGGAAATAAAAGGCACACAACCTAGACACATCGAGTAACACTCGAAATGACCCAAAACAAAATTGAGATAAAACAAAAAGACACGACACTCAGACGTGCACAGGGAGCCTGTTTCACCGGGTAGTGTTTCCCATCCTTTCTCATTTGTGGTTCTCACATCACTTGGCCCTCAAGCTCTGTTTTTCTCTGAAAAAAGCCCTTTTGCTCACTTTTTCTCACATCGCACATCTCTCTATTCTTCAATCTCTCATTTTTCATCCCTTCCCTGGGTGGTTGATGGATAAACAGCAAGTTGTGGGCTCGTGCCCCTAGCATTCTGCTAGATTCTTCTTCTTCTGCACGCAGCTAGTGAATTCCTCCCACAGAGGGGTTGCGCTACAACTGGGTGTGCAGCAAATCTGCAGCTGATCGGTTGACGATGCTCTGCTGGGGAGTTTGGACGTGATCAGATCTGTCCAGATGATGGAGTGGAATATCTTGCCTCATTCCAGTTCGTGCTTCGCACTTGGCTCGATAGTTTTTTGCTTGGAGGATGAGAGAGCTTTCAGCCCTTTTGCGGTTAGCTTCAGTGGTGCCCTTTTCTGGCAGGTAGAGTGCCCTTATTGGCAAGCACGTTGATAAAGGGAAAAGACAGAAAACCTGACTCAACTGTACCCCTAGTTCATCATTTTGACCATTTTTTGTTTTTGCTTTCTACTAAAACAATTTTGACCAACATGAGAGTTAGATTAACATGCTTGTTCGATTTTTGATTTCAAATCACGCAAGTCAGACTATGAGCACTGAAAATTTTCCTTTTTTGGGTCCAAGAAATGGTCCAGTTTTTGGAAAAGACGGAACAATTTTCGAGAAAATTAGTCAACCTCAGTAAAAATTCTCAAAAACTATTTCTGCAAACAACCACTGCTCAACGAGCACAGAACCTACTCTTGAGATATACAACCTCGGATCCAAGGGAAAACTGCCCCGTGCTTGAAGAGAGCTGCATGGCAACGGAAAGTTTCCCCTTGTTTGAATGGCACCGCGGCGCATTGAATGGCAACGGAAAGTTGCCCCTTGTTTACCGCGGCATTTTGAATGGCAACGAAAAGTTGCCCCTTGTTTGGATGGTGCCGCAGCACATTGTAGTCAGTCTTCGGAGCGACGAACACAACCAGACTCTCGGATACAGAGAAGGCAAGGATGGTCAAAACCATTACATGGACACACTTGATTTGGAAGTGTTTATGGCTGGACTTCAGAATGAAGTTGCCTACGTATCCCAAACATGGGAATCAAGCCTTACGTAGTTCGGGGTAAGGTACACTCGGGTATTTAACCTCTCCTTTTTATGCTCTAACTTTTGCCAAGGCGCCTGTTGCAGGTTTTCGACCTTGCGAGCTTTGTTTTTCTTTCTTTTCTATTTCTTTCTTTCCTTCTTTTTTTATCTTTTCTTTTCTTTTCCTTCCTCTTCTTTTTTTGTTTTTTTTTTCTTTTTCATTCTTTGCATTTTTTCTCTTTTTTTCTTTTTTTTCATTCTTTTCTTCGCTCTAACTTTTGCCTGGGTCGCCCTTTCGGGTTTTCGGCCCAGCGAGCCTCTCGAAGGGTAAAAGTGTAACAAGTCCATGCCAAATGGCTTTGAGATTGAAGCCCTCTGTATTCAGGAGAGTGGCTGTTGTATTAATTTGCAGAAAGATCCACCTTTGGCTCTCCGAGCACATCGGATATTTTTTGCCCCTAGTTCGAAGGATACTTCTGATCTAGCTTTGCAAGTTTCTTTTGACGACATCTGATCCTCTTGATCTGACTTTGGTGCCTCTTGTTCGAGGGCTGCTTCGAATCTGGCCCCACAGGCCTTGCATTGTGGTCGACCGTTGAACATTCTGAATGCACGTTCAAGGTTTGAAAGCAAAAGGGGAGGGGGGGCGAGTCTCGAGGCTGAGAGCGATCCTAAGCTGCACAATCTCAAGAGCGATTCCACACATGTCTTCGCAGGATTGTGCAAAACATTTTTTTTTGAAAGTTTTTAAGAAAGCGACAAATCGCTCGCGCTGAAGACAGTGTAGGATCAATCTAGATCAAAGCCAGGGTCCTTCTCAGTACTCACACTAACAAGCATGATTTCATTCATTAAGGGCTTAGTATGCCTCTCTTTCCCTCATTTGATCAAAGTTTTGCAAATCCCGAGGAATTCTTCCCTCTTTGTTTTCACCGCAGTGTTCAAAAAGGTTTTGAAAAACTTAGGTCAATACAATGACTTCAAGGCACAAGAGAGCAGGTGGAATGCACTGCCATTTCATTCAAATCCTGGCAAAACTAGCACATGGCAGAAGCAAATGTGAGAGCATGAAAATCACTGCTGTTTCATTCAAAATCTGTTGGCATAACTGGCTCCCTGGCAGAAACAGACTCAAAACAAAACAAAACAAAAAGACAAACGCAAAACAAAATGGTGACGCTCGAGGTAACACCCCCGGAATCACCCGACTCCTATACAACAGGACTGACTCGATACAACAAGAAAGACCCAAAACAAAAGAGACAGACTCAAAACAAAAGGACAGACTCAAAACAAAACAACAAAATTGACCCAATACCCAAGTCAGAAAACACAAAAACTGGTATTTGCACATTGCTCAGAATAGTGCATGCCATCCGCCATATCTAGAGTAAACTGAGCGTTGCCCGCAGGTGGTTCATCCCTCGATCACATAACCATATTATCCCCCAAGTTCACTGACCCAGTGCCGATAGACCTCGCTGAACTCGGCGGGAGGATGACCCCGTTGTCAAATAGATCCTGTACTTCATGGCGAAGACGGAAGCAGTTGTTGGTAGTATGGCCAGTTTGCTGATGGTATGCGCAGTGCTGGGTAGCATCATGCGTAGCCGGAAGAGGGTTCGGGAAAGGCCGAGGCTCAAGGGGTTTGAGATGGCCTTGTCCAACAAGGATTTGGAAAGCTTTGGATAAAGGCATGTGGAGGGCATGGAAGACCCTCTGACCTCGGGGTTGGTACTTCTGGGTTTGTGGAATTTTGCTGGGCGCACCAACAAAGGGATTGGCAGGTGCTGGCCTGGTTTGTTGATCTCTTCTGAGTGGAGGATTATAGCTGAAGGGAACATTCTTGGTACAACGGCCCTTCTCCCGGCTTGCCCCTTGAGTCAAACTGCCCCCAACTTGAGTGGCAAAAGTGTCGTCCACAGTTTTTGCGACAACCGCGAGCACTTGTTCTTTGTTCAGTCCCTCGGATTTCAAAGCCTTAACAGCCAACAGAAGATGTTCATGGGGATCCATGTCCGCCCCTACCTTGTTCTTTCCACTCGCTTCCACTTTGCCAAGGGATTGGCCTTCCTCAAATGCAGCCCGTCCCAAGACTGGGGAGCCTTTTGACATGAACTCCCTGGTAGGCGATGTGGTTGATGATGGAGCCAAAACTCCAAAGGCTAAATCCGCCACTATTCTTTGAAGATCTTCAATCATCCTCATCAGCTCGGAAGTAGTGGGTTCATGGGCTTAAGATGATTGGGGTTCAGGTGCACCCATCATGCATAAGTCCATGCTTTCTGGGATAAACGCCTCAGGCTTGGGTAAATGGGCCGGGGTGATGTATATACTGGGGTCATAGGTGGATGGCAGTGTATGGATGAGATTGAGGTAGGTGGGAAATGTTTGGTCATTGGGGTCTGAAGGTGGAGCTATCGTCCGGTTATCGATGAGATTTTGGACCTCATGACGAAGGCGGTAGCAACGGTCGGTGCCATGACCGCGCTGCTGATGGTACATACAGTACTTGGCAGGGTTATGTCTGGCTGGGAGTGGGTCGGGAAGAGGTTAAGGATCGAGGGGTTTGAGATGCCTTTTTTCCATCAGGAGTTTTAGTGCGCTAGTCAGGTTCATATAGAGGGGGGTGAAAGTTCTGCCCTGAGCTCGGGCTGGGTCGGCTGTTTGTAGGCTTGGATTGGCAAAAGGGTTGGCTATGGCGACTGTATTGATTTCAGTGGGTTCGGGAATAGTGCTACTTCCGGCATTGGTACTCCTTGAAATCACCTTCCTTGTCGGTTCACCTGTTCTGGGAATGATCCCGCTGTTGAACGCATTCTCGACCTGAACCCCCAGTTCATGCAAACTTTTGAAAGTGAATAGCGGAGCCACTATCAACTTTTGCAACATATCATGTTCGAGGTTTCGTACCATTATCTGCACTTGATCCCTCTTAGAAGGGCGGCGATCTGTCATCTGTGCTACCTTTGCTCTCCACCTTGTAACAAATTCTACAAAAGGCTCTTTTGGGTTTTGGCGGGTTGCTTCAAGCTCTTGGATGGTCATTTCAACTTGGGTATTGTAGGAATACTGATCGACAAAGGCCTCAGCCAATTCTTCCCAGTTTTGCTTCACTTTGTCCTCCAACTTAGCATACCAAGTGGCTGCTACACCGGATAGGGTTCTTCCATATAGAGAGAGTTTCTGCGGCTTAGTCAGACCCATCGGCTTTAGGACATCCAAGAAAAGTCGGATATGTACCACTGGATCCCCAGACCCGTCGAAACGGTCAATATATGGCATTTTGAAGCTGTCTGGGAGCCGTACAGCAGACTCAGTGTGCCCATCCTCAATGTCGGGAATGGAGTTAAGGCCCTGTGCCTTTCTGAATTGCTTCTCAAGGTTCGCAATTTTCACTGCGGTCAGATCAAGGTCATTAGCATCAAGGGGATAACGCCTCTCATTAGGCTGCACCAGGGGTCTGAAAACTTGGGCTTGAGCTAACCCTTCTCAAGGACTCGGACACAGCAAATCTTCAACTGGCGGAAGTGGGTCAAAGTTCGGCTGGGGTCCCAAAGCTGGATGTGAGGCAGATGCCCCAGATGGGCGCTGCATTTCAATACTGGTCTCAGCCTGCATGGCAGTTTCCTGATTCAACGCTGCTACCACGGCCACAAATTCTTCCGAACCCTGTGGCATCACGGTCTGCTGAGTTCGAACAAAGGTGATGTGACTGGTGACTGACGGATCAGATGAACCGGTGAGCCCTGACTGGCCTTTCTTTGCCTTGCCTCAGCGAAAGAACACTGGTTGCCCTTGAATTGAATTTCTGACCTAACAAAGTCTATTAGCACTAGTCCAATGTACCCGGGGTACATCAGAGCCTTCTGAAGCTATGGTTCCAGGACTACCTAGCAAAAGAGAAAACATGCAGCATCTCAGCCTGATTTCACCAAAACGGATATGAGCATAACAGGATAACTGTGCCCTCTACTGAATTCTGCCCCCAAAATTCTGCCTCAAATCTGATACCCTCGGGTAAACTGAATCCCGAAATACTGAACTGGTGCCCGCAGGCCTGATGCCCAAACTCATAGACTGATACATGCATTCCCTGTAGAGACGCACTCTAACAAGCACATAACAGATAAGTGAGAGCCAAAACACCCCTATGTTGGGGTAGGGTTTCCCTGTCCTATTTTGTCAGGAACTAGGGTTTCACTACGCACGCTGCGGCTTCAAACAACCTATAAACAGGTAAGCAACCTGTCCTAGTTTGAAATGGTCACTATGGATCCGAATATGCACTAGGTCGAATGGTCAAAAAGGGTGCCCCGGTAAAACCGGGGTTTGTGTTCCCATGTTGTCAGAGCCTAGAGCCGATCAGCCTTATGGACATGACTTGACAAGACAAGCCTCCGGCAAATCGTTCGGGAATGGCATATGGCAAACACAGTGTCCTAGGCGCACCAATGCAAATGCAATGCAATGAAAAACACAAGTGTAGTCAAAACCAAATATCATGAGTTCGAGTCAAGTTCTCTAAATCCCCAGCAGAGTCGCCAGAAACTGTAGACGTCCCCGAACGCATCCCGGGGAAAGGAGTGCGAGTCCCCCCCGTTTTGGTTCGATATTGGGTCTACTACAGTTCGAAGGACTCAAATGTCACGGTTCATAATCTCGAACCAAAGAGTCCAAATCCGGCAAATCGTTTTGAAAACAGATTTTTTTTGAAAGAAGTGCCAAACATGGACTGCTTTGCCAGATACAGAGTCGCCACCTAAATATTTTTTTTTATGGGAAATTTAGGAAACCCTGACTCGGTGCCAAAGGCCACGTGTCCGTCATCACCAAAGTTGCCTCGGCTCGGGAACTTGGGTACGATTGGGGAAGGTCACTTCGTGAGCACCCCCGCTCGCCCGGTCAAAGACCGGCCTCTACTAACCATGATATCTGTTTTTGAAAACATTGTGAGTTCTTATTCCGGTTATTAGCCTAGGTTACTATGTGATGCGCTATAGCGACCCCGGTCTTTTCCCATTTGATTATTGTATCCGGACTTATGTTTCGTGGATTCCGTTGTCATATTGTTGTTGTTGTCCTTTATTTCTTCAGTTGTGAGTTATGGGATTTGTTGGGCAGGTTGATTACAGGTTGGTTGGGTTTAGAAACCAAGTGTTGATGTCCAGTTTTCTGCTTGATCGCTCGAGCGAGCTTCTCTTCGCTCGAGCGAGGCTTTTGTTTTTGGTCCGTCGCTCGAGCGAGCCTTTCTTGGCTCGAGCGAGGATTGCGTCCAGTACTTGACCTGAGAGCAGTGTTCGCTGGCTCGAGCGAGCTTATCTTCGCTCGAGCGAACTGTTTTGTTCTTCGCTCGAGCGAGCCTTTCTTGGCTCGAGCGAGGATTTTCTGTGTCTGGTCGCTCGAGCGACCGGGTCTTCGCTCGAGCGAGCCTATTTTGTTTAAATACGCAGCAGCGTGTTTCAGATCATATTTTCAGCCTCTTTCAGTTTATGAAACCCTAGGTTACGAGTTCTCTCTCTCCCAACTCACCTTCTCTCCTAGGATTGATCTATCTAGAGTGGATTTCTACCCTAGTTCCTTCACAAATAAGATAGAGGAGAGTGAGGGCTTTCATTTAATCTGAGCAATTGTTGGTTTGGAGCACTTTGAAGTTTGGGCATCGTCTTCATCTTCCCTCTTTTTGAGTTATTTCTTCGAGGTAGGGATTTCCTACTCCATTTATACGTTTTAATCCTAAGTGGTGGTATTTTGGTATGTGGGGGTAGTTTGGTAATTTTGGGAGAAACCTTAGGGTTTGTCATAGATTAATTTATATAATTAATTTAAGGGAATATTGTGATATTGGGTTTAATTCATGAGATTGGGGAACTTAGTGATTTAACTATGTAATTGGGTAGTTTAAATACTTACCTATGAGAATGATGAAATTTCATTGTGTTGTTATATTTATTTCTTGTTTAGAAATAATTGTTTTGGGCTATCGGTGGAGGATAGCCATTGATTGTTGTAGACCTTGCATGCGGCTTAGGTATAACTGAAATTGAGTCATTTATTTGACTGTTGAATTAATACAGAATATTCGTGTATTGATTATGTGTTGTGTATGTCAAGTATTGATTATGTTGCATATGCATTTGGTTTTGGAGGAGATAGGGGATGAACTCCACGGTTTAGGGGAAGATAGGGGATGGACCTCTAAACCGGATTTGTTGGGAGGAGATAGGGGATGGACTCCAGTAGCATCACATATGTGGGTGCTTATTGATAATAGAAATATTTCTATTAGTTGTTGATATGATACATCACCACCATGTGTATCAGTAGGGAAGTATGGAAGTGGATTTGATTGAGATTGTTATAACACCAGCATGTGTGTTTATTTTGTTATAAGAAAGGTTCAACCTGATCTGTTATCCTTGTTGAGTTGTTTGGCCAGGTTCTGAGCCATGTCTGTATAAATGGAAGGTGTATTGTGTCATAGACCATGTGTCATAGACAATGTAGACATTCGTGTCATAAAATTTTAAATTGATTACCTTGTGTTAACCATGTATCGGGTGCTACTGCTTTAGTTAATTCTTATGCTTGGTTTAGTATTTCTCTACTGGGCTGTGGCTCACCCTATATGGGAACTTCATTTTCAGGTTCAGGTGGTTCACTACCTCCCAAGACTTAGCTTGTGAGAATTTGGACTTGAAGACTTGCTTTATATGTTTTATTTGTTTTATTTGAACTATGTAAACATTCAAGCCTAGGGCTTTATTTGTTTTGAGTTAGAACTCATGGAATTGTGTCCAAGTGTTGGCTTGGCAAGATGTAAGCCCGTAGGGCATTTATTTTGATGTTTTATTTCATAATACTCTGATGAATGAAATAATATAATGTTTTCTTTTAATAATGTATGTTATGTTTTATATTTAATGGGCTAAATTTTGAGGGCGTTACAACTTGGTATCAGAGCGTACCGGGTTCAAATACTTTGGGTACGTGGGAAGTGATTAGTATCACAATGGATTCGTCTCGCCTGATAGAGACTTAATGTAATGATTATATGCTTATATGATAACATGTTTATGTGACTATGTGGGTATGGAATGTAGTTTCTAGGATGTTGATTGGACCCTTGAGTCTCTGAAAGTCTTGTTGGAAAGGCACTTGATCAATGTTGTTTCCAATCGGAACTTTAGTGACGCCTCGGGACTATCATTATCCAGGAATGAAATTCGTAGGTGCTTATGTGATTATGTGCTTACGTGGTGTGATTTATTGTTGTCCAATGTATTAGGACGCGAGTGTCATAGTTTTGGCATATTATTTAGAGTGCTAACGTCTTTGTTTCCTTTATTAGGATGTCAGGACGAGGACGAGGTCGTGGTAGGCGTGGTAGGCAGGCCAGGCAGGAAGTGCCTATACCGGAGGAAATTCCGGCAGTTCAGGAGGGTGTTGGCCAGGCCAATGTGGCCGAGCCAGTAGGACAGCAGGTTATGGGCGCTTTGGCCCAAGAGATAGCAGGAGCTTTCAGGGAGTCAGTGGGCATTCTTAGGGCTCAGAATCAGGCTCAGGTTGTTGTGGCAGATACAGGACCTTCTTTTCTGAAGAGAGAGTTCTTCCGGTCTCACCCGGACGAGTTTTTAGGTGATCCTAGCGAGCCGCTTAAGGCAGACGAATGGCTCGAACAGACAACGAAAACGTTTGAGATGCTAGGCATCGAAGACGAGGCACTGAAGGTGACCTTGGCATCTTTTCAGCTGAAAGGGGATGCGGGTCAATGGTGGAAGTTCACCAAGGGTCGTATTGGAGGTACTTGGAAGGCTTTTGTTGACGCTTTTCAGGAGAAGTACCTGTCTCCAGCTGTTCAGGAGAAGTTGAGAGATCAGTTCTGCCATCTTGAGCAGAACAGTTTATCAGTGGCCGAGTTTGAGGCTGCATTCACTAGTTTGTCCAGGTTTGCACCTGAGTTGGTGGCGACTGAGGAACGCCGTTGCATTGAGTTTGAGAAGAAGTTGAGGCGTGGCCTCATGCTGAGAGTTGTCGGGTCTATGATTCGGGATTTTGGGCGTTTGGTTGATGCAGCAGCCCATACCGAGACTATGATGCAGGAAGAGGGGGAAAGGCAGAAAGGCTCCAAGAGGAGTCAGGATGGCCAGAGTGAGGGCAGAAGACAGAGGGGTTTCACTCCTCAGCAGCCTCAGAGTAGTTTTTCTAGATCTACTTTTCCAGTGCCGAGTGCTAGTTCTGGGAAAGGCAGTCAGGGAGACATTACCTGTTTCAAGTGTGGTCAGCTGGGCCACAAGTCTCCAGTTTGTCCTCAGAGGGGAGGAGTTCAGAGAGCAGCATCTTCTTCGGCTCGATCTCAGAGCCAGAGTCAGGGCAGAGGCCAGCCGCTCTCTTGTTTTCAGTGCGGTCAACCGGGGCACATGAAGAGGTTTTGCCCACAGTTGGGTGGCACGTCTGGTGCATCTGGTTCGAGGCAGACTCAGAGTCAGCTGCCTGCTCCGTCAGTTCAGGCCTCGAGGGCCAATCAGGGGGCTTCTTCGTCCCAGTCTGTGCAGCAGTCTTCTGCTCCGAGGGGTGAGCAGGTTGATCAGAGGTCGTCTGGGCGCGTGTATGCTGTTACCGCGCAGGATCTTGTACCGGCTCCGTCGGTTGTGAGAGGTACCTTCTTGTTTTGCAATTCAGTTGCTAGTGTTTTGATCGATACGGGTGCATCTCATTCGTTTGTGTCTGCTGCATTCGCATCTATTTTGGAGTTGGAGTTAGCACAGTTAGCATCTCCTATTTGTGTAGTGTCACCTCTTGGGGGTGAATTGATTTTGAAACAAGGAGTTAGGGGTTGTGATATAGAGGTCGATGATCATAGAATCCCTTTTTCTTTTGTGGTTATGCCCATGAAGGGCTTCGATGTTATTTTGGGTATGGACTGGTTATCGTCATACCGGGCATTTATTGATTGCTACCGTCAGAGGGTCACTTGTTGTACTATTAACGGAGAACGTTTTCATTTTCTGGGGGACAGGGTTGGTAGTGTTTTGCCACCGGGGTATGATCCGCGAGGGCGGAGTGAGCTTAGTGGTCTACTTGCTAGCTTTGAGAGTAGTGAGTGTGATGAGACCCAGATTGTGTTACCGAGGGTAGTTTGTGAGTACTCGGACGTCTTTCCCGAGGATCTTGTTAGTTTGCCACCTCATCGAGAGATTGAGTTCTCTATTGATTTAGTGCCCGGCACGGCGCCGATTTCTATGACACCTTACCGTTTTGCCCCAGCCGAGTTGGTTGAGTTGAAGGTTCAACTCCAGGAGTTACTAGATAAGGGCTACATTCGCCCTAGTGTTTCGCCGTGGGGAGCACCGGCCCTATTTGCTAAGAAGAAAGGTGGTGCTTTGAGACTGTGTATAGATTACCGGAAATTGAATCGGGCTACGGTTAAGAATAAGTACCCTATGCCTCGTATAGATGATCTGTTCGATCAGTTGAAGGGTTCCCGTTGTTTCTCTAAGATAGACTTGAGATCAGGTTATCATCAGTTGAGAGTCAGGGAGGAGGATATTCCGAAGACGGCATTCCGTACGCGGTATGGCCACTATGAGTTTCTGGTGATGCCGTTTGGGCTCACCAATGCACCGGCAGTGTTTATGGATTTGATGAACCGGATCTTCCGGGAATTCTTAGATCGTTTTGTGGTCGTCTTCGTGGACGACATTCTGATTTATTCACCTTCGAGGGAGGAGCACGAGGAACACTTGAGAGTGGTGCTTGAGTTACTTAGAGCCCATAAGCTTTATGCTAAGTTTGGGAAGTGTGAATTCTGGCTAGAAGAGGTGAAGTTTTTAGGCCACGTAGTTTCTGGGAAAGGGGTGTCTGTTGATACATCCAAGATTGAGGCAGTGCAAGATTGGGCACAGCCTAAGAGTGTGTTTGAGATCCGCAGTTTTCTGGGATTAGCTGGGTACTATCGCCGATTTGTGAAGGATTTCTCCAGGTTAGCTTCACCGTTGACTAGATTGACTCGGAAGGGAGTCAAATTTGTATGGAGTGAGACTTGTGAAAAGTCGTTTCAGGAGTTGAAGGTTAGATTGACCACCGCTCCGGTCTTGATTATTCCGGAGAGAGGGTTGGGTTATGCAGTTTACTGTGACGCCTCACGAGAGGGTCTGGGTTGTGTGTTGATGCAAGAGGGGAAAGTGGTTGCCTATGGCTCACGTCAGTTGAAAATTCATGAGAAGAATTACCCTACGCACGACTTAGAGTTAGCAGCTGTAATATTTGCCTTGAAGATTTGGAGGCATTATCTGTATGGTGAGAAATTTGAGGTATTCTCCGATCATAAGAGTCTGAAATATCTGTTCACACAGAAAGACTTGAACTTGAGGCAGAGGAGGTGGATGGAGTTCATTGAGGATTATGACTTTGAGTTGCACTATCATCCGGGAAAGGCCAATGTTGTGGCCGATGCCCTTAGCAGGAAATCTGTTGGTGACGTAGCTAGTATAGCCATCCGAGAGTGGGAGATGTTGGGTGCACTTGGGGAGTTTGATTTGCTTCTGGGTGAATCCGTTGAGGCTGCGGCCTTGTTTTCTGTTGTTGCGCAGCCTACACTTGTGACTCGAGTGTTAGAGGCTCAGAGGGGTGATCTTGAGGTAGAATCTCTCCGAGAGAAGATTTCCAGTGGGAAGGTTGAGAAGGGTTTAGCGGTGTATCCCGACCTGAGTGTGAGATACCGAGACCGTTTGTTTGTGCCGGAGTCTTGCCGAGAGGAGGTACTCCGAGAGTTTCATCATTCGCGCCTTGCGGTGCATCCGGGAGGCACTAAGATGTATCGGGATTTGGGTCGCCAGTTTTGGTGGCGGGGTATGAAGAGAGATGTGGCAGCTTTCGTATCTAAGTGCCTTACTTGTCAGCAAGTGAAGGCCGAGCATCAGAGGCCAGCGGGTTTGTTGCAACCCTTGCCTATTGCCGAGTGGAAGTGGGAGCATGTCACTATGGACTTCGTTGTGGGTCTTCCGAGGACTCAGCGGGGTAGTGATGCTATTTGGGTGGTTGTAGACCGGTTGACGAAGTCAGCGCACTTCATTCCTATGCGTGTTAGAGATTCGGTAGATCATCTTGCCGACTTATATAGTTCGGGACATAGTGAGGTTGCACGGGATCCCAGTGACGATCGTCTCAGATAGAGATCCTCGTTTCACTGCCTAGGTTGTGGCAGAGTCTTGCAGAGTGCTTTAGGCACTAAGTTGACCTTTAGCACAGCTTACCATCCTCGGACTGACGGGCAGTCCGAGCGTACTATTCAGATCCTGGAGGATATGCTTCAGGGTTGTGTTCTCGACTTTAGTGGGTTGTGGGAGAGGCATTTGCCATTGGTGGAGTTTGCCTATAACAACAGCTTTTCAGTCTAGTATCGGTATGGCACCGTTTGAGGCCTTGTATGGCCGACCGTGTAGATCTCCAGTTTGTTGGGCCGAGGTGGGTGATGCACCTTTGTTGGGTCCGGAGTTAGTGAGGGAAACGACGGAGAAAGTTGAGCTTATCCGTAAGAGGCTTATTACAGCCCAGAGTCGTCAGAAATCTTATGCTGACCGTAGGAGGAGACCGTTGGTGTTTGAGGTAGGGTGATCATGTCTTTCTGAAGATATCACCCAAACGAGGTTTGATGAGGTTTGGGAAGAGCGGGAAGTTGTCCCCTCGGTTTATTGGACCTTTTGAGATCCTTGAGAGGATTGGCGAGGCTGCTTATCGTTTAGCTTTGCCACCGCAGTTATCCGGAGTTCATGACGTGTTTCATGTGAGTATGCTTCGGAAGTATGAGCCAGATCCGTCACATGTGTTGGATTGGACTGATTTAGTTGTTGATGAGGATGTCTCGTATGAGGAGAGACCGGTACGGGTTTTGGATAGGCGGGATCAAGTTTTGCGTGGCAAGACTATCCCTTTAGTGAAAGTTCTGTGGAAGCATCACGGAGTGGAGGAAGCTACTTGGGAACGTGAGTTAGAAGTCCGTGAGAAATATCCGGATTTGTTTATTGATTTGTAATCTTGTACTTAGATTATATAATATTGCGGAACTTGAGAATTTTATATATGTCTTAAGTTGGAAAACATTGAGAATGTTTTGATTTAATGTTAACATTTTGAAACTTGCCTCATAATGGGAGTAGAATATAACATTTATATGTTGAATGTGTTGTTTATATCATGGAATTGAATATGATATGGAAATTGTTAACATTGAAAGGGATAATCCATTATATTGATGCAGGTTAAAATATATGTTGATTTATACATACTGTGAGATGCCTCTTGATAAGAGATGAAGTGACCGGTATTGGGTCAAGTGTTGTTATTGTTTTATAATATCATTGGGAATTGAGAAAAACCTGTTTTTACAAACTTATGCTTAATTTCGGGGACGAAATTCTTTTAAGGGGGGAGGTTATAGCGACCACGGTCTTTTCCCATTTGATTATTGTATCCGGACTTATGTTCCGTGGATTCCGTTGTCATATTGTTGTTGTTGTCCTTTATTTCTTCAGTTGTGAGTTATGGGATTTGTTGGGCAGGTTGATTACAGGTTGGTTGGGTTTAGAAACCAAGTGTTGATGTCCAGTTTTCTGCTTGGTCGCTCAAGCGAGCTTCTCTTCGCTCGAGCGAGGCTTTTGTTTTTGGTCCGTCGCTCGAGCGAGCCTTTCTTGGCTCGAGCGAGGATTGCGTCCAGTACTTGACCTGAGAGCAGTGTTCACTGGCTCGAGCGAGCTTATCTTCACTCGAGCGAACTGTTTTGTTCTTCGCTCGAGCGAGCCTTTCTTGGCTCGAGCGAGGATTTTATGTGTCTGGTCGCTCGAGCGACCGGGTCTTCGCTCGAGCGATCCTATTTTGTTTAAATACGCAGCAGCGTGTTTCAGATCATATTTTCAGCCTCTTTCAGTTTATGAAACCCTAGGTTACGAGTTCTCTCTCTCCCAACTCACCTTCTCTCCTAGGATTGATCTATCTAGAGTGGATTTCTACCCTAGTTCCTTCACAAATAAGATAGAGGAGAGTGAGGGCTTTCATTTAATCTGAGCAATTGTTGGTTTGGAGCACTTTGAAGTTTGGGCATCGTCTTCATCTTCCCTCTTTTTGAGTTATTTCTTCGAGGTAGGGATTTCCTACTCCATTTATACGTTTTAATCCTAAGTGGTGGTATTTTGGTATGTGGGGGTAGTTTGGGAATTTTGGGAGAAACCTTAGGGTTTGTCATAGATTAATTTATATAATTAATTTAAGGGAAAATTGTGATATTGGGTTTAATTCATGAGATTGGGGAACTTAGTGATTTAACTATGTAATTGGGTAGTTTAAATACTTACCTATGAGAATGATGAAATTTCATTGTGTTGTTATATTTATTTCTTGTTTAGAAATAATTGTTTTGGGCTATCGGTGGAGGATAGCCATTGATTGTTGTAGACCTTGCATGCGGCTTAGGTATAACTGAAATTGAGTCATTTATTTGACTGTTGAATTAATACAGAATATTCGTGTATTGATTATGTGTTGTGTATGTCAAGTATTGATTATGTTGCATATGCATTTGGTTTTGGAGGAGATAGGGGATGAACTCCACGGTTTAGGGGAAGATAGGGGATGGACCTCTAAACCGGATTTGTTGGGAGGAGATAGGGGATGGACTCCAGTAGCATCACATATGTGGGTGCTTATTGATAATAGAAATATTTCTATTAGTTGTTGATATGATACATCACCACCATGTGTATCAGTAGGGAAGTATGGAAGTGGATTTGATTGAGATTGTTATAACACCAGCATGTGTGTTTATTTTGTTATAAGAAAGGTTCAACCTGATCTGTTATCCTTGTTGAGTTGTTTGGCCAGGTTCTGAGCCATGTCTGTATAAATGGAAGGTGTATTGTGTCATAGACCATGTGTCATAGACAATGTAGACATTCGTGTCATAAAATTTTAAATTGATTACCTTGTGTTAACCATGTATCGGGTGCTACTGCTTTAGTTAATTCTTATGCTTGGTTTAGTATTTCTCTACTGGGCTGTGGCTCACCCTATATGGGAACTTCATTTTCAGGTTCAGGTGGTTCACTACCTCCAAAGACTTAGCTTGTGAGGATTTGGACTTGAAGACTTGCTTTATATGTTTTATTTGTTTTATTTGAACTATGCAAACATTCAAGCCTAGGGCTTTATTTGTTTTGAGTTAGAACTCATGGAATTGTGTCCAAGTGTTGGCTTGGCAAGATGTAAGCCCGTAGGGCATTTATTTTGATGTTTTATTTCGTAATACTCTGATGAATGAAATAATATAATGTTTTCTTTTAATAATGTATGTTATGTTTTATATTTAATGGGCTAAATTTTGAGGGCGTTACGTGCGCACAGCATACAAGTATAGACTGGGTCGCCTGATTTAGAACAAAACATTTCATGTTTGTTTGTTTGAAAATGGTTTGATGGTGCTACCCGCAGGTAGGCTAAGACGTGGATTTGCCACCCTCGGGTGGGCTTAGAAAACATGATTTTGCCACTATCTAGTGGGCTTAAAACAAACATTTGATGAATTGTCCAATCCAAGTAACTCAACCTCCATCCACAGGCATCCAAGGCAGTTATATCACGTAAGCATTTAGCCTCATGGTAAGCATGCTATTCATGGCAGTCACTCACACGCATGCAAGGATGCTAAAGCATAAAACTCACCGAGTACTCCAAGCCAAAAACAGAAGCTCATTAGAAATCATGCATGATCCTAAATATACTGTAATGCCTAATGCAACACATGCAAAATGCAACTATAGCAGGCTCGACTATTCTAAACATGGCATATGAAATGCTACAGCTATCAAGTATTCAATTTGGAATTGAAATACAAATGCAGTTTGTATGATGCGCCGAGCCCGGTGCGTGTAAAACAGATGAATGATACAAACATGTTGTCATACTGTATACTAATCGAAATATGCCCTATATCTAACCATCATAAGCGGGTAAATAAAAGGGAAGAAAGACGTGGGGTTGGAAGACATACATCACACTCACCCACACTTATTACAATTATGCCATCGCGCAGAGGGTCCAAATAAATAATACAGTCCGAAATAAAAGAATAATACAGTCCGAAATATACAGATTCCTAATTAATTATCAAATTAAATAAGAAAAACTGTAAACTGGCATGCAAGCCAGGGGCTGCCTTGACTCCGCTCCGGATAATGAAATGATGCATGTTGGGTTGCCTTTTGCGGAGATCCACTGGGATGCCCCAATTAGCCTCTGTTTGCGATGTTTCTCGAAATGTGTGCCAGACTCCAGAAAGTTGCTGATTCTTCATTTTGCTGCAACAGAGAGCAGGAAAGGGGCATAGCAATGTATTTCACAAATATATGCATGCCTCGATCCTCGTGCCACCAATCACGTATACCGATGCATGATGGCCGAGGAGCCGAATTGCACAACTCAATATAGGATGAATGCAGATGAATGTTACAACAAAACCTAACTCCATCATGGGTAATCCGGAGTGTCGGCGACTTGGGAATTGAGACCCGTTCCGTCACTCGGAGTACGAAACGCGCCTCGTTTCCCGTGCCCGGGCTAACACCTATCCCGAACACGATGCAATATGCATGATATGCATGAAATGCAGCTAATATGCAATCCTAACATACACAATGTCATGGAAATGAGATGTCTCGAAATGCGTGCATACGGGCACGCAAATCGAGGAAATGATCCTAAGGCATAAGATGGCATACGTAATGCAATTGGACTTATACTAACACGAGTGGACCTCAGCCGCACTCACGTAAGAGGCCGTCGGATAAAAGCGAAGTGCCTCGAAATGCGTGCACACGGGCACGCAAACCGAGGCAATGGCATAAAGGCATGAAGTGACATGAAATATGATATACAATGAGACTAAAAATGAGATGTCTCGAAATGCGTGCCCACGGGCACGCAAACCGAGAAAATGGCATACGGAATGCAACAGGACTAAAATGAGATATGTGATGCAATATGGGCTTATACCAACATGAGTGAGCCTCAGCCACACTCACACAGGAGGCCAATAGATGAAAAGTGAAGTGCCTCAAAATGCGTGCACACGGGCACGCAAACCGAGACAATGGCATACGCAATGCAATGAGACTAAAATGACATACAGAATGCAAAATGGACTTACACTAACATGAGTGAGCCTCAGCCACACTCACATAAGAGGCCGATGGATGAAAATGAAGTGCCTCGAAATGCGTGCACGCGGGCACGCAAACCGAGGCAATGATACTAAAGCATGAAATGGCACTCCAAATGCAAATTGGACTTATACTAACGTGAGAGGGCCTCAGCCACACTCACATAAGAGGTCGTGAGATGAAAATAAGGCGCCTCGAAATGCGTGCATACGGGCACGCAAACCGAGGCGATGTATTTAAGCATGAAATGACGTAGAAAATGATATGCAAACATACCAATGAAATTTCAGCACTGAAATGTGGGGGAAAACAGTCCCGAAACATGGCAAAGAGGCACCCGAAGCATGGAACGTTCCCGAAATGCGATATTAGGCGCCCGAAATGGCCTACAGCCATACTAAACATGCATAATTGGTACATGACATGCAAAACAGTAGCAAGGCAGCCCCAAAATATCATTTTTTACAGTACGAAGCATCTCGAAATAATGAGCATAGATACGACAACAATGGCATGCAAAAATGGGGGCCAAGAGAGGGGTATTGAAACAAGTGATGTATGCGATGCTCAAACTGAAAAATTTCCTTCTACAACACTGATGAGGGACTAAAAATATGCACATTTACAGTAGATGACAACCCTCAAATCAGTATGCAAACTTGCTAAAAATGTCATGCAAGAATGAAGCCAACAAGGGCTAGAACATGAGGTATGCCATACATTCATCAAACAGCCTTGGACCCTTAACAAAACATGACAAGAAGGCCAGAATATGGACATTTTCAGTACTGCTCATGGCCGAAAACAGAAGCTAGATAGGCCTAAAAAGCATGCAAAAATGGGAGTCAAAGAGGGGTATAAAGACAAGCATAACATGGAGACCCCCAAAAAGGTTGATCCCTTCTACAATGTTGTAGAGGGACACAAAATAAGCTTATTCGCAGTTCATGATATGCTCCAAAACAGACTACATGTAGGTCAAACAAATCATGCAAATTTACGGTAAATATGAGAGATTATGAAGCAAGTGCATGATAGAGAGGCCAAACAGGGTTGAGCCCTTCTTCAATGTTGAAGAGGGGCTCAAAATAGGCCCACTAACAGTTTACATTATGCTCAAAAACAGATCACTCATAGGCTAGATAAAGCATGCAAAAACAAGGGTAAAACATGGATTTAAAGCAAGTGGCATATGGAGCATGAAAGCAAGGTTGAGCCCTTCTTCAATGTTGAAGAGGGGCTCAAAATAAGCACAATATCAGTTCATGAGATGTTCCAAATCAGACTACACAGGCCAAATATTCAATGCAAAATAATGGCATATAAGAGGATATTGAAACAAGTGTAAGATGGAGGGCTCAAACAGGGTTGAGCCCTTGAACAAACATGAAGAATAGCTCAAAATAGACCTAGTTTCAGTTCTGGTCGGAGCCCAAAACAATGAGAAAATAAACTTAAGAAATGAAGCAAAAATGAGCTCAAAAGAGGGTGAAGTGTACTTACCCTTGAAGATCAAGACTTTGGTTGCTTCTTGGACCAAATTTGTTGCCTCTTAGCTGCTGGAAAGCCTCTCCTTCCTGCTAGAATGGATTAGTAGTGGTGGTGCTTGGAGATGATGAAGAAATGGTCCTAAAACTTGAAGAAAATGGAGTTGTATGTATATGTATGCTCCAATCAACACTTGTGGCTTCTTCTCTTGAGTTGGGAGGACACTAAAATGTGCAAGAGAGGAAGAGAGGAATCCTTGCAAAAGGGGAGGGAAATGAGCTCGATATTTCCCTCCAAAGGGGTCCCCCGGAGAAGATATTTTTGGGGGAAAATCAAAGCACAGCTGGAATGCACACATCCCAAGGAAGCAGGCCGGCTAGCCACCTTTATTGGAGGTGGCCGGCCGGCCACCCCCCATGGCCGGCCAACCAAGGGCAAAAATGGAAAGTGAGAATTTCTGGCCGGCCACCAAAGGTTGGTGTCCTCCCATGTGTGTACAACAAGACCCTATAGTTGGAAATTGGCAACTCTGAACCAGGAGAAACAACAATCCACTTTTAGGAGAGGCTCAAAAATGAAAGAAGGAATTACTGGCTGGCCATGTGTTTTTAGGGTCCTCCCATGTGTGTACAACACAAATATGTGGTTTCGGCTCGAAGAAAATGGCCCTAGGGTGTTCAACATTAGCCCGGAAGTGAGAAAAACGGGCGCCGGGGGGCGCCGGAAGAGCATAACTGGTTGCTGAGACAATTGCTGGCCTCCCACCCTCCAGTGACCTTCCTGGTGATAAAACAGAGGTACCTGCCAAAAATGAAAAAAAAAAACCGATGCAAAACGAATGCTCGGGGACCAGAACACGCAGTTCGGGGTCCCGAAAATCGGCCGTTAAGCATCGAAAGTGGTGTTTGGCCACGAAGTGGGTATCTAAGACCCCAGTGTCCCTCGTTATGATAAAACAGAGGTACCTGCCAAAAATGAACAAAAACTGATGCAAAACGAATGCTCGGGGACCAGAACACGCAGTTTGGGGTCCCGAAAATAGGCTGTTAAGCACCAAAAGTGGCATTCGGCCACGAAGTGGGTATCTAAGACCCCAGTGTCCCTTGGAAGGGAGTAAATAAGATGCATGCCCAAAACCAGAGGAATCGGAGATGGTTGAGTGGTCCCGAACCGAGGCACACGGCCTGACGGCTCCGAAAACCGGGAACCGGGCTCCAAAATGGGCAAAATGGCTTACGGCCACGAAATATAGCCCATGGCCACTGAGAGATAGTCTACGGGACCTCTCCCTCCCCTCAGGAAAGAAAACAGAGAAAACCGAGTCTGGTTCGCAAACCAAGGCAAGGCACAGAAGAGAGTTCGGAAGTCCGGAGGCAAGGCACACGGCCGCGACTCTGAGACTTCTGAATGAGCACAATATGCAACATCACCGAGCGCTCAATCGGTGACGTCTGAGTCTTAAGGTCGGTCAAAAATGGGATGTCTACACAAGGGTTTCATTCGCCCTAGCACATCGCCTTGGGGAGCGTCAACTCTCTTTGCGAAGAAGAAGGATGGGTCGTTGCAGTTGTATATCAATTACCGTAAGTTGAATCAGGTTACCGTCAAGAACAAGTATCCATTACCAAGAATAGATGACTTGTTTGACTAACTCAGAGGGTCTTGTTGCTTTTTGAAGATAGATTTGAGGTCGGGGTATCATCAGTTGAGAGTCCAAGAGGAAGACATCTAGAAAACGGCCTTTCATACGCGTTATGGCCACTATGAATTCCTTGTAATGCCTTTTGGGTTGACAAATGCACCGGCTTCCTTTATGGATTTGATGAACCAAATTTTTCGAGAATACTTGGATCAAATTTTAGTCGTCTTTGTGGACGACATCTTAATTTACTCAACCTCTAAGGAGGAACACGAGGTTCACTTGCAGGTAGTGCTTGATTTTCTTAGGGAGCACCAGTTGTATGCCAAATTTGAGAAATACAAGTTTTGGCTCACCGAGGTAAAGTTTTTGGGTCATGTGGTGTCGAGGGAAGGGGTAACTGTAGATTCCTCAAAGATAGATGCGGTACAGGATTGGGGACAACCCAAAAATGTTTTTGAGATCCAAAGTTTCTTGGGATTAGCAGGGTATTATCGACGTTTTGTGAGGGACTTCTCTAGACTAGCTTGACTAGGTTGACTAGAAAGGGTGTCAAGTTTGTGTGGAGTGAGGCTTGTGAAAGGTCATTCCAAGAACTAAAGACTAGATTGACCACCGCACCGGTCTTGATAATTCCGAAAAAGGGGTTTGGGTTACACCGTTTATTGTGATGCATCTCGGGATGGGCTTGGTTGTGTCTTGATGCAAGGGGGAAAGGTTGTGGCCTATGGTTCATGGAAATTGAAAACTCATGAGAAGAACTACCCCACCCATGACTTGGAATTAGCGACGGTAATTTTTGCCTTGAAAATTTGGAGACATTATTTGTATGGCGAGAAGTTTGAGGTTTTCTTCGATCATAGGAGTCTAAAATATTTGTTTTCCCAAAAAGACTTGAATTTATGCCAACGGAGATGGATGGAATTTATGGAGGATTATGACTTTGAGTTACATTGCCATTCGGGAAAAGCCAATGTGGTGGCCGATGCTTTGAGTCGGAAGTCTGTGAGTAGCTTAGCAAGTGTGGCCATTCGGGAATGGGTTATGCTACGTGATATCGGCGAGTTTGATTTACACTTGGGTGAGTCCGGTGAGAGTGCAACCTTGTTTACCTTGAGTGCTCAACCTACCTTGATTAGTAGAGTCATAGAGCCACAACAAGGGGACCTTGAAGTGGAGTCAATTCGGAGTAGAATCTCCAACGGGAAGGAAGATAAGGGTTTGAATATTCACTCGAATCTAAGTGTGGATTATCTAGACCGTTTGTTTGTACCAGAATCTTGTAGAGAGAAAGTACTTCGGGAGTTCCATCACTCACGCCTTGCGGTACATCCGAGAGGCACCAAATGTATCAAGATCTTAGTTGTCAGTTTTGGTAAAGGGGCATGAAACGAGACGTTGCTTTATTCGTATCGAAGTGCCTCACTTGTCAACAAGTGAAGGTCGAACACCAAAGACCAGCAGGTTTGTTACAACCCTTACTGATAGCCGAGTGGAAATGAGAGCATGTTACCATGGGTTTCATAGTTGGGCTTCCTAGAACACAGCAGGGCAATGATGCCGTTTGGGTGATTGTTGATAGGTTGACTAAGTCTACACATTTTATATCGATGTGCACCGGTGACTCAATTGAGTACTTGGCAGAGTTGTATATTAGAGAGATAGTTCGACTTTATGGAGTTCCCATAACCGTTGTATCGGATAGAGATCCTCGTTTTACTGCCCGGTTGTGGCAAAGCCTTCAAGAGGCATTGGGAACTAAGTTGACCTTTAGCACCGCTTACCACCCTCAAACCGATGGACAGTCGAAGCGTACCATCCAGATTTTGGAAGACATGCTTAGGGCTTGCGTCTTTGATTTCAAGGGGTCTTAGGACAGACACTTGCCATTAATTGAATTTGCTTATAACAATAGTTATCAAGCTAGCATCGAGATGACACCGTTTGAGGCCTTGTATGGCCGACCCTATAGATCACCGGTTTGTTGGGCCGAGGTGGGTGATGCACCATTGTTGGGCCCATAAATTGTTAGAGAGACAACTGAGAAGGTTGCTCTCATCAAGAAGAGGTTAGCAACAACCCAAAGCCGATAGAAGAGTTATGTCAATAAAAGGAGGAGACCTTTGTCTTTCAAAGTAGGTGACCAAGTTTTCACCAAGATGGGGTTTGATGAGATTCGGTAAGAATGGTAAATTATCTTCGAGGTTTATTGGGTCTTTCGAGATATTGGAGAGAATTGGGGAAGTGGCATACCAGTTAGCTTTACCACCACACCTTTCGGGGGTTCACAATGTGTTTCATGTGTCTATGCTTAGGAAATATGAGTGGACCCTTCTCATGTGCTTGATTGGGTTGATTTGGAGATAGATGAGGATGCCTCTTACGAAGAGTGACCGGTTCAAATACTAGATACCCAGAAGCAAGTGTTACAGGGCAAAACTATACCGTTGGTAAAGGTGTTGTGGAGACACCATGGGGTTGAAGAAGCAACGTGGGAACGGGAGGCGCAAGTCTGCTCCAAGTATCCGGATTTGTTTATGAATGCTTAAGTTATTTTAATTTGCAATATTCCCTAGTGTTGAAGGAAATGTATTAAGATTGTTAACCATGTGTTGTTATAAGCATTGTTGTTTTGAGTATGAGATTGATATGTGTGACCATTATTGTTGATTGAAATATTTCATGCTTATATGATATCATGAACCGTTGTTGTTAGCCTTGAGACTAGACACTTGGAAACCAAGATAAGAATGGTGAATTTTGATTGAAAATAGATATTGCGATTTGAAACAACATCTAGCATGGTTTTGATCACTTGTTGTCTTTATCTTGTTTAAGTAGTTTGATTTAATTTCAGGGATGAAATTTCCTATGGTGGGGAGGTTGTGATGACCGATCATGTTATTCATTTGTTCCTCTTTGTTTAAACCTCGGTTTACGATTGTTATAGCGTTGAATTTTAGTGTAAGGTTTTGGTTTGACCGTTAGATTGTTGTTTTGAAAACTCTTTCTCAAAAATTTTCATTCTTATTTATTGCTACTCCGAGTTTCACGTGTTTTGGAAGGTGAGGGTTAGATCCAGAGTGACCGGGGTTGAGCTGGAGGTTTTCTGGGCTGGCTAAGCTGCACATGCGGGGCCTTGGGCCACACGTGCAGGAGAGGAGCCGCACATGCGAGACGTGAGGCCTCACGTGTAGGAAACTGGGGAGTTTCTGGGTTGCATTCTGCTTAAAAGGCAAGTGCGGATGGGAGGTGCAGGATAGTGCCGCACGTGCGGGAAGCATGCTCCTCACGTGCAGGGGCAAGTGTCGCACGTGCGGGACGGGTTGAGTTTGAAAACTTTGTTTTTCTCCCTTCTTTTAGGCTGTGTGTATCACTTTTACAACATTTCCTTCTCACTTTAAAAATCATTTTACTCCTCTCTAAAAACCTCCATCAAATACGAAAAACCCTTGATTTCTTGCAATCCATTGGGTTTTGATCCATCCTCTTTCACAAGTTTTGGAGAACAAAGTGAGGACTTCACTTTGCGCGGTGGAGATCGAATTTCTACACCTTTGATTTTAGGGTTTTCATCTCATCTCTTCATCAAAACTTGAGGTAAGGATTTTTCTTTGAGTCATATATATATTTTTGCAAGATCTTGTTGATTTTTCGAAATCCCCTTTAATAGCTTAAAATCTTGTTGTTGACTCAAGAAGATGAGTGATTTTTGGAAAGTGGGTTATCTCTTTTCTTTTAAATAATCGCATGAAGGTGTTTAAATCGCTATTGATAGAAAAAAAAAATGCTTTTGGTGTGATTTTATTTAAATGTTTTGGAGATGTGAGGTTATGGTGAGAAAACCTAGAAAATTTGGGGGGTTTTAAATGATGATGGAAATTCATGAATGAAATGGCCACATTTCCTTTAGGTGCTAAAATAAATGAAAGTTTCTTTTTTAGAAAAGTCTTCTCTATGTTTACATAAATGTTGAGTTCCATGAAATATGAGAATTGTGATTTTGGAAGTTGATGTTCAAAACATTGCATATAGTCTTGAAATGACTAAATTGTTATGAATTGTACAAGATGAGAAAATGTTGCCATGTGTTGATAGATTTAATTGAACATGTGGCTATTTTGTGAAATAACATTGAAGGGAGAAAAATGGAAAATGTGGTTATTATGGTATTATTGTTGAGATACTTAAAAATGGAGAAATATTATGAGGCGTTGATAATTATTGCATTACATACTTATTCAATCGATTAGTATACATTTTGAATTGAGTTTGGAAACATTTACATTGAGAAAAGAATATTTTGCAATGAGAATTATTGAAATGTTTTGGGATAAATATGTTGGTAAGTCCGGATAAAGGGTGTAAATGGAATTGATTAAGTTGGCCTGAGTGTCCGGGGTGAAAGACCAAAAACACGCGTGGAGGAGGTACCACTTCCCTTTCAATTAGCAACTGGTAAAGTGGGGTTTGGTAGTGCTAACTAAGCCTACTTGCAGACACCAACCTAGGATTACCTGAGTCGTATTTACCGCCCCATTGGATCAAATTGTAAATTTCTAAATTGTTGAGATTTC
Source organism: Camellia oleifera (assembly GCA_022316695.1). Lineage (NCBI taxonomy): Eukaryota > Viridiplantae > Streptophyta > Magnoliopsida > Ericales > Theaceae > Camellia > Camellia oleifera. The sequence goes on along the minus strand of CM039310.1, from coordinate 55,567,089 downwards.
AAGTTATCATTGAGCATGGTGGTTTTCAAAAGATGTAAATGTAAAATTTTTTTTTTTTTTTTTTTTAAGGCATAGCATGGCATGTGCATTTCATATTGGGAATCTTGGATAAATATATATATATATACTTTGTTAAGAATTCTCTACTGCACTTTAAGTTCACCCCTATGGGATTTTGGTTCAGGAAAAGAAGTGGTGATCCCGCCGAGTTAAGGGTGTGGACATATTCTGTGGAGAGTAAATGACTCGTATTTTGTTGTGGTTAATTTTTCTAACCAAGGGCTATAAATATATGGATTCGTGAAACCATTTTTGTGTAACCGGGCTTAAGTCTTGGAATTTGTAAGCCCTTGAGGGCGTTTATTTGTTTTTGGATTTAATGTTCTACATGCTATAGATTCACGTATTTAGTATCGTTGAATGTATAATTGCATGTGGAACTGTGTTGTACAAACCTTAATGATTCAATGATGTAAGGGTTGATGAATTACAGTTTCTCTTATAATGAATGTTAGTCAATGTACTTAGGTAATGTTATATTTTTTTGGGGCGTTACACCAATGATCTTGGAAGCTCCCCATGCAATTTATGGTAGCTAACATCAAGGGTTCGCAACTTGCTCGCTTGTCGAAATGTTTGAGGAATGTTTCCATTGAAATTGTTTCCTTGCAAATTTACTACCAACAAATTTTCACTAAAGTTTACCAAACAAGATGGGATGACACCATGGAATTGGTTATTGGACAAATCAAGATGTTCAAGAAAACGAAGGTTGCAGATCAATGGTTGGGATTCTTGAGAAGATGATAAGCAAAGAACTAGGGAAAATAAGAGAAAAAACAAGAGGGATTTGAATTGATAATTTGATATTGAGCAACCCATCTGATTTACACCAGTATTAAAAGGTTAGGGAGAGATGAGTAATGAGAGAAATGGTGAATTTAGTTTCTTATATGATGTTTGTTGGTCCAAGGCCTACCTTACCAATAAATAAATTAAATAATAATAAACAAATAAAACAACAGAAAGAAAATGTGTAAACCTGTCAATGGATTCCCTTACCAGTAAGTAACTTCAAGGAATTTTCAACTAACTTTTAAAGAATTTAGCTTAACTAAAGATTTAATAATACTAATTACCATTTTTTTCTTATCACAATTTATTTAACATCTTATGTGTCAATGCTGCATTGGCTTAATGATTTCAATATTGAACTATAAAATGATAAATAAAATATAATAAAAAATGTGATCATCATAATATTATTATATAATTTAAAAAATAAATGCATAGAAAATCATAAATATTGAATTTACTTAGTTTTGTTTTTTTTTTTTTTTGCTCACCAGGATGTTTCAGTTTGGTTTTGACTAATTCTTGAATACTTGTAATTTCTTATCTTCACATATGTCAAGTAGCTATGCCTTGGGTTGGCCTCAAGAAAAGATTGAAAAATGTAACTTTTGAGAGATATAAACAACTCAATTGAGTTTCACAAATTCAAAAAATATATAAAAATAAATGGGACAGGTACATTATAAATATTTGATTTGTATGTCACTGGACTGTATATAGAAGATGACTTGTAATATAAGTCTTCGGTGTTACTTTTTTAAGTCTTAGTAGGTAAGTATTCGGTTATCTAGGTCAATAGTCTTCATCAATAATAAATTTGAGTGAAATATAACTACATTTCACACACATTTTTCCTATTGATTTCTAAATTCCTACTCAAATTCATAAATCAAATATAACCTAACAAAACACATCAAATGGCTTTCAACAGGGGCTAAAGTGGAAAAAGTGTAATACTTGGTGTTCAAAATAAGATTTCAACAAACATTTGGTCCAATAAGATTGGCGAATCTTTGAATCCTACAACTAAAAATGCAAAATAAAAATATAATTAGGATTATATATTTTTGCATCTATTGTAAAACAAACGTGGACAAAAAAGTAATATTTACCCATTCAATTGAATAACAAATTATACACTAATCCCATAAATTGTTAATCTCCTTATTAATCCTTCTAATCAAATAGGGCCAAAGATCAAAGTGATAAAAACTTCAACCGCATGTGGAGCTTTTTTGTTAACAAATTGGACAACGATGATTTTTTTTTGTTTTTGTTTGTCACACGCTATTGTTGACACCATAAATCTGCAATTATTATTATTATTTATTATTTATATAATTGCAGGACATGTGGCATCCTCCTACTCATTTGGAAGTTATGAGAAGTTATGAAATGTGAAAAGATGATAAAGAATAAAGTGGAGAACATAGAGCATGAATTGGAGGTTAAAGGAAGTTATGAAGACATTGAGAGATATGTGGCATTATGGGAATGAAGATGGAAGAGTGAGTAGCTTTAGGTGGTTATTGGATAGTTATTGCTAGAAGTTTTTTCCTACAAATATTTGCCTATAAATAGCCATTCATGACTACATTGTAAAGAATCCAAAATTCATAATCAAAAACAATTGATTTCAATATTTCTTATCATTTTTCTTATCTTAGGAGTAGTTTAACATAGATTTATATTTCGAAGAATTTATTTCAACATTTCCTTTTCATAGCATTTTATGCACTTCCTTTTCGAAGCATAGGAATAGAGATAAGTAATTATTACTTTGATTGTTCACTCAATCGTCTTTCTCTATCTCCCTCATTCTTCTTTTAATTTTTCTTTTCTCTACATTTGGCAATTTTGAAGTCCTTTTCATTGAGGCAAAAGAATCGTCAACACAATCGTCTGATAATTGGCTTGAATTTAATCTGTAAGGATTTTTTAATCCTTATTGGCACGCTCGCATTTATGATATTTTCCTTCATAGGAAAATAAGCCAACAGCTATATATCAAAATGTGTTATGTGTTAGTATGTTAGTAGGGAAATGAGACCACATAAAATGATATCAGTCTTCTCTCTACATAATTTGAATCCATAATTTTGCTTACAAAATAGTACTACACATCTACTAGGCTTGATTAAATTGGACTATAGCACGTGAAATATATTGACAAAAATCCAATCATTTAGGAACTAAATAAAATAAATAAATCTATAGTTTAAGAGCCAGTAATACTTGAGGGTAGAAAGAGTAATTTACTCTAACAAATTGACTTAGAAGTCTTCAGTAATCTTAACTTCAAGTCTTCAATAATGTTAAAATTGACCCTAGTCCTTGGCAATCCCCATTACAAATTTTTATTCGATTCATTCTTTTCTTTCTTTGTATTTTTCTTTTTCTTTTGAGGAGCTTTCTACAAATCCAAAGCACAAAAGCAGCCGTAGTCTTTGACCACTCATTGAAACTGTAGAGTGCGTAACCGTCACTCCAACCATGGGTCAATTAGTTATATCCATAAATTTTGTGATTTTTCTCTCTTCGTAATTTTAATTATATTAATTTTTCTCTTTAATTTTTTTAAAATATGTCAATTCAATCCAATTGATAACGTTAATTAAAAAATAATATTAAAATCAATAGTAAAATGATCAATTTAAAACAAAATGTTCCATTTTAAATTAGACGTGAACCACTTAATCACTTTAAGGAGAGTTGATTTTGCCCAATTTCTAAAAAAGAATATTATTAATTAGATTAAATTAATAAAATGTGAAAATTTTAAAGATAAAATTGACATAATTAAAACTATAAGAACTTAATTGATATAAGAGACAAATTATAAGGATGACATGTGTAATTTTCTCAAATTAAAACAATAGCGACTTGACGCTGCTAGTAGGAAAATTATTATATAGTTACAGAGTACTATGTTGTATTGTTTATGTAGTGTTCTTATCAAATGAGAAATCGTAACTCACATTAAATGAATCATCTATTATCTTTTAATTACCTAATAAAAGTCAGTCACTATATCTCATTCATAAGATTTCTTGCTACACCGTTAATTTAAACATCATATAAGCAATGTCATACAGTGTTCGGAAAATACCGGTGACGATGATGATGACAGTGTGATGTCGTCAAATGTTGGAATGTTGGGTTTAGAGAGAAGGTTTGGTTTAATTATGAATATGTATTTAAAACATATAATCATGTTAAGAGGTATGTTTGATGTAAATTATGACGTGTGGAGTTGATTATCATAAAAGAAAAGGTCATAATTACACACGAATAGGATATAACTAAAATAATATTATAATTAATATCATAATGAGTCTTAACTAACACCTCAATGTATATAACCAATCATGACCGGCCTTGGGTTAAGGCTAGTAACGCTTGTGCTAGGACTCTCAAATTTTGGCCCAAAATATGACTCTCAAATTTGTTAGTTCTAGATTATATTATAAGTTCAAAGTCCAATCATTTTTCATTATTTGAGGCCAGTCTAACAGGTCTAAAAAAAAATCTTGTTGGCCCAATTGATTTTTTTATTTATTTAATCAATATTAGGCCCAATTAAAATTTTATATAATTAATCTAAATAAATTAAAATATATTTAAATATATATTATATAATGAATCCAAATCGAGACTCGTGTTAAGATTTTAATAGAATAAATAACTTTATCTTAATTTTTTTGCCCACTCTTTTTATGATATTTTAATTAAATAATTTTACCGTAATTTTTTTTCCTTAATTTTGTTTGCACTCTCTCTTTATCATAATTTAATTAAATAATTTTACCTTAATTTTTTCTATAATTTTTTTCAATAATTTGTGGTTTTGTTGGCTACATATTTTGTAAAAGCCAATCACAATTCGACACGTGGCAGAATAAGAGTAATATAGGAAGACCATTTAAGTCTTCGATCCTGATCGTACACGTGGCAGTTAGTATTGGTTCTCACGTGATCTGAGTAGCACTGGATCAATAAAGAGGTGCAAGGTGACGTGGCTTCAACGGTTACTCAGATTCAAATTCAAATATAGGAGGGAAGCCTAACTGCAAGTGATGGCGTAGTGGAACTACTTATAAGGCAGCATGATCAACGATCATGGAGGAGCAGTTCGACGATTTGAAGTGCAGTTCGATGGTCATCCTTGAGAAGTATAAATAGCGGGGAAGACCCCAGAAAAGCCCCCCAGACTCAGATCCAACAAACCAGTCATTTACTTCATATTTTCTTTTCCAGTTTTACATTTCCAGTCTTTACATTTCCTGCACTTTAAATACCTGCTCTTTACATTCCTGCACTTTAAATTCCTGCACTGCACTTCGTTCATAGGAGTAGTTTCAAGTAGATTGTTGCTGTAAACCTCTACGAGGCTGAGTTTGGATCATTGTAAGTTTTCGTCTTAATGAAATACTTCAATTGTTCGTCATTTAACTGTTATTTTGCTTAATTTCTCCTAAGTCAAGCCACCAGTAAAAGTCCTCTTCATTGAGGCTGAAAGAACTAAAACACAATCGTCTGATAATTGGTTGGCAATTATAATTTCTGTAAGGACTGATTGATCCTTGCTGGTACGCTCGCATTTACAAAAATACCCTTCGAAAGCCAAAAAGCCAACATATATTTTTGGCACGCCTAGTGGGACTCGTTAAAATGGCTAGACGAAGAAGACAAGGAGAAAATGAACGCTTGGAAGAAGGCGTAGAAGGAGAGGTAGAAATACCTAATCCAGAGGATAATGTAGTAACACATCCTGTGGAAACTCCCATGTTATCAGAACCTATGGTCGAACAGACCAGTACTTCGGGACAAGAACCATATGTTCATAATATTGGACGAAACCAAGGAATTGGACCATCCACTGTTCCATCTACTCAGCCAACAAATCCATGGGATGGCCTAGTAGATGCTATGGGACAACTATTAATGAACACAATGGAAAGGTGGGCAACATCCTTTTTGGATCGAATGAATAACCACCAACCAACAAACACAGGACACACAGAGGAAGTTTTAAATGTCCCTCAGCAAAGATTGGCTAGAGACAAACAGCCTATGCAAGTTAATGGACATTCTAATGGTCAAACTAGTAATCAGAACTATGAAAGACCATCACCTCAGTCTTGGTATGAACCCATTTCGAGGCCTATAGCAGGCCAAAATGCCTCAGTACTCAACAATGAAGCCACACAAGTTGGTGGATCTGGTCAAGTACAAGAAACTGGTGTAAGAATGGTTACAAATCCCATGTTCGAAGCCATACCTGGCACTGGGGGGTATAATAATCCCTTATTCGAATTTATACCCGGGGGGTTGGAAGGTTTTCCCATAAATGGAAGGGACACAACACCTGTTCCAGCACCTTTCGCAGGTCCTTTCGCAGGACAGGCTCAAAGGGGTTACTCATACCCTCAACAGCAACCTGCACCACAGGGACAACCAGTCCCAAATGTACCACCTTATGGACCAAGAGGACCACAAGCACAAGTTTGTCCACCAAATCCTGTGTTTGTCCCTCCAGTAGTGGTTCAGCAGGCACAAAATATGGTCCCTAGGGACCAAATTGCTGATATTGTTAGGGAGATGTGTGGACCGATGGCTCGGGGGGTCCAGACTCCTGTATACAGAAAACCATACCCGGAATGGGTAGATAAGGTACATGAATACCCAAGGGGGTTCAGGATACCAGATTTTACCCTTTTCTATGGGAGTGGAAACCAATCAACAATAGAGCATATTGCTCGGTTTGCTGCTCAATGCGGTGAATGTACTAATCATGACTATATGAAACTAAGATTATTCCCAAATTCTCTAACTGGGGGAGCATTCGTATGGTACATCAACCTTACACCTGGCTCCATTCAAAATTGGCAACAAATGGAAGAGGCGTTTCATGCCCAATTCTTCCAATCGGAGCCAGAGGTATCCATGGCAGACTTGGCAAGATTGAGTCAAAGGCCTGAAGAAAAGGCTACTCAGTTTAGCCAGATTTAAAAGGGCTCGAAATAAATATAGAGTCATCCTGCCAGAGCCAAAATTCGTAAGATTGGCTCAAAATGGCTTAGAGTTCAGGCTTCGAAAGAAGTTTGACTCAACTAAATTCAGAGATTTGGTGGAACTAACCTATAAGGTGTCTAGATATGAAGCATTACTAGAGGAGGAACAAGATCGAAATAATGCCTCATACAAGACATATTATAGAGATCCTAATTATGAGATCGATGCAACAGAGATTGTGGGCAAAGAACATGTGATCTGTGAAGCATTAATTCATAAGGATACAACAATTGACCAGCAGTTTAAAAAAAAAGACCTTCACAGGAAGTACTCTTTCGATTTAACAAAGGCAGATGACATTTTTGATCATTTGCTTGTAGCCAATTTCCTTAAGTTACCAAAAGGAGTAAAACTGCCATCTCCAGATGAACTTAAGGGAAAAGTATATTGTAAATGGCATAACTCTTGGTCTCACTCGACTAAAAATTGCATTGTTTTTCGAGACAGGATCCAAGAACAAATTCGGAAAGGAAGTTTGAAATTCCCAGCCAAAGCAGAAAAGGCCATGGGGATTGACAGTAACCCATTTCCAGAAGTTGGAGAGGTGGCAGCCAATGTCATTATGCCAGATTTCCAGAACTTGTCCTTGACAGAATTGGAAGAAGTCAATGTGCAGATGCATGTTGCCAACCAAACAGTCATCAAGAATGACACCAGAAACCCACCAGCTATTGGACAAGGTTTCTCACACCGGAGGGAACACTCTGATGAAGAATCACTGGATGATGATTCCTTAGAGGCAGCAGTAATGCAAAGGATGTGTCCCAGGTGCAGACTGAGTTATAAGTGGTTAAAAGGGTTTCCAGTTGATGGGAAGCAATATTACAGGGATGTACAGAGACGTCCTAAATTAACCAATGCTTACAAGAAAAGGCCGTATCCGGCTAGTGATAGGCAGCGACCACTAGTGGTTAAGCCTCCAATGGACAAAATGCATGCTAAAGGCAAGAGGCCCTTATATGAATCCAGGCCACCTAATTATTACAGAATGGAGAGCAGTCATTCTGAAAGAAGACTGGAGAAAGGCTCAGTTCATGGGATCAAAGCCAGAGATTGGCCCCCTAGTGGCTACCTTCATCGAAGGTCTGAATCAGGCTCGAAACATGAGGTCAGAGCCAAGCACTTACCTTCACAGCCAGCTTCGAAGATGGCTTCGAAGGTAGAAAAAAGCAGTTCAACATCTGAGTCAGTAAGTTCGTGGGTACCTGGCGTTCCAGACTGGTTTGTAATGCAAAACAAACCTAGGGAAGTGCCTGCCCAGAGAGATGTTGGAAACCAAGGCAGGATGGTCAAGCCTCCTTTGGTGGCTCCAAACAATTGGATATTACTTAAACACCCAAAGACAAAGGAACCAGATATGGTCCCAGTCATTTCGAGATCACAAAGGAGAAAGATTCAGCGCAGGTACACTCAGTACCAGAAAGATATGAAAGAAAATTGAGAGAGCTCTTCATTGGTCCAGACAGAAGGAAAGAAGACTCCAAAGTCAGACCATACTCCAAAGCCAACTCTACAAAGCAAAGTGGGTTGCAGCAGAGAACAGTTGGCCAAGGTTCATTCTGAACTAAAAGCCAGAGAGAAGTCTAGCTTAGCAGGATTGAAGAAAGCTCTGACGGAGAGTGATAGCGAGACAGAAGAAGAAATTGGCATAAGCCAAAAGAAAGAAATGGTGGAGGAAGAAATGTTCGAAGCCTTCATGGCTGAGCAAACATTTCTGGTTGAAAAACCAGTCGAGAAAAACCATTCGAAAGAACCTGTTAGCAATGAAGTGCCAGAATGCAGCATGGAGGATGCTTCTGAGGTAACTGATCAAGGTAGCCAAGAGGGGAAACAGGCACAGCCAGCCATCCAGTTTGGCTCATTTCCTCCAGTATCAGTCAATATGGTACATATACTACCTCATGAGTTCGAAGCTAGGGATGAGAACCAAGATGGTCAAGAAGTTGATCCAATTCCAGTCTCTAGTGAAGATTCACAAGTGAGTATGGTACAGGATGATTCTGGAATGGCTACCCCAATGGAAACTGAATATGAGAGCGAAGAAGATGTGAGCATTAACCTCTCATATCCTTTTGAATATCCCTCAAATTCTATGACACAACATGTCAAGCCTTTGTACATCAAGGCTTTCTTCGATGGGATACAATTGAACCGAGTCCTGATAGATAATGGGGCGGCAGTGAACTTACTACTGAAATCTTCTTTGAAGAAACTAGGGAAAAAGAATCCCAGGTTGATCCCAACCAGCACAACCATCGCTGGCTTTGCTGGAGACAAACAGATGGCTCAGGGGATTCTACCCATTAACTTGAGTATGGGAACCAGGGACTGCATGACAGCATTCTTCGTAATCGACAGTAATGCTAAATACAATGCTTTACTTGGGAGAGATTGGATCCACACTAACAAATGTGTGCCTTCCTCTTTGCATCAGAAAATTATGATGGCCTTAGGCAATGGAGAGACAGAGGAAATTGATGTAGATCCTCAACCCTTCATAGCCTGTGCAGACTTTGCAGAGGCCAAGTTGTATATTGAGGGAGTGACACCACTCAGTATACTAAGGAAAGCTGATGGCTCAGCCGAAGTGACGGCTGATGAAGAAGTGACACACCTGAAGCACTTAGTCCAAGAAAGTGCTGATGAAGAGATTGTCACTAAAGATGACAATGATGCCTGGTTGTAGGCAAAGAGATGAAGAACAAGAAGCCAAGTCTTTGGCTCTAAATAAGTTTTCAACATTGGATGCAAAATCAATAGTCCAGCAAGTACAGGAGCAAGAGAGAAAAGCCATGATAATTGGCTGCAAACAGGAGCAGCAACAGGTCAAAATTTTGACCCTTGGTAAATACTGTGCATTAGACATTGAAACAAAAGTCCAGGAGATACAGGAAGAGGATGCCTTATGGACAGATTTTCTTCTATGAGGAGGAGGGGAAAGATGTTGAACTAAAGAACCTGGGAGCAAAACAAAGCGAGAAGGTTGCTTCGAAGGTAGAAGAAACCAAGGAAGAAGCTTCAATAAGTTCTCAGACACAAGACCCCTTAGAAGAAGTAAATTTAGGGGAAGGTTCTATGCAACAGCCCACCTATATAAGTGCTTGTTTGAATGATCAGAACAGGGACCAGTTATTGGTTGTTCTAAAGAAATATAAAGATTGCTTTGCATGGTCTTATAATGAACTACCAGGATTGGATAGGTCATTAGTGGAACATAGGCTCCCTATGAAGCCTAATTTCAAGCCATACAAGCAGAAACCAAGAAGAATGAGTCCAGAAGTAATTCAGAAAGTCAAGGAAGAGATTCTTAGACTACTCAATGAAGGCTTTATTTGGACAGCCAGGTATGTTGAATGGCTATCTAATATTGTGCCTGTAGTCAAGAAGAATGGTAAAATGAGGGTATGCATTGATTTCAGAAACTTAAATTTAGCAACTCCAAAAGATGAATACCCCATGCCTATAGTGGATCTGTTGGTAGACAGTTCAGCAGGGCATCAAGTTTTATCAATGATGGATGGGCATTCTGGTTATAACCAGATCTGCATTGCAGAGGAGGATGTCCACAAGACAGCATTCAGATGTCCTCGAAATATTGGCACCTTTGAATGGGTTAAAATGTCATTTGGCCTGAAGAATGCTGGAGCGACATATCAGAGGGCTATGAACACTATCTTTCATGACCTCATTGGAGGGTATTTAGAGTGTTATATTGATGACATTGTAGTTAAATCCCAATCCATGGAGGAGCATCTGTTTCACATAGAAGCAGCCTTTGAAAGAATGAGAAAGTTCAAATTGAAGCTCAATCCTCTTAAGTGTGCTTTTGGCGTATCATCTGGAAACTTCTTGGGCATATCATCTGGAAACTTCTTGGGCTATGTGGTACATAAGAAAGGAATACAGATTGACCAGAATAAAGCCAAAGCCATCATTGAAGCCAGACCTCCATCAAGTAAGAAAGAATTACAAAGGTTCCTTGGACAGGTTAACTTTCTTCGAAGGTTCATTTCTAGCACTGCAGGGAAAACTAAAGTATTTTCTTCCTTGTTAAGGCTGAAAGATGAAGAGGAATTTGTGTGGACAACAGAGCATCAAATTGCTTTCGAAGGTATCAAAGCCTACTTGGCCAACCCTCCAGTGCTGATGCCACCAAAGGGTGATAAGCCCTTGAAGTTGTACATAGCTGCAGCAGAAGATTTGTTGGGAGCTTTCTTGGCCCAAGATAATGAAGAAGGCAAGGAGCAAGCTGTTTATTACCTTAGTAGGTTTTTAAATTCTTGTGAATGTAAATATTCAGCTGTTGAAAAGCTATGTCTTGCTTTGTATTTTGCTGCAATGAAATTAAGATACTATCTTTTACCTACAACTGTCTTGGTAATTGCAACCACAGATTTGGTTAAGTACATGTTATCTAGACCTATGTTGAGGGGAAGAATTGGCAAGTGGATACTAGCCTTATCAGAGTTTCATCTAGAATATGTCCCTCAAAGGGCAGTAAAAGGGCAAGTTTTAGCCAATTTTCTGGCAGACCATCCATCTCAAACAGAGAGCCAAGAGATAATGGAACTTGGTATGGCTAGTGTTGAGCCATGGCAGATGTGGTTCAATAGGTCGAAAGCCAATGGCTTAACTGGAATTGGTATTGTGATTAGGTCTCCACAAGGGGTAGAAACCACACATGGTTTCAGAGTGGATGAAGCTACCTGTTCTAATAACCAAGCTGAATACGAAGCCTTAATAGTGGGACTAGAAATTCTTATTGTATTACAAGTTCATGCAGTTGACATATTTGGAGATTCTCAATTGGTGGTTAACCAAGTAAAAGGGATTTTCAAGTATCAAAGCATAAGCATTTTACCATACTATGTTGTTGCATTACATCTGCTTTCTCAATTTCAAATAGCAAATGTAACTCATGTTCCAAGATTCTTGAATAATAGAGCTAATGATGTGGCTCAGAAAGCTTCGAACTTCAAGAGAAGGGATAATGCCCAAAAGGACGTAAGCCAGACAACATATCATAAATTGATACCACCTTTGAATAAAAGGAATGTGGTCTTGGAAGTCAATCATAATGACTTACAAGAACAAGATTGGAGGCATCCAATAATGCAGTACTTGGCTGGTCCATCTTCGAAGGCCAATAGGAAAATTAAATTGCAGTCTATGCAATATATGATATATGGCAATGCTCTCTACAAAAGGGGGAGGAGATGGCTTATTGCTGGAATGTTCAAAAGAAGCATTAACAGCTATGACTGAGGTTCATGAAGGCATCTGTGGTGCTCATCTGCCTGGTGTGAAGATGAGATGGTTGCTTCGAAGGCATTCCTACTATTGGCCAACTATCCTTAAAGACTGCATAGAGTATGCAAAGGGTTGCCAGGCATGCTAAAAGCATGGCACAATAAGGCATGTGCCCATAACTGACCTACATGCAGTAGTGAAGCCTTGGCCATTCAGAGGATGAGCTATGGATATGATGGGAAAAATACACCCACCTTCTTCGAAGCATCATTGTTTCATTCTAGTAGCCACTGATTACTTCACTAAGTGGGTCGAAGCCAAGCCATACAAGGCTGTAGACCAGACAGAGGTCATTAGGTTCATTAAAGAGTTGATCCATAGATTTGGCATCCCACAAACTATAACTGTGGATAATGGGACTGTGTTCGATGGGAAAATGGTGAAGTCTTTTGTGGTAGAGTTTGGAATTAGCCTTGTTAATTCCACACCCTATTATGCACAAGCCAATGGTCAAGCTGAATCATCCAATAAGTCCTTGAAAAAGGGAATACAAAAGGTTGTGGACGATAATCCTAGGAATTGGCATAACTTGTTGTTGGATGTTTTGTGGGCTTACAGAACTTTCCCAAGTTCAAGCACAGGAGTCACTCCTTATGCCTTAGTATATGGGCATGATGCAGTGTTACCTATGGAGATTAATGTTAAATCTTTGAGGGTAAGCTTCCAAGATCAGTTAGATCCTGAGCAGTACCATCAAAGTATGTGTTTGGAGTTAGAAAGCATAGATGAAGCCAGAATTTTGGCATTAAATAGCATTCTTTTCCAAAAGAGGAAAGCAGCCAAGAATTATAATAAGAAAGTCAAACACATTGGCTTTGATGAAGGTGATTTGGTATGGAAAACAATACTCCCAATAGGAATTAAAAGCCATAAGTTTGGCAAATGGTCACCTAACTGGGAAGGACCATATCAAATTCATAGAGTTCTGCCTTTTGGAGCATACCATTTGAGAAATTTGAATGGGTATATACATCCCAAAAAGATTAATGGCAGATATTTAAAGCCTTATTTTCCAACCATTTGGGAAACACAAGGAATAAAATAAACATTAAGTACAAGAACATAAGATTACTCAGATGACAGATAAAAATTTGTTCTTTCATAAAGAATTAAGTACATTTTGCCACAAATTAGCCCAAAAATTATTACAGTGTCTTAGTTGTTCTTTTACAATGGAATTCCTATTGCTAAGTGATGAAACTAGTTGAATAGCTATAGCCATCTCTTCCTTTCGATCATCCAGTCCTTGGTTGGTGATTTGCAATTTGGTGTCAGTTCGGACTAAGGCTTGATTCACTGCAGACAGCTCCTCTTCAAGCTGAGCTTTCCTTTCCAGCAGCTGGACTCGAAAGTGGGAGGCAGAGGAGTGTTGTTCTTTCAGATTTGACACTTCGGTGTGCACTTGGGAAACAAAACTCTAATCTCTAGCCAGTTTCTCATCCGCAGCCTTGGCAGCCTGACAAATGCTGATATAAAAATCGATAATAGCTGCTGCCTGGGATAGGTGACTTGAGACATCCATGCCTGACTGCTCAGTAATTTTGTAGCACTGGAGAAACTCATTTCTGATTATAGGCCTTTGCAGAGCCTCGAAGGGTATCCTCGAAAAAGAAATCAACAGTTCCAGGCATGTGTCTAGGTCTATCAAAGGTGCAGAAGGCTTGCTGCTGGAAGAAGAAGAGCTCTCAAAAATTTCTAGCAAGGAGTCAGCCAAAACTAATGGCTCAGCTTCAACATTCAATGTTGGAGAGGTAGAGGGTACGTCGAAGAGACTAGCTAGTCTGGCTTCGAAGATGTCTACCTCATCCGTAGACATGATGAGTGCAGAGAGAGTTGTAGTGGAAGGCATAAAGGACTGCATAGGGATAGGAGAAGTGGATGGAGCATCTTTGGCAGTCTTTATGGTCTTAGCCACCAATGAATCAAGTGAAGAGGGCTAGAAGTAGGTAAAGGTAATGAACTATGAGTTGGAGAACTACCAGCACCCTCTGTAGGAGAATCAACTGCCATTAGAGATGGAGTAGCAGTTGGAATTTCTGTGAAAGAATGAGGAGGAGCAAGGCTCGAAGGAAAAGTGGATCGAGGTAGGTCAAAGGTCAAGAAATGGAGGTATGGCTCTAAGCCAAGAAGAAGAGATGCAGGAATGCTGGGGCTCAAAGAAGGTACATCGAATGTAGGCCTTGGAAGTGGGAGTACGATTTGAATAACCCTGACATTCTACATTTGAACAACTTCAACTGAAATTGAGGGAGGCCTCATTGGAGAGATAAACGCAGTAGTTGTTACTGCAAGAGAAAGAGATGTAAAGCAATGTCAAACTTCAATACCAAAAGTTGACAAGGGAAAAACAATAGAAACATGAAAGAAATTACTTGTTTCAGAAATAATGGAAGAGTTGCGAAGGGAATAATGTTCAGCAGTCTGTTGCCTTCTTGTCATTTCCCTTTGTAATATATCAGCAGCAGCAGCTTCCTCTCTCAGAAATTGTTGCTGCCATCTCTTTTCAGCCCTCTCAAAGACAATCATGGCTTTGGAATGTTCCTGCTCTACTGCCTTGGCAGCTGATTCATGAATAGGGTCTTCAACCAAGTCAATAGCAGGAACAGTCACTTTCTTTCTCTTTCTTCTTGGCAGTGATACTACCAGCTCTTTTTCAACCCCCTTTTCTTCAACCTGGGGTTCAGATTCTTCAGAGATAAGTTCTTTCTCCACTATTGTGGTAGTTGCCTCGTGAACAGGATTTTCAATTATATCGGATGAGGAGACAGCCACCTTTTGTCTCTTTGTTCTTTGCAAAGGTACTTCTTGTTCTTGCTCAACCTCTCTCTCTTTCTGCCTGAGATTCAATTCCTCAGGATGGAGGATTAGCTTCCTTTTCTATTTCTGTTGTTGTCTCTCTTTAAGAGTAGCTAAAGTTTCAGCTCTCTTGGGGGATTCTTCTTGTGGGGACCCTGCACCAAAGAAAAATATGAGTGTAAAGGAAACAAACAAAAGATTCAAAAAGAAAAAAGGACATGAAAATACTAACCCTTTTTTGAGGCAGCTCTAGTGACTCTAGATGGAATGGGTGAAGCTACAGGAGCAAGTTTTGGCAGTTTCAGGAAGAGGGGGGGTGTTCTCAACTAGTTGCTGACTTAGCCTTCGAAGGCACTCCTAAATCTATTAGCAAGTCATGAGGGTGTACAGATAGGCACACTTCCATATTGGCTGTCCACCAGTTCTGGAATCTTTTCAAACTAAGCCAGATGGGAGAAAAGGGACAAATTGAAATTCATTCAATTCCTTCAGCAGTTTAAATATTGCCGCCTCTAGCTTTGATTTAGATATTCTCAAGTCTCTAGTCGTAAGGTGGACATTCGAGAGACTGCAAAGTGGAACAGGTATCCCTTGAGTGAGCCCAAATTGTCTGGCAAACTGAGAAGGGCAGTACACCTCAGATATGCATTTATAACCTCGAGGGTTTAAAGTGCCAATGAACAACTCCCTCGGTAGCAAAATTGAAGCCCACATATCTTTGTGTGGTGAGGTGGAGCACTCTTTATCAGCCAGAAAAGTTTGCAGCCAAGCAAGTCCTTTATTGGCATTAAAAGGACAAAAAAGGGAAACAGGAGAAGAAATAGGGAGTTGGTAACAGAAGGCAAAGTAATAAGCAAAAGAAGCAGGGTAAAGAACAATCCTAGCATACTTTTCCCCATAGGTGCTAGGATCCTGAACAAGGAATTTTAGGCATTTTTGATGCAAACCAGTGAAATAGGCAAAGAGCCAGAGCTGGAGCGCCCAGAGGGGAACTCCTTGGTTAACATCAAGAGGTTTTTCACAAAATTGGGAACAAGCTCTGTAAACATGACCTAAAAGATAAGGAGCAAGAGCTATACGTTTTTTTAAGACAAGTGCCTTCGCGAGCGGAGCGAACTCAGGCATAATCCTCTGAGATGATGTGCAAAAGAGAAATTTGCATAACTAGTATAAAATGAAGGAAAAGAGTTCTCTGTCTTTCACGGGGCCTTCCCTTTTATTTTCAGCCTTTACGAAGTCACTGTAAAAGGAGTTTAAGGTTGGAAGGGAAAATTTGACAGGGCGGTCTAGGTAGTTGGGAGTGAAAGGAGAGCCAAGGGGTGAAAGCCCTAAGAGATGGAAAATATCAAGAACGGTGGGGGCCATCATGCCGCACCGAAATTGGAAGAAATTAAAAGCCATATTCCAAACACATAGAACAGCAGGAATTAAAAAGGGGTCCTCAGGAATGATGAACCTGGAAAGACGAAGGGCGTCGAGGATACAGAGCTCCTGTAGGTCATCTTCTCTTGCAGGTACAACTCTGTCATACCATTCCTCCCATTCGATTCTCAATGTCGGCCAGCAACGATGAGGCCAGGTCACTCTCCAATTGCTCCAGTCAAGCCTTCCTTCGTAAAGAAGAAAGTGGTCCTCCAAACTGAGGGTATAAAGCTGGAAGTTGGTCAGGGGCTTCCCGAAAGGTAGGACCTAGAATGTACTCTTGTTGGTTGCTGTGGCGAGGAACAAAGAGACGTCCATCTATGGCGCTTGGCCCACCAGTTGTTAGCTTGGTGATTTCTTCATCAATACATTGTTTCAAAGCCATGGTAGGGCTGATACGGTCGCCAGCAAGCACTTTTAGCGAGAAAGTATCCATTGGTAGCAAGCAGCAAGGAAGAGAGGGTTAACAGAAGATCGGTAAAAAGAAGGGTTTGTGCGCTAAAAGAGCAAGTGATTTCAAAGCACGAAACAAAAGAGTTTTTAAAGCTTTTGTGTCTGAAAAATATATTGCGTAAGTCGTTAAGTACTAGAAGTATGAATACGAAAAGTTTCCTTCAATATTGATACTTTTGGAGGGAAAAACACAAGCCCAGATGCTGAGACCAGCTTCGAAGTAAGGTATTTGGCTTCAAAACCAGATTTTGGCGCCAAAAGTCAAATAACATCGACTTCAAAACAGAGAAGCTGGCTTCGAAGCACATTTCATACTTAAGGATGCAAGAATGCTCAAGTATTTGTTTACTTCAGAAAGTGAAGTCCTTCGAAACAAAACTTAAGGCCTCTTAAGGATGTGAATTGTTGTTCGAAACATCAAAACCAATAGTTGGTTGGTGTATATACGGGAAGATTTATCTTTTGAACTAAAACAGCATGAACTGTTGTTCGAAGCAAAAGATGGTCAATTTTAAAACTAAATTGATCATATTAACCATGATCATATGTTGGTTATGGCTGAAACAAGCTTTAAGTATAAGATTGCTAGATTCGAAGCATTGTTTCTAGATGAAAATCGGCAAAAAATGTCAACCATATTCCATAAATTGGAAAGGTTCATGTTGATTCTTAGTGTTTCATTTTTGAAACAATTGAGTCCATATTCGACGAATAAGATTGTTCAGTTCGAAGCTCTGCATTGGCTTTTAAAGACAAAAGGAAACAGGGTCAAACAATGCCAAATACAGAAGAATTTTGTTTATATTCAAGCCAAGGCAATTACATCGAATAACCCTATCTGGGTATAAAGTCAAGCTCATAAAAATAAGGAATGGAATAAATAACAAGATCATGAAATTTAGTCCAACAATGATCAATGAATTTTTGTTCTTTCTTTATTA
This sequence comes from Camellia oleifera, assembly GCA_022316695.1. Lineage (NCBI taxonomy): Eukaryota > Viridiplantae > Streptophyta > Magnoliopsida > Ericales > Theaceae > Camellia > Camellia oleifera. Next base: position 55,549,237 of record CM039310.1, on the reverse strand, counting down.
TATCTTCTATTTCTTCTAACGTTGGCTGCATGAGTTGATGTGCTCTCACTTCGTAGTAGAGCTCTTCAGCCTTTACTTCGAAAGCTTCCTCTCTCAATCTTTGTTCCAATTCATCTATGACCAAATCATCCCAATACGCAGAATCTTTATTCTTGAAATCATCGAATTCTTCGATGAAGTTCTCTGCTTCGTACTGGGCATGAATTCGAAGAGACGAAAGTTGGTCTAAAGATTGTGTAGTAGCCATAGAATTTCGATGCCAGTAGAGGAGCAATGGAAGTTGGTCCAGGAACATATGAAGTCCTGCTTGGGCAAGGGGATTAAGGACATGGCCCCTAGTCAAAATATCACAAGCCCATCGAAGGTTCTTGAGAGGGACTTCGTCCTCAAGAACATTGAAGGGCAAGTGAGAGAAAGCTGCAAGCAGAAGTTAAGCTTGTTTCCGCTTAGCTGGAGTAGGGGATGGTGGAGGTTTGTAAGGTGGAAAGACTTTATCCATGGAAAGGGCAAGCCTCAGTCTCTCTGTCCAGCAAAGAGTTGGCGGATGAGAAGGTGTAGATGCTTCTGTTTCAGAAGATGGAGAAGAAGGTGTGGATGCTTCTATTATGGGAGATGGCACGGGAGCAGACGGAACAAAGGCATTAATATAATCAAGCCAGTCAGAAGAACAAATCTTCGCCTTCTGGGCTAAGAATGATGGGTTGTACCCTTGTGCTTCTTCCAGGCGCCGGGCAACGTGCACTATCTTTGTAGGCATGGAAGATGTATACCATGCCACAAGCAGATTCTCCTCCAAACTACGTCGATGGTCAATGGGCACGTAGGGGTAGACCACTGAACTTCGAGCGTAAGAAGGAAACTCTAAAGGGTCAGTGAACTCAACAAAATGATGGTTGATTCGTTCCCTCAAATCACAGGTCTCAGGGGTTGACCAGCTTGTCCAGTCAGAAACCCCAGAAGATGAAGAAGTTGCAGCTTTATCCCATGCAGAGGTTTGTGAAGAAGAGTTTCCCAAGTCCATATTTGCAACTTTCTGAATCAAAGATTTGGGAGTAGTTTGTTCGAAGCACAAGAGTGAGTCAGAGGAAGAACTTCTTGTATCTATATTCACAAATTTCTGAATCGAAAGATTAAGGGCAATGTGTTCGTAATCCAAAGGTCGATAATTTGCAAAGGCATCCATGACCTGAATATGGAAAGGTCGATAAAGGTGGCTAATTAATGCATGAAAATTCTTTCGAGGAGGAACAGCATCATCATATGACTCTTCGTGTGCTCGATCAATGGAGGAGAAAGTTGATTCGGCCATAGAAGAAGTATCAGTCTGTGCGAGTGCTAAGGTATTGGGGTGTTCAAGAGATTGAAAGTGAATTAATGCAAATGATCATCAATAAATGACGGTTGCGTTTCCAGAATATAGACCCCATGTACGTTCTAAAAAACGCAGGAAAAAGAGCATTGATCCACTAATATCACCAAGTATTGGGTATATTAGTGCGTGGGGTAATGTTGGCTACATATTTTGTAAAAGCCAATCACAATTCGACACATGGCAGAATAAGGGTAATATAGGAAGATCATTTAAGTCTTCGATCCTGATCGTACACGTGGCAGTTAGTATTGGTTCTCACGTGATCTGAGTAGCACTGGATCAATAAAGAGGTGCAAGGTGACGTGGCTTCAACGGTTACTCAGATTCAAATTCAAATATAGGAGGGAAGCCTAACTACAAGTGATGGCGTAGTGGAACTATTTATAAGGTAGCATGATCAACGATCATGGAGGAGCAGTTCGACGATTTGAAGTGCAGTTCGATGGTCATCCTTGAGAAGTATAAATAGCGGGGAAGACCCCAGAAAAGCCCCCCAGACTCAGATCCAACAAACCAGTCATTTACTTCATATTTTCTTTTCCAGTTTTACATTTCCAGTCTTTACATTTCCTGCACTTTAAATACCTGCTCTTTACATTCCTGCACTTTAAATTCCTGCACTGCACTTCGTTCATAGGAGTAATTTCAAGTCCTGCACTGCACTTCGTTCATAGGAGTAGTTTCAAGTAGATTGTTGCTGTAAACCTCTACGAGGCTGAGTTTGGATCATTGTAAGTTTTCATCTTAATGAAATACTTCAATTGTTCGTCATTTAACTGTTATTTTACTTAATTTCTCCTAAGTCAAGCCACCAGTAAAAGTTCTCTTCATTGAGGCTGAAAGAACTAAAACACAATCGTCTGATAATTGGTTGGCAATTATAATTTCTGTAAGGACTGATTGATCCTTGCTGGCACGCTCGCATTTACAAAAATACCCTTCGAAAGCCAAAAAGCCAACAGGTTTGCTATCAAATAATCATTTCATTATCAGATATCAATGGATTATGTTTTGATTATTGCTAAACTATAAAACAACAATATTATATTTATCTTTTTTGAGTCTTTGTAATGATTTCTTCGTATCTTAATGTATAAAAATAAATTTTAATAGTTATAAGTGTAAGGAAACTTTTTGTGGCTACTAACCAACAAAAAATTTATTGATAATTATTATTTTATCTATAATTCTTTCATAAAAAATATATATTTGGGGTCCCTATTTCAAAGTCCGCCTAAGTCTCTGTAAATCTCAAAACCGACCCTCTGTAACCAAGTTATAACTAACACTACACTAAATTCTAATCCAAAATCACAAATATCCTAACTGAATTATATGATATACACCTCATAGAATTTTCACTATATATGTGTGTGTGTCTTGAGTCTCATGTTAAGGAAAAAGCTACAAAGCATTTTTGCATTTTATTGTACCACTTTTGACTCTTAATAAAATCTAAATGATGGATCATGTCTGCTCTTCGGGTCATTTATAATAGGATTTTGTTAATGTGTGTTTTTAAAACACATGTTAAGATATTTTGTCTATTTATACATAATGTATGAAAGTGACTATAATAAAAAAAATGTATAATACTTTTACATTTTTTTATCACATATCTTAAGAATACATGTTAACAAAACCCTTTATAATATTCAATTTTATTATAATCATCAAAAGTTAGAGTGAGTGTTTTCCACTATGGTAGAGAATGTGGAAGTTTGGCACTCTCAATCATGGTCAAATTTTCTTTTTCTTTTTTTTATAACATTATGTGAATTTTCACCTCCCAAAAATAGGCCAATATGGTAGAATGTGGAAAGTTTGGGGGAAGTAGCCAGGCAACCCACCCACCCCCGTGTATTTGACGTTCCATGTGCAACACACTGGATTTGAATTTAACAAAAATTAAAAATTAAAAAACTTAATTAAAAATTAAAAACAAAGGAAAGACTTTCTAGAAAGTCTTCCATAAATTTGCAATACGGTGGAAATGGACCCAAAAAATTCGAAGTAAAGGTTTGAAAATCTTTCATCTAAAAAAAAAGAACACAAAACACAACGATTTGGTATTAAAAATTAACTAAATAAATGAAATTGAGATTAAGAGTTGTTTTGAGATTTATTTTTTTAGTAATTTTTTGATATTTTACGAAATTTTTTTTAAAAAAAAAATAGAGAGAATAATTGACATTTTTTGTAATAAGTTTATAGTAAAAAATGTTACTTCTTAAAATAGGACGTGTGGATTCATTGTTTGGATTGCAATGGAATGAGTTTTATCACCAGAAAGAAATTTTTATATGAATTTTTGTTTTTATTGTAGTTAGAATGTTACAAATTAAGGTTTTTTAAGATTCATTTTTATTCCTTTATCCTATATTACTTGGCTCTGTAATGGGTTTTTTCATGTTATGTGATTCAATTAAGCGTTGATGATAAAAATAAAAACAAAAATAAATGGACAAGAACTAAGAGAAGTGCAAAGTTGCCAAGATGTGTTTGAGACAAAGAATTGCGCTGGACGAACAGAAGTTCCAGGAAAGCCTAATACATTAGGGAAACATGAATTATGTTGCGTGAAATAGGAATGTGGTATGTCATATATTCTAAAATGTAGTACAATAAAGATAGACTTGTATATATGTCACATATAAAAATTTAAGATACTTCAATGTAATTTTTTTTTTTTTTATTATTACTATTAGGCATCCAATGAAATGTAGTTTTTTCCACGTAGCAAAACATTTTTATGAGCATTGTGGCCAACTTTTAATGTTTTATCCTATTAAAATTTAATTCACGTTAGATTTTAGTTTATTATATTTGATTTTTTCTTCTCCTAAGGAAATATATTGGGAAAATTTTTTAAGATCATTTCAGATCGCTGAATTTATCATTTTAGAATGAAAGTGTACCATGTTTTAGAATATGTATTCCAATATGTAATCCGTTATGATATTAATATTTTTTAGTAACATAGATTCGTAACCTAAAACAACTAGGACTGAAAGCAAATCAATGGAGAAACGACTACAGAAGTGACGAAGGTGATTTTGGAAGAAATTCCATGATGTTCTTCCTCAACCTTACAGAATCCATCCTTGCCATGATTGACTAGACTCTCTAAAAGACTGATATGAAATTCTAACCATGTAATTAGAATGGTGTATTATGTTTTTGAATTTGCTTGGATTTGGATCATATTTGTATACGTTTTTAAAGATCATTCGTTTAATAAAAGTTTGTATTAGATTTATATATTATTTTTCTGTGAATTGGAATTTAAAATTATACAATGATTCTCCTGTACATGCATTGAAATTGTATGTCAAATCATACTAACAAGAGATGAATCCTAGAGTAAACGTAGATTTAGTGTGGACAATTCGTGTCTGAAATAGGTTTGGAAATTGAATTCTCTTGGGGTATATATTTTTTTATTTTTAGGCTTCTTGTTGAGTTTAAATTTTGAACTATTTTGATTGTTTTCCGACAATGTTGTCTAATCAAGACAAATTATCCACAACTCCTTTTGAAAAGTGTGTTTTCTATTTAATTTCAAAACATTTTTTCTTCTCCTCTTTCTTTGTACGCTCCTTTTTTTCTTTATCTCTCCTTCTGTGATATCCAGCAACGACCACGACCACACATTCCTTCTTTTCTTTCTCTTTATGATCTACAGTCACTAGCAATCGACAACCGCCATTGGTTGGGGTTCACCAGCAACCACCGAGTATTGACCCCTTACTTCGCACTCACCGACGACGAAGAAGATGAGTAGATCTATATTAGATTCGGTTAGAACTAAATCAAAAATAATTGTCGGAGTACAATATTCTCTCTATATCTGTCTCTTTCTTTCAATTTCTCAGTTTTTTACTTTTTCTCTACTACACACTTCTATTTTCCTATTTTAATGGGGGGAAAAAATCAAGTTATAAACAAACTGTTTTTGAGTTTTAGTTATAGACGGTGACAATTTCAGTTTCATTGATGTTGCTAAAATGAATTATACTTTAAAACTATAAAATTTTGCAGTTTCATAACTTTCTTTAGAACTATAAAATTTTGCAGTTTCATAACATTCTTTAAAACTGTAATATTTTGCAGTGTCATAATATGTTTTTCAGTTTGATTAATAAAAATAAATGCTTAATAGAATCATGTTTTGAACCTATAACATTTTATAATTTCAAAGCTTACTTTTCAGTTTGATCAATATTAGAGATTATTTTATTAAACCCTACAAAAATTGAAAATAATATTTTTTTTTTTCTCATTGTTACTGTTTGTTTGTTTTTTTATTTTTTTTATTTTCAATTTATCAATATTTAGCACGTTTTGCTATATTTGTTTCGCTCTAATTTTGCTATTTATTCTTTTTTTTTTCCGGCAATATTCTGGACATTTCAGTGAGTCTCCGATGATATTCTTGATGTCCAACGAACATTCTAGAAATTCCGACAATTTCTAGTGACGTTCAAAAGACTCCGGTGATATTCCGGCTAATTTCCGATGATACTCTAGCTACTTCTCGGTGATATTGAACATTCCGGCAAATCTCCGATGACCGTTTGACGGAAGTTTGGCAGTGGTGGGATTTAGCAGGGTCTTTAAATTATATTTTTAAAAAAAAATAATTTCTTGGTAATAATTAAAAATATGTATAATTAATTGGTGCAAGTGTTTTGTTTTGAAATTAGATGGATTTTGAAATTTGTGTATGGAACCCATCGGTAAGCTCCCCTCTAACCAATTAGTGGGTCAGTGGACGCAATCCAACTAGAAGTCCATCAGGAAGGTCGATCATTTCGTTGTATGGTGGGCTTTTACAATCCAATCTATTTGCTTGGTTTGGGTTTTTTAAGCCCAAAAACTAGATTCTTTGTCTTCTTGCACCAATGGAAATCTCTTTGGTTGTTGGGCTGTGAATATTTTCAAAGAAAACTATCAAAAAATTAAAAATAGGGCCCAAAAAATTTACCAACCAAAAAAGTCTAGAAAACTATTTGTTGAATTCAATTGGTAAGAGGAATTTAGGTTTTGTGGTCAATTTCTAAGTGATCTTGGGCAACTCTCAGATACCATTCGGGGTTGGGTCTAGCAAGCTTTTTGACAACCAAACTCATCTGAATTGTACTTTTATAGCCGGACAAACAATATCATATTATAAATGATATGACTTATTATGTGAACATCATTATAAAAGAAATATCTTGTCACTTACATAATTTTGAAAAAAATTACAACAGTAGTGTATATATACAATTTCAACCACAATAGTTTTTCCATATTGATCCTTTACTTTATACCCAAATTGATAACAATCAAAAAAACAAAAAAAAAAATTGATAACAATCATCATGATTGTAAAGAGAATGGCCACATCCAAATTGATAACAATTATTAAATAAATAACAAAATTGATGACAATCATCATGATTGTAAAGAGAATGGCCACATGCTCTTCATGTGCCACTTTAGTGGCTCCTGTAATTTCTCCCTTAGGCTGATTTGATCTCTGTGGTTAAATATGCTCATTAATTTTGCAATTTATGTTTGATTAGTCCAAATTTAAAATAGTTGTAAAGATTTTTTTGACAATGAGATGGTTTGATTAGTCCAAATAAAATAGTTGTAAAATTAATAATTCAATAAACTTTCAGTGACTTTAATAGCTTAAATTTAAAACCTTAAAAATTATTTTCAAATTTTTACAGTCGGAATCAGAATTTAGTTCCAGTGGTCACTCTAAAGAGACAGACCAAAGATAATGAGGACTTCTATGACTTGACTTTTATTAAAGAGACATATAGTAGAGGAATATGAGAAAAAGATAAAAATAGAGTTGTGTGGTGGTTGTTATTATAGAGAGACAAATAGGCATAAGAGAAGAAGAAAGAGAGATGTGAAAAAAACAGAGTATACATTATATAATGATAAAGAGAGATGGTTGTGATGGTATACAATTATGTTGATAGGTGGTTGGAGTATGAAATGAAGATTAGTTAGTGGTGGATCTTGTAATCGATTATGTGAGCTGCACATGCTCATTTTATTTAAACAAATTCACATCCAATTTTGTAAAGGAAAAGATTTTTCATTTACGCTTAATGACATAATATTTTATGTTTTAATTTTTAATTTATTACAAATTCAATTATGTAACACTTAATTTAATTATCATATCATTGTAGGCATTTCTCATTTTGCAATTGAACCAATTAGACACCATATCAGTAGTATGAAAATACTAAAATACCTTTACTTTTGAAAATTCAAGGTTAAAATCCAATACTTAACAAAATCTACACGATCTCATCATTTGAATATTAGGGAAGCACAATATAATCATGTCAAACATATATAAGATTCTGTAAATTTTTTACAATTTTAACGTTGTATTTGAATCATGAATTTAAATAGAAATTTAAAAAGAAAAAGACAAAAGTGAGACAAATGTCCATTTTACTTTTTTTTTTTTAAATTTTTATTCAAATTTATTATCTAAATAATTAGTATTTTTTTTTTCTTTTCAAGGCAAGGCTACCAAAATACCACTTCTTACTCTGATTTGTGGGGGCATTATTCCATATGACGACAAACCTCTTCAACAAGGTGGTATTTAGCTCCCACCGTTTTTGCTTGGGAAAAAAAGGTTCATTACCTCTGAGACTGGGTCAGAAGAATTTGGGATGTGGATTATTTTTTGATTTTTTGATTATTTTAATTTGTGACTAAAAAATTTGGCCTAGTCCGCTGGGGGGTTATGTTAGGGCAATCCCATATCGCCTAGGAGAGACACTTGCAACCAACTTTTAAGCGTACTGGCCCCCTCCACCTGTTAAGACGCGTTTTAAAGCCGTGAGGCCGGCGGAGGTTTTCCTCCCCACCTTGCCAAAGCAGACAATATCTTATTGGGGCGCGAAAGGTCAGTCACGCAAGTTTCCAAATGTCAACTGTTAGAGAACAATATAGTTAGATTCCATTAATGTTAGATTCCATTGATGTCACGCAAAGTATCAAATGTTGACAAGTTTTTATCATTATGTTTATAAGACAAGGGACTTTAATCGCTCAATAAATATCGTGGGAGACAAATTGAGATCAATAATTTACGTTGGCTTTTTGTTAATATATGTCCTAAGGACATATTGGTTTTAGCTTTTTGATTAAAAAATCACAAAAGATAAAATTAACTATATAAATTAATAAGACAAAATGTCACATTTAAATCATAATCATTATACTTTTTCTCTCACAAAAGTTTAAAAAAAAAAAAAACCAAACGATGCTAAAAAAGTCAGGATAAAATAGCTAAAAAAATCAAAAAATTAGACTATTTTAACTCTTCTTGAACGAAAGCGAAATTGGTACAACTACCTTCACTATAAGTTGTAAAAACTTTGTTAAATTAAATAGTTATTTTTTATATTGTTTTTCATTTTCATTTTAACTTTTTATTTTATTTATTTAGTTCTTTGGTATATAAATAATTTTTACAAATTTGAAAACATTTTTTGGTTTGTATTTATTTTTATTAAATTAATTTTTAATTTTTTAAACTAAATTTTGAAAATTTAACCAAACAAAAATAATTCCAGGTCTTTCTAATTTGGATTAGCTTGTTATAAAAATAATGACAAATATAGTACCTAAAATTAAAAATAAAAAGTGAAAAAGAAGATAAATGGTAAACAATTGAATAAACATTTATCATAAAAGTTTGTTAAGCTCTACTGTGAAAATTTTAGTTTTTTTTTTTTTTTTTTTTTTTTTTAAAATTTTTTGTAACTCCCCGAAAATGATTCAACAAAACTCCCCAAATTAATAAACCTTCACTACACAATGACAATAATCCGTCCATCTTCACCTATATAATAAATGGGTTTAATACAAAGGTTCCACATGTGGTATACATTCACAACATAAAGATTACATGAATCTATAGCATGTGAAGCATCAATTCCCAAAACAATAAAATGCCCTTAAGGGCTTACATCTTCCAAGGCAATAGCCCGGTTACACAAAATGGTCTCACGGACCCAAACATATTAGCCCTTGGCTTATAAAAAGATCACAACAAAATAAGAGTTATGTACTCTCTACAATTATCCGCGCTCTCAACTTGGCAGGATCACCACGTCTTTACCTGCACAAAGTCTCATAGGGGTGAGCATAAAGCCCAGTAGAGAATTCTAACAAAGTATATACAGTTATGCAATTCTCAATAAAAATGCAAATGTTCATGCTATGCCAGGCTCTCTTAAAGAAAATTTCATTTCAATAAAGATTAACAATCTCAACACATTTCAAAAACTTCCAATTTAAATCAATAGGAGCAGTAAATACGACACTAGTAATCCTTGGGCTGGTGTCTGCAAGTAGACTCTGCGAGTACTACCAAACTGTCATTTTTACCGGTATTAACCGAAAGGCTCGACACCTATCCACGTGATTTTCTGGTCCTTCACCATAGACACTCAGGCCAACTTATCAAATTCATCTACACCCCCTAACCGGACTTACCAACGTATTTACCCCATAACACAACCCATAGTTCTCATTCCAACATAAGTCTTTCTTAAGATAAACATTTTCCAACTCATTTCAAGATGTGCAAATATGATAATGAATCAATTGAAATCAATATCTCATAACATTTCTCCATTTCAAACCACTCTACAACAATATTAACAATCACAAATCCCACTTCCATTCTTCATTATTCTTTAACAAAGTAACCATAATGCATTTAATACATAGCTAGAATCTTTCATTTCACAATTATACATATCATCATTCATTTATCAATAGTGTTTAACACGATTTCCACACTTTTGAAAATCACATTATGAAATCTCTACCCATTCATCTTTTCATAAAAGAAAGTAAGAAATTTCCATGTTTTCCCAACAATCCCTAATTCCTAGGGTTTTTATCAAAATTCAACATCCTCCCATTTCATGGTGAAACTCAATCAAATCATATATTTTTCTTAACTTTAGCAAAGACATTCTCATGGATAAGAAGAAGGTTGAGATTTAAACCCCCTTTTCAAAAATAACCCGTTTTCTCTCTCTTCATTTAGTGCAAGATTGAAATCACACAACAACATTATGGAAGCTTTAAAATCAACATTTATGAAGCAAAACATGTATATATAACTCAAGAATTTTCTACCTCAAAGTGTTAATGATGAAAGAGATGGAAACCCTAGCTTTAAGATGGAGAAATCTTCAATTTCTCCTTCACCAAGAGAAGCCCAAGCTTGATCTTTAAGATTAGAGGAAGATGATGATGATCTAGGCCCAAGGATTTGTAAGGAAATCAAGGTGTTTAAGTGTTTTGGTTAGGGTTTCTAGAGAGAAAGAGGAGAGAAAATGGTCTTTAGAGTAAGAGAGTGAAGCCCTAAAGTGAGATACAACTCGGCCAAAATGATACAAAAATGCAGATTTTTGGACCCAGGTGTAAACACCCCATTTTTGACCGACCTCAAGACTTTGATGTCATCATTTGTGCACTCGGTGATTGCGCATTTTTGTGCTCGTTATGAGTTTTCGGGGGTTTTGGCCGAGCGCCATGTCTCGGGGCCTCTTAACTCTTTTCTTTTTGGTTTGCTTTTGGACCATGCCTTGGTACCTTTGCCTGGAGGGAGAGAGAGGCCTGTAGGCCACTTTTTGTAGCTGTAGGCTACTCTTCCCTCTTGTAGGCCACTTGCAGCGGCCGGTAGGCTAGTTTTCGGGGCTTTCGGCTGAGTGCCTTGCCTTGGGGCCTCTTAGCTCACTTTTTTTTGGTTTGTTTTTGGACCATACCTTGTTACCCCTTGCCTAGAGGGAGGGGAGGGCCTATCGGCCACTTTCTCCTCTTGTAGGCCACTTTAAGTGGCCGGTAGGCTAGTTGAAGTGGCCTATGGCCATTTTTCTGTTTTTGTAGATATTTTTTGTGCCAGCTGTGCCAACTTTTGGCCACTGAGTGTATCCTCCATACACGTGTATGGATGGATTCAAACAAGCTTCTAGCTTGTCAAGGAAGCTTTGGCTTGCTTTGTTTATATAAGGGGAGCTCCTTCCCCCTATGGAGGGGTTCAGAAAATTTCAGAGGCAAATATCTATCTCTCTCTCTATATATATATATATATATGATGCTCTATAGTGCTTGAAAGGGAGTGTTCTTGGCATATTTGCACACAACCCTCTTAGCCTAACATCTTAACCTTGGAGCTGAGATTCCATAAGGCTTGTTTGGGCCTCTTAAAGCTGGTTTTTGCCTTAGAAGTGCCTGTTTTGCTGTGGTTTTTCAAGGGTAAGTAGTTACCCTCTTTAAGCTTTGTTTTGCTTAAGTGTTTAGCCATCTTTGCATGCTTCTTTTGGCTTAGCTTTCAACTATAAAAACTTCTATTTTTAAGTGCTTAAAATGGTTGTTTGAGGCCTATTTGGTGTTGAGGGTGTTCTACCCTCTTGTGTGCCTTATTTGCTTAAGCTTGGTGCCATCTTTTAAAGCTTTAGAGGCACCCTTTGTTTGGCCTTTCTACCACTGAAACTCAGAAGAATTTCAGTGGTAGAAACCATGTTTTAAGGTCTAAAGTAGGAGGGGGTGGCCTCCCCTCCTTGCTTCTTGGTTCTATGTCTTGTTGACCTTATACTTAAGCATATTTTTCTAGCATGTGTTGGCTTGATCTCAGCCTATTTTTGGTCTTATTTGAGTATGTTGTAGCTCTTTTTTGGCTTGGTTGAGTCACCTTATGCATGCTTCATACACTTGTAGTGTAATCCTACTCACTAGCCTAACATGCTTCACGAGTTAGCTTGTTATTCTAGCATGTATTGGCCTCACTCCAGCATGTTTTTGGTGTTATTTTGACATGCTTTAACTCTGATTTTAGTTGGTAGGGTCACCTCTTGCTTGGTTTTTGTACTTGTAGTGCAATCCTCCTTATAGGCTTAACATGCATCATGCTTTAGACCTCTAATTCTAGCTTGTCTTAGTTCTGTTTCAGCATGCTTTTGGCCTTGATTTAGCATGCTTAAACTATGTTCCAAGTGGTCTTGGTCATGTATGGCTTGCCTTGTAGGGCTATAGTGTAATTGGCTTTGCTAGTCTTGTGTTTTGAGACCCCTAGCATGCCTTATTTGTGACGTTTGTGTGATATAGCATCGTTTGGCATGTAAATTCAGAGCATAAACTTCTGTCATACTCTCATGTTCATCACTCTTTCATTGTGTTTAAGAGTTGTGCCTTTATGTCTTGTTTGTGAGCTAATACATGAGCATATCTTTATTGCCATCTATACTGCGAGTCTAGCATGTTTTTGGTACTGTTTTGACCTACTTTAGGTCTGTTTTGAATATCTAAGGTCATTCGAGCATTGCTTAGTATGGTTGTAGTGTAAAGGGCCTTGGCTAACCTTGAGTTTTGGGGCCTTTAACATGTTGTATATGTGTTGTTTGTGCGATATAGCATCATTTGGCATGGTATTTCAGAGCATATACTTCCATCATACACTCACATATATCGTTCTTTAACTGTGTTTGAGAGTTGACCCTTATGCCTAGTTAATAAGCCAATGCATGAACATCATCTTCTTGCCTTTCATGCTATCATTTCAAAGCATTTTGGCCACTGTCTTGGCATGCATGAGGTCTGTTTAGGACTGGTTTAGTCCATTGAGCATTGTATTGCGTAGTCCTAGTGTTGTGTACCTCACTGGCTTTAATGCTTGAGTCTTCTAGCATGCTATACTTGTGTTGTTTGCATGATATGTCATCATTTAGCATATGATTTCAGTGCTTGTACCTCTGTCATGCTCTCATATATGTCCCCCTTTCAATGTGTTTGAAAGTTAAGCTTTATGCCTTGCTTGCGAGTAAATGAATGAACATGCATTCTTTCCCTTTTTGTGCCTAAGTTTTAATGAGTTTTGGCCACTATTTTGGAATATCTTAGGTCTGTCCATATGTGGTTTGACCATTTGAGATTAATAGTGCATGCCTCATGTGTAATGTTCTTCACTTGATTTAGTGCTCTTGGTCCCTTAACATTGTCTTGCATGCATTGCTTACATGATAGAGCCTTGTGCATACCTCTCTAGCATTGATAGATAAGCGTGTTGTTTGCATGTGTGTTGCATTGCATGTGTTTGGATTGGGCGTTAATCTAAACACGAGGAACGAGGGACGTTTTATACTTGAAGTGATGAAACGTGCCTCATTTCTTAGTCGCCGTCCCCCTTGATTGTGCATGATAGGATGGAGGCCTCTTGAGTCTTGTATGTTATTTGTGCATTCATTAACTTGTACAAACTTGGCTTCTCGGCCATCGTGCATTGCGATGTTCGGTTGGTGGCCCGAGAGTCGAGTACCGCACTCATTTGAGCTTGAGAAATGATAAGGAGGGTGGTTGTACACACATACCCTGCAAATGCCTTGCCTTGCCCCTTTTGTACTCTGTTTGCAGCAAAATTGGAATGTGCAGAAGTAAGTGGCCGACAGCTTCTCCTGGTGGCCGACAGTCCACCAACTTGAAGGTGGTTCAAAGTGGTTCTGGTTCTGGAGCAGAAGCAACCTATAAGTTGGTACAGTGTTCAGAAAATCAAGGCAAATGCAAACAGAGGCAACCGGTGGCAAGGCGATAGATTTTCGGGAGGAAGCCGATAGAGCATGCATGCATCCCTTGCCCTCGAGGCCTTTTAACTGCTTTATTTAGCTAGTTAATTTATTGGCTTTGTACTTAATTAGTTAATGTGCTTAGCTAATTGGTTTGTGTTGTAATAATTAGTTAACTAGAATAGTTAATTAGTTGTGGTTTGTAATAGTTAGCTTAATTAGCGTAGCTAGTTAGCTTTCATTTCATTCAGACCTTCCATCGAGAGGGCATATATTGTAATAAGGGTGCGTGCATGCATGCATGTTTTCCAAACCCCATTTCTTTTTCCCTTTTACTTATCAGGTTTTGATGGTTAGTTTAAGGCATATTTTGATTAGCATATCTTATGCTATGTATGCGTGCATCATTCATTTGTCTTGCATGCACCAGGCTCGGCACATCATTCAAACTGCATTGTATTTCAATACACTTTCTTGAATACGTGTTTCAAAGCATGTTATCAAGTATTGTATTCATATGCCATTCTAGATAGCCGAGCCTATTTTAGTTGCATTTTTGCATGTGTTATACTAGGCATCTTAACATAGCTAGGATCATGCATAATTTCTAACTAGCTTCTGTTTTCTTATCACAGCGTTATTTTCTTTCATGACATAAATATCTTCAATCGAAATTTACAATGCAAAAATAATAATTGAATGAATATGCAATGCAATGATTTTCCATATCTATAACATTTCCCCATTTTCAAAGTCTCTACAATAATGTCCATAATCACATCTTCCATTACCTCTTTTCAATGCTCTTCCCCAAGATAACCATATGTTATCTACACTTAGCCACAATTCACCTTTCACAATTCTTAGCAATATAGTCTCATCATGACTACATGTAATGTGTTTCAAACATTAATTCTCACAATCCATAATGCACAATAATTATCGTCTTCCACTTAAATATTTCTATACATTCAACAATAGTTTAAAAAATTAAGTCCTCCACTCTTTTATATCAAGGAAACTATCATTTCATTATATCACATGGTGAAATCCACACTCATTTACTTATTTAAACACAATGTTTTCAAAAACTCCCCAATTTCTAGGGTTTTCATCAAAACCCAACAATCCTCCCATTTCATGGTGAAACCCATTCAAAACCATATTTTTCTTAAATTTAGCACAAAGAACATTCTCATGGATAAAAAGGAAGTTGAGATTTAAAACCCCTCTTTCAAAACTCCCTTTCTCTCTCTTCATTTAGTGCAAGATTAAAGTTAACACAACAACCTCATGGAAGCTTTAAAATCAACATTTATGAAGCAAAACATGTATATATGACTCAAGAATTCCCTACCTCAAGCTTGATGAAGGAGATGATGAAACCCTAGCTTCAAGTCTTGAAAAAATGTTGATTTAGGGTGAGCTAATGCCCAATAGGAATACTATTAACAGGGTATGTAAATGATTGAAATGCATATGATCATGCCATGCACATCCATGATAAAATTCATGTTTATCTCTTTTTAAAATCAATGATATCCAATGCACAATTTCCATTCAAAACTTGTCATAAAAAATGAGGTGGTAAATACGCAATGACGTCCCAAGCAAGAGCCACAAAATCATACATATATATAGATTTTTGTACTAAAAATATCCCTATATTTGCCGGCTATTAATACGACAGGGCGATGGGCACCCAAAATCATTCATTTTTTCACTCTTACTGGCTATTAACACGATAAGACCAGTGGACACCCCAATAAATTTTCCTACATTTGTCCCGCGATAAGCTCAAGATAGGACAATTGGGCACCTTGACCCCTCGCGTGGGTACCAATGCAATACTCATTACATTTCCAAAACCCAACTTAACTACCCGGACTCATACGCTATTTACTATGTAACCAAATTCATGAATAATGGAATATGATGCATGAGTATGTAAATATCTCAATTTACCTATGGTTCATTCAATGCTTCAATAAGGAATTAACATAACCAAAGGGTAAATTACACTTTGCACTCTTGCACTTTGCACCAAATCTCACTTTGGCCCCTACACATGAAATCATGACAGTCAACCCCTGCACTTCTGGTGAAATCCCACTTTGGTCCCCACACATGAAATTGTGACAGTCAACCCGCTGTACTTTTGGTAAAATCTCACTTTGGTCCCTACACAAGTGTCAATATCCCATTTTTGTTGCTCAATTGTTTAAATCTTTAATAGAATCTAGTCATGTGATTAGAATGTGACCAAGATACGAGGGTAAGGAAAATCATCTACATTTTCTATCAATACACACTTTTCCCAAAATTTATATTAAAATATGATTGTATTAGGTTAAAACAAAACGGAGATTGTGAACAATTAAGAAGATGAACTAGGGTTTTGCATAAATTATAATCACAAAACTCTATTTTTCACAGTAACGTAGTTTTCTATCTATTCATCTTTCTTTCTCATTGATTTCTTTGTCGCATTTTTTTTTTAAATTTCAAAATCTCCACTTTCTTACATTTTCGTCCCAATTTTTACCATACAAATATATATATATATATATATATTGTATTATATAAGCTCTCATGTGCTTATCATGTAGGACAAAGTGTATTGGTGGGAAACATGGATGATTTTCCTCTTTTACCTTCATTTCGTAGTCACATTTTTGTCACATGACTGGATTTTGTTAAAGATTTAAAAATAAAATAATAGAAGAGGGACATTATAGCGACCCCGGTCTTTTTCCATTTGGTGGTTGTATCCGGACTTACGTTCCGTAGATTCTGTTGTTATATATTTGTTGTTGTCGTCCTTTAATTCCTTATTTTTGAGTTATAGGATGTATTAGGCAGATTTGTTACAGGTTGGGAGTGTTTGGGAGCAAAGGGTTGCTGCCCAGAATTTTGGTCCTTCGCTCGAGCGAGCTATTTGTTTTTGGTCCTTCGCTTGAGCCGGGGTTTCTTCGATCGAGCGAGCGATTGCGTTTAGTATAGACCTGAGAGCTGTATTTCTTGGCTCGAGCGAGCTTTCCCTTCTCGAGCGAGCGAGGTGTATGTTTTCGAGTTCTTCGCTCGAGCGAGCATTCTGTCGCTCGAGTGTGCTTCTGGGTTGCAGACCTGAAGCATCGTACAGTTGGCTCGAGCGAGCTTTCCTGCGCTCGAGCGAGTATTCTTTATGTCTGGTCGCTCGAGCGACCATTCCTTCGCTCGAGCGAGCCTGTTAGATTTAAATATGCAGCAGCGGTTTTAAACTTCATTTTTTTCGTCCTCTTTTGATCTCAAAACCCTAGGTCCGTGTTCTCCTTCCCTCTACACACCTTCTCTCTTAGGTTTGATCTACTTATAGTGTATTTCTACCGTAGGTCCTTTGTTAAAAAGATAGAGTGGGTTGAGGGCTTCATTTTAATCTGAACAATCTTGGATTTGGAGTACATTGGGTTTTCGCCATCTTCTTCATTTGAGTTCTTCACTTCGAGGTAGGGATTTCCTACTCCATATTATAAGTTTTGTCTTAAGTTTTGGTATTTTTGATATGTTGGTGTCGTTTGGTAATTTTTAGGGTTTGATTTATAATTTGTAAAAAAAGGGAATTTTTATATGTTAAACTTCATGTGTTTGGAAGTCATGAAAAATGACATTGATAGTATTAAATTGAGAAAATTGAACCTTAGGGTTAATTTTGAGGAAAGGGAGAGAAGCCCTAATTGTTGTAATAAATTAATTTGCATAATTAATTTAGAGAAAAATGTGGAATTAAGTTTAGTTCTTGAAATTGGGGAATTATGAGATTAAATGGTGTAGTTGGATAGTTTAATCACTCACCTATGAAAATGTTGAGTTTATATTTATTGGTGCATTTATTTCCTGTTTAGAAATAACTGTTTTGGGCTATCGGTGGAGAATAGTCGTGATTGTTGTAGACATTGCATGCTGATTAGGGAAAACTAAAACTAATCACATTGAATGAGTCATTGAATATGACAGTTGAATTAATACAGCAAATACGTGTATTGATTGAATATTGTTTGGGAGGAGATAGGGGATATACCCCATGGTTTGAGGGAAGATAGGGGATGAACTCTCAAACCTGTTTTGGGAGGAGAAAGGGAATGGACTCCATTAGTACAGTAAATCTGTGTACTTATTGATGTATGGAAGTGTATTAGTACAACATATATGTGTACTTATCGATTTATGGAAATGTTTTAGTTGAGCCTTAGTCTCACTTAGATTGTTGTTATTGGAAGTAATGTTAATATGAGATGTAGTCTCATTACATTATTTGGCCAGGTTCTGAGCCATGTCTGTATAAATGGAAAGTTAAATAATCACGGAAAGTGAAATATATCATGGACACTATTGTCATGAAACTGTATAGTGATATAATGGATTTATAAGTGTTAGCCATATATTGAATGCTATTGCTTTAGTCAATTCTTATATTTGGTTTAGTATATTTCTGCTGGGCTGTGGCTCACCTTATACGGGAACATCATTTTCAGATCCAGGTGATTTGCTACCTCCAAGGACTTAGCTTGAGAGGATTTGGAGTTGAAGACTCTGTTTAGTTAGTTTTTATTTTGTTTTATTGTGATATTACATGTAAACTCAAGCCAAGGGCTTAATGTGTAATTGAGTTAGTACTCACATTTTTGTGTCCAAGTGTTGGCTTGGAAAGTTGTAAGCCATAGGGCATTTATTTTTCGATGTTACATGTAATGTCTTTCACTAAGAATACTCTGATGAATGGAATAATGTTTTGTTTTCTTTTATCAATACATGTCAATATTGTCAATATTATGGGTTTATTTTGGGGGCGTGATAACTTGGTATCAGAGCGTACCGGGTTTGAATACTTTGGGTACGTGGGAAGTGATTAGTATCACAATGGGTTTGTCTCGCTTGTTAGAGACTTATGTATGATAGTGTGTGTTTATCTGATAACATGCTTATATGACTATTTGGGTATGGGATTTAATTTCTAGGATGTTGACTGGATCCTTGAGTTTCTATGAGTCTTGTTAGAAAATCACTTGCTCAATGCTGTTTCTAACCGGAACTCTAGTAACGCCTCGGGACTGTCATTATCCAGGAATGAAATTCGTAGGTGCTTATGTGATTATGTGCTTACGTGGAGTGAATTACTGTTGTCCAATGCATTAGGACGCGAGTGTTATAGCTTTGGCACATTTATTAATGTGTTAATGTCTTTGTTTCCTTTATTAGGATGTCAGGACGAGGACGATGACGAGGACGTAGTAGGCGTGGTAGGCGGGGTAGGCAGGAGATGCCTATACCGGATGAGATTCTGGAGCAGCAGGAGGGAGTTGGCCAGGCCAATGTGGCCGAGCCAGTAGGTCAGCAGGCTATGAGCGCTTTGGCCTGAGAGATAGCAGGGGCATTCAGGGAGTCAGTAGGCATTCTCAGGGCTGAGAATCAAGCCCAGGTTCACGTTGCAGATGCAGGGCCTGCATTTCTGAAGAGAGAGTTCTTCCGGTCTAATCCGGACGAGTTTTTGGGTGATCCAAAAGAGCCGCTTAAGGCAGATGAATGGCTCGAACAGACAACGAAGACGTTTGAGATGCTTGGCATCGATGACGGGGTTCTGAAGGTGACCTTGGCATCTTTCCAGCTTAAGGGGGATGCGGGTCAGTGGTGGAAATTCACGAGAGGCCGTATAGGAAGGACTTGGGAGGCCTTTGTAGCTGCTTTCCAGGAGAAGTTCCTGTCTCCAGCAGTTAAGGAGAGATTGAGGGAACAGTTCTGCCAGCTTAAGCAGCTGAGTTCTTCTGTGGCCGAGTTTGAGGCCGCATTTACTAGTTTGTCCAGGTTTGCACCTGAGCTTGTGGCGTCTGAGGAACGTCATTGTTTAGAGTTCGAGAAGAAGTTGAGGCATGGCCTCAAGATAAGAGTTAGGGGTTCTATGACTCGAGAGTATGGGCGCCTGGTGGATGCCGCAGCCCACATGGAGATCATGATGTAGGAAGAGGAGGAGAAACAGAGGCTCCAAGAGGAGTCAGGATGGTCAGAATGATGGCAGGAGACAGAGAGGTTTTACCCCTCAGCAGTCTCAGGGTAGTGTGACTAGATCGACTTTTCCAGTGCCGAGTACAAGTCCTGGGAAAGGCAGCCAGGGAGACGTGACTTGTTTTAAATGTGGCCAACTGGGTCACAAGTCTCCAATTTGCCCGCAGAAGGGAGGAGGTCAAAGAGCTGCTTCATCTTCAGCTAGACCGCAGAGCTAGAGTCAGGGCAGGGGTCAGCCACTGTCTTGTTATCAGTGCAGTCAGGCGGGGCACCTGAAGAGGTTTTTCCCGCAGTTGAGTGGCACATTTGGTGTATCTGGGCAGAGGCAGAGTTTTCAGCCAGCTCAGTCAGTTCAGGCCTCGAGGGCCAATCAGGGGGCTTCATCGTCCCAGTCTGCACAGCAGTCTTATGCTCCTAGAGGTGAGCCGGTAGATCAGAGACCGTCAGGGCGCGTGTATGCTGTTACCGCGCAGGATCTTGTGCCTGCTACATCTGTCGTGAGAGGTACCTTTTTGTTTTGCAACTCGGTGGCTAGTGTGTTGATAGATCCGGGAGCATCTCATTCTTTTATATCTGCTGCATTTGCATCTGTTTTGGGATTGGAGTTGGCACAGTTAGCATCTCCTAGATGTGTAGTATCACCTATTGGGGGTGAGTTGATTTTGAAACACGGATGTAGAGGTTGTGATATAGAGGTCGCTGACCGTCGGCTTCCTTTTCCTTTTGTAGTTATGCCCATGTCGGGATTTGACGTTATTTTAGGTATGGACTGGTTATCGTCATACCGGGCAGTTATTGATTGTTACCGCCAGAGGGTCACAGTATGTACCTTGAGCGGGGATTGTTTTTATTTCTTGGGGGATCGGGTTGGTAGTGTTTTGCCACCGGTGTATGATCCGCGAGGGCGGAGTGAGTTGAGTGGTCTCTTTGCTAGCCTTTTGAGTAGTGAGTGCGATGAGACCCAGACTATGTTGCCGAGAGTGGTTTGTGAGTACTCGGACGTCTTTCCCGAGGATCTTGTTAGTTTGCGATCTCACAGAGAGATTGAGTTCTCTATTGATCTAGTGTCCGGCACGGCGCCGATTTCTATGGCACCATATTGTTTTGCCCCAGCCGAGTTGGTTGAGTTGAAGATTCAACTCCAGGAGTTGCTAGATAAGGGTTACATTCGTCTTAGTGTTTCGCCCTGGGGAGCACCGGCCCTCTTTGCTAAAAAGAAAGGTGGTGCTTTGAGACTGTGTATCGACTACCGGAAGTTGAATTGGGCTACGATTAAGAATAAATATCCTATGCCCCGTATAGATGATTTGTTTGACCAATTGAAGGGATCCCGTTGTTTCTCTAAGATAGACTTGAGATCGGGTTACCACCAGTTGAGAGTCAGGGAGGAGGATATTCCGAAGACGGCATTCCGTACGCGGTATGGCCATTATGAGTTTCTGGTGATGCCATTTGGGCTCACTAATGCACCGGCAGTCTTTATGGACTTGATGAACCGGATATTTCGGGAATTCTTAGATCATTTTGTAGTCGTCTTCGTGGACGACATTCTTATCTATTCACCTTCTGAGGAAGAGCACGAGAAACACTTGAGAGTGGTGCTTGAGTTGCTTAGAGCCCATAAGCTTTATGCGAAGTTTGGGAAGTGCGAGTTCTGGCTAGGGGAAGTCAAGTTCTTAGGCCATGTGGTTTCTGGGGAAGGGGTATCTGTTGATACATCCAAGATTGAGGCAGTACAAGATTGGGCACAGCCTAAGAGTGTGTTTGAGATCCGCAGTTTTCTGGGATTAGCTGGGTACTACCGACGGTTTGTGAAAGATTTCTCCAGGTTAGCTTCGCCATTGACTAGACTGACTCGGAAGGGAGTCAAATTTGTATGAAGTGAGACTTGTGAAAAGTCGTTCCAAGAGCTGAAAGTTAGATTGACTATCACTCCGGTCTTGATTATTCCGGAGAGAGGGTTAGGTTATGCAGTCTATTGTGATGCCTCACGAGAGGGTTTGGGTTGTGTGTTGATGCAAGATGGGAAAGTGGTAGCCTATGGATCACGTCAATTGAAAATACACGAGAAGAATTACCCTACACATGACCTACAGTTAGCAGCTGTGATCTTTGACTTCAAAATTTGGAGGCATTATCTTTATGGTGAGCTGTTCGAGGTATTCTCGGATCATAAGAGTCTAAAATATCTGTTTACACAAAAAGACTTGAACTTGAGGCAGAGGAGATGGATGGAGTTCATTGAGGATTATGACTTCGAGTTGCATTATCATCCGGGAAAGGCCAATGTTGTGGCCGATGCCCTTAGCAGGAAATCCATTAGTGATGTAGCTTGTATAGCCATCCAGGAGTGGAAGATGATGGGTGCACTTGGCGAGTTTTACTTGTCTTTGGGCAAATCCGTTGAGGCTGCGGCCTTGTTTTCTATTGTCGCGCAGCCTACACTTGTGACTCGAGTGTTAGAGGCACAGAGACGTGACCTTGAGGTGGAATCCCTCCGAGAGAAGATCTCTGATGGGAAGGTTGAGAAGGGTTTGACGGTGTATTCCGACTGGAGTGTGAGATACCGAGACCGTCTGTTTGTGCTGGAGTCTTGCCGAGAGGAGATACTCCGAGAGTTTCATCATTCACGTCTTGCGGTGCATCCGGGAGGCACTAAGATGTATCGGGATTTGGGTCGCCAGTTTTGGTGGCAGGGTATGAAGAGAGATGTGGCAGTTTTCGTGTCTAAGTGCCTTACTTGTCAGTAAGTGAAGGCCGAGCATCAGAGGCCAGCGGGTTTGTTGCAACCCTTGCCTATGGCCGAGTGGAAGTGGAAGCATGTCACTATGGACTTTGTTGTAGGTCTTCCGAAGACTCAGCGGGGTAGTGATGCTATTTGGGTGGTTGTAGACCGGTTGACTAAGTCGGCGCACTTCATTCCTATGCGCGTGAGAGATTCGGTAGATCATCTTGCCGACTTGTATATTCGGGACATAGTGAGGTTGCACGGGGTCCCAGTGACGATCGTCTCAGATAGAGATCTTCGTTTTACTGCCAGGTTGTGGCAGAGTTTACAGAATGCCTTAGGCACTAAGTTGACCTTTAGTACGGCTTATCATCCTCAGACTGACGGACAGTCCGAGCGTACTATTCAGATCCTTGAGGATATGCTTCGGGGTTGTGTTCTTGACTTTAGTGGGTCGTGGGAGAGGCACTTGCCATTGGTGGAGTTTGCCTACAACAACAGTTTCCAGTCTAGTATCAGTATGGCACCATTTGAGGCCTTGTATGGCCGACCGTGTAGGTCTCCAGTTTGTTGGGCCGAGGTGGGTGATGCACCTTTGTTGGGTCCGGAGTTGGTGAGGGAAACGACGGAGAAAGTTGAGCTTATCCGTAGGAGGCTTGTTACAGCCCAGAGTCGTCAGAAATCTTATGCTGACCGTAGGAGGAGACCTTTGGTATTTGAGGTGGGTGATCATGTTTTTCTGAAAATATCACCTAGGCGGGGATTGATGAGGTTTGGGAAGAGTGGGAAGTTATCCCCTCGGTTTATTGGCCCTTTTGAGATCCTTGAGAGGATTGGTGAGGCTGCCTATCGTTTAGCTTTGCCACCGCAGTTGTTCGGAGTTCATGACGTGTTTCACGTGAGTATGCTTCGGAAGTATGATCCGGATCCATCGCATGTATTGGATTGGACCAACTTAGAGGTAGACGAGGATGCCTCGTATGAGGAGAGGCCGGTTCGGGTCTTGGATAGGCGGGATCAAGTTTTGCGAGGCAAGAGCATCCCTTTGGTAAAAGTTCTGTGGAGACATCACGGAGTGGAGGAAGCCACTTGGGAACATGAGTTGGAAGTCCGTGAGAAATATTCGGACATATTTGTTGATGTGTAATCATGTGTTGGTATTTTGTAATATTATTTAACTTTAAGAGCATTATATATGTCTTAAGTTGTAAAACATTGAGAATGTTTTGGTTTAATGGAAGAATCTTGAAACTTGCCTCATAATGGAAGTTTAGTGTAACATTGCATATGTTGAATGCGTTGTAGAATTGGAGTTATATCATGAAATTAAATATGATATGGAAATGGGAATCATGTATATTGAAAACTGTTGAAATTGAAAAGAAATTGCATAATGATAATGCAGGTTGAAATATATGTTATTTTACATATTGTGAGATGCCTCTTGATAAGAGATGGATTGACCAGTTATGGGTCAAGTTATTGATTATTGTAATGTCATATTGTTGGAAATTGAGAAACAAACCTGTTTTTGAAAACTTGTGCTTAATTTCGGGGACGAAATTCTTTAAGGGGAGGAGGTTATAGCGACCCCGGTCTTTTTCCATTTGGTGCTTGTATCCGGACTTACGTTCCGTAGATTCTGTTGTTATATATTTGTTGTTGTCGTCCTTTAATTCCTTAATTTTGAGTTATAGGATGTATTGGGCAAGTTTGTTACAGGTTGGGAGTGTTTGGGAGCAAAGGGTTGCTGCCCAGAATTTTGGTCCTTCGCTCAAGCGAGCTATTTGTTTTTGGTCCTTCGCTCGAGCCGGGGTTTCTTCGATCAAGCGAGCGATTGCGTTTAGTATAGACCTGAGAGCTGTATTTCTTGGCTCGAGCGAGCTTTTCTTCGCTCGAGCGAGCGAGGTGTATGTTTTCGAGTTCTTCGTTCGATCGAGCATTCTGTCGCTCGACCGTGCTTCTGGGTTGCAGACCTGAAGCATCGTATTGTTGGCTCGAGCGAGCTTTCCTTCGCTCGAGCGAGTATTCTGTGTCTGGTAGTTCGAGCGACCATTCATTCGCTCGAGCGAGTCTGTTAGATTTAAATACGCAGCAGCGGTTTTAAACTTCATTTTTTTCGTCCTCTTTTGATCTCAAAACCCTAGGTCCGTGTTCTCCTTCCCTCTACACACCTTCTCTCTTAGGTTTGATCTACTTAGAGTGTATTTCTACCGTAGGTCCTTTGTTAAAAAGATAGAGTGGGTCGAGGGCTTCATTTTAATCTGAACAATCTTGGATTTGGAGCACATTGGGTTTTCGCCATCTTCTTCATTTGAGTTCTTCACTTCGAGGTAGGGATTTCCTACTCCATATTATAAGTTTTGTCTTAAGTTTTGGTATTTTTGATATGTTGGTGTCGTTTGGTAATTTTTAGGGTTTGATTTATAATTTGTAAAAAAAGGGAATTTTTATATGTTAAACTTCATGTGTTTGGAAGTCATGAAAAATGACATTGATAGTATTAAATTGAGAAAATTGAACCTTAGGGTTAATTTTGAGGAAAGGGAGAGAAGCCCTAATTGTTGTAATAAATTAATTTGCATAATTAATTTAGAGAAAAATGTGGAATTAAGTTTAGTTCTTGAAATTGGGGAATTATGAGATTAAATGGTGTAGTTGGATAGTTTAATCACTCACTTATGAAAATGTTGAGTTTATATTTATTGGTGCATTTATTTCCTGTTTAGAAATAACTGTTTTGGGCTATCGGTGGAGGATAATCGTGATTGTTGTAGACATTGCATGCTGATTAGGGAAAACTAAAACTAATCACATTGAATGAGTCATTGAATATGATAGTTGAATTAATACAGCAAATACGTGTATTGATTGAATATTATTTGGGAGGAGATAGGGGATATACTCCATGGTTTGAGGGAAGATAGGGGATGAACTCTCAAACCTGTTTTGGGAGGAGAAAGGGAATGGACTCCATTAGTACAGTAAATCTGTGTACTTATTGATGTATGGAAGTGTATTAGTACAACATATATGTGTACTTATCGATTTATGGAAATGTTTTAGTTGAGCCTTAGTCTCACTTAGATTGTTGTTATTGGAAGTAATGTTAATATGAGATGTAGTCTCATTACATTATTTGGCCAGGTTCTGAGCCATGTCTGTATAAATGGAAAGTTAAATAATCACGGAAAGTGAAATATATCATGAACACTATTGTCATGAAACTGTATAGTGATATAATGGATTTATAAGTGTTAGCCATATATTGAATGCTATTGCTTTAGTCAATTCTTATATTTTGTTTAGTATATTTCTACTGGGCTGTGGCTCACCCTATACGGGAACATCATTTTTAGGTCCAGGTGATTTGCTACCTCCAAGGACTTAGCTTGAGAGGATTTGGAGTTGAAGACTCTGTTTAGTTAGTTGTTATTTTGTTTTATTATGATATTACATGTAAACTTAAGCCAAGGGCTTAATGTGTAATTGAGTTAGTACTCAGACTTTTGTGTCCAACTGTGGGCTTGGAAAGCTGTAAGCCCGCATGGCATTTATTTTTCGATGTTACATGTAATGTCTTTCAATAAGAATACTCTGATGAATGGAATAATGTTTTGTTTTCTTTTATCAATACATGTCAATATTGTCAATATTATGGGTTTATTTTGAGGGCATGACAGACATTGACACTTGTGTAGGGACCAAAGTGGGATTTGAGTAAAACTGTAGGGAGTTGACTGTCACAATTTAATGTGTAGGGATCAAAGTGGGATTTGACAAAAAGTGCAGGGTGTTGACTGTCATGATTTAATTTGTAGGGGCGAAAGTGAAATTTGGTACAAAATATAAGGGGTAAATTACACTTTGCACTCCTGCACTTTGTATCAAATCTCATTTTGGACTTTACATATGAAATCATGACAGTTAACCCTCTGCACTTCTGGTCAAATACCACTTTAGTCCCTACACATGAAATCGTGACAGTCAACCCCTACACTTTTACTCAAATCTCAGTTTGGTCTCTACACAAGTGTTAATGTCCCTCTTCTATTACTTCATTTTTAAATTTTTAATAAAATCTAATTATGTAACAAAAATGTGACTACAAAATGAGAATAAAAGAGGAAAATCATTCATGTTTTCCACCAATAAATTTTTCCTTGCGTGATAAGCACATGAGAGTTATATAATACTATATATATATATATATATATATTTATATGGTAAAAATTGGGGTGAAAAGGCAAGAAAGTAGAGCTTTTGAAATTAAAAAAAAATGCGACAAAGAAATCAAAGAGAAAAAAAGATGAATAGATGAAAGATTGTATTACCGTAAAAAATAGAGTTTCGTGATTCCAATTTATGCAAAATCCTAGTTCATCTTATTTTTCACAATCTGCTTTTTGTTTTAACCTAATACAGTCATATTTTGATGTAAATTTTGGGAAAAAAAGTATATTGGTGAAAATATAGATAATTTTCCTTTCTTACCCTCTTATCGTAGTCACATTCTTATCACATAACTAAATTCTGTTAAAGATTTAAATAATTGAGTAACAGAAAGGAGATATTGACACTTGCATAGGGATCAAAGTAAGATTTGACCAAAAGTACAGGGGATTGACTGCCACAATTTTATGTACAGGGACCAAAGTAGGATTTGACTAAAAGTACAGAGGGTTGATTGTCATAATTTCATATGTAAGGGCCACAGTAAGATTTGCTACAAAGTGCATAGATGCAAAGTGTAATTTATCCAAATATAAGGATACAAAGAGTGATTTACCCTTTATTCTAATAAAATTGACAACGGTCTTAAATGTAAAAGTCTTACTATTTCGCTTGTTGAGGGAGGCCATGATTTTATTGGCAAATTTGTTGCATACATTTGGATATATATTGTTCAACCTTTTTACATAATTAAATTTCAATTTAGTCTAGTTTGTCATGATATTGATATTTATACAATAATGATACATAATCAAATTTTTATTTTAAAAAATAATATGTAATTCAAATTTATAATAAATGTAACTCCAACTATAAGAATTGAATCTGAACTACATATTAAAATTTTAGACATAATTTTTTGGCACTTAACTTTTTTAGTGCAAATTATTTACTGCCCATTGAAAAAAAAAAAAAAAAAGAAGAAGAAAAGAAGGTAATTATTCAAACTTTGAATTATGGACAAATATTTGATTTGATAGTAGCAGTTTATAGAAGATGACTTACAAGTCTTTGTGATACTGTGTTAAGTCTTGGGTACCTATTGCTGTAGTCTTCCTGACTTAAAAAGTCTTGGGCAAGTCTTCGGTAATCATACTTTTTATTTTCATAATTTAACTCAAATTTCATTTTAGATCTTATAATTTTAATTTGATCTTTATATTTTAAATCTAATTTTAATTTAATCATTCTATTTAAATTTTTGTTAATTTTGTCTATGTTTATACCTTGGAAAATTAGCAAGTGTCTCAAAATTATTAATTTTAATTTTTTAATTTAGACGAAAGAATCATATTGAAACAAGACTTGATGTGTAAGAGCGTCTCCAATGATTTGTCATGGGAGCTACTATTGCTATAATAAAACAGTAGCAGTACTCCAATGGTGAATATGACAGTTGACAAAAATAGCAAATGTCAAAACTTGTGTCAAATTTGACACAAGCTTTAATAGCTGCCATATTCACCAATTCAGCCAAAACCAACCATTTCCCTCCTTCCCTCCCTCCCGCCCTCCCACCCAGCAGTTGGTCGTCTCGAACACACCAGTTTCTGTATTTGGTTTTGCCAAAACGACATCTAACCATTAGAACATCATTGCTATAATTCTACCATTTTCCACTATTTATTGTCAAATTATAGCATTTGTCAATGGAGGTGCTCTAAGGAACAAATTATTCAAACTAAATCTATAAGAATTAAAGTGAAATTTAAATCGAACTACATGAGTTAAAAAGTGTAATTAACCCAATCAATAATAATAAAATTTGACTAAATTATACTTCAGACTAAAAAATATTACTCAATTTTACTTTGATTAAAAGAATCTTAAATTATTGAATTTTTGTCAATGTGGTCTTATTAGAAGCTATTGTCAAATTCTAATAAGGGCTATCCCCCATTCCCGAAAATTAGGTAAAATTAACTAAAGTTAACTCTTGGGTGATGTTCTACATGTTCGTTTGGACGAATTATCTTATTAAATCTTATATTTAATTAGAATATTAAAAAATGGATAAATGTTTAAAAGATTATTTTGTCCTTTTGAATATTTTTACTAAGTAATAGTAATACTAAATAGGACTTATAAATTTTATTTTATTTTTTTGGCTAAAACATATAAAAAAAAATTAAAATAGAAGGTTGAGACTTTTAAATTATATTTTATTTTACTAAGTGTAATATATAACATTAAAAAGAACATCAATAAAAATTACAAGTACTAAGCTAAATATGAAACAAAAAGTCAAAACTTCCGAAGACAATGAATGCATCAAAGACCAGTTGGAGAGCTAACCCTTGTTTTATTAGTTTGATGTTTGCTACCAAGACATTTTCTTTATGCCCATCGATGGACCTCGGCATATTAATCTACAAAAAACAATACGAGAAATTTAAAAAAAAAAAAAAAAAACTCATATACAGAACGGGGCAACCCGTGAAAGTACATCTGTTGCTTACTTGGGCAAATGACCTATTTCTTGGTTAGTTGGGGCACTTTCAAATTCAAAAAACATTAACGAATATACTTTTAAGTTAAAATTTAGGGACAAATATATATGCACCTTTGGTTATAATTTTTGTGTCTTTAGTTATGATTTATTTTGCTATTACTTATGACACATTGTGATGTTGGTTATGTCATTAATTTAGTTATGATTCAAGAATTGTTTGGTTACATACCTCATGTGATATTTGCTATAATTTAATTTAATTTTTTTAATTATAATTCTCATAGTATTGAGTTATATCATTTGTGATAATTAAACTCACAAATGACATAAATAACTTGCATATTGCAAATTGAGACAAATATGTCTATTTTTGTACTTTTAAATTACTTTTATATTAAAAATTTGGATAGATACTTATAAGTGTCTATCTGTCCACTTTGAAATTATAAAAATGAGAACAAATTTGTGTACTTACATATTTTTTTAATTTAGAAAATAGGAAAGTTAAGCTGGAAAAAAATTGACCCAAAAAAAAAATGAAAACAAAAGGAAAAAAAAAAAAAAAGGGAAAAAGAAAACGAGCAACAATTTGGTAGAACATGAAAGTTATTGGGAGAAGTAGAAAGTTATCCCATCCACAAAGGAACAAAGTGAAAGGTGTGTCTTTTAATGTTTCAATGTGCAGCACATTGGATTTGAAATTAATAATAAAAGAATTTAAAAAATGTAAAACTTTGTAGAAAGTCTTTTCATAAATTTGCAATATTGTGGTGGGAATGGGTCTCTCGACCGGACGTGTGGGTTGGTTGATGGAAATTGTCTATCCCCATTTTCTACTTATTCACGTAAACTTTAGAAAGTAAAAAAGCAGACAAAGAGTGTTCATACACTATTGTGATGAATGAAGTCTAACTTCATACTCACCTAACCACCAAATACTATTAGTGAGTAAAACTGACAAAAAATTCTATGGAATTGGTAATACAGTTACAGTGCTTTTAAAGTTTTTTTTTTTGAAACTTAGCTTTTGATTTGTTTTGCATTTTGTTGGGTTGGAGTAGGGCTAGAGGTGGGTCATCTCTGTCTATTATGTATGCTAGGTATTTGATAAAATGCCACAATGGAATAATAGTGCATACCTTTTTCTTTATTGGTTTGTTCTATTTTTCTATTTTTATTTTTATTTATTTACTTATTTTTATTCAAAAAATTGTTGTCCATGAATTTAATGCACAGTTTGTAATGTTTAATAATGTGATTAGAGGAAATTCAACATTTATGTACACCCTTTTTTTTGTTGAATCTAAAGACATAATTGAAGAACATTTATCATCAACATAAAAACTTTGAAACATTCCACCTTTTTAACTAGTTTAGCAACCATAAAGCAAATTCCCCAATACATATCTTCATATCATTGAAACCAATCTCAAATCACCAACAACCAAACCTTCAAAATCATAGGGACAAATCCAAAAAATAGTATATTATACTGGAGATTTTTCTTATCTATTATGTAAAACTTAAATTTAACCATGGAGTTTAGACCATATAATGGGCTGTGGGTTCCTATATTCTTTGCTACCTTTGTTTGTTTGGCTTTTGTGATGCTTTATGGAAGTTTAGGTGTTGTTGGGTTTGGTGTGTTTAGAGTGAACCTGATATATATTTTTTTGGATTCCCTCAAGTGATTTATCTTATCTATACATATATTTGTTTGGATTCCCTCCATCATTTTACAATTTGGGAATACTGTTTGTTTTTGTAAAGAAGTTGGCTGGCTTATACTTTTTTTCCCAAAACTTAAACTTCATGAAATTTGAAACCAATAAGAATTGAATTTGAAGGCCTTGGCATTTGAACTGATGGAGCATGCCCATAATGCGTGAAGCCTCTGTTGTGAAGTTGACTTGATAGTTTTTTTGTTTTAATGAAATAAAAGAAGTCTTTCTTTGGGCACAGAAGGCTTGGATCACTGTCACAGATTGTACAATCCTATTTGACCAAGACAACTAAAAGATCTAAAGGAAAATACATGTATCTTTGCTTATTTATACATATAAGATGTAAATAAAATATGCCAGGTTCAATAAATTGTAAAATGTTTTTGGTTAATACATACATATGTACGTAGTCATGGATAAACTCACATCTTTTTTATTGGTATTCCTTGTGATTTTTCATAACTAATGCTAACAAATATTGATTTATCTTCACTTTTTGCATATTTTCTGCAGCTTGGTTTTTGATTACCTGAAACAGCTGTTTGTCACATTATCTTGGTTTACAATGGATTTGCAGAATACATTTTAATTTTTGTTAGTATTCCCAAATGATCTTTTGCTGGATTATGCATGCCTTGGTTGCTTGCTTACATGTTCTAAGCCCTTTAGATGTCTTCAGGCATATCTAATCTTAGAAATCAACTTGCAGTGCTTAGAGAACAATACCAAGAGCTAATGCAGAATTTTTTTTGCTGGGTTTAAAAGAAACAGAAAACAGAGGAATAAAACAGAGGGGTGGGTTTTATCATAATGCAGAATTATTTGTTTTTGCTGGTATGGGGCGGGTTTCTTTGCTACCTTTGTTTGTTTGGCTTTTGTGATGCTTTATGGAAGCTTAGGTGTTGTTGGGTTTGGTGTGTTTAGAGTGAACCTGGTATATATGGGGCTATTTAATTTGAGTGTAATTTCTTTGTATCTTTTTATTTCCTTCCTCTTGTTGTGGTTGGTATCTCTTGCCAACCTTTTTTTGTTTCTCTTGGTCGAGCTTGCACATGATACTTATGCTCATTCAATCATTTTTATTGCAAGAAATAAGACAATATGAAAGCATCAAACAATGGAGGTCATTTCTCGATTTGAACATTTTTCATGGAGGTCTTTATAAAATGGCGTCATGAGTAGTACTTTTGAGTACTATTGTCATGTGACAAGTTTATGTGTACCTTTTGGATGATGGTATGGCTATTAGTTTGCTAGAAATACTTGATCTATTTTGGTATGACAAGTTTATGTAATGAACCTTTTAATTAAGCTGTTTTGGATTTATTGGGATTATGAAAATGCAAACTCTTTTACTTTTTACAATCATTGAGTATTGAGCCATTAGAATAAAATAGTGCTTTTATAGATATATAATGTGAGTAGGGATAAGTGAGAGACAACAATTAATGGTTAGCAAACCATTGAAAATTTCAAACTATATATTATTGGCAATTGAATAGTAAACATAGCCTATAACCGTAGTTAATAGCCATTGCCGCAAATAAAATTTAGAAAAAATCTATGGCTATAGCGATAGTGTAAAACTGATGGAATAGAGTCAAAGTATAGCAGCGGTTCACAAAACGCCGCAAAAGCAAAGGATATAGCAGCAGTCAACCCGTCGTTATAAAGTTATCAAGTAATGGTTAAATTTAAGATATAGCGACATTTATAACTGTCGCTACATCAAACGCTGCAATAAAAATAATTATACTAGCGTTTGTCGAAAACGTCACTATAAGGCTATGCTGATTGGGCTATTGTGGCCGGTTTGGCCGCCGATATTTCAACCACTAGTAAAGGTATTCAACTTTTTAGCGACTCTTTTTCCTGTTTTTAGTGGCAGTTTTGGCCGCTGCTATAAGTGAATTTTTTTGTTGTTAGGGACAAATATATATGCACCTTTGGTTATAATTTGTATGTCTTTAGTTATAATCTATTGTGTTGTTACTCATGACACATTGTGATGTTGGTTATGTCATTATTTTGATTATGATTCAAGAGCTGTTTGGTTATATACCTCATGTGATGTTTGGCTATAATTTTTATTTTTTTTTGAAATTATGATTCTCATAGTATGGAGTTATGCCATTTCTGATAATTAAACTCACAAATGACATAAATAACTTGCAAATTGTAAATGGAGACAAATATTTCTATTTTTGTACTTTTAAATTACTTTTATATTAAAAATTTGGATGGATAGATAGTTATATGCGTCTATCTATCCACTTTCAAATTATAAAAATGGGAACAAATTTGTATATTTACATATTCTTTTAATTTAAAAAATAGTAAAGTTAAGCTGGAAAAAAATTGATCCAAAAAAAAAAAAAAAGAGGGGAAAAGAAGAAGGGCAACAATCTAGTAGAACATGAAAGTTACTGGGAGAAGTAGAAAGCTATCCCATCCACAAAGGAACAAAGTGAAAGGTGTGTCTTTTGATGTTTCAATGTGCAACACGTTGGATTTGAAATTAATAATAAAAGAATTTAAAAATTGTAAGACTTTATAGAAAGTCTTTTCATAAATTTGCAATATGGTGGTGGGAATGGGTCTCTCGACCCAACGTGTGGGTTGGTTGATGGAAATTGTGTCTCCATTTTCTACTTATTCACACAGATTTTATAAAGCAAAAAAATAGACAAAGAGTGTTCATACATTGAGACTTATTTCAAAATCAGTAGTAAAAGAAAGAAAGAGAATAATTACTAGACTTTTGTTTAAATGATTATTTCTTGTGTTGCTAAGATTAATTTCATTTTTAAAAACAGATAGAGTGTTCATTTTTTTTTTCAATTTTATCGTAAAAAATATAATGATATTTTTTGTAACAAAAAAATTAGTCCTGAAAATATATTTTTTTCTTCTAACTTTTTTCTCTCAAACATTAATTTGTTGTAATTATGGGTGAATTGTTCAAATTTTGAAATCACCTTTTCCACCATCAAATTAGGTTTTAACATTTACTGATTGTTGGGTATACTTCCTTATTGGAGTGTGGGACCCAATTGGTTTTGGAAAAAGAGTTTAATTTGGTTTAGTATTAATTATAATATATTTTTATATATTATATTTAATTTGAGGAGACCTAATTCAGTTTGGATACAACTAGGGTTTCGATAGAAAAGCCCATTAATCAACAATATATATATATATATATATTGTTTATGTTTTCGGCCCTGCGGGTGAAGAAAAAGCGGCTGTAGCAGTTTGGTGCCAATTAATCAACTTGGTGTTGTTTTGTTATTCTTGATTTGACTTGGTCAATCAAGAATTGGTGCTTTGATTTGTGAAGAAGTTTGGTTCAATTTTCGATTCTGATTTGGTTCGTTATTTTGGGTCTTCTTCAACTTTGGTTCTGAAGATTTTGATTCTTCTATTTGGTGAGGTCTTTCCTCTTGTTTATTTGTGATTATTTGGAATTCACCTAAGGGTGGTTTTGTGAGATCATTAGTGTCTCGTTTGTAATCGTTTGGAAACTCTTTGGTTGATAGTGGAATCAGATTTCGATCCCGTGGACGTACCTCACATTGAGGGAACTACGTAAAAATTCTTGTGTTGCCTTTGATTTAATTTTTCCGCATTAGTTTTTATTCCCATTGATTGATTTACTTGTGGGGAATTATAGCTTTTCCCTAACAACTAGTATCAGAGCTTACAGTTTATTTGGATTTAATTATTTGTGTAAATCAATGGAGGGGAATGTGGGTCGTATGTTTAGCTTCAATGGAAGTAATTGGGTAACTTGGAAAACTAAAATGGAAGACCTATTATTTTGTAAAGACTTGTATGGGCCTATTGAGGGTGATAGTGGCAAACCTGATGATATGAAAGATGATGAGTGGAAGAGGTTAAATTGAAAAGCTGTTGGTGTTATCCGTCAATGGATTGATGACAGTGTGTTTCATCATGTTGCCACTGAAACTTCGGCACATGATTTATGGAAAAAATTAGAGAGTTTTTATGATAGAAAATCAGCCACAAATAAAGCCTTTCTGTTTCGTAAGTTGGTTAATTTAAAATATAAAGAGGGCAGCCCTATTCCGGAACATCTGAATGAAATAAAGAGTATTGTTAACCAACTTGCTTCCATGAAAATTATTTTTGATGATGAGTTACAGGCTGTGATGCTACTTAGTTCTTTGCCCGAAAGTTGGGAGACTTTGGTTGTGACGGTTAGTAATTCGGCGCCCGATGGAGTTGTCACAATGGGCCAAGTCACTAGTAGCCTGTTGAATGAAGAAACCAGAAGAAAATCAGCGGGTTCCTCTCATGTCACGACCCCAACCCGCCCCTAGTAGGATGGTGCCGTGATGGCCAGTAATCCGAGATTACCGAAGGCCAACTTTCAAAATTCACACACAATCAGAGTATACATATGGGGCTAACAAGAGCGGAAGCAATAACTTAAAATACAAGTGGTCCATAAGAGCTGTGCATAAGTCAAATGAAATGGCATACATCCTTACATAACTTTACAACTTATAAAATATACATTACATCTCAACAAAAGGGGCTTCTCAAGCCGACATATACAAAAGTAATGTATACAAGTCAAGAATCTTCATTTTCAGAATTGCCGACGTCAGTACAAGATTGCCGACCTAACATGCATACAAAACATCGGCACAAAACACACATCTCGGCGTAGCCGACTTCTAGCTTGGAACCTACATATATACATAGAGAGGGTGAGCTTGGATACTCAGTGAATGGTACAAATAATAAAGGTTTTTAAATGAATGATTCCCCGAGGTTCTTGTTAAAACAATACACATATTATAGCTTATTCAAAACTTGTACTTGTAGCGTAGCTTATTCAAAACATACGTATAACATGGCTTGCATCAAAACATATACTTAGCAAAACCTGTGTCAAACATGTACTTGAGCTTTCAAAGCTTGCTTACTTATCAAAACATAGGATGAACCGTATTCATCAAACTTGATCTTACAAAACTTGCAAACTTGTGTGACTTAGGCCCGTAGCCCTTTTTCACCTTATTGTGTGACTTAGGCCCGTAGCCCTTTTTCACCGTATTGTGTGACTTAAGCCCGTAGCCCTTTTTCACCGTATTGTGTGACTTAGGCCCGTAGCCCTTTTTCACCTTGAGAGGCCCGTAGCCCTTTTTCACAATATGGTGCTGCGAAAGTTTAGAGTCCTCCAGCACAAGGGACCTGTGTTACTTAGGCCCGTAGCCCGCTTTAACACGAGAGACTTAACTTGAATGTGCCACAAA
The DNA here is from genome assembly GCA_022316695.1 of Camellia oleifera. Taxonomy (NCBI): domain Eukaryota; kingdom Viridiplantae; phylum Streptophyta; class Magnoliopsida; order Ericales; family Theaceae; genus Camellia; species Camellia oleifera. The sequence continues at coordinate 55,512,799 of CM039310.1, read as the reverse complement.
AGCTTATAGTCCTCTGGCACGTAAGGACTTAACATGATGACATCAAAACAAAGCTTATACTTGATGCAATAAACTTATACTTGATATACAAAATAGGGGTAATCATTCATGCTTATCAAATACTTTTCAAAACGAAGCAAAGCAAAGCTTATTCCAAAACATGATAACATAGCTTTATTAAAAATACCACTCACTTAGTTCTTGGGACGTCGGGGTCAAAGCAAAGGTCCAAGTCCTACAAACACATGGCAAGGTCCACTGAAAACACATCTCAAAACAAGTCTTACATACATGCAAATGATCTCGGAAAACATGCTGGAAGTCAAAACACTGTTTTACATGTCGGGAGGACATGCTGGGTACTAACCAGGTCTTTACCGAGGTCCCACACCTCCTGGCCGAGGTGTGGTTACCACGGCTTCGGCGTGCGGCTGCAGGCCGAGGTTCAAACAAGACAAGTGTAAGTGATCATGCAAGGTAGGCCAAGGTGAGATACAATGCTTGGCCTAAGTGTAAGGTCTAGGTAAGGATGATCTCGGCGACTACACTTCGGGAAGTGAAGTCTGGAAATCTGGGTTTCCACCCGTGAAGAACATGAAGAACATGAACATGAAGAACATGAGTATGATGAATGCCAAAATCATAACTTGCTTATACAAAATCTGGGTTTTCATGCCATGAGTTCGAAAACATGGACCTGGGTACCCATACTTGAAGATCGTATGAAAACAAACATGAAAACATGAATCTTGGCATGAGCTTTCGGATCAAAACATGACTTTTCTTGAAGAACACTTGAATACCATTTTCTCTTTCTAAAAACCGAACTTCAAAACGATGCATGGCTTACAAAACATATTCAATCATGCAATGCAATAACATGATCATAAAGAACATCATGAGCACATCAAGAATCTAACCTTAGAATACGAATCTAACGGTTTGATCTCTAGGAATCAAGCTTGGGAATCCACTCTCCCTCAAGAACTCTTCTTTCTCTCTTCTAGAGCTTCTCTCTCTACCTTAGAGCAAAACATAACAAATGATAGGTTTTTCTCTCTGCCGGCTGATTTAACACTCAGCTCGGACACGTGGCGTTACCGGGTTGGTTCTCTTCAAAAAGGTGATAGATTGACAAGACAGGTGCCAGGCAAAGCGTATTCAACAAGCTTGGTGGCAAGGTCACCTCGGCAAGTGATGACATCGGCAAAAGACAAGACATCGGCAAACAAAGGACAATGACTTCGGCTAAGGACAAAACTCCGGCTAAGGACAAGACTTCGGCAACTAAGATAACAATGATCTCGGCTAGGAAGAACAACACTTGGCCTAGCTGTGCCACACCTTGGCCTAGATGTGCCACACCTCGGTCTAGGTCATACCACTCTAGGACAAGATCACTTGGGTTCAAGATAACATCTCGGCCTAGATAATACACACCTCGGCCTCGGCGATACACACCTCGGCCCAGATGATAATCATCTCGGCCAATATGCCAGGACAAAGGTGGAGGTCAACAAAGTGGTACCAAGATGATTCTGGACTGAAGATGACCTCGGCTTGGAAATGATCTAGGCTTAGCATGACCTAGGCTTAACACAACCTAGGCTTAACAATACAAGGGAGGAACAAGGCATACATATACACTTAGGCAAATCATATACGTACAAAACATGGCAAGATTCATGAATGTTAACTTAACAAAGCATGGTTATGCAAATGCACATGAACATGACTATGGTATGAAATGTGGGTCCTTACATCTCATTCGGAAGCATTTGTTGTGAGAGGCCGAAGCAAAACAAGGGGGAGGAGTAAGACTCCTCATGGTCGTGATCAAAGCCATGACAAATCAAAAGATGGTTCTTTTTCAAAGAAAGACGTTGAGTGCTACTATTGTCATGAGTAAGGGCACATGAAGCGGGAATGCCGAAAGCTCAAGAACAAGGAGAAAAGGCGTGACAAAAGTGTGGATAAGAAACAAGAAGACACAACGGCAGTTACTACCGATGATCTCATGGTCGTTTGTGAAGATAATTGTATCAATTTTGTGGGCCAAGAGAGTCATTGGGTGATTGATTCTGGTGCTTCTTTTCATGTGACTTTTCGAGTTGATTTCTTCACTACCTACACTGCAGGAGATTATGGTTCTATTCGAATGGGTAATGAAGGTTTGTCCAAGATTATCGGCATGGGTGATGTTTGTTTGAAAACAAATTTGGGCTGTAAGTTGTTGCTTAAAGATGTGAGGCATGTTCCCGACATTCGCCTTAATTTGATCTCTACTGGGAAGTTAGATGATGAAGGTTACAACAACAAATTTGGTGATGGAGTTTGGAAGCTCACAAAGGGTTCTTTGGTGGTCGCTAAGTGCAAGAAAACTCATACACTTTATTCGATGCAAGGAAAAATTTGTAAAGGTGTTGTCAATGCACTTGAAGATGATACTTCTACCAAATTGTGGCACAAGCGGCTTGGCCACATGAGTGAAAAGAGGCTGCAAGTATTGTTCAAGAAAGAGCTTTTACTCGGTTTACCCGGTTTGAAAGGTACACATCTTAAAACTTGTGTTCATTGTTTGGCGGGTAAACAACATAGAGTTTCTTTTCATAAAAATGTTGCTTCTAGAAAAGAAAATGTTTTGGAGCTGATTCATTCGGATGTTTGTGGTCATTTAAAAGTTAGAACACATGGTGGTGCACTTTATTTTGTTACTTTTATTGATGATTATTCAAGGAAAGTTTGGGCTTTTCTACTAAAAACTAAAGATCAAGTTCTAGAAGTATTTAAGCATTTTCAGGCCATGGTTGAAAGAGAAACAGGGTAGAAATTGAAGTGCATCCGATCAGACAATGGTGGTGAATACACTGGGCCATTTGATGAGTATTGTCGCAGCCAAGGTATTCGGCACCAAAAGACAGTTAAGAAGACTCCTCAACAAAATGGCGTTGCCGAGAGGATGAACCGCACCATTGTGGAAAGAACAAGGTGTTTGCTTTCACAAGCTAAATTGCCAAGATCCTTTTGGGGTGAGGCAATGAGTACAACGGTTGACGTGATCAGTTTGTCTCCTTGCTATCATTTGAATGGTGATGTTCCTGAAAGAGTTTGGACTGGCAAAGATGTGTCTTATGAGCACTTGAGAGTGTTTGGTTGCCGAGCTTTTGTTCACATTCCAAAGGATGAGAGGTCCAAGCTTGATAGTAAGTCAAGACAATGTATTTTTCTTGGCTATGGGCGTGATGAATTTGGGTATAGATTGTGGGATCCGGTTAACAAGAAAATCATTCGAAGCCGTGATGTTGTGTTTCTTGAAGACCAAACAATTGAAGACTTTGGCAAAGGTGATCAACCGGAGCCAAAAACTAGTGATCTCATTGACATGGATCCATCTCCTTCATCTTCGATGGATGATGAAAATGAGGGAGATGTGCAGCCACCTATTGAAGATGTAGAGGATGATGCTAATCCTAATGAAGTTGAGCCAGAAATTGAGGAAGAGCATCCAACTCAAGAACCGCCACCACAACTTGAGTTGAGGAAATCTACAAGGGACCGACAACCTTCAAGAAAGTATCATCTCAATGAATTTGTGTTGATTTTCGATCAAGGGGAGCCGGAGAGCTACCAAGAAGCAATTGAGCATGCAAAGAAAGATGATTGGAAAAAGGCCATGGAAGAGGAGATGAATTCCTTACTTGAAAACCAGACTTATGATTTAGTGAAGTTGCCTAAAGGGAGGAAAATTCTGAAAAATAAGTGGGTTTTCAAATTGAAGAATGATAGGAAGAATCTGAGGTACAAAGCACGTCTTGTTGTGAAAGGCTTTGGGCAAAAGAAAGGTATTGACTTTGACGAGATTTTCTCACCGGTTATAAAGATGTCTTCTATTCGGGTTGTACTTGGCATGGCTGCAAGTATGAACCTTGAAGTTGAGCAACTTGATGTGAAGACTGCATTTCTTCATGGTGATCTTGAAGAAGAAATTTACATGGAGCAACCGGAAGGTTTTGTAGAGAAAGGGAAAGAGAAATTTGTTTGCAAATTGAAGAAAAGTTTGTATGGCCTCAAGCAAGCCCCGCGGCAATGGTACAAAAAATTTGACTCTTTCATGATGAATAATGGTTTTTCTAAAACCACTTCGGACCACTGTGTGTTTGTGAAAAATTTCCCGGATGGCAAATTTATTATTCTTTTGCTTTATGTTGATGACATGTTAATTGTGGGTCAAGATTCTACCATGATAAACAGATTGAAATTGGAGTTGAGCAAGTCTTTTGCTATGAAAGACTTGGGACCGGCAAAGCAAATACTTGGTATGAAAATTGTTCGTGATCGCAAAGAGGGACTGATTTGGTTGTCTCAAGAGAGCTACATTGAGAAAGTTCTTGAGAGATTCAACATGGATAAAGCAAAGCCGGTTGGTTGTCCACTTGCAGGTCACTTCAAACTTAGTTCGAATCAATGTCCTACAAGTGAGAAAGACAAAGAAGAGATGTTGAAAGTTCCTTATGCTTCAGCAGTTGGTTCTTTGATGTACGCCATGGTTTGTACAAGGCCGGATATTGCTCATGCAGTTGGTGTGGTGAGTCGTTTTCTCTCTAATCAGGGTAAAGAACATTGGGCAGCGGTAAAATGGATTCTAAAGTATCTTCGAGGGACTTCGAAGGTGTGTTTATGTTTTGGAGATGGTAAGCCGATGCTTGATGGGTTCACAGATTCTGACATGGCCGGTGATGTTGATTCTAGGAAATCTACTTCGGGGTATTTGATGACTTTTGCAAGGGGAGCTGTGGCATGGCAATCTAAATTACAAAAATGTGTTGCTCTCTCAACTACCGAAGCTGAATTTATTGCTATTACAGAAGCTTGCAAAGAAGAGTTATGGTTGAAGAAATTTTTGCAAGAGTTGGGTTTAAAGCAAGAAAAGTATGTGCTTTATTGTGATAGTCAAAGTGCTATTCACTTGAGTAAAAATTCTACATTTCATTCGAGATCGAAACACATTGATGTGAGATACCATTGGATTCATGATGTGTTAGACTCGAAATTGTTACAACTCGAAAAGGTTCACACAGATGATAATATCTCGGATATGTTGACAAAGACTTTGTCGAGGGACAAACATTTAAAGTGTCGAACTTTGGCGGGTATGGTTGATGTCTTCACTTAAGTCGGTAGGGGGAGAATTGTTGGGTATACCTCCTTATTGGAGTGTGGGACCCAATTGGTTTTGGAAAAAGAGTTTAATTTGGTTTAGTATTAATTATAATATATTTTTATATATTATATTTAATTCGAGGAGACCTAATTCAGTTTGGATACAACTAGGGTTTCGATAGAAAAGCCCATTAATCAACAATATATATATATATATTGTTTATGTTTTCGGCCCTGCGGGTGAAGAAAAAGCGGCTGTAGCAATTTGGTGCCAATTAATCAACTTGGTGTTGTTTTGTTATTCTTGATTTGACTTGGTCAATCAAGAATTGGTGCTTTGATTTGTGAAGAAGTTTGGTTCAATTTTCGATTCTGATTTGGTTCGTTATTTTGAGTCTTCTTCAACTCTAGTTCTGAAGATTTTGATTCTTCTATTTGGTGAGGTCTTTCCTCTTGTTTATTTGTGATTATTTGGAATTCACCTAAGGGTGGTTTTATGAGATCATTAGTGTCTCGTTTGTAATCGTTTGGAAACTCTTTGGTTGATAGTGGAATCGGATTTCGATCCCGTGGACGTACCTCACATTGAGGGTACCACGTAAAAATTCTTGTGTTGCCTTTGATTTAATTTTTCCGCATTAGTTTTTATTCCCATTGATTGATTTACTTGTGGGGAATTATAGTTTTTCCCTAACACTGATTTATATAATCATCTTCAATTGGACTATAAGAACTGAAATAAAAAATTTTAAAAACTAGATAGATGAAATTAATTGTGATAATCCTATTCCGTATTATGCTAATTGGTCCTTATTATGAATTTGATTATGTGTCTGATATGATTTTGTGTGCCAATTATGTGAATATATGTGGTTTTGAATTTCTATCTGTTCACCATAAGAATATCTGCTTGATTATCTGCTTCGGAAATTAAATTGAAGGCCTCATCGGCCGCAGAACCGGAAATTGACTACGCCATTGTGATTAGCGTAATTTTTAGAGCCTACGGTGAAATTTAATTGAAAATTGATTTGGATCGAATTAAATAGATTAATTTGATGAAATGGTGCCCAATTATTTTATATTAAAGAAATGTATTTGAGGGAAATTATTTAAGTGGGGCACTACACTCAATTCTCCTCTTGAGCTTCATATTTGACTCATTTCAACTCTAAGAAAGAGAGAGGGTCGGCTAGAGAGAGAGGGAGAGAAGCAATTGAAGATTTTGGAGTGTAACTCAAGAATTAAGCTTACATTGGGAAGATTGAGCTCCTAGGTGAGTAATTAACCCTTAATTCATAAGTTTGAGCTTGTGATTTTGTGAATTCAAGATTAATTGGTGAGCTAGATCATGAATTGTGTTGTATTTGATGAATTTGAAGCCAATAGGTGCATGCATGTAAGAAATTGCTATAATTTCCATGTTTGAGCATAAAGTATGTAATCTATGTTGAATTTTGATTTAAATTCATGTATTTGATCATCTCTGCACCAACTAAATTGAGAGCATTGAATATAACCCACATGCAAGTACAAATCATGGAGGTGTTAGTCTTGAATGTTTGAATCTAGTATGTTGGTGATGAGTTTGGGACAATTTGAGACATGCAAGTAAGTAATTCATGGAATTGAGCTTCATAATGTTGTAATTTGGTGTTTGTACCATGTTAGTACATGTATATGTAAAGTTTGAACTATAATGTGCAAGAAATGTTGATTTGAATAGCAAGTGTGAGCTCAAGAACATAGCTGGATTGGTCAGAAATTTTGATGTTCGCTCGAGCGGGGGAATTGTCGCTCAAGCGGGAAATACGAGGTCCCAGTATTTTTTTGCAGACATGGTGTCCACTCGAGCCGGGAAGTTCACGCTCGAGCGGGGGGCTATGTAGGATGAACTTCCGCTCGAGCGTCCAAGTTTCACGCTCGAGCGTAAAAACAACATAACCAGTACTTTTGCAGACCTTAAGGGTACGCTCGAGCGGGGACCCTGTTTTCTGAAATTTTGAAAAGGCATTCTGTGTTTCGTTTTCTATTCTCTTTCACTTCTAAGTACTCTTAGGCATACGTTGAGCATTGTAAATGAGTTAAAAGGATAAGAAAGAAGCCAAAAGAGGAATATGTGAATTAAGAACAGATTGAATCGTTTGTGACCCATATGTGTTATATGATGTGTAGGGTCAAGCTCCAGGGCAAATCAACCAACCGATCACTATGAGTAATATCTTAACAAAAGATATTTGAAATATGTTGTTGTCCAATTGCTTACTTCTATGTAAGTTTTATAAGTTCGTTAATTCGATTGGTGGATAATGTTTGCTAAATGAATGAATGGGCCAAAGGCCAGTTTGACATGATAGAATGAATGGGCCAGAGGCCAGTATGATCTGAATGATAGAATGGATGGGCCAGAGGCCAGTATGATCTGAATGATAGAATGAATGAGCCAGAGGCCAGTATGATCTGAATGATAGAATGAATGGGCCGGAGGCCAGTATGATCTAAATGATGGAATGAATGGGCCAAAGGCCAGTTTGACATAAATGAAAGACAAATGGGCCAAGGGCCGGTCTGACACAAACAGATTGGGCCCGAGGCCGTCCGATGTGTTTGGAATTGTAGTCAATTGATATACGTATGTATTAGATAGAAATATGAATTGGGCCCAAGGCCGTCTGATGTATATTGTTCCAATGTATCTTCTTTATTTGATATTATTCACTGGGCTTTCGCTCACGCTCATTCATGTGTTTGTAGGTGAGCCAAGAGAGGTCTAGACCTAGCCTCAGTGAAGTCTGTATGGAACAACTAAGGTTTTGAAGAGTCAGCCCTTGCGTCTTACGCACGAGACACGTCTTCGCCCTAGCATTATTTTATGTTGTTTTGTCACGTTGGTGAAGACTTTGGTTTATGTTGTATATATATAGTTTTGATTGGCTGACCTAGACTTGAATGATCCTGTCTGTACAGAACTTTACGTTACTGTATTTTCTGATGTGAGTTGTTAACATAATTATGTGTAGAATGTTATTATGTGCATATAAGCACGGCTCTATGGACAAAATTTTAAATTTGCTTCCGTTTGGCCCCTTTACTCTGATGAGTTTTGTCTTATTTGGTTTGAGGTCGTAGGTAATCTCGTGATTATTGGCCGGTTATGACCTTAACCCATAGGGGCGGGTTCGGGTCGTGACATTAATAGTTTAAAAATGAATAAAAAAAGTGATATAGTTTAGGAATAAAATGAAATTAACCCAAGGTTCTATTTTGGCCTTGTTGGAGGTTTGATATTTATTGGGTCTACTTAGCAGACTAAAATGGCAGCCCATACAAATTTAACTCCAATTGTCCAAAAACTGCACAGCCCAATGACGCTTCAAAATCACTTCAATTCGCCTTGAAATTAGAGTAATGCTAGAGACTCCAAAAGATTTACCAAATATCTCACATGAGTATAAGACTCGCATGAGACCCACATGGTGTGGGTCCCACACCCATTTGAGACATTTGGTTGAAATTTTGGTAAATCTTTTGAGATCTTTAGCATTTTCTTTGAAATTAAAACCCATTGTAGCATTGTTGTTTGGGATAATTATCGCCCAGTCTTATGCACTGAATTATTTAAGTTTTTAATGAATTTTTTTTGTACATATTTAACTGTGGTTTTGATTGTGAGAAAATTTTAGAACTTTTTGATATATATTTTGTATTTGTGGAATAATGGTTTGATACTAGTAATGATACTGAGAAATTTATTAAAGTGATAAATAATTCAAACATTTTGATTTTTGTTTGTAAATTTTGATTCATTTTTAATTTATTTGTTTTACGTTATATTGAAATATGATGTAAAAGTATAAGTAATTGAATTGTATTTTTAAAGATATTTTTATAGTGATAAATTTATCATTAAGAATTAAGAGCATGATGGGGTGTTTAATAATCGAATTCAGCTATTAAAACTGAAAATATTAAATGATTTCTTAATTAAGCTAGTTTGATTGTACATATATAATATCACTTAAATTAAGTCTCACTTACAAAAAAGCTAAAATTTTGAGTTAAACAAAAAAAAATCTACTCTTTAATTATCACTTAACACGCTAAGGTCATGTTTGTTTTAATGGACATGAGCTTGGGATTGGACTAATAGTCCAATAAAATTATGAATCCGATGTTTGGTTAAATAATTGAAGTACGAATTAACAATCCATCCGGATATGGTATCCCACATATGATGAACTATTCAATCCCACAGAGGGGGGGTGGGATATAAATTGGAAGACTAAACCAAAGCCTGAATTATTAGTCCATCCTTATAATCCTAGCTCAGTCCAAACATAGGATAGGATACATAATTCAAAGGGATTCGTAATTCTAGAATTATTAGTCATGAGAACGCTAATCCACTCCGCCCAAACAAACATGACCTGAGTGATTTAGGTCTAGAAAAATTATTTCTCAAAACCTACCCACTTTTGCTGCTCTTCTCTCACGGTTTGGTTGCTCCCCTAAGGAATTCAATTTCATCTATTGACGCATGCAAAGGCAAGATAGAAAAATACTATTTGGATTTACCTTGCATGTTGTAGCACGTCCGGCGGAGGGACCTCGGCTACAGTTCGGACTCTCTTTGTGTCGCGGTTCTAAATCTGAACCAAAGAGTCCAAATCCGGCAAATCGTTTTGAAGAAAAAACAGATTTTTGAAAAGTAGTGCCAAACATGGACTGCTTTGCCAGATTACAGAGTCGCCACCTAAATATTTTTAAAATGGGAAATTTAGGAAACCCTGACTCGGTGCCGAAGGCCACGTGTCCGTCATCACCAAAGTGGTCTTGGCTCGGGAGCTTGGGTACGATCGGGGAAGGTCAGCTATGAGCACCCCCTTTCGCCCGGTCCGAAGACCGGCCTCTACTAACCGTGATATCCGTTTTTGAAAACATTACATGCTCTTATTCCAATTATTAGCCTAGAATTACTATGTTATGCGCACAGCAAACAAGTATAGACCAAATCGCCTAAATTGGAACAAAACATTTCACGTCTGTTTTGAAAACGGTTTGCTACTCATAAGTAGGCTAAAATGCGGATTTTGCCACTCTCAAGTGGGCTTTTAGAAAAGACGGTTTTGCCACTATCTAGCGGGCTCAAAACTCACGGTTTTCATGCATTGTTCCAATTTAAGTAATTTGACCTCCATCCACAGGCATTCAAGCAGTTATATCACATAAGCAGCTAGCCTCATGGTAATCATGCTATTATGGCAACATTCACACGCATGCGATATGCTAAAGCATAAAAGCTTACCTAGTACTCCAAGCCAAAACAGAAGTTTTATTAGAAGTCCATGCATGGACCTAAGCATACTGAAATGTCTAATGCAACACATGCAAAGATGTAATCTAGGCAGGCTCGGCTATCCTAGACATGGCATGTGAAATGCTATAACTATCACGTATTCAATTTGGAATTGAAATACAATGCAGTTTGTATGATGTGCCGAGCCCGGCGCATGCGAAACAGATGAATGAATGCAAACATGCTATCATACTGTTATGCTAATTTAAATGTGCCCTAATCTACCATCATAAGCAGGTAAATAAAAGGGAAGAAAGACGTGGGGTTGGAAGACATACACCCACTCACGCACACTTATTACAATTGCGCCCTCGCTCGGAGGGACCAAAATAATAATACAGTCCCAAAATAAATGAATAAATATTACAAATTCTAATTACTGAATAAATAAATGTGAAATAAAATGGGGCCACAGCCCCTCGCCCCGGGATGCGCGAATGATGCATGCTCGATGTCCGCCTTGCCCGGGAACCCGCACCATGCCTCTGTCCCCTCTGCTTTTGCTGCCCTGCCTCTCTAGAAAATTGCCGGAGTCCTGGGACACCTTCCACATACCCTGAGTATTACCATCGGCTGAAGGGTTGGACCACCGGCTGCAGGATTTGGCCACCGGCTGCAATAGAGATTATCGGCACAAAAAGTGTGCCGGTCGGCACTGAAGAGTGCCGGTCGGCACTAAATTCCTGCAGGAGACAGTTTTGACAGCAGCAGACAGCAACAGAGCATGGTATGGATTTTTAGGCATATTTATGCACAGCCATTGCCTCCTATCATGAATGGGACTCAAGGAGACATGGCTCTTGGTTCTAGGGCTATCAATTATGCCCCTTTGGTGCATGATAGCCTAAGGAACCAAGGTTGCATTTTGATGTGAAAATGCATGCAACACAAAAATGCTAACCAAGTCCCTATCATGGCAATATCAAGGGCCTTAGTGACATGGGAATTGAGGTGTGTTTTGTCACTTGGAGTACAAACGCCCCTCAATTCCCATACTTGGTTTGACACCCCAAACCAAGTGACGAAATGCAACCATGCAAACATGCAAACATGCAAACTAGGATGTTAGCAAATTAAGTACCACACAACTAACACATTAGTCATGTAAAATGCTTAGAATGTGCAAGATGCTAGTGTGATGCAAACATGAGGCAAATATGCAATAGGATCAATAGGTTACAACACCTAGCGGACCAAACATGTAACTAACATGTGATGAGTATAAAGTAGTGGACTTAGCCACCATGGGGGAGGCCTCAAACCTCCCCAAAAACAGTAGCAAGATGTGCTCCAAAACAAGAACAAAATGTCATGCAAGCATGCAATTTGATGGGCCTAAGCCTAAAGCACCAAAGTGAACACCCAAGTGCCATTAACATGGCCACTCATGGCACATGTTGGGCAACCAAAAACAGGGATTCAACATGCAAAAATACACCCAAATCCCACATATGGCAGTCCCAAAACAACCCAAAAGCATAAGGCATACACTATGCACATTTCAAGGCCTAAAGGACACACCCTTAAAGCATAAAAAGAGATGACAAATCTGAGCATGTAAGCATGGATTAGGGTCTGAAATAGCATGGCAAAAGGGTCCAAATTGCTTAAATGGCTTAACCAATGTATATGCATGGATCATATTCTCAAGGCTTGTAAGCCATCATACAAAACAAACATGTGAAGCATGCCAAATGTGGCCAAAACAATGGCTCACAGCCCCTACACATGGTAAGATGATGTTAATATTCCCATGAAACCAAGCTAAAACATGCAAGAATTGAGGCTTAGACATATGGCATACTTCTAGGCACAAGAGAGCATTTCAAAGAAAACATAGGAGGCAAGTTAAAGACTACAAAACCGACCAAAAACAGAGGTTAGAGATGGCCTAAAACATCCACAAAAGCTCTGAAATGAAGTCAAAACAAGCAAACATGCGTGCTAGAGCTTCATACAAGCAAGGCCTACAAGCCAAAATACAAGACAACCAAACCAAGCATGCTATACATGACTAAATCAATGCCTCACAACCCTCATGCATGGTAATATGATGCTAATACCCTCATGGAACCAAGCTACAATATGCAAAGAACATGGCTTGAATGCATGGCATTCTTTTAAGCATAAGGGGACATTACAAAGCAAGCATGAGATACATGTTAAAGGCTATAAATCTAACCTAAAACAGAGATCAAACATGTTCCAAAACACTCAAAATAACTCTGAAATGAAGCCAAAACCGACCATGCACACATGCTACTTTTTAGGTCAAAAAAGAAGGCAAACAAGGGACAAAGGGGAGAGGGGTGTCTCTCCCCTATATGAGACTTGAAACCACCTTCCTCACCACTGAAAACCCACTGGTTTTCAGTGGTGAGAAGACCAAATCACCAAGTGAACAAAGCCTTAAGAAAAGAGGGCTAAAATGGCCAAAGCAAAGCCTAAGAAGGTGAGTTTTCACTCAAATCACAAAATGACCTTAATCAATGTTCTAGAGCAAGTAAAAACAAGAGTTTTTTCAGTTATATACAAAGCTCAAAACACAAAGCAAGATGGGTAGAAACTAGTTGCAAGAAGGGGGAATCTAAAGTAAAGTGTTTACCCTTGAAGATCCCTTGAAGAACAAAGGTTCCAGCCACTCTCTAGTGATCAAAACCAGCTCAAAACCACAGCAATCAACCTCCCAAGTCTCTCAATCTCGAGCTAAGGTGTAAAGGTGTGTGTAATGGTGTAAAAGTAAGGTAAAATCACACTTTTTGGCCTAAAATCACACACACAAGAGGAGAGAGAGGGAGAATCTAGAGAGAGAAGATATATCACACAAATATATAGATATATGCTCTGGTTTTGCCTTCCAAAATGCTAACCTTGAGCCAAGAGGAAGAGCTCTCCTCTTATAGGCAAGGAATACTTAGCAACTAAGCAAGCCAAGGGCTCATCCCTCCATACACGTGTATGGAGGGGAGCAAAAAACTTTACAGCTGCAAGAAAATATCTGATAAAGCAAGTGTACAGTGCTCGGCCGGCAAAGAGTACCATTTTAAAAAAAACAGTGCCGGTCGGCACAAAAGAGTGCCGGTCGGCACAATAAAGTGCCGATAGAATTTTCAGCCAGCCGGTGGCCTCTAGCCCCAGCCGGTGGTGTGTAGGGATGCCTCATAAGGCATTCCCTGCCCTTTCATGGCAAAACACAAGTGTTTGGTGCAAAACCAAACACAACTGGTCGAGTTCGGAGGTCCTGAGGCAGGGCGCGCGCAGCCGAGAACTCCGGGAACTCCAAACGAACACAAACATAGATAATCACCGAGTGTTCCAACGGTGACGTCCGAATCTTAAGGACGGTCAAAAATGGGGTGTCTACACATGTATATATATGGATACATTTTTTGTGAGTTTTTTTTTTCTTCTTCTTCTTCTTCTTTTTATTTTTTTATTTTTTTTATATATGTATTAAATTTCGTATGTTAGTATATATACATATATATGTTTGTGAAAAATTTTATTATGTCTTTATCTTAATTTTTAGTTTTCAATTTTATCAAATAGGTGTTTGATAAAACTAAGAATTGAAATTAAAAATTAAGTATTGAAAATTGAATGTTGAATTCTTTAAATGAAAAGTTATTTGATAAAATTTTAATTGTTTAACTAAAAATAAATTGTTTGATATATATGTTTAAATTTAAAATTTATTATTTTTTGATTGCATATTTCAATTTTTATATTGTAATAATGGTAGTGATGGTGATAATGGTATGATGTTGATGGTGGTGGTGGTGGTAGTACGACAGCGGCATGGTAGCGTTGATGATGGTTGTAGAGGTGGCATCGTGGTGGTGGTAGTGGTGAGTTTATAATGGTGTATATCGGTACTTATATTTAATATTTAAAATTTAGTTAGAATTAAGTAAGTTTCATTTAATTTAAAATTTTCTTAAATTTTAACTTACATTTTAAGAGTAACTTAAAATTTTATGTGATATCAATTATAGTTATCAAACAAATTTAATTGATTATTTTTTAATGCATTTAGTTGTAAAAGTAATTGAATTGTATTTTTAAGATATATTTACAGTGATAAATTTATCATTAAAATCAAGAGTAGGCGGTGTTTGATAATTTGATTTAGCACTTAAAACTGAATGTATTAAGTGATAATCAATTAAGCTCGTTTTATAATCATAATTGACATCACTTAAAAATTTAAGATACCTCTTAAAATATAGGTTAAAACTTAAGAAAATTTAAGTCATTTGAAATTTATTTAATTCCGATTGAATTTATAAATACTAAACCATCGATATACATTATTATAAAACTCACCATCACTATCACCACCACCATACTGCCGCCACTGCCGCCACCATCACTATGCCATTGCCACCACTGCTACCACTATCACCACTACTACCACCACCGTCATCACCACTACTACCACCACCGGCATCACCATTATCATTGTTGCCATAAGCAGCACTATCATTTTATTACCACCATTATCGCTACCGCCACTACCACTACTACCATCATGTCACCGCCACCACTACTACTACTATCGCCGCTGCCGCCGTCGCCACCACCACCACCATGCCACCGTTACCACTACTAGCACTATTGCTACCACCGCCGCCACCACAACCACTACCACTACCATTATATCACCGCCACTATTACCACCGCCACCATCACAATATAAAAATTAAAAAATATAATTTAAAAATAACAAATTTCAAATTTGATTTTATACACATCAAATAATTTATTTTTAATTCAGAACTTAAAATTTTATCAAATAACTTTTCATCATTCAATTTTAAATTAGGGAGCCGCTTCGGCTCAGTCAGTGCAGCAGGCCTATGCTTCGAGAGATGAGCAGGTTGATTAGAGGCCACAGGGGCACATGTATGCTGTTACCGCGCCAGAGCAGTTGTCAGGATCCTCAGTTGTGAGAGGTATTTTTATTGTATGTAATTCTTTGGCTAATGTGTTGATAGATACGGGTGCGTCTCATTCATTCATATCTACTACATTCGCGTCTGCATTAGGGTTAGAGATGGCATGGTTAGCGTCTCCACTTAGGGCTGAGTCACCAGTTGGGGGTACCGTTGATTTAGACTGGGGGTGTTGTGGTTGTGAGATAGAGGTTGCCGGGCGTCGACTCCCATTTGCTTTTGTATTACTAGACATGTCAAGTTTAGATATTATTCTAGGCATGGATTGGTTATCTTCGTACCGAGCTGTGATTGATTGTTATTGTCATAGAGTTATGGTGTGTAGTTCGGGTGGGGATTGCTTCTATTTTCTTGGGGATTGGGTGGATAGAGTCTTGTCACCAGTTTTTGACCCTCGTAGTAGGAACAAGCTTAGTGGCCTTCTTGCTACTCTCTTGGATAGTGAGAGTGATGGGGTCTGTGTTGAGTTGCCAGGGGTAGTTCATGAATATTCGGACGTATTTCCCAAGGATCTTACTAGTTTGCCACCCCACCGGGAGATCAAGTTCACCATCGACTTAGTGCCAGGCACGGTATCTATTTCCATGGCGCCGTATAGATTTGCACCCGCCGAATTGCACAAGTTGAAGATTCAACTCCAAGAGCTTTTAGACAAGGGTTTCATTCACCCTAGCACATCGCCTTGGGGAGCGCCGACTCTCTTTGCGAAGAAGAAGGATGGGTCGTTGCGGTTGTATATCAATTACCGTAAGTTGAATCGGGTTACCATCGAGAACAAGTATCCATTACCGAGAATAGATGACTTGTTTGACCAACTCAGAGGGTCTTGTTGCTTTTTGAAGATAGATTTGAGGTCGATGTATCATTAGTTGAGAGTCTAAGAGGAGGACATCCAGAAAACGGTCTTTCGTACGCATTATGGCCACTATGAATTCCTTGTAATGTCTTTTGGGTTGACAAATGCACCAGCTTCCTTTATGGATTTGATGAACCAAATTTTTCGAGAATACTTGGATCATTTTTTGGTCGTCTTTGTGGACGACATCTTAATTCACTCAACCTCCAAGGAGGAACACGAGGCTCACTTGCGGGTAGTGCTTGATTTTCTTAGGGAGCACCAGTTGTATGCCAAATTTGAGAAATACGAGTTTTGGCTCACCGAGGTGAAGTTTTTGGGTCATGTGGTGTCGAGGGAAGAGGTAACTGTAGATTCCTTAAAGATAGATGCGGTACAAGATTGGGGACAACCCAAAAATGTTTTTGAGATCTAGAGTTTCTTGGGATTAGCGGGTTATTATCGACGTTTTGTGAGGGACTTCTCTAGACTAGCCGCGCCTTTGACTAGGTTGACTAGAAAGGGTGTCAAGTTTGTGTGGAGTGAGGCTTGTGAAAAGTCATTCCAAGAACTAAAGACTAGATTGACCACCGCACCAGTCTTTAAAATTCTGGAAAGGGGTTTGGGTTACACCATTTATTGTGATGCGTCTTGGGATGGGCTTGGTTGTGTCTTGATGCAAGAGGGAAAGGTTGTGGCCTAAGGTTCACGACAATTGAAAACTCATGAGAAGAACTACCCCACCCATGACTTGGAATTAGCGGCGGTAATTTTTGCCTTGAAAATTTGGAGACATTATTTGTACGGTGAGAAGTTTGAGGTTTTCTTCGATCATAAGAGTCTAAAATATTTGTTTTCCCAAAAAGACTTGAATTTACGCCAACGGAGATGGATGGAATTTATGGAGGATTACGACTTTGAGTTACACTACCATCCGGGAAAAGCCAATGTGGTGGCCGATGCTTTGAGCCAGAAGTCTGTGAGTAGCTTAGCAAGTGTGGCCATTCGAGAATGGGTTATGCTAGGTGATATTGGCAAGTTTGATTTACACTTGGGTGAGTCCGGTGAAAGTGCAACCTTGTTTACCTTGAGTGCTCAACCTACCTTGATTAGTAGAGTCATAGAGCCACAACAAGGGGACCTTGAAGTGGAGTCAATTCGGAATAGAATCTCCAACGGGAAGGAAGAGAAGGGTTTAAACATTCACTCTAATTTGAGTGTGTGTTATCTAGACCGTTTGTTTGTACCAGAATCTTGTAGAGAGGAAGTACTTCGGGAGTTCCATCACTCACGCCTTGCGGTACATCAGGCAGGGACCAAAATATATCAAGATCTTAGTCGTCAGTTTTGGTGGAGGGGCATGAAGCGAGACGTTGCTTTATTCGTATCGAAGTGCCTTACTTGTCAACAAGTGAAGACCGAACACCAAAGACCAGCGGGTTTGTTACAACCCTTACCGATAGACGAGTGGAAATGGGAGCATGTTACCATGGATTTAGTAGTTGGGCTTCCTAGAACACAGTGGGGCAATGATGTCGTTTGGGTGATTGTTGATGGGTTGACTAAGTCTACACATTTTATATCGATGTGAACCGGTGACTCAGTTGAGCACTTGGCAGAGTTGTACATTAGAGAGATAGTTCGACTTCATGGAGTTCCTGTAACCATTGTATCGGATAGAGATCCTCGTTTTATTGCCCAGTTGTGGCAAAGCCTTCAAGAGGTGTTGGAAACTAAGTTGACCTTTAGCACCGCTTACCACTCTCAAACCGATGGACAGTCGAAGCATACCATCCAGATTTTGGAAGACATGCTTAGGGCTTGCGTCTTTGATTTCAAAGGGTCTTGGGATAGACACTTGCCGTTAATTGAATTTGCCTATAGCAATAGTTATCAAGCTAGCATTGAGATAGCACCATTTGAGGCCTTGTATGGCCGATCCTATAGATCACTGGTTTGTTGGGCTGAGGTGGGTGATGCACCATTGTTGAGCCCAAAAATTGTTAGAGAGACAACCGAGAAGGTTGCTCTCATCAGGAAGAGGTTAGCAACGGCCCAAAGCCAACAAAAGAGTTATGCCGATAAGAGGAGGAGACCTTTGTCTTTCGAAGTGGGTGACCATGTTTTCACCAAGACGGGGTTTGATGAGATTCGATAAGAGTGGTAAATTATCTCCGAGGTTTATTGGGTCTTTCGAGATATTGGAGAGAATTGGGGAAGTGGCATACTGGTTAGCTTTACCGCCACAACTTTCGAGGGTTCACAATGTGTTTCATGTGTCTATGCTTAGGAAGTATGAGGCGAACCCTTCTTGTCTGCTTGATTGGGTTGATTTGGAGGTAGATGAGGATGCCTCTTACGAAGAGCGACCGGTTCAAATACTAGAAACCCGAGAGCAAGTGTTACGGGGCAAAACTATACCGTTGGTAAAGGTGTTGTGGAGACACCATGGGGTTGAAGAAGCAACGTGGGAACAGGAGGCAAAAGTCCGCTCCAAGTATCCGGATTTGTTTATGAATGCTTAAGTTATTTTAATTTGCAATATTCCCTAGCGTTGAAGGAAATGTATTAAGATTGTTAACCGTGTGTTGTTATAAGCATTGTTGTTTTGAGTATGAGATTGATATGTGTGACCATTATTGTTGATTGAAATATTTCATGCTTATATGATATCATGAACCGTTGTTGTTAGCCTTGAGACTAGACACTTGGAAACCAGGATAAGAATGGCAAATTTTGATTGAAAATAGATATTGCGATTTGAAACAACATCTAGCATGGTTTTGATCACTTGTTGTCTTTATCCTGTTTGAGTAGTTTGATTTAATTTCGGGGACGAAATTTCCTATGGTGGGAAGGTTGTGATGACCGATCATGTTATTCATTTGTTCCTCTTTGTTTAAACCCTGGTTTACGATTGTTATAGTGTTGGATTTTAGTGTAAGGTTTTGGTTTGACCGTTGGATTGTTGTTTTGAAAACTCCTTCTCAAAAATTTTCATTCTTATTTATTGCTACTTCGAGTTTCACATGTTTCGGAAGGTGAGGGTTAGAACCGGAGTGACCGGGGTTGAGCTGGAGATTTTCTGGGCTGGCTGAGCCACACATGCGGGGCCTTGGGCAGCACGTGCAGGAGAGGAGCCGCACATGCGGGAAGTTAGGCCGCACGTGCAGGAAACTGGGGAGTTTCTACGTTGCATTCTGCTTAAAAGGCAGGTGCGGAGGGGAGGTGCAGGAGAGTGCCGCACGTGCGGGAAGCACGCCCCGCACGTGCAGGGGCAAGTGTCACACATGCGGGACGGGCTAAGTCCGAAAACTCTGTTTTTCTCCCTTCTTTTAGACTGTGTATATCACTTTTAAAACATTTCCTTCTCACTCTAAAAATCATTTTACTCCTCCTTCTCTCTAAAAACCTCCATCAAATACGAAAAACCCTTGATTTCTTGGAATCCATTGGGTTTTGATCCATCCTCTTTCACAAGTTTTGGAGAACAAAGCGAAGACTTCACTTTGCGCGGTGGAGATTGAATTTCTACACCTTTGATTTTAGGGTTTCATCTCATCTCTTCATCAAAACTTGAGGTAGGGATTTTTCTTTGAGTCATATATATATTTTTGCAAGATCTTGTTAATTTTTTGAAATCCCCTTTAATAGCTTAAAATCTTGTTGTTGACTCAAGAAGATGAGTGATTTTTGGAAAGTGGGTTATCTCTTTTCTTTTAAATAATCGCATGAAGGTGTTTAAATTGCTATTGATAGAAAAAAAAAATGCTTTTGGTGTGATTTTATTCAAATGTTTTGGAGATGTGAGGTTATGGTGAGAAAACCTAGAAAATTTGGGGGTTTTTAAATGATGATGGAAATTCATGAATGAAATGGCACATTTCCCTTAGGTGCTAAAATAAATGAAAGTTTCTTTTTTAGAAAAGTCTTCTCTATGTTTACATAAATGTTGAGTTCCATGAAATATGAGAATTGTGATTTTGGAAGTTGATGTTCAAAACATTGCATATAGTCTTTAAATGACTAAATTGTTGAGAATTGTACAAGATGAGAAAATGTTGCTATGTGTTGATAGATTTAATTGAACATGTGGTTATTTTGTGAAATAACATTGAAGGGAGGAAAATGGAAAATGTGGTTATTATGGTATTATTTTTGAGATACTTAAAAATGGAGAAATATTATGAGGCATTGATAATTATTACATTACATACTCATTCAATTGATTAGTATACATTTTGAATTGAGTTTGGAAACGTTTACATTGAGAAAAGAATATTTTGAAATGAGAATTATTGAAATGTTTTGGGGTAAATACGTTGGTAAGTCCGGATAAATGGTGTAGATAGAATTGATTAAGTTGGCCTGAGTGTCCGGGGTGAAAGACCGAAAATACGTGTGGAGGAGGTACCACTTCCCTTCCAGTTAGCAACCGGTAAAGTGGGGTTTGGTAGTGCTAACTAAGCACTTGCAGACACCAACCTAGGGATTACCTGAGTCGTATTTACCGCCCCATTGGATTAAATTGTAAATTTCTAAATTGTTGAGATTTCAAGTTATCATTGAGCATGGTAGTTTTCAAAAGATGTAAATGTAAATTTTTTTTTTTCAGGCATAGTATGGCATGTGCATTTCAAATTGGGAATCTTGAATAAATATATATATATATACTTTGTTAAGAATTCTCTACTGCACTTTAAGCTCACCCCTATGGGATTTTGGTTCAAGAAAAAATTTGGTGATCCCGCCGAGTTAAGGGTGTGGACGTATTCTGTGGAGAGTAAATGACTCGTATTTTGTTGTGGTTATTTTTCTAACCAAGGACTATAAATGTATGGGTTCGTGAAACCATTTTTATGTAACCGAGCTTAAGCCTTGGAATTTGTAAGCCCTTGAGGGCGTTTATTTGTTTTTGAATTTAATGTTCTACATACTATAGATTCATAGTATCGTTGAATGTATAATTGCATGTGGAACTGTGTTGTACAAACCTTAATGATTCAATGATGTAAGGGTTGATGAATTACAGTTTCTCTTATAATGAATGTTAGTCAATGTACTTAGGTAATGTTATATATTTTTGGGGCTTTACACCAATGATCTCGGAAGCTCCCCATGCAATTTATTGTTGCTAACATCAAGGGTTCACAACTTGTTCGCTTGTCGAAATGTTTGAGGAATGGTTCCATTGAAATTGTTTCCTTGCAAATTTAGTACTAACAAATTTTCACTGAAGTTTACCAAACAAGATGGGATGTAACCATGGAATTGGTTATTGGACAAATCAAGATGTTCAAGAAAACGAAGGTTACAGATCAATGGTTGGGATTCTTGAGAAAATGATAAGCAAAGAACTAGGGAAAATAAGAGAAAAAAACAAGAGGGATTTGAATTGATAATTTGATATGGAGCAACCCATCTGATTTATTAAGGTTAGGGAGAGATGAGTAATGAGAGAAATAGTGAATTTAGTTTCTTATATGATGTTTGTTGGTCCATGGCCTACCTTACCAATAAATAAATTAAATAATAATAAATAAATAAAACAACAAAAAGAAAATGTGTAAACTTGTCAATTGATTCCCTTACCAGTAAGTAACTTCAAGGAATTTTCAACTAACTTTTAAAGAATTTAGCTTAATTAAAGATTTAATAATACTAATTATCACTTTTTTCTTATCACAATTTATTTAACATCTTATGTGTCATTGCTGTATTGGCTTAATGATTTCAATATTGAACTATAAAATGATAAATAAAATATAATAAAAAATGCGATCGTCATAATATTATTATATAATTTAAAAAATAAATGCATAGAAAATCATAAATATTGAATTTACTTAGTTTTTTTTTTTTGCTCACCAGGATGTTTCAGTTTGGTTTTGACTAATTCTTGAATACTTGTAATTTCTTATCTTCACATATGTCAAGTAGCTATGCCTTGGGTTGGCCTCAAGAAAAGATTGAAAAATGTAACTTTTGAGACATATAAACAACTCAATTGAGTTTCACAAATTCAAAAAATATATAAAAATAAATGGGAAAGGTACACTATAAATATTTGATTTGTATGTCACTGGACTGTACATAGAAGATGACTTGTAATCATAAGTCTTCGGTGTTACTTTTTTAAGTCTTAGGTAAGTATTCGGTTATCTAGGTCAATAGTCTTCATCAATAATAAATTTGACTAAATTGTACTTTACACCCCAAAAATATTACTCAATTCATACTTTGACTCAAAATTTTTTAAATTTTCAAACAAAACCTTAATTTTGTTTTAAATTTGCTTCATATAGGATGCTATTGTAAAATTCTTTGATGTTATGTTTGGTTCATGGATTTAGGTAGAAATTTAAAAAGAGAAATAGAAAAATGTGAGTGAAATATAACTACATTTCACGCACATTTTTCCTATTGATTTCTAAATTCCTACTCAAATTCATAAATCAAATATAACCTAACAAAACACATCAAATGGCTTTTAATAGGGGCTAAAGTGGAAAAAGTGTGATACTTGGTGTTCAAAATAAGATTTCAACGAACATTTGGTCCAATAAGATTGGCGAATCTTTTAATCCTACAACTAAAAATGCAAAATAAAAATATAATTAGGATTATATATTTCTGCATCTATTGTAAAACAAACGTGGACAAACAAGTAATATTTACCCATTCAATTGAATAACAAATTATACACTAATCCCATAAATTGCTAATCTCCTTATTAATCCTTCTAATCAAATAGGGCCAAAGATCAAAGTGATAAAAACTTCAACCGCATGTGGAGTTTTTTTGTTAACAAATTGGACAACGATGATATTTTTTTTTTTTTTTTTTGTCACACGCTATTGTTGACACCATAAATCTGTAATTTTTATTTTTATTTATTATTTATATAATTGCAGGACATGTGGCATCCTCCTACTCATTTGGAAGTTATGAGAAGTTATGAAATGTGAAAAGATGATGAAGAATAAAGTGGAAAACATAGAGCATGAATTGGAGGTTAAAGGAAGTTATGAAGACATTGAGAGATATGTAGCATTATGGGAATGAAGATGGAAGAGTGAGTAGTTTTAGGTGGTTATTGGGTAGTTATTGCTGGAAGTTTTTTCCTACAAATATTTGCCTATAAATAGCCATTCATGGCTACATTGTAAAGAATCAAAAATTCATAATCAACGACAATTGATTTCAATATTTCTTGTCATTTTCCTTATCTTAGGAGTAGTTTAACATAGATTTATATTTCGAAGCATTTATTTTTAGCATTTCCTTTTCATAGCATTTTATGCACTTCCTTTTTGAAGCATAGGAATAGAGGTAAGTAATTATTACTTTGATTGTTCACTCAATCGTCTTTCTCTGTCTCCCTCATTCTTCTTTTAATTTTTCTTTTCTCTACATTTGGCAATTTTGAAGTTCTCTTCATTGAGGCAAAAGAATCGTCAACACAATCGTCTAATAATTGACTTGAATTTAATCTGTAAGGATTTTTTAATCCTTGCTGGCACGCTCGCATTTATGATATTTTCCTTCATAGGAAAATAAGCCAGAAGCTATATATCAAAATGTGTTATGTGTTAGTATGTTAGTAGGGAAATGAGACCACATAAAATGATATCAATCTTCTCTCTACATAATTTGAATCCATAATTTTGCTTACAAAATAGTGCTACACACCTACTAGGCTTGATTAAATTGGACTATAGTAAGTGAAATATATTGACAAAAATCCAATCATTTAGGAACTAAATAAAATAAATAAATCTATAGTTTAAGAGCCAATAATACTTGAGGGTAGAAAGAGTAATTTACTCTAACAAATTGACTAGAAGTCTTCAATAATCTTAACTTCAAGTCTTCAATAATGTTAAAATTGACCCTAGTCCTTGGCAATCCCCATTACAAATTTTTATTCGATTCATTCTTTTCTTTCTTTGTTTTTTTCTTTTTCTTTTGAGGAGCTTTCTGCAAATCCAAAGCACAAAAGCAGCCGTAGTCTTTGACCACTCATTGAAACTGTAGAGTGCGTAACCTTCACTCCAACCATGGGTCAATTAGTTATATCCATAAATTTTGAGATTTTTCTCTCTTCGTAATTTTAATTATATTAGTTTTCCTCTTTAATTTTTTTTTAAAATATGTCAATTCAATCCAATTGATAACATTAATTAAAAAATAATATTAAAATTAATAGTAAAATGATCAATTTAAAACAAAATGATCCATTTTAAATTAGGCGTGAACCACTTAATCACTTTAAGGAGAGTTGATTTTGCCCAATTTCTAAAAAAGAATATTATTAATTAGATTAAATTAATATAATGTGAAAATTTTAAAGATAAAATTGACATAATTAAAACTATAAGAACTTAATTGATATAAGAGACAAATTATAAGGATGACATGTGTAATTTTCTCAAATTAAAGCAATAGCGACTTGACGTTGCTAGTAGGAAAATTATTATATAGTTACAGAGTACTATGTTGCATTGTTTATGTGGTGTTCTTATCAAATGAGAAATCGGGTGGTGATTTAGACCCCCTTTTTTAGACCCCCTTTTGACCCCCTCTCTTCTCTCATTGGTCCCCCTTTCCTGCACATCCAATCACCCCCTGACACATGGCAAAGGGGGGTGAGGGGGTGCCCCCAAAATGGGGTCTCAAGTATTATCCTATAATTAATATCATAATGAGTCTTAACTAACACCTCAATGTATATAACCAATCATGACCGGTCTTGGGTTAAGGCTAGTAACGCTTGTGCTAGGACTCTCAAATTTTGGCCCAAAATATGACTCTCGAATTTGTTAGTTCTATATTATATTATAAGTTTAAAGTCCAATCATTTTTCATTATTTGAGGCCAGCCTAACAGGTCTAAAAAAAAATCTTGTTGGCCCAATTGATTTTTTTATTTATTTAATCAATATTAGGCCCAATTAAAAGTTTATATAATTAATCTAAATAAATTAAAATATATTTAAATATATATTATATAATGAATCCAAATCGAGAATCGTGTTAAGATTTTAATAGAATGAATAACTTTATCTTAATTTTTTTGCCCACTCTTTTTATGATATTTTAATTAAATAATTTTATCCTAATTTTTTTCCTTAATTTTGTTTGCACTCTCTCTTTATCATAATTTAATTAAATAATTTTACCTTAATTTTTTCTATAATTTTTTTCAATAATTTGTGTTTTGCTATCAAATAATCATTTCATTATCAAATATCAATGGATTATATTTTGATTATTGCTAAACTATAAAACAATAATATTATATTTATCTTTTTTAAGTCTTTGTAATGATTTCTTCGTATCTTAATGTATAAAAATAAATTTTAATAGTTATAAGTGTAAGGAAACTTTTTGTGGCTACTAACCAACAAAAAAAATTTATTGATAATTATTATTTTATCTATAATTATTTCATAAAAAATATATATTTGGGGTCCCTGTTTCAAAGTCCGCCTAAGTCTCTGTAAATCTCAAAGCCGACCCTCTGTGACCAAGTCATAACTAACACTGCACTAAATTCTAATCCAAAATCACAAATATCGTAATTGAAATATATGATATACACCTCATAGAATTTTCACTATATATGTGTGTGTATCTTGAGTCTCATGTTAAGGAAAAAGTTACAAAGCATTTTTGCATTTTATTGTACCACTTTTGACTCTTAATAAAATCTAAATGAGGGATCATGTCTGCTCTTCGAGTCATTTATAATAGGATTTTGTTAATGTGTGTTTTTAAAACACATGTTAAGATATTTTGTCTATTTATACATAATGTATGAAAGTGACTATAATAAAAAAAATGTATAATACTTTTACATTTTTTTATCACATATCTTAAGAATATATGTTAACAAAACCCTTTATAATATTCAATTTTATTATAATCATCAAAAGTTAGAGTGAGTGTTTTCCACTATGGTAGAGAATGTGGAAGTTTGGCACTCTCAATCATGGTCAAATTTTCTTTTTCTTTTTTTTATAACATTATGTCAATTTTCACCTCCCAAAAATAGGCCAATATGGTAGAATGTGGAAAGTTTGGGGGAAGTAGCCGGGCAACCCACCCACCCATCATGGAACAAAGTGAGTGCCGTGTATTTGACGTTCCATGTGCAACACACTGGATTTCAATTTAACAAAAATTAAAAATTAAAAAACTTATAATTATACAAAAAATTCGAAGTAAAGGTTTGAAAATCTTTCATCTAAAAAAAAAGAACACAAAACACAACGATTTAATATTAAAAATTAACTAAATAAATGAAATTGAGATTAAGAGTTGTTTTGAGATTTATTTTTTTAGTAATTTTTTGATATTTTACGGAATTTTTTTTTTAAAAAAAATAGAGAGAATAATTGACAATTTTTTGTAATAAGTTTATAGTAAAAAATGTTACTTCTTAAAATAGGACGTGTGGATTCATTGTTTGGATTGCAATGGAATGAGTTTTATCACCAGAAAGAAATTTTTATATGATTTTTTTTTTTTTTTTGTAGTTAGAATGTTACAAATTAAGGTTTTTTAAGATTCATTTTTATTCCATTATCCTATATTACTTGGCTCTGTAATGGGTTTTTTCATGTTATGTGATTCAATTAAGCGTTGATGATAAAAATAAAAATAAAAACAAAAATAAATGGACAAGAACTAAGAGAAGTGCAAAGTTGCCAAGATTTGTTTGAGACAGAGAATTGCTCTGGACGAACAGAAGTTCCAGGAAAGCCTAATACATTAGGGAAACATGAATTATGTTGCGTGAAACAGGAATGTGGTATGTCATATATTCTAAAATATAGTACAATAAAGATAGACTTGTATATATGTTACATATAAAAATTTAAGATACTTCGAAGTAATTTTTTTTTATTTTTTTATTACTATTAGGCATCCAATGAAATGTAGTTTTTTCCACATAGCAAAACATTTTTATGAGCATCGTGGCCAACTTTTAATGTTTTATCCTATTAAAATTTAATTCACGTTAGATTTTAGTTTATTATATTTGATTTTTTCTTCTCCTAAGGAAATATATTGGGAAAAATTTTTGAGATCATTTCAGATCACTAAATTTATCATTTTAGAACGAAAGTGTACCATGTTTTAGAATATGTATTCCAATATGTAATCCGTTAGGATATTAGTATGTTTTTAGTAACATAGATTCGTAACCTAAAACAACTAGGACTGAAAGGAAATCAATGGAGAAACGACTACAGAAGTGACGAAGGTGATTTTGGAAGAAATTCCATGATGTTCTTTCTCAACCTTACGGAATCCATCCTTGCCATGATTGACTAGACTCTCTAAAAGATTGATATGAAATTCTAACCACGTAATTAGAATGGTGTATTATGTTTTTGAATTTGCTTGGATTTGGATCATATTTGTATACGTTTTTAAAGATCATTCGTTTAATAAAAGTTTGTATTAGATTTATATATATATTTTTTTTGAATTGGAATTTATAATTATACAATGATTCTCCTGTACATGCATTGAAATTGTATGTCAAATCATACTAACAAGAGATGAATCCTAGAGTAAACGTAGATTTAGTGTGGACAATTCGTGTCTGAAATAGGTTTGGAAATTGAATTCTCTTGGGGTATATATTTTTTTATTTTTAGGCTTCTTGTTGAGTTTAAATTTTGAGCTATTTTGATTGTTTTCCAACAATGTTGTCTAAGCAAGACAAATTATCCACAACTCCTTTTGAAAAGTATGTGTTCTATTTAATCTCAAAACATTTTTTCTTCTCCTCTTTGTTTGTACGCTCCTTTTTTTCTTTATCTCTCCTTCTGTGATATCCAGCAACGACCACGATCACACATTCCTTCTTTTCTTTCTCTTTATGATCTACAGTCACTAGCAATTGACAACCGCCATTGGTTGGGGTTCACCAGCAACCACCGAGTATTGACCCCTTACTTCGCACTCACCGACGACGAAGAAGATGAGTAGATCTATATTAGATTTGGTTAGAACTAAATCAAAAATAATTGTCGGAGTACAATATTCTCTTTATATCTGTCTCTTTCCTTCAATTTCTCAGTTTTTTACTTTTTCTCTACTACACACTTCTATTTTCCTATTTTACTGGAGGGAAAAAATCAAGTTATGAACAAACTGTTTTTGAGTTTTAGTTATAGACGGTGACAGTTTCAGTTTCATTGATGTTACTAAAATGAATCATACTTTAAAACTGTAAAATTTTGCAGTTTCATAACTTTCTTTAGAACTATAAATTTTGTAGTTTCATAACATTCTTTAAAACTGTAATATTTTGCAGTGTCATTATATGTAATTCAGTTTGATTAATAAAAATAAATGCTTAATACAATCATGTTTTGAAACGATAACATTTTATAATTTCAAAGCTTACTTTTCAGTTTGATCAATATTAGAGATTATTTTATTAAACCCTACAAAAATTGAAAATAATATATATATTTTTTTCTCATTGTTACTGTTTGTTTGTTTTTTTTGTTTTTTTTTTCTTTTCAATTTATCAATATTTAGCACATTTTGCTATGTTTGTTTCGCTCTAATTTTGCTATTTATTCTTTTTTTTTCGGGCAATATTCCGGATATTTCAGTGAGTCTTCGATGATATTCTTGATGTCCAACGAACATTCTAGACATTCCGACAATTTCTAGTGATGTTCAAAACACTCTGGTGATATTCCGGCTAATTTCCGATGATCCTCCAGCTACTTCCTGGTGATGTTAAACATTCCGGCAAGTCTCCGATGACTGTTTGACAGAAGTTTGGCAGTGGTGGGATTTAGCAGGGTCTTTAAATTTTATTTTTTTAAAAAAATAATTTTTTGGTAATACTTAAAAATATGTATAACTAATTGGTGCAAGTGTTTTATTTTGGAATTAGATGAATTTTGAAATTTGTGTATGGAATCCATCGGTAAGCTCCCCTCTAACCAATTAGTGGGTCAGTGGACCCAATCCAACTAGAAGTCCATCAGGAAGGTGGATCATTTCGTTGTATGGTGGGCTTTTACAATCCAATCTATTTGCTTGGTTTGGGTTTTTTAAGCCCCAAAACTAGATTCTTTGTCTTCTTGCACCAATGGAAATCTCTTTTGTTGTTGGGCTGTAGATATTTGCAAAGAAAACTATCAAAAAATTAAAAATCAACAGAGGGCCCAAAAAATTTACCAACCAAAAAAGTCTAGAAAACTATTTGTTGAATTCAATTGGGAAGAGGAATTTAGGTTTTGTGGTCAATTTCTAAGTGATCTTGGGCAACTCTCAGATACTATTTGGGGTTGGGTCTAGTAAGCTTTTTGACAACCAAACTCATCTGAATTGTACTCTTATAGTCAGGCAAATTATACCATATTATAAATAATATGACTTATTATGTGAATATCATTATAAAAGAAATATTTTGTCAGACTTACATAATTTTGAAAAAAATTACAACAGTAGTATATATACAATTTCAACCACAATAGTTTTACCCTATTGATCCTTTACTTTATACCCAAATTGATAACAATCAAAAAACCAAAAAAAATTGATAACAATCATCATGATTGTAAAGAGCATGGCCACATCCAAATTGATAACAATCATTAAATAAATAACAAAATTTGATGAAAATCATCATGACTGTGAAGGGAATGGCCACATGCTCTTGATGTGCCACTTTGGTGGCTCCTGTAATTTCTCTCTTAGGCTGATTTGATCTCTGTAGTTAAATATGCTCATTAATTTTGCAATTTATGTTTGATTAGTCCAAATTTAAAATAGTTGTAAAGATTTTTTTGACAATAAGATGGTTGGACCAACTTGCAGGTATCTTGATTAATTCTAAGATTCTAAAATTAATAATTCAATAAACTTTCAGTGACTTCAAAATTATTTTCAATTTTTTACGGTTGGAATCAGAATTTAGTTCCAGTGGCCACTCTAAAGAGACAGACCAAAGATAATGAGGACTTCTATGACTTGACTTTTATTAAAGAGACATATAGTAGAGGAATATGAGAAAAAGATAAAAATAGAGTTGTGTGGTGGTTGTTATTATAGAGAGACAAATAGGCATAAGAGAAGAAGAAAGAGAGAGATGTGAAAAAAACAGAGTATATACATTATATAATGATAAAGAGAGATGGTTGTGATGGTATACAATTATGTTGATAGGTGGTTGGAGTATGAAATGAAGATTAGTTAGTGGTGGATCTTGTAATCGATTATGTGAGCTGCACATGCTCATTTTATTTAAACAAATTCACATCCAATTTTGTAAAGGAAAAGATTTTTCATTTACGCTTAATGACATAATATTTTGTGTTTTAATTTTTAATTTATTACAAATTCAATTATGTAACGTTTAATTTAATTATCATATCATTGTAGGCATTTCTCATCTTGCAATTGAACCAATTAGACACCATATCAATAGTATGGAAATACTAAAATACCCTTACTTCTGAAAATTCAAGGTTAAAATCCAATACTTAACAAAATCTACACGATCTCATCATTTGAATCTTAGGGAAGCACAATATAATCATGTCAAACATATATAAGATTCTTTAAATTTTTTACGATTTTAACGTTGTATTTGAATCATGAATTTAAATAGAAATTTAAAAAGAAAAAGACAAAAGTGAGACAAATGTCTATTTCACTTTTTTTTTTTTTTTTTAAATTTCTATTCAAATTTATGATCCAAATAATTAGTATTTTTTTTCAAGGCAAGGCTACCAAAATGCCACTTCTTACTCTGATTTGTGGGGGCATTATTCCATATGACGACAAACCTCTTCAGCAAGGTGGTATTTAGCTCCCACCGTTTTTGCTTGGGAAAAAATGGTTCATTACCTCTGAGACTGGGTCAGAAGAATTTGGGATGTGGATTATATTTTGATTTTTTGATTATTTTAATTTGTGACTAAAAAATCTTGTTTGGGATAGGTTTTTTAATTTTTTTTTTTTTAAATTTTTGTAAAAGAAAAAATAAAATGATTTTAATTTAAATGTAACATTTTTTAGTTTGAGACTAAAAAGCCTTTTTTTTTTTTTTAACTATTTTATTCCTAACCACCCCAATCCAACTTTCCAAACCAATGCTTAAGAATTGTGTTTACTCATTTATATTTTATGATAGTTTTTTTTTTTTTTTTCAATAAAATAACCAATGATCGAGTTGGGTGAATACAATGGATAAGGGACACCGTTTTAACATCGAAAAATTACACATCAGTAATTGTCCCAAAAAAAAATATTTATAAAAATGTGATAAATATTATAAATATTTTAAAATCATAAATTTTTTTTATTAATGTGTAATAATTTTTAAAAACCTTCATAAATAGTAATTTTTCCTTTTAACAAAAGGGAAAAAAAAAAAAGAGTATAATTCAAGAATTTAATACAAAATCATGTAACAAGTTTTGATTTTAAGAAAAATGTATTTAAGTGGAAATAATTCAAAATATTGCACTTTCATGAAAATGCAAGTCAAAGGAAGTGAGAGTTGTATACCATGTTACAACCAACTTGTTTATACCTCTGTAAAAATGTAATTATTTTGAGTTATTCACATTTAAATGCACTTTTTTCTTGATTTTATCACTTTAAAATTGTTGGGACAATCCCACATCGCCTAGGAGGGACACTTACAACCAACTTATAAGCGTATTGACCCCCTCCACCTGTTAAGACGTGTTTTAAAGCCGTGAGGCCGACGGGGGTTTTCTTCCCCACTTTGCCAAAGCAAACAATATCTTACCGGGGCACGAGAGGTCAGTCATGCAAGTTTGGTGGCCCATGCAGGTTGTCCAGCAAACTCTCCCGCTGTTCGTAGCCCAGTCCGCTAGGGGGTTATGTTGGGGCAATCCCACATCGCCTGGGAGGGACATGTGCAACCAACTTATAAGCGTACTGGCCCCTTCCACCTGTTAAGACGCATTTTAAAGCCGTGAGGCCGACGGGGGTTTTCTTCCCCACCTCGCCAAAGCAGCCAATATGTTGGGGCAATCCCACATCGCCTAGGAGGGACACTTGCAACCAACTTATAAGCGTACTGGCCCCCTTCACCTGTTAAGACGTGTTTTAAAGCCGTGAGGTTGACGGGGGTTTTCTTCCCCACCTCGCCAAAGTGGACAATATCTTATTGGAGCGTGAAAGGTCAGTCACGCAAGTTTGGTGGCCCATGCAAGTCGTCCGGCAAACTCTCCCGCTGTTCGCGACCTAGTCCGCTGGGGGGTTATGTTGGGGCAATCACACATCGCCTGCGAGGGACACTTGCAACCAACTTATAAGCGTACTGGCCCCCTCCACCTGTTAAGACGCGTTTTAAAGCCGTGAGGCCAGCGGGGGTTTTCTTCCCCACCTCACCAAAGCGGACAATATCTTATCGGGGTGCCAGAGGTCAGTCACACAAGTTTCCAAATGTCAACTATTAGAGAACAATATAGTTAGATTCCATTAATGTTAGATTCCATTGATGTCACGCAAAGTATCAAATGTTGACAAGTTTTTATCATTATGTTTATAAGACAAGGGACTTTAATCGCTCAATAAATATTGTGGAAGACAAATTGAGATCAATAATTTACGTTGGCTTTTTGTTAATATATGTCCTAAGGACATATTGGTTTTAGCTTTTTTATTAAAAAAACACAAAAGATAAAATTAACTATATAAATTAATAAGACAAAATGTCACATTTAAATCATAATCATTATACTTTTTCTCTCACAAAAGTTAAAAAAGCCACACAAAAAAAAAAAAAAAAAAAACGAAACGATGCTAAAAAAGTCAGGATAAAATAGTTAAAAAAATCAAAAAATCAAACTATTTTAACTCTTCTTGAACGAAAGCGAAATTGGTACAACTACCTTCACTATAAGTTGTAAAAACTTTGTTAAAGTAAATAGTTATTTTTTATATTGTTTTTCATTTTCATTTTAACTTTTTATTTTATTTATTTAGTTCTTTGGTATATAAATAATTTTTACAAATTTGAAAACATTTTTTGGTTTGTATTTATTTTTATTAAATTAATTTTTAATTTTTAAACTAAATTTTGAAAATTTAACCAAACAAAAATAATTCCAGGTCTTTCTAATTTGGATTAACTTGTTATAAAAATAATGACAAATATAGTACCTAAAATTAAAAATAAAAAGTGAAAAAGAAGATAAATGGAAAACAATTGAATAAACATTTATCATGAAAGTTTGTTAAGCTCTACTGTGAAAATTTTAGTGTTTTTTTTTTTTTTTTGTTTAATTTTTGTAACGCCCCGAAAATGATTCAACAGAACTCCCCAAATTAATAAACCTTCACTACACAATGACAATAATCCGTCCATCTTCACCTATATAATAAATGTGTTTAATACAAATGTTCCACATGCGGTATACATTCACAACATAAAGAATACATGAATCTATAGCATGTGAAGCATCAATTCCCAAAACAATAAAATGCCCTTAAGGGCTTACATCTTCCAAGGCAATAGCCCGGTTACACAAAATGGTCTCACGGACCCAAACATATTAGCCCTTGGCTTACAAAAAGATCACAACAAAATAAGAGTTATGTACTCTCTACAATTATCCGCGCCCTCAACTTGGCGGGATCACTACGTTTTTACCTGCACAAAGTCCCATAAGGATGAGCATAAAGCCCAGTAGAGAATTATAACAAAGTATATATAGTTATGCAATTCTCAATAAAAATGCAAATGTTCATGCTATACCATGCTCTCTTAAAGAAAATTTCATTTCAATAAAGATTAGCAATCTCAACACATTTCAAAAACTTCCAATTTAAATCAATAGAGGCGGTAAATACGACATTGATAATCCTTGGGTTGGTGTCTGCAAGTAGACTCTACGAGTACTACCAAACTGTCATTTTTACCGGTATTAACCGTAAGGCTCGACACCTATCCACGCAGTTTTCTTGTCCTTCACCATAGACACTCAGGCCAACTTATCAAATTCATCTACACCCCCTAACCGGACTTACCAACATATTTACCCCATAACACAACCCATAGTTCTCATTCCAACATAAGTCTTTCTTAAGATAAACATTTTCCAACTCATTTCAAGATGTGCAAATATGATAATGAATCAATTGAAATCATGATGCCATATATGTAATATCTCATAACATTTCTCTATTTCAAACCACTCTGCAACAATATAAACAATCACAAATCCCACTTCCATTCTTCATTATTCTTTCACAAAGTAACCATAATGCATTTAATACATAGCTAGAATCTTTCATTTCACAATTATACATCTCATCATTCATTTATCAATAGTGTTTAATACGATTTCCACACTTTTGAAAATCACATTATGAAATCTCTACCCATTCATCTTTTCATAAAAGAAAGTAAGAAATTTCCATGTTTTCCCAACAATCCCTAATTCCTAGGGTTTTTTTTTTTATCAAAATCCAACATCCTCCCATTTCATGGTGAAACTCAATCAAATCATATATTTTTCTTAACTTTAGCAAAGACATTCTCATGGATAAGAAGAAGGTTGAGATTTAAACCCCCTTTTCAAAAATAACCCCTTTTCTCTCTATTCATTTAGTGCAAGATTGAAATCACACAACAACATTATGGAAGCTTTAAAATCAACATTTATGAAGCAAAACATGTATATATAACTCAAGAATTCCCTACCTCAAAGTGTTAATGATGAAAGAGATGGAAACCCTAGCTTCAAGATGGAGAAATCTTCAATTTCTCCTTCACCAAGAGAAGCCCAAGCTTGATCTTTAAGATTAGAGGAAGATGATGATGATCTAGACCTAAGGATTTGTAAGGAAATCAAGGTGTTTAAGTGTTTTGGTTAGGGTTTCTAGAGAGAAGGAGGAGAGAAAATGGTCTTTAGAGTGAGAGAGTGAAGCCCTAAAGTGAGATACAACTCGGCCAAAATGATACAAAAATGCAGATTTTCGGACCCAGGTGTAGACACCCCATGTGACGACCGGCCTTCTTTTTCTCTTTATTCTTTCTTTCCTCCGCTTCGTTCTCTTTTTATTCTTGTTGAATTGAAGTGTCCGGAAATGGTTTCCAAATTCTTTTTCTTCCGATGTTGAATTTTTGTTTGTCCCGGAGGGTGCACGGGTGAGTTCGAGGTGCCGGGGATGAAGTTGAAACTTTGGGCTGCTAGGCCAGGACCGCACGTCTGGGGCCCTAGGCCGTACGTGCGGAATTGTACCGCACGAGAGGTGGGAGGGGCCGCACGAGCGGCCAAGCTTAACACCCAGAAATTGGCTACTATCTAAGAGCGCATGTGCGGAGAAAATGGCCGCACGAGCGGCCAACTGAGCAGTCCGAAACTCTGTTTTTTGTATCATTTTGATCCAAATATATCTCTCATTATACTCATCTCCCTGTCACTCTAAAATATATATTTCTCCTCCTTCTCTGTAGAAAACACCTCAAACATCTAAAACTCTTTGATTTTGCTCATCTTGGGTCAAGAACATCATCATTCCTCTCAAGATCTTGAAGATCTAAGGTTGGGGCTTCACTTGGGTGATGGAAATCCGAGATTCTCTCTCACTCTAGGAGCTAGGGTTTCACCTTTTCTTCATCAAACATTAAGGTAGGGATATTCTTGAGTTATATATACATGTTTTGCAAGTTAAATGTTGATTTTGTGTTTCTATTGAATTTGTTTTGAGAGTTTTGGTTTTGGTTCAAAGATGATGAGATTTCTCAAATGAGGGTTTAAATGTTTAAATGTTTCTAAGTTGATCCCTGTGATTTCTTATTTATTGTTTAAAAAGGATGATTTTGATGATGTTTTCATCATAAAGTGAAGAAATGTTGAGTTTTTGATAAAAACCCTAGAAATTGAGGATTTTACAAAATAATGAAAATGTCTCTGAAATTATTTACTTTCTTGTGTTAAGAGGATGTATGAGAGTAAGTTCCACCAAATGTTTATCATAATAACAACATACTTGACACATGGGATATGAGATGGTATTTTAACATTGTTGCTAACACTTGAACTTGTAATGAGGTAAGATGATAATTGTTGAGCACCATGGGTAATGAAAATTGAAATCTTGAAGGATGATGTTTGAAAATTTCATATAATCTTGTAATGTTGTAAGATGGTAAGTTGTTGAGTGTCATTGATGATGTGAAAGACTTAATTATAATGTAATGGGGAAATGAAATGAGAGATGATATGTTGGCCATGTTGAAAGGTTTGGTCATGATGGGTTGGTGTTGAGAACTTGTGGTGATGTGTTGAAGACACATGATTATTTGCGCAATGAGAAACATATTTGTGAAAGTGGAAAGTTATTTGTTTATTATTGCTGTTGAGACATTTTGGAAATAGAGAAATGTTATGAGATATTAATTATTGCATCTCATTTCCATTTGAGTTTATATCATCAATGTGCATGAAGTGAATTATTACCATTGTTGCATTCTCATCATGTTTACTTGAGAAAGATTATATTACCATGAGAACTAATGGAAATGTGTATGGGGTAAATACGTTGGTAAGTCCAGATAGGGGGTGTAGATGAATTTGATAAGTTGGCCTGAGTGTCCAGGGTGAAAGACCCGAAAACCGCACGGATAGGTATCGAGCCTTCTGGTTAGCACCGGTAAAAATGACAGTTTGGTAGTGCTCGTAGAGACTACTTGCAGACACCAGCCTAGGGATTATCAGTGTTGTATTTACTGCCCCCCATTGAATTAATTTTGGAAGTTTGAAATTGATGAGACTACAAGCTAATATTGAGAACATGGTGATTTTGAGAAAGTGCATTGAAATGAATATTTTCCTCATTTATCAACTTTGGCATGGCATTGCATTTATGTTTATTTTATGTTGAGGATAATGCATAACTGTATATACTTTGTGGGAATTCTCTACTGGGCTTTATGCTCACCCCTATGGGATTTGGTGCAGGTAAAGATGTGGTGATCCCGCCGAGTTGATGGTGTGGATGTGATTGTGAAGAGTATTTTACTCTTGTATTTTGGTGTAAAATTTTGTAAAGCCAAGGGCTAATGTGTATGGGTCCGAGAGACCACTTTGTGTAATCAAGCTATTGCCTTGGAACTTGTAAGCCCTTGAGGGCCTTATTCGTTATGATTTAATGATTTCTCTTCCATGCTATTGATTCATGTACTAGTGTATAAATAAATGTATAATGGCATGTGAGAATTGTGATACCCCTGTTCCGTAATATATTAATTGGTCCTTAACATGACTGTGATTATGTGTTTTGTTATGATTTTGTGTACCATTATGTGAAAATACGTGGTTTTGAATTTCTATCTGTTCACCGTAGGAATATCTGTTTGATTATTTGCTTTGGAAATTAAATTGAGGGCCTTATCGGCTACAGAACCCGGAATTGATTACGCCATTGTGACTGGCATAATTTTTAGAGCCTACGGTAAAATTTAAGTGAAAATTGATTCGGATTATATTAAATCGATTAAATTGATGGATTAGTACCCAATTGCTTTATTATTATTATATTGACTTAGTGGGACTTGATGTATTTGAGCACTACACCTCATTTCTCTCCTTTAGCTCATTTTGACTGATTCTTGGACTCAAATTGAGAGAGGGAGTCGACTATAGAGAGGGAGAAAGAGGGATTGTGCAATTGTGGTCTTGAAGCTTGGAGGTTGGAAGTCTAATTCAAGATTTAATCATAGATTGTGAGAATCAAGCTCCTAGGTGAGTAATTCTCAAATTATAGTTTGTAATTTTTGTGTGCTCAAACTAATTTGGTGATCAAGAGTAAGATTGAAATGAAATTGGGTTGTATTTGTTGAATTGAAGCTTAATATGTGCATGCGTGTAGGTAATCACCTTGATATTGCATGTTTGAGCACAAATGTGTATAATCCATGTGAAATGTTAAAGGAAACTCATGTCTTGATCACCCTTTGTGTTATCTAAGTTGAGAACGTGGCTAGTTCATCACATTCATGTACAATCTATGAAGATATGAGCTTAAAATGCATGAATATGTACGATAGAATTGAAGTTGATGTCAATTTGAAACATGCAAGAGTGTAATCCTTGAAATTGAGCCTCCTAATGTTGTAATCCTGTATTGGTAGCATGTTAACATGTGTAAATGTGTAATTTGAGCCATTGCATGTAAGTAATGTGGTTGAAATGTCGAAGTTGAGCTCAAGAACACATTCTGGATTTTCCAGAATTTTGAGTTCCCCTCGAGCGGGGAACATGACGCTCGAGCGGGAAAATCGAGCTCCCAGCACTTTTTGCAGAGTTAGACCTTCGCTCGAGTGGGATGTTTCACGCTCAAGCGGGGAGTTTTGTAGACAAGCCTTCCGCTCGAGTGCTCTATTCCACACTCGAGCGTATGTTTCATGCAACTAGTACTTTTGCAGGCCTTAAGGGTCCGCTCGAGCGGGGACCCTGTTCTCTGAAATTTTGTATGCT
Organism: Camellia oleifera; assembly: GCA_022316695.1. Lineage (NCBI taxonomy): Eukaryota > Viridiplantae > Streptophyta > Magnoliopsida > Ericales > Theaceae > Camellia > Camellia oleifera. Next base: position 55,473,986 of record CM039310.1, on the reverse strand, counting down.
CGTTCTGTGTTTCGTTTTTTGTTCTCTTTCACTTATAAGCACTCTTAGGCATATGTTAAGCATTGTAAATGAGCTAATGAGATAAGAATAAAGCCTAAAGAGGAATATGTGAATCAAAGAACGGATTGAACTGTTAGTGACCCCTTTTGTGTTCATGAAATGTGTAGGGTCAAGCTCCAGGGCAAATCCACAAGCCGATCACTGTGAGTAATATCAATATTTGAAAGCTTATCAATGTCCAATTGTTTATTTCCTTATAAGCTGTATGAGTTGCTAATTGGGATTGTGGACAAAAGTTTGATATGAATGAATGATTGGACCAAAGGTCATTTTGATAAAACTAAATGGACCGAAGGTCGTTTTGACATGAATGAGTTGGCCAAAGGCCGTTTTGACATAAATGAATGGGCCGAAGGCCATTTCGACATAAATGAATGGGCCGAAGGCCGTTTTGACAAAAGTGAGTTGGCCAAAGGCCGTTTGACAGAAATGAATGGGCCGAAGGCCGTTTTGACATAAGAGAATGGACCGAAGGTCGTTTTGACACGAATGAATGGGCCGAAGGCCGTTTTGATAAAAATGAATGAGCCGAAGGCCGTTTTGACATAAATGAATGGGCCAAAGGCTATTTTGACATAAATGAATGGGCCAAAGGCCGTTTTGACATGAATGGAAATCTGATGGGGCCAAAGGCTAGTATGTTTAGAACTATAGTCATTTGATCTGAATTTTGTATAAGTGTATATATGTTAAACAGAAATATGCATTGGGCCCAAGGCCGTTCGGGGCATGTTGTTCTTCATATTGCTTATGTAACTTATGTATTTGATATTATTCACTGGGCTATCGCTCACGCTCATTCATGTGTTTGTAGGTGAGCCGCGGGAAGTCCAAACCCAGCCCCAGTGAAGTCTGCCAGGAACAACATGAGTTTTGGAGAGTCAGCCTTGTGTCTCACGTACGAGACCCATCCTTGCCATTTTGTTATGTATTTATATTTTGTCTTGTTGGTACATTTGTATATAGTATGTTATGGGTTATGGGTTGTACATTTGTATATAGTATGTTATGGGTTGGCTCAGTTTAGGTGATCCTGTCTGTAAAGAAGTTTATGCCATTGTACTTTTGATGTGGGTTATTAACGTATATGAGTATGGTTTGTTTGGTGTGCATATAAGGACGGCTCTATGGACAAAGTTTTAAATTTTTGCTTCCGTTTGGCCCCTTTTACTCTGACGAGTTATGTCTGTTTTGGTTTGAGGCCGTAGGTAATCACAGGATTACTGGCCGGTTATGTCCTTAACCCATGGGGGCGGGTTCGGGTCATGACAGAGTGGTATCAGAGCACGAGTTAATAACTCACACACTTGTCCAAAAGAGCAATATGCGTCTAGATAAGATCTAGGATGCATTCATGTGAGAAATATGAATTTGGAAGCATTGATTATGTGCTTAAATGTTTTGATATGAGCAATCATATGTGTAAGTTGTGAACTACTTGCATTGCAAATTATCTGGAAATATGTGCTTTTAGTGTATGCATACTTGTGTACCTTTTGTATGAAATGTAATACAAGTTTAATCAGATGGTGAGAACCAGAGGTGATGAGATAGAGGAGTCTTTTACTGCCAAACTGGACAGAATGGAAAGACTGATTCAGGAAATGGCAGAGGCTTTGAGACAGCAACAGGAGTGGCAACAACAGTGGCAGCAACCACACCCGCCACCTCCACCTCCGGCACCACCCGTGCCAGATAATCAAAATGATGATCGGATAATAGCTCTCACCAAGGAATTCAAGAAAATGAAACCACCACAGTTCCACGGGGGATTAGATCCGTTAAAAGCCAAAGCGTGGGTCCTCGGCATCGAGAAATTATTCAAAGTGTTCCCCTGTTCAGAGACTCAGAAAGTGCTTCTAGCCACTTTTATGCTAGAAGACGAAGCAAGAAGATGGTGGATGTTGATGCGAGAAAACCACAAAGATGTTGACTAGGTGAAATTTTTAGAAATCTTCTATGACAAATACTTCCCGCAGTGTGTCCGGGATAGGAAAGTGGCAGAGTTCATGGAACTCAAGCAAAACAGCATGACTGTAGCTAAGTATGAGGCCAAATTTACTGAGTTGGCCAGGTTTGCACCACACGTGATTGACACTGATTATAAGAAGGCAAGACACTTTGAAGGTGGACTCTGCAGTGACATCCTAGAGAGGGTGAATGTTCTAAAGTTGGAAACCTACATTGGGGTGCTTGACAGGGACATCATATCAGAGGCTAATATAGCTAGACAAGCTAAGCCAGTAACAGAATGGAAGGGTAACAAAAGGCAAGGCTTCTTTTCGAAGAAGAAATTTCTGAAAAAGTAGAACACGGGCTCCTCAAATACTTCAAATTCTTCCCGAAACACAGCTCCCATGTGCAATATCTATAGCAAAAGGCACCATGGAGTCTGTTATCGTACATCAGGAGCCTGTTTCAAGTGTGGGAAACAAGGGCATATAGCCCGAGAGTGTAATCAGAATGGTGGAAAGATAGCAGCTAGTTCCACTGCATTAGTTCCAAAGCCGGGAAATACTTTGAGATCCGCTATTACCAGGGATACAGTGAGACAGGGGAGAGTTTTTGCGCTTGTTCCGGGCGATACACGGAATGCCAATGCCGTTGTCTCAGGTACTATTTCAATATGTAATTAGGATGCCTTTGCATTAATTGATTCTGGATCAACACACTCATTTGTGACATATACATTTGCATCTAGACTGAAAAGACCCCTAGAGTTATTGCCATATTTGTTGTGTGTGTCTGCTCCATCGGGGGAATTTGTGTTATGTGACTATATATATCAGTTTTGTGACATGCATATTGAGGATGCTACCTTATATGTAGATTTATTGCCCTTGAACTTTAGACATTTTGATGTAATTTTGGGCATAGATTAGTTGACCAAATATTGTGTCACCATAGACTGTGTGACAAAAAGGGTTGTATTTAAACCACCAGAACAAAAAGAAATTGTGTTTGTGGGTAATTGGGGTAGTGCCTCCACCTTATTTGATATCCGCAATGAAAGCATGTAAACTGATCAGGAAAGAGTGCCAGGGTTATCTGTGCTATGTGTTGACTGAAAAATCTGTGAATGTTGAATTGAATGATATCCCTATTGTTAGAGAATTTCCGGATGTGTTTCCGAATGAATTACTAGGGGAATTGGTAGACAGGGAGATAGAGTTCACCATTGAGACTGTGCCAGGCACCCAGCCCATTTCTAAGACTCCTTACAGAATGGCTACCGCTGAAATGAAAGAATTGAAAGAACAGTTGCAAGACCTACTTGATAAGGGGTTTATCCGACCTAGCACTTCGCCTTGGGGCGCACCGGTGCTATTTGTGAAAAAGAATGATGGTACTTTGCGCCTGTGCATCGACTACCGAGAATTGAACAAGGTAACAATAAAGAACAAATACCCCCTACCCCGTATTGATGATTTATTTGACCAATTGTAGGGATCACAGGTGTTTTCTAAGATTAATTTGAGATCCGGGTATCATCAGCTGAAAGTTAAGGCAGAGGATGTTGAGAAAACAGCATTCAGAACGAGGTATGGTCATTTTGAGTTTCTTGTTATGCCATTCGGAGTGACTAATGCTCTGGCAGCATTTATGGACCTCATGAATAAAATTTTTAAAACCTACCTTGATGAGTTTGTGGTAGTCTTCATTGATGATATTTTGATATACTCTAAAGATAGACTTGAACATGAACATCATTTGAGGACTGTTTTACAAATACTTCGGGAAAGGAAATTATTTGCTAAACTAAAGAAATGTGAGTTTTGGTTGGATGAAGTTGTTTTCTTAGGGCATGTGGTCAACAAGGAAGGAATTTCAGTGGACCTGCAAAAAATAGAGGCAATTGTGAATTGGCCTACACCGACTAATGTGACAGAAGTCCGTAGCTTCATGGGCTTAGCTGGGTACTACAGGAGGTTTGTGAAGGATTTTTTGAAATTAGCCGTGCTTCTTACCCAATTGACACGTAAAGGGCAACCGTTTGAATGGAATGATGAAAGAGAATCTGCTTTTCAAGAACTGAAAACAAGATTGACCACTGCACCAATTTTGACACTACCTTCAGGTGCGGAAAATTTTGTAATCTTCAGTGATGCATCTTATAAAGGTTTGGGTTGTGTGTTAATGCAGAGCGGAAAAGTTATTACCTACGCCTCCCAACAGTTGAGGCCACATGAGAAGAATTATCCGACGCATGACCTGGAATTGGCCGTAGTTGTTTTTGCTTTGAAAATCTGGCGGCATTATTTGTATGGGGCAAAGTGTGAAGTCTACACAGATCACAATAGCCTAAAATACTTCTTTACACAGAAAGAACTGAATATGCGACAGAGGAGATGGCTTGAATTGATCAAAGACTATGATCTTGAGATTCAGTACCACCCCGGGAAAGCCAATATAGTTGCTGATGCCTTGAGCAGAAAATCAACAGGGAGTATGGCTTGTTTGCTTACTGAACAAAAGGAGATTTTGCAAGACTTTGAGAAGTCTGAAATTGAAGTGGTAATGTGTGAACATGGCGGATTAATAGCCGCTATTACAGCCGAGCCGGCGATCATTGATGAAATCAAACAGAAACAGAAAGAGGATGAGTTCCTCAGGAAAGTGATTGACGAATTCGAGGCAAGCCCGAAAACAGAATTCAGTATTGAGAATGAAATATTAAAATTCTGAAACCGAATATGTGTCCCAGATATCTCGGAACTAAAGAAGAGGATTTTAAATGAAGCCCACAGGTCCGTATTTGCTATGCATCCGGGTAACAATAAAATGTATCGGGATTTGAAACAAACCTATTGGTGGCCTAAAATGAAGAAAGAGATTGCAGAATATGTGTCCAAGTGCCTTCAGTGTCAGCAAGTTAAGGCTGAACATCAGAAACCGGGCGGTCTACTTCAACCTCTCCTATTCTTAAATGGAAGTGGGAACATGTGACTATGGATTTCGTTGTTGGCCTACCTCGGACTTCTCGAGGTATGGATTCTGTTTGGGTTGTAGTTGATAGACTGACTAAATCTGCACATTTTCTGCCTGTCAAAACTACATTTACCACTTATAGATTGGCTACTATTTATGTTGATGAGATTGTCCGTTTACACGGAGTTCTAGTATCTATTGTGTCGGATAGAGATCCGAAATTTGTATCTAGATTGTGGAAGAGTTTGCAGGAAGCTATGGGAACAGAACTAAAATTCAGTACTACATTCCACCCACAGACAGACGGGCAGTCAGAACGAACGATACAAACTTTGGAAGATATGTTTCGTATGTGTGCTTTGGATTTTTAGGGGAGTTGGGAAGACTATTTGCCACTTGCAGAGTTTGCTTATAACAACAGCTTCCATTCCAGCATCGGTATGGCACCATACGAGGCTTTCTATGGTAGGAGGTGTAGATCACCTATTTGTTGGACAAAGGTCAGGGATAGAGCCTTGCTTGGGCCAGAAATTGTGCAAGACACTTCTGAGAAAATCAAGACTATTCGTCAAAGGCTCAAAACAGCTCAAGACCGACAAAAGAATTATGCAGACGTTCGGAGAAGACCTCTTGAGTATGAGGTTGGTGACCATGTGTTCATCTGTGTCTCTCCGATGAAAGGCCAAATCAAATTTGGGAAAAAGGGCAAGTTGTCGCCCCGCTACATTGGGCCGTTTTAGATTTTGGAGAGATTTGGTCCAGTTGCTTATAGAGTTGCCTTACCGCCGGGATTCGAGCAAATCCATAATGTGTTTCATGTGTCGATGTTGAGGGATTACCTCCGAGACCCGTTTCATGTGATTGATTATCACCGAGTTGCTATTGATGAAAATATGGAATATGCTGAATATCGGAAAGAATTGTTGACCGACAAATAAAAGAATTGAGAAACAAATCCATCCCAATGGTGAAAGTAGACTGGAAGGAACACTACGGAACGGATGCTACATGGGAAAAAGAGGAGGAAATGCGACTACGCTATCCACACTTGTTTCCCGACGAAGGTAAATTAAGTTTGGAGGACCAAACTTCCTAAAGGGGGGGAGACTGTGATACCCCTATTCCGTAATATATTAATTGGTCCTTAACATGACTGTGATTATGTGTTTTGTTATGATTTTGTGTACCATTATGTGAAAATACATGGTTTTGAATTTCTATCTGTTCACCGTAGGAATATCTGTTTGATTATTTGCTTTGGAAATTAAATTGACGGCCTTATCGACCACAGAACCCGGAATTGATTACGCCATTGTGACTGGCATAATTTTTAGAGCCTACGGTGAAATTTAAGTGAAAATTGATTCGGATTAGATTAAATCGATTAAATTGGTGGATTAGTACCCAATTGCTTTATTATTATTATATTGACTTAGTGGGACTTGATGTATTTGAGCACTACACCTCATTTCTCTCCTTTAGCTCATTTTGACTGATTCTTGGACTCAAATTGAGAGAGGGAGTCGACTATAGAGAGGGAGAAAGAGGGATTGTGCAATTGTGGTCTTGAAGCTTGGAGGTTGGAAGTCTAATTCAAGATTTAATCATAGATTGTGAGAATCAAGCTCCTAGGTGAGTAATTCTCAGATTATAGTTTGTAATTTTTGTGTGCTCAAACTAATTTGGTGATCAAGAGTAAGATTGAAATGAAATTGGGTTGTATTTGTTGAATTGAAGCTTAATATGTGCATGCATGTAGGTAATCACCTTGATATTGTATGTTTGAGCACAAATGTGTATTAGCCATGTGAAATGTTAAAGGAAACTCATGTCTTGATCACCCTTTGTGTTATCTAAGTTGAGAATGTGGCTAGTTCATCACATTCATGTACAATCTATGAAGATATGAGCTTGAAATGCATGAATATGTACGATAGAGTTGAAGTTGATGTCAATTTGAAACATGCAAGAGTGTAATCCTTGAAATTGAGCCTCCTAATGTTGTAATCCTGTATTGGTAGCATGTTAACATGTGTAAATGTGTAATTTGAGCCATTGCATGTAAGTAATGTGGTTGAAATGTCGAAGTTGAGCTCAAGAACACATTCTGGGTTTGCCAGAATTTTGAGTTCCGCTCGAGCGGGGAACATGACGCTTGAGTGGGAAAATCGAGCTCCCAGCACTTTTTGCAGAGTTGAACCTTCGCTCGAGCGGGATGTTTCACGCTCGAGCGGGGAGTTTTGTAGAAAGGCCTTCCGCTCGAGCGCTCTATTCCACATTCGAGCGTATGTTTCATGCAACCAGTACTTTTGCAGGCCTTAAGGGTCCGCTCGAGCGGGGAAGTTGACGCTCGAGCGGGGACCCTGTTCTCTGAAATTTTGTATGCTCATTCTGTGTTTCATTTTTTGTTCTCTTTTACTTGTAAGCACTCTTAGGCATATGTTAAGCATTGTAAATGAGCTAATGAGATTAGAATAAAGCCTAAAGAGGAATACGTGAATCAAAGAACGGATTGAACTGTTAGTGACCCCTTTTGTGTTCATGAAATGTGTAGGGTCAAGCTCCAGGGCAAATCCACAAGCCGATCACTGTGAGTAATATCAATATTTGAAAGCTTATCAATGTCCAATTGTTTATTCCCTTATAAGCTGTATGAGTTGCTAATTGGGATTGTGGACAAAAGTCTGATATGAATGAATGATTGGACCAAAGGTCGTTTTGATAAAAATAAATGGACCGAAGGTCATTTTGACATGAATGAGTTGGCCAAAGGCCGTTTTGACATAAATGAATGGGCCGAAGGCCATTTCGACATAAATGAATGGGCCGAAGGCCGTTTTGACATAAGTGAGTTGGCCAAAGGCTGTTTGACATAAATGAATGGGCCGAAGGCCATTTCGACATAAATGAATGGGCCGAAGGCTGTTTTGACATAAGAGAATGGACCGAAGGTCGTTTTGACACGAATGAATGGGCCGAAGGCGTTTTGATAAAAATGAATGGGCCGAAGGCCGTTCTGACATAAATAAATGGGCCGAAGGCCGTTTTGACATGAATGGAAATCTGATGGGGCCAAAGGCCAGTATGTTTAGAACTACAGTCATTTGATCTGAATTTTGTATAAGTGTATATATGTTAAACAGAAATATGCATTGGGCCCAAGGCCGTTCGGGGCATTTTGTTCTTCATATTGCTTATGTAACTTATGTATTTGATATTATTCACTGGGCTATCGCTCACGCTCATTCATGTGTTTGTAGGTGAGCCGCGGGAAGTCCAAACCCAGCCCCAGTGAAGTCTGCCAGGAACAACATGAGTTTTGGAGAGTCAGCCTTGTGTCTCGCGTACGAGACCCATCCTTGCCATTTTGTTATGCATTTATATTTTGTCTTGTTGGCAAGGACCATGTGTACATTTGTATATAGTATGTTATGGGTTGGCTCAGTTTAGGTGATCCTGTCTGTAAAGAAGTTTATGCTATTGTACTTTTGATGTGGGTTATTAACGTATATGAGTATGATTTGTTTGATGTGCATATAAGCACGGCTCTATGGACAAAGTTTTAAATTTTTGCTTTCGTTTGGCCCCTTTTACTCTGACGAGTTATGTCTGTTTTGGTCTGAGGTCGTAGGTAATCACAGGATTACTGGCCGATTATGTCCTTAACCCATGGGGGCGGGTTCGGGTCATGACAAGAATACTTTGGTAAACATTTGGAACTATGTAAATGATTTTGGTTTATATCTCATTTTGGAAATGGGTTGACGTAATAGTTAAGTGGGATTATTTCAGGGCGTCACAACTTGGTATCAGAGCTACCGGGTTTGAATACTTGGGGCTCGCGGGAAGTGGTTGTTATACCACAATGGGTTCATTTCGCATGATTAGGAAATGTTTTGTCTATGTGATTATGTGATAGCATGTTTATGTGACTATGTGGGTATGGGATTAGACTTTTGGGATGTTATTTGCGCCTATTAGATTCCTTGAGGTCTTATTAGAAGGGTACTAGATCAATACTCATTCTACTAAGAATTCTTGGTTTCTCATGGGACAAATCACATCGCTAAAGGATAATTCGTTTGTGTTTACGTGACTACATGCTTATGTGGAGTGAATTGAATTGTTTGTGTGTTAGAATGTATATATTTGTACTAGCTCAACGTGTGAGGCAAGTTGCGAGCACATTTGGAATTATGTGCTAAGTTATCCATTTTGTTCCTTAATTAAGATGTCGGGAAGGGTTCAAGGTCGTGGTAGTGAGAGTGTGTGCCTCGGGGAGGCTACTGCGTCGTGCACTTAGTTGATTTTGTTTTTGAATTTTGTAGGATGTCTACACAGGGAACTAGAGGATGGATGTGTAATCGGAGTATCGGTAGGGGCATGGTGGTTCCCCTAGCACCTGTCGTTACAGCATCGACTGTCGGTGAGGAAGTTGGATGCGAGGTTGTGAGAGCGGTGCAGGATGCTCTAGCTCGCACTGAGAGGGACAATGGGCGTTTCCTCAAGCTTACTAAGGGGTTTTTTTTCGCTCCAATCCACCGGAGTTTTTGGGAGAGGCAAGACTGCTGGAGGCGAAGAGTTGGTTGGAACAGATTACCAAGACTCTTGACATACTCAGAGTCGAGGATGAGGGGTTGAGGGTTTCTTTGGCGGCCTTCCAGTTGAAGGGGGCTACGAATTATTGGTGGAAGTATGTGAAGGGTACCGTAGGTACCACTTGGGTTGCGTTTACCGAGGCCCTCCTGGCCAAGAATTTCCCTCATTCTGCTCGGGAAAGGTTGAGGGAACAGTTTGTCGAGTAGCGCCAGGGTGCTACTCCTTTGGCTCAGTTTGAGAGGAGGTTTGCTAGTTTGTCGAGATTCGCTCCAGAATTGGTGGCAATAGAGGAGCGTCGTTGTTATGAGTTTGAGAGGTGGTTGCGTGATGATATTTGGGAGAAGGTGGTTGAATCTAGGTGGGAGAATTATTTTAACCTAGTCAAGGCGCCGACCCACGGAGAGGTCGTGGCTAGCAGTGCTGGTCGAGTTAGAGAGGAGGCCATATTGATAACTCCTACAGTTCATAAGCACCCTAGACTTAGCAAGAGGTGAAGGCGAGCGCATGCTCACTCCCAGACTCAGTCCATTGTTTGTTTTGATTGTGGTCAGCGAGGCCATGCTAGACATTTTTGTCCTTTACGTGTAGATCCTTCCGGTGTTTCAGAATCTGGTCGGACCTTGTTCCATCAGTCCAGTCAAGGACGTTATCGGTATCAGACCCGAAGCGGCCAGGCTTCGGAAGCTTCGCAAGGGTCGACTTTTCAACCAGAGTGGTAGTGTTGCCCTTGAGAGGGACTTTTGTTTTAGAGAGCCATGCTATAAATTGTGAAACTTTTGTGATTGATTGGTGTGTTGTAGAATGCTAAGGCGTTGTAGTTATGTATTGTTATTTGTTACCCTCACGTGTGGGACTTGCTGATGAAACTTGAATTTCCTTGTTATGTATGTGTAATGAAATGTGTAAATGGAATTGGTAATCCTAGTACTAGTGTGTATCAACTGTTGAATTATTTTGTGATGGTCTCGTGGTGGCCTTTGATTTTGTTTAATTTAGAAATTGTTGATGGGGATTGAGAAGTCTGTGAGAAATTTTTGACAACGTAGTATTAAGTTTGAGGAAGTGTGAGACCTTAGAATTTTGTGAAGATTGGCGGAAGTGATGTAGGAATGTCTGAGAGGGTATGAGGTTTACACCTCGGGTAGTGAGAATGGTGTTTGTGTGTGCTGCTTAGTGTTTTGAAATTTGGTGATTTGTGAGTTCATTGGGGTCCTCTCGACCATGAATAAGATTAGTGTTGTGTCGAGGTTGATTGTGAGTTAATAAAGGTGTGTGGAATGAGCTTGTAGTGTTGCTAGATTTTGGTGGAGATTTGAGTGGGTAAAAGAATTTCGTGGGTAGATACTTGAAGTATTACTAGAGCGATGAATGGTTGGTGTTTTAGGTAACGAGCATGCCGTTGGTAAGGGTTGTCTTGAGTAACCCGGATCACGTGATCACCGTTGACCTACTCAGTCTTGTGTTGGGTATAAGAGTGTGTTGGCCATCTAGGTGTGTGAATTGAATCCCTTTGAGAACGATAAGTAGGTGTTTGAAGACCGGGAGCGGAAACTCTCGGGTGATTAGTTAAGTGAAATGGTGTCAAGGTGGGTGACAAATAGTCACTTTAGAACGGTTTAAATGTGGGTTATAAAGTTGAGCTTTTGGAAAATTAGTACATTTTGGCTAGTAGGTGGCGTGGTGTCGTGGGTTGTGCCTAGGGCCTTGCATTTGTGTGTGGTCATTGGTGCGTGCATCTCTGTGTAAGTTATTGAAATCGTGAATCGAGGTAGAGTGTTAGCTTCTGGGTTGGGAATACTCATAAGCTTTTGGGTGCCGTTTCTCTTTTAAGTTAATGTTTGTGTTGGTCCGGAACTTTCGGAGTTTGGAAAGTTATGTGTGTTGCATTGTTCCATCTAATACCATGATTATTTCTATTTGTTGTTGTATTGGAAGATATGGTTGTCTCGTTGTGACAACACTGTAAGTGTAATGGATGTGATTGGGTGATGGTGGTGATTCACTGGGTTTTGTTGAGAAGATAAATTGATAAGTGATTGTTGGTTTTTGAAAACTTTCTTGGCATTCTATTTCAACTAAAACCCTTGGGGTAAAACCTTAAAGCTTGTTTTGAGAAAAAAAATAATTACAAAATGAATTGTTTTTGCTCGAAGTTTATAATACAAATCCCTCATTGGAAAACAGCACGAATTCGAATAAAATTTTGGAAAAAGATATTCTTTCTTTTAAGATGACAAGAGCAATTCATATTTTAACTAGTTTATATGATCGTGTCGTTATCTTGTGTAAATAATAACTTGTGTGGTAAGAATAATGTTATTGACTGAACGGAATGCTACAATTGTTGTATTATGTTAATTAATATCATAGAAAAGCTATGTTATGTTGTTGCAGTTTGTAGACACCCCATTTTTGACCGACCTTAAGACTCAGACGTCATCGATTGAGCGCTCGGTGATAGTTCATGTTGTGCTCTTTTGAGGTTTCAGAGTTTTGGCTGAGAGCCTTGCCTCTGGGCCTCTGAACTCTTTGTGTTTCGGCTCGCTTTGCGGACCAAGCCTTGTTTTCCTTGCCTGAAGGAGGAAAAAGTCTTGTAGACCATCTCTTTGTGGTCGTAGACCACTTTTCATGGTCGTAGGCCACTTTTCCCGTTTGGAGACTAGTTTTCGGTTTTCGGAGCCTTCGGTCACGTGCCTTGCCTCAGGACCGCTTAACGTGCTCCGTTTGGCGTGGTTTTTGAACCACACCTTGTTTCCTTGGCCTAGAGGGCCATTGTGGTTTGGGAGACCACTTTTGTGGTCGTAAACCACTTTTGGTGCTTGTCAGCTAGTTTTCGAGGCTCCCGGCTACGCGCTTTGCCTCCCGAACTTTCGTCTTGCATCCGTTTTGATTTGTTTTTGGTACAAACCTTGTCTTCCTTGTTTGGAAGGTGGTACAAGGGTGGGAGACCAGTATTTCCCCTTGGAGACCACTTTTCTTCCTGCCAGCCAGTTTTCTAATTTGACAATTGGTTTTCTTGGTCTTTGGGCCACCTTTTCTGGTCGGCCACCCCACCCCTGGCTTGTTTTCAGTGTGCTGACCTTCTCCCACCATGGCCAACCACTTGTTGTCTTGGGAGACCACTTGTGGTGGTCGGCCGACCACTTAAAGTAGTTGGCTGACCACTTCAAGTGGTTGGCTGCTTTTTGCCACCTTTTTGGAGATATTTTCCTCTAGCTGGCATAGTTGGAGGGCACTGAAGCCATCCTCCATACACGTGTATGAAGGGATTGCTTTAAACCTTAGCTTCTTCAAGAAGCTTTGCTTTTGGTTCTTTATAAAAGAGAACCATCTCCTCCCTCCTCTAGGTTCAGAAATTTGGAGCTTGAGTGATAGATATACACTTATATCTATACATCATTCTTTGCTTCATTTTTGTGCCTTAAAGTGTAGTTTTGTCTCACTTTTACACACAAACACACACTCAAACACCATATTCTTGGAGCTGAGGTCCCTTAAGGTTGTTTTTGAAGTTCTTGGACTGGTTTTGGTTCAAAAAGTGTGCTGGAGTTGCAGTTTTAAAGAAGGTCTTCAAGGGTGAGTTTCTAACCCTTAAATCCCCCATTCTTGCTTAAGCTTTGGACCTTTTTGCATGCTGTTTTAAGACTAACTTCCTACTGTAGAAAGTTCTAATTTTTGGTCCTTAAAATGTTTGTTTAAGGTCACTTTTTCGTTGGGGGTGATCTACCCCTTCTTAGGCCTTGTTAGGCCTTTTTTTGAGCCATTCCTTTAGGCTCTTGTTGTAGCCTTTGCATGACCTTTCCACCACTGAAATCTAAAGGATTTTTAGTGGTGGAAAGGTGGTTTTGGGGTCCTAAATAGGAGAGGGTCATCCCCTCTCCTTGTATTTTGAATACTTGCCATATATGCCTCATATTTGAGCATGTGTTTTGAGCTTGTGTTGGCTTGTTCTTAGCATGTATTTGGGGTTATTTTAGCATGCCTTAGATCTATTTTTGGTTGTCTTGATCATCCCTTGCATGCATAATACACTTGTAGTGTAAATCCTATTAACTAGTCTTGTATGCTTCATGCTTTGACATGTCATTCTAGCAAACTTTTGGCTTAACTTAAAGAAGATTTTGTTCATGTTTTGCCATGTTTAAGGTCTGATTTTGGTTGTTTTGGCCATGCATGCCATGCTTTGTATAGCTATAGTACATTCTAGCTTGTTAGCTTTATGCATCAAGTCCACTAGCATGCTTTGCTTGGCCTATTTGAATGATTTGGAATTATTTATTATGTGATTTCAGTCCATGTTTCATGGTCATGCACTTGCATCTTTCACTTATTCAATGCGTTGGAGGGTTTTCCCTTTTACGCCTTAACATGAATCATTGTGTATGCCTTCATGCCTAAGCTTGCGAGCTATCATTTCGATGTATTTTTTAGGGTTATTTTGCCATGATATAACTCTGATTTTTTTTGGTTAAGTCATCCCATGCTTGGTCCTAATAGGTGTAGTGTAATCCACCTTATTTACCTTGTATGCATCATGCCTTATGTCCCTCATGCTAGCTTGTTTTGGCTTCCTTCCATGCATGTTTTAGACTCATTTTAACATGTTCTAGGACTATTTTGAGTTGCCTTGGTCACATGCTTCATGTTTTGTATAGTTGTAGTACAAGTGCCTATGCTAGCTTCAAGCTTCGGGCACCATAGCATGCTATCTTTGAGCTATTTAGATGATTTAGCATCATTTAATACTTGATTTTAAAGTATGTAACATTGCCATATTTCTACTTCTTTCATTCTTTGAATGCCTTTGAGTGTTGTGCATTGTTGCCTAGTTTATGGCCTAGCATGTATGCTTGCATGCCTTGATCTTTGAGCCTCCATCTTAGCATGTTTTGGTCCATGTTTTGACCTATTTCAGCTCTGTCCATGGTTGGTTCATGCATTCGTGCCATGTATTGCATGCCTCCTTTGTAGTCCTCTTTGTTAGCTTTCATGCTTTAGGATCTTTGCATGCCATGCTTGTGTTAATTAAGTGATTTGGCATCATTTCTTACTTAATTTCAGTGCATTTAGTGTTGTTACACTTGCACATTTGTCACTCTTTGAGCACTCTTGAGAGTTGTGCTCTTAGGTCTAATTAGTGGGCCAATTGGCACGCATGCTTATATATGCTTTTGGTGCCTTTGCTTTTGTTTTTTGGCTATTGATTTGGGCATGACTAAGGTCTACCCCTTTTGGTTTAAGTCCATTTAGCATGTTCACTTGCATGTTGCTTGCATGCTTACCTTACTTCGCATTGTGTATGCTATGTAGTCCTTTGCATTGTGCATGTCAAGTTGTTCTTTGCATTGAGTATGCATGTCCATAACATTGATAAGTTGCCCTTGTTGCATTGCATTGCACATGCATGCATTACATTGTGTATGCCATGTTGTTTCACTACATTTGTGTATACCATGTTCATTGCATTGTGTATGCTAGTTGTCATTTAGCATTGTGTATGCTAGTTGTTGTTCTTAGCATTGTGCATTGTGCATGCCATTAGCCTTGTTAGGTTGTTCATATTGCATTGCATTTTTGCATACTCCATGTTACATAGCATTGTGCATGCCATGTTATGTGTTGCATTGTGTTTGGAATAGGTGTTAGTCCAAACACGGGAAACGAGAGACGTTTCATACTTGAAGTGATGAAACGTGCCTTAATTCCCGGTCGCCGAGGCTCTTGATCATACATGATAGAGTTCTAGGCTTTATGTGTTTACTTGTGCATTCATTTCATATTGAATTGTGCAACTTCGCCTCGCGGCCATCATGCATTGAAATGCGCGATTGGTGGCCCGAGGGTCGAGAACTACACTCCCTTGAGCTCATGAAATGATAGGGAGGGTGGTTGTGCACACATATCTTGCAAATACATTGCCATGCCCTTTCTTGCTCTCTGTTGCAGAAATCTGGAGTTTGGTAGCAACAACTAGTCGGCCAGCCAGAAAAACTAGCTGGCCGACCACTTTTTCTGGCTTTCAACAAAGATAGGTGGTCGGCCATGGTTGCAAACACCAATAAGTGGTCGGCCACCCTCCCACAGGTCCCCAAGATGTGTTAGAAGCTTTCTGGAGCTTAGTGCAAGGTTTTGAGGACAATTGAAAACAGAGGGAAATCGGGGCATCGCATTGGATTTCCGAACGAGGCGACCGGGCATGCATCAAGTCTTCTCCCTCTGAGAACCTCCTGGTTTTATTGCTTTCCTTAGCTGCCATACTTAGATAGCTAGTTTACGCTTTGGTTTTGTAACAGTTAGTTAACTAGGATTAGTTAATCAATTTTGTTTGTAATAATTAGTTTAATTAGCTTAGATTAGCTAGTTAGCTTCTTATTCGGACTCTCCCTCGAGAGGGCCAACTGTTGTAATAAGTGTGCGTGTGTGTGATGCATGTCTTCCAATCCCCATTTCTTTCTCCCTTTTACTTAACTGCTTACGATGGTTAGTTTTAGGGCATGTTTCATTTAGCATACCTTATGCTCGCATGCGTGCATCCATTCATCTGTATTGCATGCACCAGGCTCGGCGCATCATACAAACTGCATTGTATTTTCAATACATTTATTTGAATACGTGTTCAACAGCATGCTATTAAGTTGCATTCCACATGACATTCTAGGTAGCCGAGCCTATCTGAGTTGCATTTTCGCATGTGTTGCACTAGCCATTTTAACATGAACTAGGATCATGTATGATTGCTAACTAGTTCTTTGTTTTGGCTCAGAGTACACTGTGAGTGTTTACGCTTTAGCATACTGCATGTGTGTTATTGAATTGCCATGAAAGCATGCTTGCCATGAGGCTAACTACTTATGTGATTAACTACCTGAATGCCTGTGGGTGAAGGTCGGATTTCGATGAATTGGATTACTTGAATTGGAACAATTCATCGAAATCCGTAATTTAGCCTATTTGCGAGTAGCAAACTTTAAACCATTTTCAAACAAATGGATATGCAATGTTTTGTTCCAACTTAGGCGATCTAGTCTATACTTGTGTGTTGTGCGCATCACATAGTAATTCTAGGTTTAATAATCGGAATAAGAACACATGTGTTTTCAAAACAAAATATCATGTTTAGTACAGGCCGATCTTTGATCAGGCGAGCGGGGGTGCTCATTACATGACCTTCCCCTCTCGTACCCAAGTTCCTGAGCCGAGGCAACTTTGGTGATTAGGCACGAGTCAGGGTTTCCTAAATTCCCCCAAAATAAAATATTTAGGTGGCGACTCTGTATCTGGCAAAGCAGTCCATGTTTGGCACTTCTTTATTAAAATCAGTTTTCCAAAACGATTTGCCGGATCTGGACTCTTTGGTGATTTATCGGTCTTACATCGCATATTGTAAGATTAGATTCAGAACCGTGACATTGAGTCTGAACTATAGTAAGCCTAATGAACAAAACGGATTTCGTGCCCCCTTTTTTCGCGTGCGGAGCCCGGGACGTTCAAGCGCATCTACACAGTTGTGGCAGCACCATGTGGGTGATGGGTGTTGTTGGTCAACGACAGGGATCCACCGGTTGTTACGGTGGAGCGGAAATTAAAATGAACGAATTTTGGATTGTTGTTTGAAAGAAAGAAAATGCATTTTGACTGGTGACCGGTGTGAGTTTGGAACACTTTTGAGAAAATGTTTTGGATGTAAAGAGATGATGTTTACCCATAATTGAGAAAAAGATGAAAACCTTCTTTTGGAACGGAATTATTGATTATTGTACCTTTTTAGTGCGTTGGTGTAGCCACTTTAATTGTAATTCTAAATCTCGAGTTTAGGGCGTTCGGTTATGTGAATTGTCGGGCGTTGTAAGAACTTGTTAGACTGGAGTCTTGTCTTGAGCTGAGTTTTGTTGTGATCTTTTCCTTAAACGAGGTAACCAAGGATTTTGTGGTAAGAAATCTAGTTTCCATTTTGTTGGAGGGTTGAACGTGGAGAGTGTTTGGGCTAGTGGTGGTGGATACCTGGGGCATGCGTGTGGTTGCCGTGGTTGTTTGTTGTTCTTGTCTCATAGACCCAGTGAGTAGTGTGAATCGAGGGGAAGTCTGTGACCCTTTCCTTGTGTTCTTGCCTAGTTCGATATCCTTGACGTTCCTAGAGCCGGGGTAGTATTCCTAATTGGTCGGTTGGGAGGTCTTCCTTGGCACCGTTTGAGGCCTTGTATGGCCGACCTTGTGGGTCACCAGTTTATTGAGTCAAGGTAAGGGATGCACCATTGTTGGGTCCGGAGTTTGTTAGGGAGGCAACTGAGAAAGTTGCTCTCATCCGAAAGAGGGTAGTTACGGCCCAAAGCCGATAGAAAGTTATGCCGATAAGACGAGGCAACCTTTGTTCTTTGAAGTGGGTGATCGTATGTGCCTTAAGATCTCACCTAGGCGAGGTTTAATGGGGTCCGGTAGGAGTGGTAAGTGGTCTCCGAGGTTCATTGGGCCTATCGAGTTATTGGAGAGGATTGAGAAAGTGGCATACCGGTTAGCTTTACCGCCACAATCTTCGGGGGTTCATAATGTGTTTCATGTGTCAATGCTTAGAAGGTGCGAACCCAACCCTTTTCACGTGTTAGCCTAGGTTGATTTGGAGGTAGACGAGGATGCCTCCTATGAAGAGTGACCGGTTCAAATTTTGATACCTGAGAGCGAGTGCTACGAGGCAAGACCATACCGTTAGTAAAGGTGTTGTCGAGACACCATGGAATTGAAGAAGCGACTTGGGAGAGGGAGGCGGAAGTCCGCTCCAAATATCCAGATTTGTTTGAAAATGTGTAGTTGTTTACTTTAATTTGTAATGTTTCCTTGTAATGAAGGGAGAGGGGTAAGATTGTAAATTGTAGGTTATTGTATGTGTTGATGATCTAACCATGAGATTGTGAAAGAAAGACATTTTGCCATGAATGTTTTATCCCAAATGTTTAATATGAGAAATTATTATGTTGGAGAATGAGGATAAAGAGCATAATACCTTATTGTGGATGTTTCATTTCATTCTAGCTTGAGCAATTGCATTTTGATGAGAAAATGATGAGGAAAATGCCAAATGTTAGTTGAACATGAATGTTGTAATTTGTTAATGTTGTTGAATTGACTATTGTTGATAGAACACTCTTGTTTAGTGGGCCTATTCAAATTTCGGGGATGAAATTTCTTATGGTGGGGAGGTTGTGACGACCGGCCTTCTTTTTCTCTTTATTCTTTCTTTCCTCCGCTTCGTTCTCTTTTTATTCTTGTTGAATTGAAGTGTCCGAAAATGGTTTCCAAATTCTTTTTCTTCCGGTGTTGAATTTTTGTTTGTCCCGGAGGGTGCACGGGTGAGTTCGAGGTGCCGGGGATAAAGTTGAAACTTTGGGCTGCTAGGCCAGGACCGCACGTGCGGGGCCCTAGGCCGTACGTGCGGAATTGTACCGCACGAGCGGCCAAGCTTGACACCCAAAAATTGGCTACTGTCTAAGAGCGCATGAGCGGAGAAAATGGCCGCACGAGCGGCCAACTGGGCAGTCCGAAACTCTGTTTTTTGTATCATTTTGATCCAAATATATCTCTCATTATACTCATCTCCCTCTCACTCTAAAACATATATTTCTCCTCCTTCTTTGTAGAAAACACCTCAAACATCTAAAACTCTTTGATTTTGCTCATCTTAGGTCAAGAACATCATCATTCCTCTCAAGATCTTGAAGATCTAAGGTTGGGGCTTCACTTGGGTGATGGAAATCCGAGATTCTCTCTCACTCTAGGAGCTAGGGTTTCACCTTTTCTTCATCAAACATTAAGGTAGGGATATTCTTGAGTTATATATACATGTTTTGCAAGTTAAATGTTGATTTTGTATTTCTATTGAATTTGTTTTGAGAGTTTTGGTTTTAGTTCAAAGATGATGAGATTTCTCAAATGAGGGTTTAAATGTTTAAATGTTTCTAAGTTGATCCCTGTGATTTCTTATTTATTGTTTAAAAAGGATGATTTTGATGATGTTTTCATCATAAAATGAAGAAATGTTGAGTTTTTTATAAAAACCCTAGAAATTGAGGATTTTACAAAATAATGAAAATGTCTCTGAAATTATTTACTTTCTTGTGTTAAGAGGATGTATGAGAGTAAGTTCCATCAAATGTTTATCATAATAACAACATACTTGACACATGGGATATGAGATGGTATTTTAACATTGTTGCTAACACTTGAACTTGTAATGAGGTAAGATGATAATTGTTGAGCACCATGGGTAATGAAAATTGAAATCTTGAAGGATGATGTTTGAAAATTTCATATAATCTTGTAATGTTGTAAGACGGTAAGTTGTTGAGTGTCATTGATGATGTGAAAGGCTTAATTATAATGTAATGGGGAAATGAAATGAGAGATGATATGTTGGCCATGTTGAAAGGTTTGGTCATGATGGGTTGGTATTGAGAACTTGTGGTGATGTGTTGAAGACACATGATTATTTGCGCAATGAGAAACATATTTGTGAAAGTGGAAAGGTATTTGTTTATTATTGTTGTTGAGACATTTTGGAAATAGAGAAATGTTATGAGATATTAATTATTGCATCTCATTTCCATTTGAGTTTATATCATCAATGTGCATGAAGTGAATTATTACCATTGTTGCATTCTCATCATGTTTACTTGAGAAAGATTATATTACCATGAGAACTAATGGAAATGTGTATGGGGTAAATACATTGGTAAGTCCGAATAGGGGGTGTAGATGAATTTGATAAGTTAGCCTGAGTGTCTAGGGTGAAAGACCCGAAAACCGCACGGATAGGTGTCAAGCCTTCTGGTTAGCACCGGTAAAAATGACAGTTTGGTAGTGCTCGTAGAGATTACTTGCAGACACCAGCCTAGGGATTACCAGTGTTGTATTTACCGCCCCCATTGAATTAATTTTGGAAGTTTGAAATTGATGAGACTACAAGCTAATATTGAGAACATAGTGATTTTGAGAAAGTGCATTGAAATGAATATTTTCCTCATTTATCAACTTTGGCATGGCATTGCATTTACGTTTATTTTATGTTGAGGATAATGCATAACTGTATATACTTTGTGAGAATTCTCTACTGGGCTTTATGCTCACCCCTATAGGATTTGGTGTAGGTAAAGATGTGGTGATCCTGCCGAGTTGATGGCGTAGACGTGTTTGTGAAGAGTATTTTACTCTTGTATTTTGGTGTAAAATTTTGTAAAGCCAAGGGCTAATGTGTATGGGTTCGAGAGACCATTTTGTGTAACTGGGCTATTGCCTTGGAACTTGTAAGCCCTTGAGGGCCTTATTCATTATGATTTAATGATTTCTCTTCCATGCTATTGATTCATGTACTAATATATCTCATTTTGGAAATGGGTTGACGTAATAGTTAAGTGGGATTATTTCGAGGCATCACACCCCATTTTTGACCGACCTCACGACTTTGATGTTATCGTTTGTGCACTCGGTGATTGCGCATGTTTGTGCTCATTATGAGTTTTCGGGGGTTTCGGCTGAGCGCCATGTCTCGGGGCCTCTTAACTCTTTTCTTTTTGGTTTGCTTTTGGACCATGCCTTGGTAGCTTTGCCTGGAGGGAGAGAGAGGCCTGTAGGCCACTTTTGTAGCTGTAGGCTACTTTTCCCTCTTATAGGCCACTTGCAGTGGTCGGTAGGCTAGTTTCCGGGCTTTCGGCTGAATGCCTTGCCTTGGGGTCTCTTAGCTCACTTCTTTTTGGTTTGTTTTTGGACCATACCTTGTTACCCCTTGCCTAGAGGGAGGGGAGGGCCTGTCAGCCACTTTTTGAAGTTGTAGGCCACTTTCTCCTCTTGTAGGCCACTTTAAGTGGCCGGTAGGCTAGTTGAAGTGGTCGGTAGGCCACTTTAAGTGGCCTATGGCCATTTTTCTATTTTTGCAGATATTTTTGGTGCCAACTGTTGGCCACTGAATGTATCCTCCACACATGTGTATGGATGGATTCAAACAAGCTTCTAGCTTGTCAAGGAAGCTTTGGCTTGCTTTGTTTATATAAGGGGAGCTCCCTCTCCCTATGGAGGGGTTCATAAAATTTCAGAGGCAAATATCTCTCTATATATATATATATTATGCTCTATAGTGTTTGAAAGTGAGTGTTCTTGGCATATTTGCACACAACCCTCTTAGCCTAACATCTTAACCTTGGAGCTGAGATTCCATAAGGCTTGTTTGGGCCTCATGAAGCTGGTTTTTGCCTTAGAAGTGCTTGTTTTGCTGTGGTTCTTCAAGGGTGAGTAGTTACCCTCTTTAAGCTTTGTTTTGCTTAAGTGTTTAGCCATCTTTGCATGATTCTTTTGGCTTAGCTTTCAACTATAAAAACTTCTATTTTTAAGTGCTTAAAATGATTGTTTGAGGCCTCTTTGGTGTTGAGGGTGTTCTACCCTCTTGTGTGCCTTATTTGCTTAAGCTTGGTGCCATCTTTTAAAGCTTTAGAGGCACCCTTTGTTTGGCCTTTCTACCACTGAAACTCAGAGGAATTTCAGTGGTAGAAACCATGTTTTAAGGTCTAAAGTAGAAGGGGGTGGCCTCCCCTCCTTGCTTCTTGGTTCTATGTCTTGTTGGCCTCATACTTGAGCATATTTTTCTAGCATGTGTTGGCTTGATCTCAGCCTATTTTTGGTCTTATTTCAGTATGTTGTAGCTCTGTTTTGTCTTGGTTGAGTCACCTTATGCATGCTTCATACACCTGTAGTGTAATCCTACTCACTAGCCTAACATGCTTCATGAGTTAGCTTGTTATTCTAGCATGTATTGGCCTCACTCCAGCATGTTTTTGGTGTTATTTTGACATACTTTAACTTTGATTTTAGTTGGTGGGATCACCTCTTGCTTGGTTTTTGTACTTGTAGTGCAATCCTCCTTGTAGGCTTAACATGCATCATGCTTTAGGCCTCTAATTCTAGCTTGTTTTAGTACTGTTTCAGCATGCTTTTGGCCTTGATTTAGCATGCTTAAACTCTCTTCCAAGTGGTCTTGGTCATGTATGGCTTGCCTTGTAGGGCTATAGTGTAATTGGCTTTGCTAGTCTTGTGTTTTGAGACCCTAGCATGCCTTATTTGTGACATTTGTGTGATATAGCATCATTTGGCATGTAAATTCAGAGCATAAACTTTTGTCATACTCTCATGTTCATCACTCTTTCATTGTGTTTAAGAGTTGTGCCTTTATGCCTTGTTTGTGAGCTAATACATGAGCATATCATTCTTACCATCTATGCTGCGAGTCTAGCATGTTTTTGGTACTATTTTGACCTGCCTTAGGTCTGTTTTGAATGGCTAAGGTCATTCGAGCATTGTTTAGTATGGTTGTAGTGTAAAGGGCCTTGGCTAGCCTTGAGTTTTGGGGCCTTTAACATGTTGTATATATGTTGTTTGTGCGATATAGCATCATTTGGCATGGGATTTCAGAGCATATACTTCCATCATACACTCACATATATCGTTCTTTAACTGTGTTTGAGAGTTGACCCTTATGCCTAGTTGATGAGCCAATGCATGAACAACATCTTCTTGCCTTTCATGCTATCATTTCAAAGCATTTTGGCCACTGTCTTGGCATGCATGAGGTCTGTTTAGGACTGGTTTAGTCCATTGAGCATTGTATTGCATAGTCCTAGTGTTGTGTACCTCACTAGCTTTAATGCTTGAGTCTTCTAGCATGCTATACTTGTGTTGTTTGCATGATATGTCATCATTTGGCATATGATTTCAGTGCTTGTACCTCTGTCATGCTCTCATATATGTCCCCCTTTCAATGTGTTTGAAAGTTAAGCTTTATGCCTTGCTTGCAAGCAAATGAATGAACATGCATTCCTTCCCTTTTTGTGCCTAAGTTTTAATGAGTTTTGGCCATTGTTTTGGAGTATCTTAGGTCTGTCCATATGTGGTTTGACCATTTGAGATTGATAGTGCATGCCTCATGTGTAATGTTCTTCACTTGATTTAGTGCTCTTGGTCCCTTAACATTGTCTTGCATGCATTGCTTACATGATAGAGCCTTGTGCATACCTCTCTAGCATTGATAGATAAGCATGTTGTTTGCATGTGTGTTACATTGCATGTGTTTGGATCGGGCGTTAATCCAAACACGAGGAACAAGGGACGTTTCATACTTGAAGTGATGAAACGTGCCTCATTTCTTAGTCGCCGTCCCCCTTGATTGTGCATGATAGGGTGGAGGCCTCTTGAGTCTTGTATGTTATTTGTGCATTCATTAACTTGTACAAACTTGGCTTCTCAGCCATCATGTATTGTGATGTTCGGTTGGTGGCCCAAGAGTCGAGTACCGCACTCCTTTGAGCTTGAGAAATGATAAGGAGGGTGGTTGTACACACATACCCTGCAAATGTCTTGCCTTGCCCCTTTTGTACTCTATTTGTAGCAAAATTGGAATGTGCAGAAGTAAGTGGTCGACCGACCACCTAGGGTGGCCGACAGCTTCCCCTGGTGGCCGATAGTCCACCAGCTTGAAGGTGGTTCAAAGTGGTTCTGGTTCTGGAGCAGAAGCAACCTGTAAGTCGGTACATTGTTCAGAAAATTAAGGCAAATGCAAACAGAGGCAACCGGTGGCAAGGAGACGGATTTTCGGGAGGAAACCGATAGAGCATGCATGCATCCCTCGCCCTCGAGGCCTTTTAACTGCTTTATTTAACTAGTTAATATATTGGCTTTGTACTTAATTAGTTAATGTGCTTAGCTAATCGGTTTGTGTTGTAATAAATAGTTAACTAGAATGGTTAATTAGTTGTGGTTTGTAATAGTTAGCTTAATTAGCATAGCTAGTTAGCTTTCATTTCATTCGAACCTTCCATCAAGAGGGCATATGTTGTAATAAGGGTGCATGTGTGCGTGCATGTTTTCCAACCCCCATTTCTTTTTCCCTTTTACTTATCAGCTTTTGATGGTTAGTTTAAGGCATATTTTGATTAGCATATCTTATGCTATGCATACGTGCATCATTTATTTGTCTTGCATGCACCGGGCTTGGCGCATCATTCAAACTGCATTGTATTTCAATACACTTTCTTGAATACGTGTTTCAAAGCATGTTATCAAGTGTTGCATTCATATGCCATTCTAGATAGCCGAGCCTATTTATTTGCATTTTTGCATGTGTTGCACTAGGCATCTTAACATAGCTAGGATCATGTATAGTTTCTAACTAGCTTCTGTTTTGGCTCGCAGTACACTGTAAGTGTTTACGCTTTAGCATACTGCATGAGATGTGTATGTTGCCATGACAGTATGCTTGCCATGAGGCTATTTGCTTAACTGCTATAATTGCATGAATACCTGTGGATGAAGGCTTCATTACTTGAATTGGAACAATTCATCAAAATGTGAGGTTTAAGCCCACCTGGAGTGGCAAATCATCATGTTTTAAGCCCACCTTGTTTGGTGGCAAATCCGTGTTTTAGCCTACTTGCGAGTAGCATCTTCAAACCACTTTCGAAAAAACAAACATGAGATGTTTTGTTCCAAATCGAGCGATTTAGTCTATACTTGTATGCTATGCGCATCACGTAGTAAGTTAGCTAAATAATTAGAACAAGAACACATGTGTTTTCAAAAACAACATATCATGTTTAGTAAAGGTCGATCTTTGATCGAGCGAGCGGGGATACTCATTTCAGGACCTTCCCCTCTCGTACCCAAGTTCCCGAATCGAGGCAACTGTGGTGATGATGGACACGTGGCCTTAGGCACAAGTTAGGGTTTCCTAAATTTCCCAAAATAAAATATTTAGGTGGCAACTCTGAAATCTGGCAAAGCAGTCCATGTTTGGAGCTTTTTTATTAAAATCGATTTTCCAAAACCAATTGTCGGATTTGGACTCTTTGGTGATTTATCAGTCTTACATTGCACTTTGTGAGATTAGATTCAAAACCGCGACAGGAGTCTGAACTGTAGTAGCTAGAACCCAATTCGCGCCCTCTACGAAAGGGGGGTCGCGTGGAGAGAGTTCGGGCGGTCTACATGTGACAACCCTCACCTCTGATTAGTGCTAATCTATGATTAAGCATGTTAAGTAATTGATTATGATGAAATCCTAAATTGCTTACATGAGTGTGTCGTTTTAAATGTATTTCTATCTGTCTGTTACTGAATGATCTGTTTGTGATTTTAATTTCGAATTGCGAATTGAAAGCCTTATCGGCGACCGATTCAGAAATTGATTAGTGTTTTGTGCTAATTAAAATTTATATGATTTTATGGTAGATTTAATTAAAATTTGATTTGGAATGATTAGATTAGATTAAATAATGCTAGATTAATGGAATATAGGTTATTTACACTTTTGCCACAAAGTGGATTAATTTAAGGCCATTTCTTCTCACACTTTACACTTGTTTGGCATCATTCTTCATTTCATCTTCTTGACCCAAAAAATGTGAGAGAGATAGAGAGTGGAAGAAAAATTGAATTCATATAAAAATCTTGTTTGAACTTAGAAGAATTGAAGGAGAAGTGCACAATTGAGCTATCACACTTAGAATTCAAGACTTAAGGTAGGAAATTCATTCTTTTAATTATGAATTTAAGTTGTTACGTGCATGGTTCATGGAAAATTGGTGATCAGAGTCAAGAACTAGTTCAAAGAGTTGAATTGAGAAGCAATGTGCACATACATGTCCATATCATTGAGTTTTGAGATCATTTTCATGAGAATTTTCACATGCATGTCCATATTTTGGTTGTACTCTTGAAATTCACCATGTCATTGAGCTCAATCTTGCATTTGATCATACTTTGGAGCATTAGAGTTCATGAAACTCATGCATGTCATGTTCTTGTAATGTTCATAAAGTTTCTTTGAAATTGGTGTTCACTTGGCTTACCTTTGGGCTTTGATTTTATGAAATGATCTTTAAAACATGTTGTATTATTGGTTTCTAAGCGTTCTCTAGAAAATTGGCCCAAAAGATTGAGTTTTGATATGTTTAATGCTTGGTTTGAGCTTAGGGAGCAAATCTGGAAAACCTAGATTTTGGCTTCCACGCTCGAGCGACCACCTTGTGTTTAGAGCTCCGCTCGAGTGACGGAATGCTGGCTCAAGCGTAAATTGCAAGCTCTGAGGTTTTCTGCGTGTGCAGACGTACGCTCGAGCGACGAAACCTACACTCGAGCGACGAATTGTGTCTCACACTCGAGCGAGCATCGAGCGGAGAATTTCAACAACCAGTACTTTTCACATTTTTGCAGACCGCTCGAGCGAAGGAGTTTACGCTCGAGCGAACCCTCTGTTTTGGTAAGTTCGCTCGAGCGAAGAAATCCACGCTCGAACGAGACTCCTGTTTTCAGCAAATTTTGAAAAGTGTTCTAAAGTACGTTTTTGCATCCTCATTCCATCCTAGGCATTCCTAGGCCATGTTTAAGGCATCTTAATGAGGATAATGTTATAGAACCACACCAAGTCAAGTTAGGGGCTAAGTTATTAATCCCGAGTGTGTAACTTAGTGTGTGTTCGTTCTGTTACTGTGTAGGGTTGGCATCCGAGGACGCTAATTAGCCTGCCTATAGCCCAGTACTCTGTGAGTAACAATGTTATAAAGATACGTTCAATTACAATTATTTCTGAACGATTGACTGTACTACTTTCTGAAATGACGTTGTTTACTGAATGAATGTTTGTCCTATTTGTAAACTGTACTTGTGGCATCCATAACAACTTACTGTTACTGTTACTGTTACTGCTACTGTACTGTCATTGTTACTGCTACTGTTACAGAGTTCCAACATTTGGAACCAATACTGTATACTATTTTGATGGCCATCAACTGACTGTTCGGTCTATTAAGACCTACTGTTTAATGTACTGTTCTGCTATGGGATGTACCACATATGACTGCTACGGTTTCTAAATGACTGTTATGGCATGTAATATGAGCCACTGATTGAATAGTTGATCTACAGATGTAATTGACTATTTTAATTACCGAAAGGACATTCATTCTTAACCTCTTTACACAGTTGTTATTCACTGGGCTTTAGCTCACCGTTTATATTTATATATAGGTGTCCAGGCACCGGACCGGAGCTAGAAGCGTCGAGTTAAGCTCGTGTTTTGTCAAGCCAACCATTGTGCCTCACTTCGAGGTTCCAAGTCCGTTCAAGCCAAGGCTGTTTTAGGGTGTTCCAGATTCACCCTTTTTGTCTCTGTTTTGGTACTGACTGGATAAGTTTTGACTGTACAGTTATGGTATAGGGATCGAACCCTAACATGTATGTTATGTATGTCTGATATGTATATATGTCTATGGTTATGAATGTGGTTGTCCATAAAAGTCTTTTTCCATTCAGATTTTCACAACTCATTGGACGTCTTTCATTTACTGTTTGGCTTCCGCCAGCCCCTTACTCTGTACTATTGTTATTACTGTCAAGCAGGCCTTTGGTAATCACGGATTACTGGCCGGTTACGATGCTAAACCCTTAGGGGCGGATTTCGGTCGTGACACTACACCAGGCCGACCGCACGTGCGGCGCCCATTCCCGCACGTGCAGCATTCACCCCCGCATGTGCGAGCTTCTCTCCCGCACCTCACCCGCTCATGCATATTTTCCAGTATGCAAGACCAACAAAACCCCTGAATTCCGCACGTATGGCTTGGCCTCCCGCACGTGCGGCCCCTGGTTTCTAGCCCAGAATTTTTCCGGTCTCGCTCCCAGGCATTCCGGACGCAGGCGCGCACCCTCTGAAACAAGAGATATTCAAATACCCAAACAAGACAAAACAATAACTATCATTTAGAGAGCCATATCCGAATGTGCCAAATCCAACGAAGGTAAAAGGAGGACGGAGCGAAAGAAGGTGTGGAGAATAGAAAGGAAAAGACCCGGTCATCACAATTTTAGTTAAATTTTTTTTTTAACATTACATTATAATAGCTAAAAAGCTTACCATCAAATTCATACCCGAAGAATGGGGTATTTTTGTCCACATAAAAGAAAATATCAAATTTATTAATTTTTTGAAAAATATTAAATTTATTTATACTTTTGTTCAACATTCCCCGTACTACTAGAAATAGTTAAAGCTAATTATTGTATTCTTAAGATACATATTAACAAGATCAATTTAAGTTTTACAATTTTATTTATAATGATGTGTATAGTAGATAATGCATTAATTTAATTTATCACAAATTTAATTATAAAATATTTAATTGTAAATTCATCTAGTCAACACTAATTTGGGTTCTTATTTGCATCCTCACATATTTGCCGATTTATAAAATACTTTTTATTGAATTAAAAAAATAATTAAAAAATTCATAACTTTTAAAAAAGTTTTTATATAAATTTTAATATTAAACAATATTTATGATCACTTGTTAGTAGCATTTACAATAAATAATATCACATGTGAATTATCCATGTTGTGACTCAATGGGGGCGTGTTTCGAACCTTTTTTTTATGATCTAAACGGTTCATATTATAAAATTTATTGAGTTGATCATTCATGAAAAAAAAAAGAAGTTAATTGGACATCTCTAACCTCACAACAAGACTATATTCATGTTTAAATAAAATAAACAATGATCATAATTTTGATATTTAAAAAAAAATTAAGATTTGATCATAAAACTATGCATATCTGATTAATCTCATTCTTGATACGAATGATACATTTGACAAATTTTATAATATAAATAATTTATATTATTAAAATAGATTGCTGTGATAGCACCCATCCATTGTCATGTGAAAATAGAATGGCTCTTTACAATATAGTGATAACAACTCACAAAATTACTCATATCTATTTTTAATATGTGCATACTCACATCATAATAAATCAAATACAATATTAAAATATAATGATGGTGACATTATTATGTATATATGAATCTTACTTGTGGATTACGCATCTAAAATTTATTCAGAGTTGTGACCTACAATAATTTCGTTCCTTACGCATCATCAATAGGTACAAGTACAGCTCTCTCTCTCTCTCTCTCTCTCTCTCTCTCTCTCTCTCATGTAAAAATTATGAAAATTTAAAATAGAAAACTAATTTTCAAAATATTTCTCGAGTTTTCAATTCACATTTTTAGTAATTTTTTTAAATATTTTAATCAATATTTTTTTATTTTTGAGATTCACTCAATCTAGATATATTTAAAATATATAAATTTTGTGAAAAAAATCTTAACAACATTTATTACATACAATATATATAAATTGAGATTTTTACTTTAAGGTCTATGATATTAAGATTTTATAAGATAAAAAACATATAATATTTTCATAGTAGTTGGGATTCTTCAACAATTTCACAACGAAATTTTAGCACAGACAAATTTCAAAATAGAGAAATTTCAGTTTTTTACAAAGAAAATTCAGAGTGAATGAGAAATTTCTTTGGTATGATTACAAAGAAATTCATATTGCATGTCCTTTTGGGGTGTGGATTTTTGGAAAGTTTCTATAGCGATCCCTGTTTTTTTCCGTCATTTATTGTATTCCGGACTCGAGTTCTATGGTTGTTTGTTGTTGTCTATATCTTGTTTCTATCCTTTAAGTCCTTGTATTTGAGTTGTGGGATGTGTTGGGTAAGTTTGGAACAGGTTGGTTGTGAGTTGAAACAAATGGTTGCTGCCCAGGTTTTGCCTTCTTCGCTGGAGCGAGGCTTTTTCCGCTCGAGCGAGTCCTGGGTATTTGCTTCTTTGCTTAAGCGAGGATTCTTGCGCTCGATCGAGGATTGTGGGT
The DNA here is from genome assembly GCA_022316695.1 of Camellia oleifera. Classification (NCBI taxonomy): domain Eukaryota; kingdom Viridiplantae; phylum Streptophyta; class Magnoliopsida; order Ericales; family Theaceae; genus Camellia; species Camellia oleifera. The sequence continues at coordinate 55,443,646 of CM039310.1, read as the reverse complement.
TCTCTGGTTTCTTTTTTAGGCGCAACTTCTGCTCGAGCGAGCTTTCTTGCGCTCGAGTGAGCCTTGTTTGGTGTGTCTCTTCGCTCGAACGAGATCTCTTGCACCCGAGCGTGCGTCTGCGTCTCTGAAAGACCTGAAGGTTGGTATTCCTAGCTTGAGCAAGCTTTTTTGCGCTCAAGCAAGTCCCTGTGTTTTGTTTTTCTTGCGCTCGAGCGTGCTTCTGCGTTGCAGACCTGAAACTTTGCATTATTCGATCGAGCGAGGTTCTTTTGTGTCTGGTCGCTCTAGCGACAACTCTTTCGCTCGAGCAAGACCTATATATATCAATTCGTAGCAGCATGATTTTACATCACTTTTTCATCTTCTTTTCACTTCAAACCCTAAATCCGACTGCGTCTCTCTCTAAAATACCCCTTTTATCTACAAATACACTTGATCTAGAGTGTCTCTACCCTACTTCCTTTGTAAAAAAGGTGGAGCATCGCGTGGGCTATCTTTTGATCTGAAAAAGTTTGGATTTGGAGCATCTTGGGTTTTTCTTTTCTTCTCCTTTGAGCTTTTCCATTTGAGGTAGGGATAATCTACTCATTTCTATGAGTTTTAACCTAAATATTAGTCATTTTGTATAAGTGGCGAGATTTAAAAATTTGGGGAAGTTAGGGTTTGAAATTTGAAATGTTTGAAAGAGGGGTTTTCTATTTTCGGGCTCCATTGTGTATGTGAGGACGTGAAATGGGGTTATTTGTGTATAATTGATGAAATTGAGCCTTAGGGTTGAAGTTTGAGAAAGGGGGAAAAATGCCCTAATTGGAATTAAATAAATTATTTGTAGAAATAACGAAATCAATTATGGAAATATGAAATCGGTTTGGGAATTATGAAAATTGGAGGAAATTATGATTGAATGGTGTAGTTGGATTGATAAATCACTTACCTATGGAAAAGTTGATAAATTATCTGTTTGATAAATTTATTTATCTGTTTAGAAATAACTGTTTTTGGGCTATTGGTGGAGGATAGCCATGATTGTTGTAGAAACTGCATGATGATTACGTAAATTGAAACTAATCAATTGGATTATGTCATTGAATATAACGGTTGGATATAAACATTGTATATGTGATTGAATTGGTCATTGTATATGATAACCTGTTTAAATACATTGTATATGTATATTGTTTGGAAGGAGATAGGGGATAGACTCCATGGATAATTAAGTTGGCCGGAGTGTCCAGGGTGAAAATCCCGAAATCTTATATATATTTGGGTACCGGTTCCCTTGGACGTAGTTCCGTAAAATGGCAAGAAAATAGAAGTGTTGAATGATGTTTCTTATTGAAGTGTTGATATATGAGTTGTAGTCTCATTTTAAACTATTTGGATAATATTGGACTATGTCAATGAATTGATTTGGATAAATAATGGGAAGTGGATTGAATATGATGTAAACGTTGATTGGTTATGGAGATGATAATAAATGGTTTACTCGTATTAAACAATTATCGAATGCTAATATTTTAATTAATTCTCATATACTGTTTAGTATATCTTTACTAGGCTTTGGCTCACCCTACTTGGGACATCATTTTTCAGGTACAGGTGACATGCCGCTTCCAAAATCTTAGCTTGGGAGGTTTAGAGGATTGAGGACTCCATTTTGTAGATGTGTTTTTTTATGTTAAATGTAAAATCAAGCCGAGGGCTTTATATGTAAAAGAGTTAGAAATCTTCTTTTGTTGTAACCAAGTGATGGCTTGGAAAGATGTAAGCCCGTAAGACATTTACTTTGTTATTAGAAGTTAGAATTACATGCTATAGTTTTAGGATGAACATCAATGAAAATGTAATGCGCGTAATATCGTTTGTAAAGAGGACTGTGATGAATGAAAATATAATATTTCTTTTATGTTTATGGATTACCTGAATGGTTGTCTTGTATTGTTTTTTTGAGGGCGTTACAGTTTCTGGGTTTGTTTTGTATGAAAAACAAAGCATTAGAAACCCAATCTGTGTTTGCTTCTTCTTCACCAATTAAACTATATAAGCAAAAAAAAGTAAAGATCAGCAAATAGAAATCACAGTTCTTCTCTGTTTTTCTTCATTTTGCGAGCGGTGGTCGACACAAATGGTGATTGCAGCGGCACAGTGGTGGGGCGATAGTGTAGAGGAGATGAGAGGAGAGGAAAGAAGAAGAAAGAGAGGGAGAGAAGAAAAAGGGAGATCGATGGTAAAGAGTGGGGAGGAAAGAGAAAGAGAGAGAAGAAAATGGGAGACCAGTGGTGAGGGGTGGTCGTCAGACCAACGACAGCGGTGCAGACAACAGTCGATGGTATTGCGGTGGCACAAGAGTGGGGAGGGTTGTGGTTCAATGAGTGGAGAGAGAAAGAGAGAGAAAAAAAAAAGTTGGTTGGGTTAGTGTAGGACTACAAACAAATCGAATCGAATCGAGCCGAGCCGAGCTTTGCTAAGCTTGAGCTCAGCTCATTTACTTATCAAGCTCGAGCTCGACTCGTTTACTTATCGAGCTCGAGCTCGGCTTGGCTCGGCTTGTTAATTAATATTAATGAAACTCGAGTTTGGCTCGGCTCGATAATTTTTTTAAAATATTATTTATATTATTTAAATAAAAATATTATTTAATATATAAATAATGTATATATACTATTATTTATATATTATTTAATATATAAATAATATATTTATTATATAATTTAAATAAAGGTAAACAAGCCGAACTTAATGAGCCGAGCTTGGCTCGTTTACTAAACAAGCCTAATATTCGAGCTCGAGCTCGAACTCGGCTCGTTTACTAAACGAATCGAGTCGAATCCAGCCCTTAACGAGCCGAGCCAAGCTGAGTTTGTTCATGAACAACTTGGTTCATTTGCAGCCCTAGGTTAGTGTTATTGAGGGACCTTAACTAAAAAATATATATATATATATATATATTGGACCTCTCCTTTTACCCAAAGTTAGAGATTGATATTTCACTAATTTTTTCATATAAATTCAATATATTTTTATAGTTTTTGTATTTATTAAATTCGTTTTGAATTTATTCACTAAAGACAACAAAACACAAAAAATAAAAATAAAAAAAAAATGAAAAATGAAAAATAAAAAACTCAAAAACATTTTTTGAAAACTCAAAACAAAACAGGGTATGTTTATACCTCTGATAAATAAATATTTTTTTAATTTTTGGATAAATTACATGTATACCTCTTGAGATTTGTCTTTAATATAATTTCTCCCTTAACGTTTTGAAAATTACATTTCCCTTCTTGAAATATTTAATTACATTACAATTTATCCCTTCTGGCAACAAACTGTGAAGTCAACTAGTGCATTTTGCTGTCATCATCAATTATTTCTTGAAAATACCAATTTTACCCTTTTGAAGATCCAAAAAAAAAAAAAATTCTCTGTTAAAGTTGCTCCCCTCTCTCAGCCTACCTTATGTAATTGCACAACACACCTTCAAATTGAACAACATCACCAGTAAATAAAAATGGAAGAAGTAGGCGAGGGAGAAAAAGAGAGGAATGAGAGATCAACAACGAGACCCCACCATCGGATCTTGTAGGTGAAAGCAACGAAGCCCAAGTGCCGAGCTTACTGGGTAAATCAAAATGATGAAATGATTACCAGGTAGATCAAAGCAATGAGATGAAGGACTTCGGGACATATTGAAATGGTAAGATGAGAAACTTCAAATAGATTGAAACGGTGATATGATGGACTTCGAGATGCGGTTGTCTTTCTTGTTATTACGGGAGATGTCTACAAGCTTGTAGATAATGATGACGGAGGTGTTGGGGGAGGGGGAAAGCTCTATATGTAGAGTATTTGCTTATCAATTGTGTTCTTTTGTTTTGATTTTTTCTTCTGTTTGTAAAAGTTTGGTGGTTGACTTGGAGGTGTTCCTCTTTTATTGTGTGGGTTTTGATTTTGGTGGTCAGTGGTTTTGGTGGTTATGGCTGGTCAAAGAAGTTAAAGGTAACTAATTTGCATTTACTTATTTTTCTTTTTTTTTTGTTTTTTCTTTTTTTTAATTGATGAACGACTCTGGAAGATGTATGCATGTTACATATTTGATTAATTGCTTCAAAGAACTAATTGACTCTTGAATTAATAGGGTTGTGTAGACACCCCATTTTTGACCGTCCTCAAGACTTGGACGTCACCATTTGAACACTCGGTGATCATTCATGTTTGTGTTCGTCTTGAGTTCCCGGAGGTCTCGGCCACGTGCCTTGCCTCAGGACCTCTCAACTCGACTGTTTTGTGTTTGGTTTTGCACCAAACACTTGTGTTTTCCCTCTAAGGGACAGGGAATGGCTTGTTGGCCATCCCCACATCCCACCGACCATGGCTTGAGGCCACCGGCCACCTTTTTGTTGCCACCGGCCATTTGTTTGGCCGGCTGGCACTATTTGTGGTCGGCCGACCATTGTTTTGGCCAATTTTTCATTTCTGGCTGGCCGACCACTGTTCATCTGTTTTTGTAGATATTTTTATGCCAGCTATGCTAGCTGGCATACACTTTGCACCCCCTCCATACACGTGTATAGAGGGATTTCGCTCTTGCTTGGCTTGTTTTGTAAGCTTTGCAAGAGTGATCCTCTATAAAGAGAGGGCCTCTCCTCCCTCCTTAAGGGTTACAAAAAATTCCAGAGAGAGATCTGAACTAGGGTTAGGTCTTGTGTATCTATCTATCTCTATCTTCCTCTCCTTTTGTGTTTAAGTGTGTGTTTGTTCATAGTTTTGCATACAAACACCTACCATTACACTTTGCTTTAGCTACTGAGGTACTAAGGAGTTATTTTCAGAGTTTTGGACTTGGTTTTGAGCTAAGGAGGCTACTAGAGCATCATTTTTGAAGAAGGTCTTCAAGGGTAAGAACTTTACCTTTAAATACCCCATTTTTGCATAGTCTTTTTGCCTATCTTGCATCTGTTTCTGAGCTTAGTGCATAACATATAAAAGTCTTGTTTTTACTTGCTTAAAATAGTTGTTTAAGGTTACTTTGAGCTTTGGGGTTGTTTGACCCCTCAAAGGCCTTGTTTGGCACTCATTTTGTGCTATTTTGGTGAGCTCCGGGACCACCTTGTTTGGGCCTCCTCACCACTGAAATCTTGAGGGATTTCAGCAGTGAGGATGGTTGTTTAAGGTCCTAAGAAGGAAAGGGCCATCCCCTCTCCTTGTTGCCTTCAATGTTGGCCATTTTAGCCTCATGTGTGAGCACCATTTTTAAGTGCATGTTGGCATGTCTTAAGTGTTATTTGTGCTTATTTTTCTATGATATAGCACTATTTTTACTTGGTTTAGACGCACCATGCTTGCCTTGCATACTTGTCTTGTAATGCCATGAATTACCTTAACATGTGCCTAGCGTTTAGACTATCATGCTCACTTGTTTTGACCTAGCTTCGTGAAGCTTTTATGCTTGTTTTAGCATGCTAAATGTAACGACCCGGAATCATATGTCGTAATTACCAGTGATAACCAGTGATTAATTATGCTTAGATGTGATTTAAATAAAGAATATCTGTTTGACTTTGAAAAATATCTGTTGAAATGACAACTTCGGGACTGAAATCGATGACTGTAATGGCTTCAGGAAATGAAATTGAAAATGTCTAAGCGATACTGGGAATTTTTAGAACCATCTGAAACGATAAATTGAAGACTGAATTCCGTCTGAATCGCTAAGGCTTGTTTGGCTCACGTGTTTTGGTTTAATTGCTCTTATTTGATATATATGGATATAGATAGGAATGCTTGACCATTTGACTCAAACCAAAAGAGAAAAGAAAATATCTTTGAGAGAGGGAGAGAGTGAATTCGTGGGGAAAGGGAGAGAACGAGGAGAAAGGAGAGAAAGCAAGAGGAAAGAAGGAAAAACAAGTGTAGATCCCCTCCAAAGCAAAGAATCAAGGTAAGGATTGCTTCAAAGTTCTTGAAATAGGGTTGAATCATCATGTTTCATGGTTAATAAGAAGAATGAAAGAGGAATTATGGTTAAATTGATCATTTATGGCATGATTTAAGTTATGTTTGGTTTATTTGAGGAAGAACCTCCATGGCTATAGATACATGAAGCTTGTATGTATATGTTTTACGATTTTCATCTCAATTCAAAGATTGATCTCGTATATAGTACATTTGGGAGTTGTTATTTGAAATTATGAAGCTTAATTTAAGTTGGGTTCAAGTGGTTGGGTCTTGATTTCATGATTCTGGAAGTTGATTTTGTTAAGAAAAGATGGAAGTTCGAAAGAGGGAAGAAGAACCAGGAATTCAGATTTTTGCTCTTCCCGCTCGAGCGTAGGATATCCCGCTCGAGCGGAGAAATCGACCTTTCAGCAGTTTTTGGCAAATTGTACTGGCCGCTCGAGCGGCCAAAGTGACGCTCGAGCGGAAGGGCTTATTTTCAGGAAAATGTGGGAAAGTTGATCTATATGATTTTTCTATGTTATTAGCATCATTTCGCACCTTTTGATCATGATATGGACATGAATGAATGTAAGGAAGGAAGAGAAGAAATGGTATGAGCTAGTGTAATGTAGTGATGATGATGATGATTGTATGCTTTAATGTTGATGTTTGCAGGATAAGACGTGGAAACCGTGCAACTGGTATTGGTAGCTCACTGTAAGTAACATTACTGTAAAGATATGTTGCTATGACTTATGTTTAAAAGTGTTACATTTATGATATGATTTTGAAATGATAAATGTTTTATGTGAACGAATGCCTGTTTGCGAATCTATTATGGCATCCATAGATAGTCGGTCATGGGGGCGAGAACATGCAGGCCCATGCCAAGCGAGTCATGGGGAACGGCATGGAAGGACAAGCCCATGACCAGTTACGAGATCTCGTAGGCTGTGTGACTGTTTGACTGATTGACTGGTATATGTTCTGTGGAGTATGCCATTACGTATGTTCTATATGATGACTGATGACTGATTATGTTTATGATTGATTTATGACTGTATTTAGGAAAGTATTGGACTTCGTTCACTGAACCTCTTTACTGTTATGTTACTTGCTGAGCTTTAGCTCATTATTTGTATTTATGTATTATAGGTGAGCCTTCAGGAAGCCAAGCCTAGGCGGAGCCGTGTTGAGCCGCCGTTTTGGAAGCCTACCCAAGTTTTGGTGTCCCGAGCTGGGCCAGGCCTGGAAGGCCATTTTGTGAGAGTTTTGCCTTTTTGGTTATTTGGACTGTATTTAAGTGTTGTAAATGATCTTTTTGTGTAACTTGGGTAACAGATGTGGGTAATTAACTTATCATCTTGGCATGTATATAACTTGTTCATATTTATGCACAGCTCTTGGACTCTTTATTATTTACTTGTGCTTCCGCGAGCCCTTTTATTTATGTTTTGCATGGAAAGGCCTTTGGTAATCTAAGATTACTGGCCGGTCTCGTCACCGAACTTCTAGGGGCGGGTTCGGGGCGTGACACTAAAGGTCTGTTTTTGGTTATTTGGGTCATCCATGGCTTGCTTTGTATAGCTACCATGCAACCTCTCTTGTATGCCTTGAGCATTGACCCTCCTAGCATGCATTGCTTAGCTTGTTTCAGTGGTTTGGCACCACTTATAGCATCATTTCAGTCCCCATGGTATGCTTGTATGCTTGCATTTGATGCTCCTTTAATGCTTTAAAAGGTTGTAGTCTTGTGCTCCATGTTTGGACATTTGTGTATGCTTCCATGTGTAAGTCATTTAGATGCCATCTAAGTGGTTTTTGAGGTTCATTTTGACATGCTAAAACTCTGATTTTAGTTGTTTAAATCATGCCATGTTTGGTCTTGCTAAGTGTAGTTCAATGCCTCTTTGGTGAGCCTTAGGCTTTAGGCTTGGTTGCATGATATGCTTGCTTTACTTAGTTGGTTTGGAATCTCTTATAGCATGATTTTCAGAGCTTAATATGCATGCCATTAGTCCATGTTTGTCCCTTTTAAGTGTGCTTAAAAGTTGCTCTTGATGCTTAAGTTTTGAACCATGTGCGCATGCGTGCTTGTATGTACATTTGTCTTCATGTACTTAGCATTTTAGCCAATGTTTTGGGCTCAAAAAGTTACTCCCTCATGCTGAAATTTTGGACCATTGTGTGCATGAATGCTTGTGTGTGCATTTGCCTTGCATATCGTCACATATTTGGCCAATCGCATGTTGTGGCATGCTTGAAACACTTTGCATTTGGCATGCATTTCCTTGGTCAAGTTGCTTAACATGTTATTTGTGTTGCATACTTGCGTGTTCTAATTGCATCTTGTATGCTTGTCATTAGCATAGTTGTTCCATGCCTTGCATGCTTGTTTGCTTAGGTTGAGTGCCTAATGCATATTGCTTGCTTGCATGCTCATGTTGCGTACTTAGCTAACATGCTTAGGTTGCATTTGGCATGCATGCCATGCCCCTTGATCAAGTGATAGAGATTGGGCCTTATGTGTTCATTTGGTTTGCATTTCATTTGATATCAAAATGGCACACTTGGTTCCTTGGGCCATCACGCATCGAAATGCGCGATTGGTGGTCCGAGAATCAAGGAACATCCTCCTTTGAGTCATAAACATGATAAGGGGTGTGTTGGTTCACACATTTGCTTGAAATGCATTGACATGCCATGTTTGCCCTCTGCTGTTGTCAAAACAGGTTCTGCAGGAAGCTTTGGCCGGCCGACCACATCCAGTGCCGACCGGCCATGAATTGGTGGCCGAGAGCTCAATAGATGGTCGATGACCACTCCTACTTGGCTGATGGTGTCCCCCCTTGGCCAATGACCCTCCACAGTGTTCAGAAAGTGTTCCTTGGGAATTGTGCAATTTTCAGAGGAGCAGAGCAGGGTAAACAGAGGCAGCTTGTGCATGGCGGTGGGTTTCCGAGCGAAGCCAATCCGAGCATACGTGCATCCTTCTTCCCGAGGCCCTTTACTGCTTTCAGTAGCTTAATCGATTCATTAATTAGTTAAGTGTTGTATAATTTAATTAATTAGCTTGTAGGTTAATTAATTTGTATATTCTTTTGGTCCCTCCGAGCGAGGGCGAATGTGTAATAAGTGTGGGTGTGTGTGTGCATGTCTTCCAACCCCCACTTCTTTCTCCCTTTTACTTACCTGCTTTTGATGGTTAGTATTAGGGCGTATTTAATTTAGCATACCTTATGCTATGCATGCGTGCATCCATTCATTTGTATTGCATGCACTAGGCTCGGCGCATCATGCTAACTGCATAGTATTTCAAATCTAACTTGAATACGTGTTATTTGTTGCATTCCACATGCCATCTTAGGATTAGCCAAGCCTATTCTAGTGACACTCTGTATGCGATGCATTAGCCACTTAACATGGACTTGGATCATACATTGATTGCTAACAAGTTCTTTGTTTTGGCTCAGAGTACTCGGTAAGCTTTTCATGCTTTAGCATATCGCATGTGTGTGAATGTTAACATGACAGCATGCTTACCATGTGGCTATATGCTTATGTGATGTAAACTGCCTGAATGCCTGTAGGTGAAGGTTGGATTGTTTGAGTTGGAACAACTTGTTGAAATCCGTGTTTTAGCCTACTCGCGAGTAGCAAATTTCAAACTGTCTTTCAAACAAACGGATATGCAATACTTTGTTCCAAATTAGGCGATCTAGTCTATTCTTGTGTGTTGTGCGCATCACCTAGTAATTCTAGCTAATTAATCGGAATAAGAATACATAACGTTTTCAAAACAAGATATCATGGCTAGTAGAGGCCGATCTTTGATCGAGCGAGCGTGGGTGCTCATAGCTGACCTTCCCCAATCGTACCCAAATTCCCGAGCCGAGGCAACTTTGGTGATGACAGACACGTGGCCTTAGGCAAACGAGTCAGGGTTTTCTAAATTCCCCTTTAAAAAAAATATTAGGTGGCGACTCTGTATCTGGCAAAGCAGTCCATGCTTGACACTTCTTTCAAAAAAATCTATTTTCCAAAACGATTTGCCGAATTTGGACTCTTTGATGATTCATCGGTCTTGCATTGCACTCTGTGAGATTAGATACAGGACCGTGACTTTGAGTCCTGAACTGTAGTGAGCCCAAATGAACAAAATGGAGGATCTCCTCCCGGGACGTTCGGGGACGTCTACAGGTTGTGATGATTTTTTGTTTTGTTTTTTTCCCCTTGAATCAATGGGGTTGTGATGGTTATGCAAGTTTTATTAGTGGTGGTCCAATAATGATGATTCTTGAATTACTACTGGTGCATTAATGGGGTTGCAGTGATGCTTGAATTACTGTTTTTGACCTGTAGTATTGGTAACTTACAAGTATATACACAAAATGACAAGGGGGACTGATAAAGAAGTGAAGGTGGAGGACAATGTAATGATGGGTTGCTCTTTGTCTTTCTTCAACAATGGTAGATACTAATGCAGCAAGATGTTTGATATTTGCATGAGTGGAGGAGTGTCGTTGATTGGAAAGAGGAAAAAGGAGAGGGTATGGACGTAATTTTGATTTTGTATTGTAGGGATAATTAGGTACTTTTACCTTTTCTGTTAGGTCTATTGGAAGGCAAACTCTAATAGGAGTCAATGTAATTTTTAGAATTTGAGGAGAGAATGTATTATTCATAAACCTCAAGGGGGTGTTGATGTAATTGACCCTTAATTTTTTTAACATAAATGGTACATTTGAAAAAATCAAATTAATACTCCCAACATCCGTTCAATTTTGTTTAATAAACTAAGAGAAAAGGCTAATTTAGTGTGACACTCTGTTTAGTTTGAAATTTTAAAATATAATTTTTTGAGTTTTTAATATGTATTTTGTTTTTAATTTTTAGTAAATTTTTTTAGTATTTTAATCATTTTTTTTTTTAAATTTTGTAGATTCACTTAATCTAGATACCACTTAAAAAGTAAGAAACTTGTGCAAAAATCTTTGAAAATTTTATTGAATACAAAAAATACAAAATTCAATATGTTTTCGTATTTTGTTATATTTTTAAAAAAAATTTACTTTTAAAGTGTATCTAGATTTAGTAAATTTAAAACAAAAAAAATATATATTAAATACTAAAAAAAATACGAATTTTTTTATAAAAAATATTGATTGAAAACTCAAAAAACTGTTTTTAAAATTTCCAAATTAAACAAAAAAACAAATTGTGAATTCAGCCACTGTTTTTTTTCTTTAACAATTTGGTAACTAGCTCTTTTACTTTTTTTTAATTTTTATTTTTTTGTTCAGAACCTTATTTTCTTTTATTTGTTTATTTTCTTAAGTAGTGTTTGGTATTTGAGGAAGGATTTGGAAAAAAGGGAAAATGTGTGTGAAACATAGGCAAAATTTAGTTTATATTTATGCATATTTCACCTATATTTTTGTTGGGTTCTTTATTAGAATATGGGATGGTTTATTAAAAGAATTTTAATTTGGTTTGGTTTGGTTTGGTTATAATATATTTTTAATATATTATATATGACTTTTAGAAGTCCAGTGAATATTAGATAAGGCTTTGATAAAAAGTCCAAAAGTTAACAATTTGTTTTTGATTTTCCGAAAAAATGCTTTCGCGGCTATAATTATTCCTCGGTACTGTGCGGTGGACCACCAATTATTTGAACTGGAGAGGGACGAAATACTGAGAATGTGTGCCTTAGGGCCAGTTTATGATTCTAAGATGAGAAGCAGGTGGCCAAAAAGGGCACATATGGCATTAGACAGAGACCTATTATCTAATGGTTCAAGTCAGAAACTTGGACTTTTACCAGATGAAGTGGTTTAAAACAATTAACAATGTCATACAGAGGAGAATGGGAAAGATGGAGGAAGGGATGTATATAACTATCTCGTGGAGCAACTTCTTCTATTATTAAAGAAGTTTACTTACTAGTCTACAGTTGATAAAGATTAAATGTAGGCTAGTTTAGTTTATAAGCTTAAGGCCTTGTAATCTTATGATAAGAAATTACGGATAAAAAAGGTTAAAGGAACTATTTTCTGCATAAAGCCCGGCACAGGAAATAGTAATACACAAAAAACATTTTTTTTTCCCCTTAAGAAAAAGCATTCAATTAACTAAATCAACAAAAAGATAGAAATTCTTCTTATGCAAAATAGTTGAACCCCCAGAACACCATATGCCAGGGGCAAAGCAGACTCCACAATTGGGAATAAAAGCTTCATATCTGGTGGTTCGATGGCATTTGGATCTATGAAGTACTTAACTACCTCTGGTGGAAGCCTATTTATCTGCTTCATGAAAAATGTAATGAATGAACACATACACATGGAATAATCTACTCAATAAAAAGGATTTGATAAATGAAAAGGAGAGCATAACTACTTTTAATACAATAATGTCCTAGTGTAAAAGCAATTAGTAATACCTGAGATGCAATTCCTAGCTCCACCGAGGAGCCAATAGTGAGAACAAATAACAATAGAGCAATCACATATTGCCATAGTGTTGTTGGTGTAAGATTCTGAATAATTCTGTATATTCAATTGTGTAATTTGTTTACAAAGAGTGCATCAATTATATAGCCCTAATCTATGACAGAAAAAGGAAATACAAAGAAAAGGAAATTGCCTAATTCCTAATATACAATATATATTCTCACACCCCCGCTCAAACTCAAGGTGTTTTAGCAGAAAATACTGAGAGTTTGCTAAGAAAAAACTGAAACCGAGCGGTAGTGTGAGTCTTGGTGAAGAAGTCCGCAAGTTGCAAAGCCGATGAGACAAAAGGAAGTGAGATAGAGCCAGACTGCAGATGTTGTCGGACAAAGTGACAATCAATCTCAATGTGTTTCGTCCGTTCATGGAAGACAGTATTGTGGGCAGTCTGAATAGTACTGCGGTTGTCACAATAGAGGGAGGTCAGAGAAGACTGAGGTACACCCAAATCAGAGAGAAGACAACGAAACCGAACAAGCTCAGCAGTAGCATGAGCCATAGCATGGCACTCAGCTTCAGCAGTAGAGCGAGCAACAACAGTTTGTTTCTTACTTTTCCAAGAGATCAAGGAATCGCCAAGAAACATACAGAAACCAGAGGTGGACTTGTGTAGACACCCCATTTTTGACTATCCTCAAGACTTGGTTGTGCTTGTAGGTACACCCAACAACTGGTTCGATTACTCGCCCAACATTCGACTGTTGCGGCGGAACGGCACCGGTTCGAGTTTCCCGGACCTTGTATCCTTTCTGCCTCATTTTAGGACCCTGTTTTGGTCCTTTCAGAGTGGCCCTCTTGGTGCATTGCCGGCCATGGCTTTGCCCCTGCCGGCCACTGATGAAGCCCTGCCGGCCATCAGTATGGCACTGCCGGCCATTACTGATGGCCGGCACACCCCTTATCTCAGCTAGTTTCCAGGCAGATCTTTTGAGCTAGCTGGATTTTTGTTTGCTCCCCTCCATACACGTGTATGGAGGGATGAAGGCCTTGCAAAAGCTTGTTCAAGAAGCTTTGGCTTTTCATTCTTCTATATAACGAAGAGGCTTCTTCCTTAGACCAGGTTCAGAGTTTTTGAAGAGCAAAAAACTCTTTCTCTCTATATTGCTTGTGTTTAGTGCTTAGAAGTTGGATTTCCTTGCACTTTTACACTACAACACCTAGATATACACCACCACCATTGGATCAAGCTTCTTGGGAGGGATTCTTGAGCTCTGAAAACCAGTTTCCACCCCCTGAAATTGCTGATTTGGAAGAGGGTCTTCAAGGGTGAGCATTTCCCCCATTTTTGCATTTTCTTGCACTTTGCTTTAGCCCTCTTTGCATATTGTTTTATGATTTTCTTATAACTGAAAAAGTCTTGTTTTTAAGTGCTCTTTAAGTTCGGTTAAGGTCATTTTGCTGTTTGGGGTGTGTAGCCCCCTTGCATGCTTTGTTTGGCTTTGTTTTAAGCCATATTTGGAGGCATCTGAGCTAGCCTTGGTTTGGCCTTCCTACGACTGAAATCCAATGGATTTTTAGTGGTAGAGGTGTGGTTTTGAGGTCCTTAATCAGAGGGGGTAGCCCCTCTCTTTGTATTCCTCTTTGCTTGCATTTTTGGCCTTCCAAAGGACCAACCCTCTATGCATTTTTGGGGCTTGGTTCAGGCCTTTTTTGTGACTTCTAGGACCTTCTTTGGCCCTATCCAAGGCTGGTTTGGTCATGCCTTGCTTGCATCTAGCATGTGTAATGTAACTCCATTCATAGCTCATCAAAGTAGCATGTGTGCATAGTCTTTGTTGAGTCCATTTCAGTCCATTTTTGGTGATGTTCTACCATGCCATGAATCTGTTTTGGGTTGGTTTTGTTACTCCATGCTTGCATGATGCACTTGTAGTGTAAATCCCCTAAACTAACTTCATATGCTCCATGCCATGCCATGTCATTTTAGCTTGTTTGGTTTACATTTTAGCATGTATTTGGTCATCATTTGGCATGATATGACCCTATCCATAGTTGGTTTGATCATCCTTTGCATGCTCCATATAGGTGTAGAACAAATCTTGTTTCCTAGCTCTTTGTGCATGATGTTTTGACTCATCATACTAGCATATTTTGGCTTTGCTTAAACATGATTTTATGCTTATTTTGAAGTGTTCTAGGACTGTTTTGGGCTGCCATGGCCATATCACTCATGCTTTGTATAGCTATAGTGTAAATGCTTAGGCTAGTCTTGGGTTTTGAGACCCCTACCATGCCATACATGTGATGTTTGCATGCCTTGCCCTCATTCCACATGCTATTTTAGTCCATGAAATGTTGTCATTCACTTGCATTTGACATGCCTTGAATGCTTTATATAGCTTGTGCTTTATGCCTCAAGAATGAGCTTTTGTGCATGCCATTAAGCCTAAGCCTTTGGCTCATCATTTCAGTGCATTTTGGGTCCTATTATACCATGATGTAACTCTGTTTTTGGTTGTCCAAGTCTTGCCATGATTGATTTTAATAGGTGTAGTGCATTGCCTCATTAATGCCTTGCATGCTCCTTGTGTTTAGCTTTGTGTCCTAGCCCGTGTTGGCTAACTTTGAGCTTGGTTTTGGTCTTGCTTAGACCTGCCCTACGACTATTTTAGGTCCCCTTGGCCCTTTGGGGCTTGCCTTGTGTGGCCATGGCTTAAGTCCATTTGCTTACTTTGAGCTTTGAGCATCCTAACATGCTTTGCTTGCATTGTTGAGTTGATTTGGCATCACTTTACATGATATTTCAGAGCTTATCCCATTGCCATATATCCATGTTCGTTGCTCCTTAAGTGTGCTTAAGAGTTGTCTTCTTCGTGCCTTAATACTTGAGCCATTTGGCATGCATGTTTGCCTTGCTTTTCATGCTTTTCATGCCATCAAATCATCACTATTGGCTACTGATTTGGACCTAGTTGAGAGCTGTCCATCTTTGGTGTAAGCCCATTTTACCATGTTGTCGCATGCTTGTTACATGTAGTATATTGTTGCATACTTATTTAGCTTTACATGCCTTGCATGTTCACATGTTCATGTTGCATTTCGTCATGTTGTCCAAGGTTGTCACCTCACATCATGCTTATGTGCTTGTTGCATGTCATTAGCCTTGTTAGGTTGTTCGCATTGCATGTTTGCCATGCTTATGTGTTGCATTGCTTGGATTAAGTGTTAATCCGAGCACGAGGAACGAGGGGCATTTCATACTTCAAGTGATGGAACGTGTCTCAATTCTCGGTCACCGAAGCTCTTGATGATTCATGATAGAGTTCTAGGCTTTACTTGCTTTATTTGTGCATTCATTTTCATATTGATTTGCACAAATTGGATCTTTGGCCATCATGCATTGGGATGCATGATTGATGGTCGTGCATCCGATTTGGCCTCTCCCTTGATGTTTTGAGGTGATTTGGAGTGCCATGGTGCGTACATGCCCTTGGGAGACCCTCCATTTTCTCTATTTTGTGCTTCGTTGCAGTTTGGTGTCCCAGGACACCAGTGGCCGGCAGCCTGCCATTGATGGCCGGCAGTGTGTCACCCTTGGCCGGCAATGGGCCATCTTTGGCCGGCAGTACTCCTCTCATGGCTAGCAGGCCATTGGTAGCTTCCCCTGCAGTGTTTTGGTAAGTTGCAGCAATAAGCACTGGAAGACACCCTGCAAACAGAGCCTCTAAAGAGCAACCGGAAGGCCTTTCAAAGCGAGGAACCGAAGCGAGCATGCATGCCTCCCTTCTTCAAACAGAGCTGGAATAGCATCATTTACCGCTTTCCCTATTTGCTTGCTGTCATTCATTAATTAGTTAATTAATTAAGTTGTGTAATAATTAGTTGTAGCTAGTTATTAATTTGGTTTTGTAATATTTAATTAGCTCGTGAGTTAGTTAATTAGGTGGCTTGTATTATTTATTCGGACCCTCCGAGTGAGGGCCAATGTTGTAATAAGTGTGCGTGGGTGTGTATGCCTTCCAACCTCACGTCTTTCTTCCCTTTTATTTAACCGCTTACAATGGTTAGATTTAGGGCATATCTCAATTAGCATTCTTATGCTTTGCATGTTTGTATTCATTCATTTGTATTGTATGCACCAGGCTCGGCGCATCATGCTAACTGCATTGTATTTCAAATTCAATTTGAATACGTGTATCAATTGTCACATTCCACATGCCATCCTAGGATTAGCCGAGCCTATTCTAGATTGCATTTTGTATGTGATGCATTAGCCACTTAACATGGACTAGGGTCATGCATGTTTTGCTAACTAGCTTCATTGTTTTGGCACGGAGTATGATGTAAGTATTTATGCTTTAGCATCTCGCATGAGTGTGAATGTTAACATGACAGCATGCTTACCATGTGGCTAAATGCTTAGTTGATATAACTGCCTGAATGCCTGTGGGTGAAGGTTGGATTATTTGAGTTGGAACAACTCGTTGAAATCCGTGTTTTAGCCTACTTGCGAGTAGCAAATCTTAAAACATTTCCAAACAAACGGATATGCAATACTTTGTTCCAAATTAGGCGATCTAGTCTATACTTGTTTTGCGGTGCGCATCACATAGTAATTCTAGCTAATTAATCGGAATAAGAACGCATGTGTTTTCAAAAACAAGATATCGTGGTTAGTAGAGGCCGATCTTCGGATCGGGCGAGATGGGGTGCTCATAGCTGACCTTCCCCAATCGTACCCAAGTTCCCGAGCCGAGGCAACTTTGGTGATGACGGACACGTGGCCTTTGGCACCGAGTCAGGGTTTCCTAAATTTCCCCATTATAAAATATTTAGGTGGCGACTCTGTATCTGGCAAAGCAGTCCATGTTTGGCACTTCTTTTCTAAAAATATGTTTTTCTCAAAACGATTTGCCGGATTTGGACTCTTTGGTTCAATATTAAGAACCGTGACAAATCGAGTCCGAACTGTAACACCATTGAGGTCCCTCGCGGGCTTGTTACAACTTGCGATCAGTAACATCACCAGCCCAATCAGAATCAGCATAGGCCACCAAGTCTAAAGAGGAAGTAGATGATAACAGCAAGCCCTGAAAGATGGTACCCCGAAGATAGCGAAGAATACGAACCAAAGCAGCCCAATGAGTAGAGCGAGGAGCAGAAACGAACTAACTAACCACATGAATAGCATAAGTAAGATCAAGGCGAGTGACATTCAAATAAACTAAACAACCCACCAGCTCGTGATAGACCGTAGGATCATCCAGAGGGACACCATCAGTAGAGTTGAGCTTCACATTAAGCTATATAGGTGTATCAAAAACCTTAGCATCAGTAAGACCGGCACGGTAAATAACCTCATTAGCATACTTGGCCTGAGACAGAAAATAGCCTTTTGGAGAAGAGGCAACCTCAATACCAAGAAAATACCGTAATGGACCCAGATCCTTCATTTCGAAGGTGCGGAAGAGATGTTGCTTGACCTCAGAGATAGCAGAAGAGTCAGAACCAGTGATGATCATATCATCCACATAAAGTAGGAGAACAACAAAACCAGCAGAGGTATATCTGAGAAACAAAGCAGAGTCGGAAGCAGAATGATGAAACCCAAGCTCGGTAACGGCAGTCTGAAAGCGATCATACCAAGCACGAGGAGACTGCTTCAAACCATACAGAGCACGCCGAAGACAACAAACCTTCCCAGAAGAGTAGAGAAGACCAGGGGCAGGACGCATGTAGACCTCTTCAGTAAGATACCCGTTAAGAAAAGCATTCTTAACATCCATCTGATAGAGAGGCCAATATCGAACAGCAGCAACAAAAATCAAGGTACGGATAGTAGTCATCTTGGCAACATGGGCAAAGATCTCCTCATAATCAATACCATACTCCTGTGAGAAACCCTTGGCAACCAAGCGAGCTTTGTAGCGCTCGAGAGAACCATCAGAATGAGTCTTAACTTTATAGACCCATTTGCAACTAACCAGATTCTTGCCAGCAGGCAAAGGAACCAACTCCCAAGTGTTAGTCTTATATAAGGCAAACAACTCATCCTCCATAGCTTGAACCCAATTAGGATCTTGACAAGCCTCCTTGTAAGACTGAGGTTCTGAAAAAGAGTGAATAGCAGACAAAAAAGTATGATAGGAAGCAGAAAAACATGTATTAGACCAACCCAACCTGTTTGGAGGACAACGCTCACGGAGAGGATAGCGGTGTACAGCAAGATCAGAGTCGTCAGAAGCAGAAGGAGCAGCAACAGGTAGAGAGACAACTGGTGGTAGGGGAGCCTTGCGACGAGAATAGACCAACAACGGAGGGAAAGAAGCAGCCGAAGGAGAAGAAGGAGCTATAGGTGACATAGATGGAGAAGTAGAAAGGACCTCAGGAGGAACAGTGGTGATGTACTCATCAAACGGGACCTCAGAAGGAAATGGGTCAATGTGAACCAAATCTTCTTTAGAAACGGGAGCAGTGAGAGGGGGAAGCTGAAAATAAGACAGACGTTCGAGAAAGGCAACATGACAGAAGATATAAAAGCGACGAGAGACAGGGTCATAACAACGGTAGCCTTTCTGAGTAGGACTATAACCTAAAAAGACACAGAGGACAGACCGGGCACTAAGTTTGGTCCTATCTTTGCCGGGAAAAAGGATAAAACAGGCAGACCCAAACACACGAAGTAAGGAGTAGTTAGGAATTTGGGAGAACAAAGCCTCATAAGGAGACCGACCAGAAAGAATGGGAGTAGGCATGCGGTTGAGAAGAAAAGCAGCAGTAGAACTGCTTCCCTCTAGAATGGAGCCGGAACTGAGGTAGAGAGAAAAAAAGACCTAGCTATCTCAAGGAGATGACGGTATTTACGCTCGGCTCGACCATTTTGGGCAGGTGTATCTATACAGGAAGTTTGGTGGATGGTACCCAAAGTGGCCAGATACTCACAGAACTCAGTTTTAAAATATTCACCACCTAAATCAGACCGTAAGACTTTAATTGTAGACCTAAACTGAGTAGTGATCATGGACTGAAAGGTACGGTAGATCTGATAGAAATCAGATTTATGAGTCATAAGATAAACCCAAGTGTAACGGGTGCAGTCATCTATAAATGACACATAATATGTAGAACCCCCTTTGGTGAGAACAGGAGAAGGGCCCCAAACATCAGTATGAACTAAAGAAAACGGTGTATCAGATATAGAAGTACTTTTACGAAAAGGTAAGGCCGTCATTTTGGCAAGTTTACACCCTCGACATTCAGTAAGTTCACTAGAAGAAACTTTACCTAAGATACCTGACTGAGCTAAAGACCGTAAGCGATCAGCAGACAAATGCCCTAATCTAGAATGCCACAAGTAGAAAGGATTGGACAAAGAATCTAACTGAAAAGAGGAAAAAGCAGTTGGAGAAGTTATCATAAGTAGATACAAGCTCTCCACCACATAAAGGTCTCCAACTCTGTGGCTAGTCCCAATCTACTGCTTGGACATCCGATCCTGCACAGAACAGATAGAAGAAGAAAAGATAACATCAAAACCAGAGGCATCAAGCTGACTGATAAATAATAAACTGACAGATAACTGAGGAACATAAAGGACAGATGGAATAGAGACAGCAGACATAGCAGACGGTAAGACAGACCCAACATATATAACTGACATACCAGACCCATTAGCAGCATTAACAGTAATAGGAAAGGGAGGTGGAGTACAATTCTGAAGTAAAGAGAGATGAGAAGTCATATGATGAGAGGCACCAGAGTCAAAAAGCCAAACAGACGAAGAGATACCTGAAGAAAACCCAAGCAAACCTGAATGAAGAGGGAAAACAATGGAGGCTGATGAAGATGGCTGGGAGGTAGATAGTATATGCTGAAGCTGGCTAATCTGAGCACTCAAGGAAGCTAAGTCAGGATTAGGAGCTAGAGTAGAGACAATGTATGCAATCGGAGACTGAGAAGAACTTGGAGATGGAGCTCGGAACTGTGTTGGAGACTGCTGAGAAGACGGAGCAGGCATACGTCTCTTCTTAGGACACTGATACTTCCAATGTCCCATATGATGGCAGAAAGCACACTCATTTGAGGCTAGAAGCCCCTTCTTAAGCGGGACAAAAAACTGGAGCTAATGAGAAGATGTGATCGACATGACAAACACAGAAAAGGGACCAAAATGCAGTAATCTAACCTTGGGGCGAAAAATGCAATAACCAGAAAATATAGGGGTCACAATGCAATAACCAGAAAATACCAGGGTCAGAGTGTAATTATCAGAAACCTTTGGGGTCAGATTGTAATAAAGAGGAACAGAAAAACATATATGTGAATCAATTTCCACGAACAGAGAAACAATTCCTATGTATGTGAAACACAAACCCGAGGTAATGAACCAAAGATCAAAAGAGAATTATCGTACGAACCAGAGAACTAGAGAAGATCAACAATCGCAATAGGTCAAAGTTATAAGGAACAGAGACAGAAGTGGTTCCGATTCGCGATAAGTTTCGCAACTAAGGGTTCTGATTCATGATGAGTCGCGACTGAGAAACGGTTCGATTGGCAGAGACGAAACAGAGGGTCGCGATTCAGACTAGAACAGGGTCTCGCGATTCCGGCAAGAGACAGAGAGAGAAGTGACGACGACTGCTGAAGCGACGACGATAGCGGCTGAGAAGCGGCAACGGTGCTAGGGTTCGCGAAGACTGATCGCGACCTTAGGTTTTCGAACACGACTCTGATACCATGTAAGATTTTGAATAATTCTGTATATTCAATTGTGTAATTTGTTTACAAAGAGTGCATCAATTATATAGCCCTAATCTATGACTGAAAAAGGAAATACAAAGAAAAGGAAATTGCCTAATTCCTAATATACAATATATACAATATATATTCCCACAGTTGGCTCGAGTAATTAAACTTCTTAACACAGCATACCATTGTTGTTCACACCAAAACACCAAGACCTAGCAAAATTCTTATTCAAAACTCGATGCCTCTTCGATACCTTCTTGCACAAAAACAAAAATTGCTCTTTCGCTCGAACAGTTCAATTCTTTTCTTAGAAGTACTGCTAATGGGACTCTGTTGGAGGTTTAGGTTAACGGCTTTGAAACTACAGCTCGTGAGAGTTTCCATTGATAAATAGAGTTTCAATGCGATATATGTATATACATATATATATTAGGGATATGTTCTCTAACAAAATTCAATAAAGACAAAACCATAATATATGTAATAAATAAATAAATAATTGGCATATTTTTGTATTTTTTTTTTTAGTATTTTTTTTTTTCATTTATTACAATTTTTTATTTTCAAAGTATGGAGTTTTAATGCAATATATGTCTATGTATGCATATATATTGGAGATATTTTCTCTAAAAAATTCAATAATGACAAATATAAATATAAAGATATAATAAATAATTGGCATATTTTTGTATTTTTTGTGTTAGTAGGTTAATTATATTTTTAATGTTTAATGTATGAATTTTGTGTTATTTTGATTTCAAATATTCAAATTGTGCTAATTTGTCAACAAATATATAAAAGATGTTTTAAAATGTTTCAATTTGATTATCTAACCAAATCGTTAAAGTCAATAGTGAATGTATAATTTTGAATATCAAAATGACACATGTCCCGTATTTTAAAAATTAAAAGAGTAATTTGTTAAATAAATTTCTACTTAAATGACACATATCACTTATTTTTTAAGTTAAAAGTATAACATAAAAAAATGAGTTTTCATATTTGCCATTAGCTTTAACCATGCATATAATAAAGTCTTCATATGATATGATATGAATATATTGTTCAAAAACCACAGTATACTCGTGTAAATTGTGTGTGAAATATAAAACAAAATCAAGCTCATAATGCACAAACCAAATTGACACAATTTTAATTGTTAATTATATAAACTAATTGCAAATTAAACAAATTACAACAACAAATGAATTTGGGAAAAGAAAAAAAAAAAATCAGGCTTACAAAACACTTACAAAAAGGGAGACGAATGACGAACTAGGTTAAGCGTTTCATACTCTCTCTTTAAGAGAAAATCCTCATTCTCACGATACTTCAGAATACTAGCCATCTATCTCCAAGAGAAATTCTATTTTTACGCACCCTTTCATCTTTGTGCACACACTTAATGAAACAAAATTTTAATGACAATTTTATTATGAAGCAAAATGACCATAATGAATATCAAAACACTATGAAATCTAAAGCTTTGTTTGGCATTGGCTAATATAGCCAACTTTTTTGTGTTGGGACTTTTTTAGCCTTGCTTGGTTTGGATTTTTTGGCATGTTTGATTTTTGTGAGAGAAAAAGTGTAATGATTATGGGTTGGATGTGATATTTTGTCTTATTAACTTATTTAGCCTATTTTGTCATTTTGTACTTTTTTAGCCCCAAAATGATAGCCAAACCAAGGCTAAGTTTCCTCTATACACATCTTTTAAAAACAATAATTCTCAGTTCACATCTTTTGAGAAAAAAAAATTTAAAACCTCCTCTATTGTTCTTCTTTACTTGCTACACACTCTATTATCCTCTTGCTTGCTTGGGTAATACTCTAATAGTACTTTACTCTCTAGGTTCTTAATACTCAAAAAAGTGTTCAGCTTATTTGGTTTTGGTTTCCAGAAAACTGAAACCAAACACACTGATTTGGATTCAATTTTCTGGAAATTGAATTTTTTATTTTTAGTGTTTCCTTTTTTTATTTTTAGTGAATTTTTTTAAAGTTTAAGTAATTTTTTACTTTTTAGATGCATATTACTTAGATGTATCTAAAAAGTAAAATATTTATAAAAAAAGTATTTTAAAAAATAATAAATACAAAAGAATACGAAAAATATATTGAATTTATATATATATATATATTATATTTTTGGTATTTAGTGAATTTTTAATTTTTTTTTTTTTACAAATATTATACTTTTTAAGTGTATTTATATTAGGTATGTCTACAAATTTTAAAAAAAATGCTTAAAATATTAAAAAAATTCAGTGAAAACAAAAAAAAATATGAAAAACAAAAGGTTTCAATTTTCTGGAGAGTGAATTCAGAAAACTCAAACCAAACAAGTTGAATACTCCTTAATTTTTTTCATAAATGATCTATACCCCAACAAAACCAAAGTTCTGAAAAAGATTTTCAGCCTGCACTTTCTGCTTTTCTCTTTTTGTTTGCAAACTAGAAATCTCTTCTTGTTCACGCTTATCTCACCTTCTATCATCATCATTACAAAAAGATTCATACAAGAATTAATGCAAAAAAAAAGAAAAGAAAAAAAAGATGACAAAAGATACTCATTAGAATAATAGAGCATTTTGGGTAATACTCCATTGTTCTTGCTTGCTTGGGTATGTTGGTGTGTTTACCGTGGTTAGGTGTTTCATAGTGGGTGGAAACCTATTTAGGTGATGTGTTTATAAGATTTGAGTTAGGACTATAATTGGAATATGTGATGTGTGGAATGAGAATAATAATACCTAACCAAATTCATAAATGTGTGCATTGAGCTATAATGTGCACAGAGACGTGTGTGGAAATAGAATTTCTCTATCTCCAGAGATGAAATGTGTTCGCAATCGAGTCACAATATAATGAGAAGATTGTCGACGAACCACAATTAAGTATGCACTTACTCATTGGAAAATGAAACTGTAAGGTATGTAGAGTATGAAGTAGAGGAAGAGAAATGAAGCGAATGAATAGTGACAATTTTTCGATACATAAAATGGCTAGAGGGATTGTTAACATATGGGCAATAAAAATTTGTTTGGACGGGCTGAAAGTGGTTCTAAATGATTGTGATCAAAAAATTTCAAAGAGAAGTTGAAAAAATTATGTTTTGTAAGAGGGGGGAAATTGAAGACATTAAATTCAAAATTCCAACTCAAATTGCAAAGGCGAGAAAAGCACGAAGAAGTTTAGGCCTGAAATTCTCGGGTAAAATACATGATTCTTGGAAGACAAGAAAAGTATGATGAAGAAAGGTGCAAATCCCGGTCTAGGGGGCTTGGGACTTGAAAGGTTCAATGAACCCGAAAACCAAACGTGGTCGAAACACAAAAGTTTAAATGACCTCCAAAATCCATGCACTTAGCTTCACAATATTCTACGAATCTAGAAGTCACAACGTAAAGTGGGTTCCAGAGCAATATGAAGTCTTGGAGCCATTTCGATAATGACGCGTAGAATGGTAAGTTGCGATTGAAGTCAGTGACCCTCTCTTGAAGATGTGGAACTCGCCGCCTATACCCAAAGCCTAGGTGGCAAGACTTGGGGGGTCTTCCGAGACTCAGCAAATCTTGTGGCAATATGTTTTTTAAAACTACCCCTGATCCTATTTTGAGATGTTGGGAATTGTTGGATTGGTGACAAAAGACAAAGTATTGCCGATGTAATTCATAATGCTCTTGAACGGTCTATTATCCTCGACGAATTATTCGAGGGAAAGGCACAAAGTCCTCGAGGTTTACAATTACCTCAACTTGACAGTTAGAAAGAATCTTTTCCCTACGTGTTCCCTTGGACACATGGCATCACTACAATCGATTGCTTAAACCATAAGCCAATCTTGGGGGTGTATAAATACATACCACTCATCAAAACTCCACGAAAAAAGAAATCACTTCATATCTCTTTCTTAGAGACTCACTTATAGGATCTTGAAGAGCTTTGGAAAAGTGAGAGCTCTTGAAGTCATTTATCTAATCATTTAAAACTTAATTATTTGATTTATTTTTAATATAAACCATTAATATATTTTTCCTAAATAAAATCGATGAAAGAAAGGGCATTAGGTCCATAAATCCAATTTTGATTTTTTTTTTTTCCGGTCCAAAGGCCTACACTCTAAAATACTTTGTCCATAAGGACAAGGTTCTGCAAAATGACTAAACTACCTATGTGTATATATATATATGGTATACACATGAACCAAACCTAGCCCCTTATCTCTCTCTTCTCTCCTACGGTCGACTATCATGTCTCTTTCCTGCGATCATCGTCGTTGCCTTATTGTTGTCGCCTTATCACCATTCTTCACTTCCTCATTTTTTCTGTTCAACGCGCTGCAACCGTTGTCGATCTCCTCCTCTGTGGCTTCAGAGACACCACCGTAGTGCCGCCCAATGTCGGCTAATGATCTTTCTTTCTTTTCTTTCTCTTTGTGATGATGACGACGACTTAGATTTGGCCCTCCTTCGCGACATCGGACTTCGTTGCTTCAGATCTGGAGTCGTCGAAGCTTTTGTAGGCCTTTATTCGCAAGTCCACTTCGGTTCTACCTCGCAAGTGAACTCCTCTTAGTTGGCTTAAGATCTCAGTGGATTGATTAGCAATTCTTCAATCAACAGCTTTGATCTTTTTGCCGATTCGCCTCTTCTCATGTCTCTGTCCGTGCCATATCTTACTCCGACGAACTTGTCAAAACTGCCATGAGTTCGATATAGACACACATAATATGCATCAATGAGCTAAGTTTGTTGTATTTTATTTTTATTTATTTATTTATTTTGTGTTTTAATTATTGAAAGTTGTGAAAGTCACTGATTGATCATATTTCTACTAGAATTTCTTGTGATCATATAGCTTGAATAGAGCATCTGCATGTTTGCAAAGAAAGACATGACTCCATCACAGATCAGAGTCATTCTTCGTGGCTCTAACGGTATTCCTCAAGTCAAGAAACTACAAACAGATAGATATTGAGAGAGAGAGAGAGAGATATGTGAGAAGATTGCAACAGATTTAAAAAAAAAAAAAAAAAACACATAAGACCTCTCTCTCTCTCATCTCTTTTAGAATTATTATTATTATTATTATTTTTACTACATTTGAGGTCAGTATTAGATCTGTTGTTGATAAAGATGATGATAATATTTTTTTTATTTTTTTTTCTTCTCTATTTTTATTGTTGATAGTTGATTGTTGGTTGTTGTTGTTGTTGTTGTTGATGATGATGATGATAAAACATATTACAATAGATAGGATGAGAGAGTAAAAGATTCCAACAGATAGTGGATTCATGAATAGATATTTTTAACAGATAAAAAAAATTAAATAGATAATTATTTTGAACAGTGGATTGATCTATTCAAAATGAGAATGAACAGATAAGTTAAAAATAATAATTTCAATAGATAGAGAAAGAGAGAAAAGAGATGTGTAAAAATTGAACAGAAAGGAAAAAAAAATTGAATAGATAGTCAAAAAAATTGAATAGTTATGGAAAAAATTGAACAAATAAGGGAAAAAATTTGAACAGATAAAAAATAATTTAAACAAATAGATATAAATTTGAACAAATAGAAAAAAAAAGTCAATAGATAAAAAAAGTTAACAGATAAATTAAGGGGTAAAATTGGAAACAAAATGTCATTCAAAACAATAAAAAAGATTTCTCACCAAATTATTTCACAAATGATAAACCTCTGACCAACAAAAAATATGCACCAGACCTAATGCCTTAAACACTCTCCAAATTGGATTTATTACCAATTTTCTTTGAAAAAAATAGTATTTTGGCCATTAAAGTAAATGCTAGTGTACATAAAATGTCTAAAATATATTTTTTGAATTTAATGGCTAAAATATAATTTTTTTTCCTATCATACCGAAAATAGAAAAATAATTTAAATTGAGAATAAATAAAAAAAAATTAGAACTTAAATTGACAAAATAAAAAATTTAAGATGTATTTTGTTATAGACTTTTATTAATTTTTATAATTTTGTTTAATAAAGCCTTTTTTTTTTTTTTCAAAAACTTCAACCGGATATATTGATTATTATTTGACAAAGACCTCGTTTAAGAATTAAGTTGTTTTAGTTATTTTTTGATTATTTTATCCTAACTAAAAAGTTGTGTTTGAGAAGTTGGTTGTTCTATTTTTTTTTTTTTGGTAGTTGATTTGATGGTTGTGAGAGAAAAAATGAAATGATTATGGTTTGAATGTGACATTTTGTCTTATTGGCTATTTTAGTATATTTTGCTTTTATTGATTATTTTAGCTTTTAACCTATTCCCCCAAACACTTCCAAAATTAGTAATGCTACGCACACAAAGGACCAAACACGGAACTAAACATATAAATTGTTCATTCGGCCAGACGACCGGGTGGTCAATCGACCAGAGTTTGTCGACCGCGGCTATCATCTTGTCAACCATAGTTGTCATCTAGTTGACCACGACCAGAGTTTGTCGACCGTGACTATCATTTTGTCAACTGCGACTGTTATCTTGTCGACCACAATTGTCATATTGTCGACCACGACTATCATCTTGTCAACCGCGACTGTTATCTTGTCGACCGCAACTATCATCTTCTCATCTAGTCAACCACCAGGTCATCCGGATAAACAATTTTTGTGTTTGACTCTGTATTTGGTCCTCTTCGTGTGTAGCACCATTGCCTCCAAAATAGGATATGGGGTTGTTACTGTGCCCTTGACACAACAGTAACTGTTGTGCCTCAATTTGAGACTTATTGTAGACTTATTTTTATGATTCGAACCGTTCATTTTGTAAAGTTTATCGAGTACTTTATACATATCAAAAATTATATTGATCGGATAGTAGTCAGGGCCGGCTCTAGGATATAGGGAGCCTAAGGCGAATTTCAGAAATGGGGTCCCCTCTTACGTTGAAAAAAAAATTCATGAATAAAACGATAAGTTACAACTTTTTTATTTGTTTGTAACCATAAAAAAATTTATTTGCATATATAATCATTAAAATTATAAACAAAACACTTTAATGAAACAAACTTAGGGCAAAAAAAATTAGGAAAAAATTATTCAATTAAAACTAATAAAGACCTAGGTAAAAAAATTAGGGCAAAATTATTTATTCCACTAAAATCTAATAGATAAAGAAGGTAAAAAAATAAAGAAATTAGGCCCCATATATTGTATGTATTGTTCTTCTTGGGCCCAAACACTTTTTTTTTTTAATATATATTTTCATTTTAATAAATATGGGTCAAACTACACTTATAAATAAATACGGATTAAACTGTACATAAACCCAATAAAATATTTTGAGACCCTTTAATTTGATCATTAAAAAATAAAAAAAATTAGGCCTATAACATTTTACTAAATTTGGAGGTCCTATTTTTGAGCCAAAAATTTGGGGCCTAAGGCACAGGCCTTACCAGCCTTAGGCCAGGGCCGGCCCTAATAGCGGTAGTTACATGATCAGATTCATATTTTTGATACTATTTTAAAAGAAAAACAAAATATATATTTTTTTTATGATAAATGTAATCCGATCACATAGTTAATGATATCTAATTAATATTAGTTTTTAACATGTTTAAAATACTCGACGAATCTTACGAATGAACAATTTAAATTATAAAAATAAATTATAATAAATTTCAAATCAAAACACAACAATTATGTGAGTGTTTGGAAAGTGAGTTTTTTTGTAGGTTTTTTTATTTGTAGGATATTATTGGAGAATTTTTTTTTTGTGTTTGAGAAGATAGTTGGGTTTTTTTATAATTGGATATAATGTTTGTGAGATAAAAAGTAAAAAAATGATTATGGGATTCGATGTGATATTTTACTTGAATTGATTTTTTTTGATTTTGTAACCAATTTGTCTTTTAGTGAAAAAAAAATCAAAAACCAAACTTCCCAAACACCTCCTATTACTGTGCCCTCAGCTCAACATAACCAGTGTAAAGCCCGTAAAGGCTCAAATTTCAGCATTCGGATCCTCTAATCAATTGGCGCAATTATGTAGAGTTAGGAGAGCGGCAATGAATTGCCGCCTCGAGGGCTGAGAGAGAGAGACTTTCCTAAAAATCCAATTTCGATTCATCTCTGTTCCGTAAAAAAACCCAAAAAATTAAAAACCAAAATCATCAAAAAGGCCCACCCAAACCCAAAGCGCGCGTGGCGCGTTCTTTCTTCTCCTTGGAGCGATGAACTCTTCTGTAGCTCCTCCTCTTCTTGTTTTCTCTCTCGCATTCTTGTTCTCTATCCTTTCATGCTCAAGCGATGATCCTACATTCGAAGGTACTTTTTACTTCACATCTCTTTCTCTACTCAAACCCTATCTCTGTGTGTCTGTGTTTTTTTTTTGAATTGATTTTGTTGAGATTTTAGGGTTATGTTGTGAAGTTTTTGTTTAATTGATTTGGTGTAGAGATTTAATCAATCGCGATCTTCAAGCTGTAGGATATAGGAGATTCATTTTTTATTTTATTTTTTTTGGTATGCTAATAGTTCAATTTGTAATTTGTGAGTGCATTTGCAATATGGGTTCTATATATAATTATTATTGATTTTTGAATAAAGATCCTTCTTGAATTCCTCTCAATAATTGTACTTTGTTTTTCTCATACACACTTACGCTGGAGATAAGCGTGTTCTAACCATTGTAAGACTATAATGCCTGACTTGATGAATGATATTGTAGGCTATGTAACTGCTAGGTTAGGGTCACACATTAGAGTCTTTAAGGAATTGGGCAAGTATCACAATTATCACCCACAATATATATATATATATATATTTTGATAAATACAAGGTTAAATTCATTTTACCCCATGTGGTTGGGGCTTGGAGATCTCCCTATGATTCAAATATAGTCAGAAAACCCCATGTGGTTTTGGCCCAAAGTGTTACCGTTAGTTTTCCAATCCAAACTAACAAAAGGTGCATTACACACACCATTTTTTAGAGTAAAAAATGATTGAGGCCTCAAATTTGGCTCGAATTTGATTTTTTTTTTTTTTGCTGGGTTGATACTTTGCTTGTTATTATTATTATTATTTTTATTATTTTTTTTGTGCAATGTATTAGCCTAGAAAAAAAAAAAAAAAAATGCCATTCGAGGCAATTTCGCGCCTCATTTTCAAGGCCTCAATCAGCCCTCTTTTAGAGTGAGTTTGGTTTTTTGAAAAATTAACGTGAAATTAAGACAACAAAAAAACAAATTTACCTCCATTTTCTCCAAATTTAAAATTAGATTAATATGTTAATTAAATTAAATAAATTAAAATATTATTAAGAATTGATCTAAAATATAAAATATAATGAAGAATTGATTTAAAATATAATTAAATAAATATATAAATAAATAATAATTAAGAATTGAACTAAAATATAATTAAATTAAAATTTGATTAACATGTTAGGAATTATAATAAATAATTAAATATTTAGGATTAATTATGATATAAAATATAATTAAATTAAAATTAGAATAACAAGTTAAGAATTACAATAAATAATCAAGAATTTATAATTAATTGTGATTTAATTAAATTAATGTTAGATATTATAAATTATGTGTATTAGAGCGGAGAGAGAGAAAATGACAAAAAAATATAGGGTTTGAGGTATTATAGTCATTTTACAATTATAGTTAATAGTGTTAACGGTTGCACTTTAATTCAAAACCATATGGGGGCTTTCTGGCTATATTTGAACAATAAGGGGGTCAAGTGCTCTGGCCTCAAACCACAAGGAGGTAAAATGAATTTAACCCTAAATACAATACAGCGCTATAGGGGCCACATGGCAGGGATAGAGAAAGAAGGAGGAGGATCAAGGATGAAAGGGAGTCTGTAGGATCTTTAAAGAGGAAGAGATAGCCATTCAATAGAAGAAGAAGAGTGAGGGGAAGAACCTCAAGAAGAAAAGGAAGGAAAAGTAAAAGAGATTCATAAAAATGAAATGTCTAGAAACAATCTGTTTATTAGTAGATAAGTCAATGCTAGGATATATATTCTTAAGCCATCAACTTTTTCTCTATGGTAAGTTGAGTACGCAGAAGCCTGTAATCTTCTTCTTTCTAGGGTTCTTTGTATTTACCTCACGTGAATTCTAAAGGGATGGAATCGAGAAATGCATGGTAAATGTACCTAATGTTAACCCCAAGGGTTTGGCCTAGTGGGTGCAGCTTGGGGGTGTGCTCCCTTCAAGATCTTGAGTTCAACTTCCACTAAGTGCTATCAACTCCTTGGGGCCACGCCTGTGGGTTTTGCTCAAGATTTGTCCGATCCCTGTGGAGGGGGTGTTTTGCGTGGGTCTCGGGATTAATTGAGGTGTGCGTAAGTTGACTTGGACACCTGGTCATCAACAAATAAAAATGTACCCAATGTTCAATTGTCTTAAACACAATTTTGAAAAATTGGTTAATAGACTAAATTTAGATATAGATGCTATTTCCTTTATGTCTGAAACCTTGGTATAGGTCTAAGTCGCAGTTCTAT
This sequence comes from Camellia oleifera, assembly GCA_022316695.1. Lineage (NCBI taxonomy): Eukaryota > Viridiplantae > Streptophyta > Magnoliopsida > Ericales > Theaceae > Camellia > Camellia oleifera. The sequence goes on along the minus strand of CM039310.1, from coordinate 55,411,996 downwards.
TTCATAGCATAAATATTGTTAAGAGCTCTATGGTATGAAAACCTATGAAGTACGGACACCTCTCCGGGGCTTGCGTATCAGTGTTGGACACATGTCGGACACGCTGTGGACACGTGTTTGACACTCTCTTGAGAGTGTCCCTTTTTTTTTTTTTTGAATTTTTGCAGTCGGACACTTTCCGGACACATTCAAACACGTTTCGAACATTGCGGGGTGCAAAACATAATTTTTGAAGCTTGAAGTGGGGTCAAATTGTAAAAAACAAAATTAAAACAATTAACCCAATTTGGAATCCTACAATCGAATTGATTGAAGAGAAGAAACAAGAGAAAGGGTTGCTCACTGCTCGTTGCCATATTGAAGGTAAGTACTTCGATTCTCTTCTTCTTCTTGTTCGTTTGATCTTCTTTTTCTCTTCTTCTTGTTCGATCTTCTTCTTCTCCTTGTTCGATCTTCTTCTTTGAGTTTTTCGATCTATCTCTCTGTCGCTCTTTGTTTTTCTTCTCTCTCTGTCTCTCTCTGTCTCTCTCTCTCTTCTTCGCTATCTCTATCTCTCTCTTTTTTTTTTGTGTGTTGAATGTAAGGCCTCTCTCTCTCTCTCTCTCTCTTTCTTTTTTCTTCTTGAATGTAATGCTTTTCTGTCTCTTATTATTATTATTATTATTATTTTGTTGGCTGATTAGTTTTATAATTTTATTTGACAGAACAAATTAGTTTTATTTGAAGGGAAAAAAAATTATAGTTGATATTGCTAAAATTATTAATTTTAATGATGTGTTTATTAATTTTATTATAGGACCAATTTTTATGCTGAAATATAAAATGTTTTTTTTTTAATATAATTTTAATAGTGTCATTTTGTATTTTTAATTACCTTTCAATATTTTTTTTAATAATTTTATGACATATAATATATAAATTCAATTATATGTATTGAACATGTCCCCAACGTGTCGTGTCCTCTATTTTTTTAAAATTTGTGTGTTCACGTGTCCGCATGTCCTTGTCCGTGCTTCATAGACAAAAACAAACAAGTTTGTGACGTTGAACTGGACTTCTGATAGATAAGATAAAATTGAAAAATACAATATACATGTGGCTATGTGCGCCTCATGGTAGGGATAGAGAAAGGAGGAGGACCAAGGATGAAAGGTAGTGTGTAGCCATTTAGTAGGAGAAGAGTGAGGAGAAGAAACACAAGAAGAAAAATAAGGAAAAGGAAAGAGAATTCATCAAAAAGAAATGTCTATAAACAAACCATTTATTAGTAGACAAGTCAATGCTAGGATATATGCTAAGATCCAAGGACATGGACACGAGACATAGTGATTTCAAAAAAATGAAGACACAGACACGGCGGGGACATGACAATACAAATTATATATATATATATATAGATTAATATTACATTCACAAACAATTAAAATTAACAAAAATTAATACTAATGCAAAATAATAAAAAAATCACTCTTTTTTTTTTTTGTGATAAATAAAGTTTATTGCTTGTAGCATCAAGATGATTGAAAAAATACAAAAAGTGCCCTGAAAAGGGGAAGACTGCATAACCAATCAAATCATTCAAGAAATCAAAAAAATAAACAAATCTAGGTCTACCCTCATTGTAATCCAACTATACAAGACTACAAAAAACCTATTTTCTAACCACGAGACAGACCGTGCCACCTCCTGAAAAATACGGCGATTCCGTTCCAATCCAACGAGCGACATTAAGCACAATGGGGCCATGGCCTAAGCCTTCCGCTGCCTCCCAATCTGACCCCCTCCCCAACTCCATAGGACCGCCATCACCCCCTTTTGCTGAACCCCAGCAATTCCAAAAGTAGAGAAGATAAGCACCCACAAACAATAAGCCACAGGACAATGGATAAGCAAGTGATTCACAGAGTTTGCATTACCATAACATATACAACACCAGTTTACTAGAAAATAACGATGGTGAACCAAATTATCAATAGTTAGAATTTGATCAAAAGCTACCGTCTATGCAAAAAACGCCACCTTAGATGAACACTTGTAACCCAAACATGATGCCAAAGAAACTCCCCCTCCAGACAAAGCCCGGTAGAACGACAAAATCGAGAAAACACCTTTTTGCACCTGACCCCCCCACATCAAGATGTCCTTCCTCACCTCCCTAAACCCGCACCCTGTACAATAAACTCAGTAAATCCACCAATTGCCCAACCTCCCAATCCTGAACCTGCCGGCGCAATATAATATCCCAAACCACCGCACCTCCAACTCCATCTAGCTAAGATGCCACCACAGCCTCCTGATCAATGGCAATATGAAAAATCAATGGAAAACAAGACTGCAAAGAAACCTTACCACAACATTGACATCTATTAATTATTTAAATTTAAGCAAAAAGTAATAGTCATTCAACATTCAACATCCAACATGCATAAAAAGAACTAAGAAAAGGGGATAAACAACTAGTTGGGGTGTCCCTTGAAAAAGAAGTAATTAAATAAAGGGACACACGAGTCCCCTCTGTGTTCCTCTCTTCGACACTGCTACAACACATATTTTGGAGTATTGGTGCTTCATAGGGTATATGTTTTTAAGCCAATTAGATTCATGTATTTGATTATTTATTTATTGGAATTAATGTTATGCTCATGCTTTATTATTTGAAATGTTTTCATCTAAGAAGCAGGGACATAGACATGGATACGCTGACATGACAATTTTTCAAAATTTTAGGACATGGCATGTTGGGGGATACATGAAAAAAAATAATGTTTTTATATATTTATGTCATATATACTACAATATTCATGAATTTAGAAAATACTAAATCAATATTGTGTTTTATTTTTTTTTAAATTTTTTATTGGATATGATTTATTTATAATAAACTATTTGTTTATTTATTTTCTTGGATTGGTTTGCAATATAGTTTTTTCCTCATCATGCTTTGACATGATGGGCTTGATTTTTAAACCTGCTTGATGTAGTCCACGTAGAAAGCCATGCACAATGAATTGGGTCTGTGTCAATTTAGAATAAAACACCCACAAAGCCCATAACAATGTACAACAGACCAACAAAAAGAGAGCCTACCCCATTAAGTGGAAAAAAAAAAAAAAAAGATTCTGAACCCAGGATGCCTCTGTCGAAGAAGACGAAGTTGAACCAGGTAAGTATGCTTCTTCTATACTGTTATTGTCTCTTGTGTGACTTCTTCCTTCATCTCTTTCTCTGTGAATCACAGATCTAGAGTTCCTACAGGTAGCTTGAACAAAATCAGTGATTTTTTTATTTTATTTTTGGCCATCATCGTGTCCGAGAAGTGTTCGGAGAGTGTCGGAGGTGTGTCCAACAACTAAAGGAAGTGAACAAAAGTGGGATAGAAGAGAGGGCATGTCTGACATGTGTTTGCCGCGTGTTCGAACTTGTCTGTGTCCTAGACGTGTTGGACACTAATACGTTAGGCTAGATGGAGTGCATGTGCTTCATAGGTTTTCATATATAATGATCCCTAAATGTTAATAATACAGGCATTGATTTGGAAAATCCAGTTATTGATGTCACTCCATCTCCTCTCACCGGTTATACATCATCTTCTCATGGTTCCAAAGATGTTTTATTGTGTGAACGTGTTCGAGTTGCTGGTCAGTCAAGACTGGAACTTGGGAGTTATGCCAGTGCATATCAGGTTAAATTGGTCCCATCTGCAGTAATTCCTGAGAGACTGCACAACAAAATTCAGATTTGTTTTCACCATTAAGTGAAATGTCCTTGAATTTTGACTCTTTAACACCCACCCTCTTTCTCTCCTTAATACTCTATGTTACATGGACTCGGGTACAAGTGTCGGGTGCGGGTATGTATTTAGGGGTCAGACTCGGCAAACCTTTAAATGAGGGATACGCGAGTACGTCTAAAAGGTACCCAAAATTAGACACGGGTACGTGGATATGGCTAAACATGGATGTATCAAAAAAATTTGATAAAGTTACAATAATTTATGGCTCAAAATGATTACATATTTTTATGATGATGCTACACATTTGTAGTTAAAAAATATTGAATAAAAATTATATATAACGTTATTAAAAAAAATGAATAATTTATTTTCCATGGATATAAGTTAAATTCCAACACCTTAATTAGTATTAGTCCCAAACATGAGAAGCTCATGTAAGACCATCTCCAATGCTGCATCTAATATTTCATCAAATTTAAATTTGATGAAAACGGCAATTGTTTAACCTCTAACCCTTTCATCAAACTCATATCAAATGAGGGATGAACCAAAACTTTCATCAAATGGAGGTTTTCATCTTTCATCAAATTTAAATTGTTATTGTTGGGCCAGACATCCTCCTGGATGTCCACCCACGAGCAACTTTGATAGCCTTTTTTGTTCATGTCCGGACTACCTCTAGGACATCCGCCCGGATGTCCTCCCGGACAACTGGGGATGTGAAAAAATCTGATAAAAATTCTAGTCTTAGTATTAGAGTGAACGGTATCATACCCTTGTTGTGTTGTGTCATGTCGACACGGGTACCTCTCAAATTACGAAGAGTCTGTGTAACGTAGCTGATACTTCAACGCGATAGTTATGTTGATTGAAAATAGTATCTCACATAGAAAGTGTTTTGTAGGAATGCTTCACGTGGTTTATGTCAATGTGAAACCGATGAATGGAAAACTGTCCACAAGGAGCTTTGGAGCTCTGTAATGTCACCTTATGAGGACAGATATGTTGATGTGAAGTTTGTTGATAAAATTGCTGGTTATGTGACGGTAACAGTTGATAAAGGTCAGGATTTATCTCCTGGTGCTTGGGTTTAATTTATCTCTGTCTGTCTCCCTCCCTCCCTCCATCTTTTGATGTTTGTCTTTGGCTTTTGTGGTTTGTGCAGAGTTTCGGAGATGGCGTCTCTTTTGTCTTGCTTTTGGTTTTGTTTTATTGCTGTTGGCACCAGTGGTCAGCAGTTGGGTTCCCTTCTGTTATAGCAGTTCAATGGCTGTTGGAGTTTTTCTTGTCATTATTATCCTTCTTTTTCAGGTATTTGGATTTGATGTGCATTGTATAGTAGTCTTTTTCTTAGAGAAAAATAATCTGTTGCCTTTTATTTTGCTCTGTATTCTCATATGGTGCTACTTATTCTTCACCAGCTTTCAATTTCTATCACATAACAAAAATCAAAGTTGTTGGCCTGTTTAGTTGTACAGAAATCTTGAAACGTTTTCAACATGAAACCTTTGCAACCTTTGACAAAAAATATGGTTGTAGAAAATAAAGGCATTCACTGGTAATATTGGCGATATGATCCATAACAATCAAAAATCTTATAACCTCTGTGGATTTAATATTTTCATGGTCTCTCCAAAGGAGAAGAAATGATGAGAAGTAAAAACAGGGCTTAGATTTTTGTCCTTCTCCAGCTTTAGAATTAAATGATGAAGAGGATGGAAAAGTCTTCTTGTCTCTGTATTGCATAATTTGGAGTGGCACTTCTTGAAGATACAATGAGTAATAGTTGTTTAACGTTGACCAATTAATGTTCCTGTAAAGAGTGATCTGATCTGGGTCCATGGTGCCAAAAAGAAAAGAGGAAGGTCAAGAGTGGCATAGGATGGGACTATAAAAAACAAAAAGGAAAAAAAAAAGAAAAAAGAGTGACATAGGATGGAGCGGTGACAAATTACATGATTGCTTCAGACTTAATTAAGAATATGGATTGGAATAGAGTGGATAGGCGAAAACAAATTTGTGTACTTGAAGCCAGTTATTTGGGGCTAAGTGATGTAGAACAACCGGAAAAGAACAATGGTAATACCGGAGAAAGAGAATAAACCACACACAAAACAAAAACAAACCCTAAAATACTCAAATACAACTCTCAGTTTTCAATACTCATTCAACGCTGAATAATCCTCCTACATAAAGGCCTAGTTACCCTTCTTATGAGAGGAAAACTTAGCATTATGACTTGTGTTAGATTCATTATTCTTTGTTGGAAATGGGAAGAAAATAATTCTGCTAGGATATGGCTGAATTCTTTGGGATATCACAGCTATAAATATTTAGATTTAGTCAATACTATAGAATATGAAAGTTTATATTTAGAATCAAAATTAGTAGCTAATCAGTCCTCAGAATCAGTAGCTAATTAGTAGCTAATCAGTCCCTAATTTTATGCCTTGTATCTCCTATGAATAGAGGTGCTGTGTACATTGTTTAAGAGATGAGAATAAGAAATATTATTCTTTCTAGCTTTCATGGTATTAGAGCTAGGGACTTATTCTCCGACCCTTCTGAGCTAATTCTAGAACCTGCTAGCTGTCCTTCACCATGTTAGAAACCACATCCGAATCCACTGTTACTGCTTCATCGAAAAACATTGAGAAACGTGCCTCCAACACTGATTCTCACTCGGTGCAAATCACTAGCATTAAACTCAATGGTGATAATTTCCTGCGTTGGTCTCAGTCAGTCCGGATGTACATTCAGGGCTGAGAAAAGATTGGATTCTTAACCAGCAAAGGAGGACTCGGCGAATGCTACCTAGGAATCTGGGATGCTAAAAACTCCATGGTCATGACATGGTTAGTGAATTCCATGGAAGAAGACATCAGCTCCAACTATATGTGTTATCCAACAGCCAAAGAACTCTGGGATAATATCACCCAGATGTATTCGGATTTGGGAAATCAGTCACGAATATATGAGTTGACAATTAAACTTGGTGAAATTCGTCAAGGAGAGGACAATGTCACTAAGTACTTCAATTCTCTGAAAAGATTGTGGCAAGATTTGGACATGTTCAATGATTATGAGTGGAAGTCAACCGAGGGCTGCAATCACAACAGAAAGATGGTGGAGGATCACCGTATCTACAAATTCCTTGCCGGCTTAAACATCGAATTTGATGAAGTCAGAGGGAGAATAATTGGCCGCCAACCTCTGCCTCCTATTGGTGATGTCTTTGCTGAAGTTAGGAGAGAAGAAAGCCGTAGGAATGTGATGCTTGGGAAAAAGGGAGCTGCTGCACCTGTGGAACACTTAGCCATGATTGCATTGGATGCAAGCGCAAACAAGGTTTTTAAACCACCGCAGAATGAAAAATCTCGAGTATGGTGTGATTATTGCAATAAACCATGCCATACCCGGGAAAATTGTTGGAAGATCCATGGGAAGCCTGGAACTTGGAAGAGCAGCAAATCAAGTGACAGACCAATTCATGCATCCTTCTATGCCAATGAGGTTGAAACAAGTCTGTTCAGTAAGGAGCAGATGGATCATCTTCTTAAACTGCTAAAATTCAATTCTTTATCGAGCACTTCTAGTGGTTCTCTTGCACAAACAAGTAGCAATCCTTATGCTCTATCTTGTAGTCAAAATTCTGTTCCTTGGATCATTGATTCGGGGGCATCTGATCACATGACTTCTTTCTCTTCTTTATTCAATACTTATTTATCTTGTTCTGAAAGTGAAAGAGTTAGGATTGCTGATGGCAGTTTCTCACCCATTGTAGGAAAAGGTCAAATAAAAATTTCAGAAAATATTACTCTTCACTCTGTCCTTCATGTTCCTAAATTGGCCTGCAATTTGTTGTCTGTCATTAAATTATCCAAAAACTCTCATTGTCGTGTTGTTTTCTTTAACTCTCATTGTGAATTTCAGGACCGGAACTCGGGGAGGATGATTGGCAGTGCTAGAATTGTCAATGTTCTTTACTACTTTGATGATGACATATCCAACAATAAAACAAGTCAAGGCTATGGTTGTAGTATTAGTTCAATTTCGGCTCGTGAGCAAATAATGCTTTGGCATTTTAAACTAGGACATCCCCGTTTTCTATATCTTAAACATTTGTTTCCTAACTTGTTTAAAAATTTGGATTGTTCGTCTTTTCAATGTGAAAGTTGTTATTTATCTAAAAGCCACGAACTACTTATCTTACAAAACCCTACCGTGCCTCTAAACCATTCTACTTAATCCACAGTGATGTGTGGGGTCCCGCCAAGGTTACCACCATGACTGGTGTAAAGTGGTTTATAACTTTTATAGATGATCACACTCGACTTTGCTGGGTTTATTTGATGAAAGACAAATCTAAAGTAAAAAACGTGTTTCAAGATTTTTACAAAATGGTTGACAATCAATTTCATTAAAAAATCAATATTTTTCGATCTGATAATGGAAAAGAGTACTTCAATGAATATATAGGGAATTTTTTAAGGGAAAAAGATATTTTTCATCAATCTACATATCGTGACACTTCTCAACAAAATGGTATTGCCGAAAGAAAAAATAGCATTTACTGGAAGTAGCCCGAGCCATAATGTTTTCTATGTATGTTCCCAAATATCTATGGGGAGATGCCATTTGGACAGCCTCTTATTTAATTAACAGAATGCCTACCTGGGTTTTGTAATATGTCACACCCCTAGAATATTTCAAAAAAACCTTTCCTGATTGCAGAATTAATTCAGATTTGCCTTTAAAAATTTTTGGCTGTACTGTTTTTGTTCACATACCTAGCCAATTTCGATCCAAACTTGATCCTAGAGTAGAAAAATGTGTATGCTCCAAACGAAAGAGGCTACAAGTGCTATAATCCTCGAACAAAAAAAATTCGGGTTAGTATGGATGTCTCCTTTTTTGAAACTCAATCCTATTTTACCAAAAATTCTCTTCAGGGGGAGAGAGAGAAAGGAAGAAAATTTTTGGCAGACAACTTCGGATCCCTTACCAAATCCTATTCTCTCATCTTTATCCCTTGTTTTTGAAAAACAAGCACAGAAACAGGGTGTTCAACATATGGAGAACGAAGGAAATCCCAGTCCAACTTCTCCAAACATAAAAGGCTCACAAGCAGGGGGAGAAATACTACAATTGGAACAAACTGTTCCCGAACCTGAGTTTTTGGTTTATGTGCGGAAAAATACTCAAAGAAAAAGTAAAGACCAACCAACCACTTTGCCACAAAGCCAATCAGAATCTCTTGAAAAAGGTCCCTCGAGTAGTTCAGGTAATGATAATTTGGTTCCTCCATCTGTCTCTACTTCATCTCCATTTCCTTCCGTGGTTTTACCTAATGTTATACCCACAGATTGTGATCTTCCTATAGCCATTAGGAAAGGAGTTTGAAAATGTACCCAACATTCCATTGCGAAATATTTATCCTATGATAAACATTCCAATAGTCATAGAGCATTTACTTCAAAAATATCTAACATGTTTGTTCCTAGAACTATTAAGGAAGCCTTGGATGATCCTGATTGGAAATCAGTAGTTATGGAAGAGATGAATGCTTTGGAAAAGAATGGTACTTGGAAGTTAGTGAATCTACCTGAGGACAAAAAGACAGTAGGGTGCAAATGGGTATTTACAGTGAAGTGCAAAGCTGATGGTAGCGTGGAAAGATTTAAGGCGAGACTTGTGGCAAAACGGCTTACACAAACCCTCGGGATTGACTACCAAGAAACTTTTGCTCCGGTTGCCAAGATGAACTCAATTCGGGTTTTACTGTCACTAGTTGTTAATTACAACTGGCCTCTACATCAATTAGATGTAAAAAATGCCTTCTTAAATGAAAATCTAGAAGAAGTCTATATGAACCTACCTTCAGGTTTTGAGAAGGTTGGTGTAGATAAAGTCTACAAATTAAATAAGTATCTATACGGCCTCAAACAATCCCCAAGGGTGTGGTTTGAATGATTTGGGAAGGTTGTAAAAAACCTTGGATACAGTCAAAGCCAATCAGACCATACTATGTTCTATAAACACTTAGGAGAAGGTAAAGTAGCTATCTTGATTGTTTATGTAGATGACATAATTCTAACAGGTAATGATAGTGCCGAATTGGAAAAATTAAAGAAGGGACTTGCTAAAGATTTCGAGATAAAGGACCTGGGAGCACTAAAATACTTTCTTGGAATGGAGTTCGCTAGATCTAAGGAGGGCATTTTTGTCACTCAGCCCAAGTACACACTTGACTTGCTCAAAAAAACAGGCTTGCTTGGATGTAAAGCTACTGAAACACCAACCGAGCCCAACTTGAAGCTACAACATGCTAGAATTGAAGACGTGGTGAATATAGACTAGTTTCAGAGACTTGTTGGAAGACTGATCTACTTATCTCATACACGTCCCGACTTCGCATTCACAGTAAGCAGAGTAAGCCAATTCATGCATTCACCGGGACAAGAGCACTTTGAAGCAGCATACATGATCCTAAGGTATCTAAAAGGAACTCTTGGTAAAGGTTTGATATTTAAAAAACAAGGACATTTTCAAGTGGAAGTATATACAGATGCGGATTGGGCTGGAAGCATCACTGACCGGAAATCTATCTCAGGCTACTGTACCTTCGTTGGAGGAAATTTGGTTACTTGGTGGAGTAAAAAACAGAACGTAGTGGCTAGAAGTAGTGCTGAAGCTGAATTTAGATCAGTGGCTCATGGAATTTGTGAAGCTTTGTGGATCAAGAGATTACTGGAAGATTTAAAAATTCCAAGAACATCATCACCAATGGAAGTGTACTGTGACAACGAGGCAACAATTGCAATTGCTCATAATCCTGTTCTTCACGACAGAACTAAGCATGTGGAAGTCGACAAGCACTTTATCAAAGAAAAGATTGAGAAGGGATTGATTTGCATGTCTTATATACCCACTGTGGAGTAGATTGCAGATGTTCTTAAAAAGGGACTACACAAGAGGCAGCTCGACCACCTAATCAGCAAGCTGGCCATGGAAGACATATTCAAGCTAGCTTGAGGGGGAGTGTTGGAAATGGGAAGAAAATAATTCTGCTAGGATATGGCTGAATTCTTTAGGATATCACAGCTGTAAATATTTAGATTTAGTCAATAGTATAGAATAGGAAATTTTATATTTA